>CM060920.1:888225545-888970545 GCA_030737875.1 Allium sativum
AAATGATTTGGATTATGTATTGATTTTTATATCTATTTGAAATTTGGTTTTGGTAAAAATATTTTCAATTTAAATTCAAAATAAGATTTTTGAAATTTGAATATGGTTTCTATATATTATAATAATGATATAATATACACCAGAACGTTCTAGGATGACAGAGAGGATGGTGTCTAGGCTTGGGTTTGGAAATTCAGTTTTCTACTCTCCCTGGCTATCCCTAACTGGTCCGACAACGAGATGGTAAATTCGAAATCAAATTTGAAATATAATTTGAACTTGTCTTTCAAATGATTTGGAAGTATAAATTAAATTGAAAAGGGTGTGAATAATTTATAATCGTTATATGGCTTGAATAGAACGCGCTCCAATGCGACAGTTGTAAACATCGATTTCAAACTTCGAATGGTTATGACTTGATTATTTTAAATTAACTTGACTTGAAATGAGACGCGTTGGATTTCAAATAATAATAGTATTTGAATAGAAAGGAAATTTCGATTGTCGACATATGATTTTCAAGTTATATTCAAATGAGTTTTAAAATACGTGTAGTTGCCGATCATAATCAAATAAAACAAGTTTATTCGAGAAATCTGTGATAATTTCCTGTTTTATAAATTTAAAGGTGATTGGTATTGGAATATTTGAATTTCGAATAATTTTTAAATCTATTTGATTTAAATAGCTGTTTTAACAGCAGTACTCTTGGGTAACATTTCCAAATGTTGTTTTGGATTGAAATTCATAAGCGTAAACTATTATTTGACTATAAGAATGATTTTAAATAGTTCGAAGATTATTTAAGTATTGGAAATATTTATATGGAATTGAAATGGGTTTTTCAAAGAAAAAATTTGGATATGGTTGGAGATAAATCTTCGGATGTTTGATATTAATTCGGTAAATGAAAACTCTTATTATCTGAGGAATTTAAAAGGTAATGCACTGATATTCCGCTTATAACATGAGTTGGATACGGTAATCAATATTGAAGATAAGTTGATGGTATTTCTATCCAGATCTAATGTTGAAGAGTTAAATAAATCTTTTAATTTAGATAAGGGTTTTCCACCAGATTGAAATGAGTTAGATAGAAATAATCTTCAATATTTGGTATAAAATTTCATGATGTAAATGAATACTATCTGGGGAATTTGGAAGATATTATTTTATCGTTATTTCACTTATAATATTCGTTGATTATGAGAACTTATATCGAATATTAATGTATAAAAAATTCTGTGTAATTTATGATTCAATATCGATTGATTTGGGTTTTGTCTTGAATCGTATCTTTAGTAATACCATTCTTGAAACCCAATGAGATTGAATGGTGGAAATTAATATCGTAATTGGGGATTTAATCAAATATTTGATTTGAGGGAATTAAAGGTAAGAAATTTGAAGCGAAGGTATATCTTTGATTTCAAAGAAGAGATAAGATGATAATGAGATGTATGGAATTAAAGTAATACAAATCTTGAGTTATATATAAATCGATAACTAATTGGAAGGAGATTTGAATTGAAAAGCCTGTGTAAACTATAGCTACTGTTTAAAGTACGCTTACTACTTGGAAAGACTGGGATAGAACATATGTTCGAAAACCATTCCAAGTAATGATACGACGTTATGAAACAATTCAAGACTTGAACGATGAATGAAGACCGGGAATATTTAAATTTGTTTAGATTGATTGTTGATTAATGTCTCGGTTAGGTAGGCCACCGACACAAGGTATGAGATATATGAGACCTGAACATATTTAAGTATTTTCGGGTTGTTGTTCCGTTCAGACCCAGAACGGATTTGTATGGATGGTGTGTCTGACGTTGAAATTGACCGCATGGCTCTGATTTCCGTTAATGTATATCGGATTTGTGGCAATGTATTATCCTCATCTCTAAGTTATATGAACTTAGAGGGTATGCATTGATTTAAATCTGTGATATGTCATGAATTGTCAATGTGGCATACCCGAGTTATGAAACGAGCTAGTGATGATCAAAGAATGGCTTATCGAAGCATCGCTTTGTGTATGACGTGACATCGACAAACCTCACACCCTGGATTGATGAGAAACTGGCGGTTAGGTTTTATACTTATATATGAATTGGTGATGAAGCTGTGCAGCAGTGGGAAACCACTTATGAACCTGGGGAAGTTGGGTATGTTGGGTGGGTCGTGTCTGATCGAAAACCATTGATCTGCCCTGATGATGTGTAGTCAGTGTCCGCATGATGGATGAAAAAGCCGTTGAGGTACTTCGTTTTGTATCCATGATTGATCTTTCGTGCCAGGAACCATCAAGTTGGAAATCCAATCTCCAATACGAGCCATATGGTTTTGGTTTGTATATATATGGCGAGATAATATTAATGATATTATGTCATCTGGAATTAATACATTTATTTTGCGAAATTGCTTTCCGCACTATATGATAAAATTAGAAGAGGATTTTCAAGTATGAAAGCACGTTTGGTTATCATAAGATAAATGTAACGACCCAGAAAATCTGAACCAATTTAAAATTTTTAAATTGGCTATTTTAGTTGATTTTAAATATTTAAAATAAATATTTTAAATAATAACGATGAAAAGTAAGTTAGAATCGACATTTGAAAATGAATATAATTAATTCTAATTATAAACAAGACCTGAAATGGCGCGGTAGTTTCAAAATTTGAATTCAAACTTCGACTGACTGTACCGGGTGCAAAACAAAACGGATTTGAGTGAAACCAAAAATATTTAAATCTGTTAGTGAATACCTTTCTAACGAATATGAAAAATCGAAGTTTCATAGCGGGAAGTAAAAGTTATGGCCAAATGAATTTCCAGAAAGGTCGCTATGGAATTTATATAGCCCGTGAAATTGGCCATTTTGCAAACGACCTCGGAATTCGACGAAACCACTTTTGTTGGATCCGGGATGTGACCTACGTTTCAAATTTCATAATTTTTGAAGCTAGTATGTGAGCGTGGCAAAGGAAAACGTGTTTTGGTCAATTACAGTTAAATTGGATTGACCAGAAATGTATCTTTTTGCAAACGGTCTCAGAATTCGACGAAACTAGTTTTGTTGGGACCGTATCGTCAAAACATAGCTAGATTTATTTTTCTGGAATTTTTCGAATCAGTTTGTGGCCCTGGCAAATTGAAATGTACGATCAAATCGAATATTGAATGTTTTATACTTTAATTTGAAGGAAAACCGACTGAAACAGTCGAATGGGACTACGAAACATATCCCATTGTGCTCGGAATGGGGGTAAAACGCTAGGGACGACATTCGTTGGGTTTGAATTGGTGTTCGTGGGTGAAAGAGGGTATTTTTGGATTTTAAAAATTTATAAATAAGAAAATATCATTGGCCCAGATATTTTTCCCTCTCCACGATTAAACGCGAACGACGGCGGAAACCCGTTCAACCTTTCCCCCTCATTTTCCGATCAATCCACGAAAAATTAGCCCCTCATCCAGTTGAAGATTTTGTAGAGCTCCCCGAGATCTTCAAATCCATATATAGTTTGGAATTTTTCGTGGCCTGTGGAGTGCGAATCGACGCCAGGAAGTCGACGTCTTCAAGCCGCCGCCGCCATCACCTTGAGCCGCCGAGTTCAACCCCCTCCCTGGCGCACGTGCGCCTCTCCAAGCCCTTCCACGTGGCAGTGGCCGATCGTCGTATCGAGCAACGGATTTCACGAAAAACCAAAACCTAGTTTTGAACTTCCTCTGAAAGGTACGGCTGATTTTCTTTGAACTGATTTTAACACCTTTAAACCATTGCAAACTTTGAAAAATCAAATCTTTTTCGTTTCTTGACGAAATTCAGTGAAACAAGAGACGGTGGACTCGTGTGGACGTCTTCTACATTCTAGAAGAGACCGCATATTTTTCTTAGCCTTCTGCTATTTTTGGTGGAGTGGATCCCAATGTGAGATTTCTAATTTATAAACGATATGGAAAACGACGATGTATAAATTATATAGTCAATGTATGAGTTATATAATCGTTGTACACCACTTTTATAAGCGTTGTATAAGTTGTACGTTCGATGTATAAGTTATATATGCATTGTAAAAATTATATATGTGTTGAAATAGAAGTGAAATGCTATATATATATATACACACACACCCCTCGTCCACAAACCATGGACGATATTTATTGGTTGTGATTGGTGTGAAAATTGGTTGATTACGAATGGTTGATTGAAATTGTTTGTGGTTGAAATCGATTCATTATGGTTGAAAAATACCCGTTTGTGGTTGAGAAATATTTGGTTGAAACCACATAGGATTAGTTTGTGGAAATGAAAAAAATATACATGCCGCCTGCGTGCGAACTAGATGCATGATTCCCCATTGTCAAAAGCTGCGAGGCTTTAAGGTAGAGCGAGGAGCCGTACTAGGGACGGTCCCGGTTTTAACTACCCTGCCGTTATGCTGCCGAAATTTTGAATAATATTCATGTATTAGAATTATTTTCATTTGTTGAAACTATATTCATTCGTTGTGTAGAAAACCTTCATGTGTTGAATTGAAATTCATTTGTTGAATAGAATTCATGTGTTGAATGGTATTCGTGTTTTTAAATATAAAAATCACCTTTTACTCTGTATATATAAACTATAGAAAACCTTCATGTGTTGAATCGATATTCATTCGTTGGATAGAAATTCATGTGTTGAATGGTATTCGTGTTTTAAATATAAAAATCACCTTTTTATCGATATATATAAACTATAGAAAACTTTCATGTGTTGAATCGAAATTCATTCGTTGAATTGAAATTCATGTGTTGAATGGTATTCATATTTTGAAAGAAAGTGTTTTATAATAAAAATCCAATTTTTATCATCGATATGAACTATATAAAATAATCTTGTTTTGAAATAAATTGTTTTATAATAAAAATCCTATTTTTATCACCTATATGAAATATATAAAATAGTCGAGTTTTGAAATAAATTGTTTTACATTAAAAATCACATTTTTATTATATACATGAATTGTTAAAAATAGTGAAGCGTTGAAATAGAAAACAGTTAGATAAAAATATCATTTTTATCAAATGTATGAAATTCATATGGTTTTGAAATCGAAGAATCGATATATATATTTAAATAGAATTGAAATATATCGAAAAACGAAGCTGCAGTTCGTATTTTGAAACCATGATTTCAAACGATTAGTGCTGGAGATCTGACCATCGGATTTTCCTGAAACCGCAACCGTTGGGTTCGCTTTGGAAATATCTTTCCAACGGCACCAACTTTGTAAAAATCCAAGTCTGGAATGTTTAATTCAAATCTGAAGAAAAACAGCGCCAGAATCGATTATTTGTGTATATATATATAAATATAATTATATTAAATCGAATAACGACGCTGCAGTTCGTATTTTGAAATCGAAATTTCAAACGATTATACCGGGAGATCCGACGGTCGGATTTTCACGAAACTGGAACCGTTGGATTCGTTTTGAAAAGATCTTTCTAATGATGTAAATTTTGTGAAGATCCAATGATTAGATTTTCAGATATGTGTAAATCAAATCTGAAGAAAAACAGCGCCACGGCCGCGTTATGGCCCGAAGGATCGTTTTGAATAAATTGGCTATTTTAAAATAAATTAAAATAGCGATAAATCGTTATAAAATATTATAAACGATATGGATATGAAATGTAGAAACTAACTGAAGGTTGGCTAAGTCGAATGGTTTTTTGGGTATTGATCTGATGTTGGTTTCAGTCTTCGGGGTTAATATTTGGAAAATCGTTCTCTTACTGATTGACGGTTAGTGACTAATGAATTGAAATGATGCGTAGAAGTGTTTGTATAGCACTTGTTTATTATATACACGAGTTGCTCAGAAAGACCGGGTTTATCCCATTCTGAATAACTGAATCGACGATAAGAAGTCGAAGATGAAGACGGTGGTCGAAGACAGGAGATCTTCACCTCGTTTGGATGGTAACCGAGGTCCTGATTGGGAGGCATCCCGAAATATGGATAATGAGTGGTGATCGTCCAAACGTACGTGGTGATCGATGGGTTTGCGAGGTATATAGTGCCTCCGGTTTCGTTCAGACCCAGAACGGACTTGCAAATGATAGTGTGTCTAACATTGGAATTTATTCTGTATGATTGATAGCCATCAGTTGCACGGTGTGAATTGCCTGTGTGGCATGCTAAGATGCAGTGATCAGGGCTTCTGTTGAAAAGTAAAGTCTTGTGGTGATGATTAAAGCACCGCCTGTGTGGCGTAGCTTTGTGTATAACGTGAATTTGCGAACCTCACACCCGGTATGAACCAGAAACGGGAGGAAGGACCTCAGAGAGGACATGCGTTTCTTTCTAGCTAGAAGTGGCGTCAGTGCCCTGACGAGTTTGACTTATGTGGTTGTTACTGTTGCGAGGCGCCTCGGTTAGATCGGACAATCCGGGTCCGATGGAGTCATTCGTTGGCTCACTTACGCCCCATAGGGCAGGGAAACGTATTGTTCAGGAATTTTAATCCACATCTATGGACCGACCCTGACGATCCCAGGGCCCACCTGTGTCTGGGTCCTGAGACCCAGGCTAGAGCGTCTTGAAGTCGGTAAGGACTATCTTTTGCCTTGGTTCATGACGGAAATCCAATTTCCAAATACGTGACTGTGCGGATTTGATTGTATACCTATATATGGCGACATAGTGGTATGGGGCATTTATGCCGTCTATGATTGATAGTTATGATTCGAAATTGTTTTCGAAACCTATAGAGACTAGCAATAATACCAAACGCTTTTGCTTTATTCGTATCAAGCATATTTTGGCCATTATAAGGTAAAAACTCTGTCCTCCGGTTTGCGTTGCATTGTGTGATGGGAACTGAGTCTTATAATGGCTTCATTTTTATAAAAAGCATTGCGATGTTTAAAAGAATGATTTGTTTGAAAGCACTGGCAATCCAATGGAGTAAACCCGTTCCATGAAAGTGGCATGGTCCTGTGATTAGCCATATTATAAATGTGTTGAATAGATTTCTCATACCAGTCATATGACTGACTCGTAGTTTGTTTCACTTTCAAACTCGGGTGCCCCTTTTTCTACACGGGCAGCCTTATGTTCAGGTTTAGCAGGCTTTTTCTGGATAGCTGGAGCTGAAGATGGATTCTATCATTTATCTCTTTTTATGCTGTTCAGCTCCGATTGTACATATTTTGTTTGTTTTCCGATGTAGACATTTATGTATAGCTGAACTATATTTGTACTAAGTAAGATCCTGTATACTGTGTAACTCTGATGATTACGTTTATCCAGTATATTCTATTTGTTCATTATCTGGTGTATTTATTTATTTCTGCTCTGTTGTTATCTGTTTATGTGTTATATTCCCAGGATTACCCTTGCCACCGTCAGTACGGGGTTTGGGGTCGTCACAACGTGATGTGGGACGAGCTTATGATAGCTTCATTTTCAAAAGTCATATCGAATTTCTATGCACGGGAATTCATATGGAGTTAACCCGTTCCGCGTTATCGGCGTGGTCCGGTGAATTTCCCATCTTTAAAATAAATCTTAAAGCAAATGTTTTATGTTCTCACACCGGTCCCACGACTGACCTGGAGTTTATTGTTCCTTTCTAAACTCTGGGTGCCCAATGATTTCCATACGGGAAGCTAGTGTTTAGTTTTGCAGTTATAGGTCGTTGAAGCAGGATTCGAAGCGCTTTTAGAGTTGGAGTCCATGATAGAATTGGAGCTTCCGTTGTATCATTTTGATCTTCCGCTGAGAATATATATTTTTCCTTCCGCTGTATACGTTTACATTGTAACTCTGATATTCATGTAACTCTGATGTAATATTGAATTATTCGATGAAAGGTTCTATTATTTTGTTCAATGTATGTATGTACCCATAACAATTCATCTTTGTGAACGGTTTAAGTCGGTTTAATTATCGGCGAAAATCGGGCGAAAAGAAGGGTCGTTATAAGTGGTATCAGAGCTTTGGTTATACAAAGCTATAGGGTACGTACATATTTGGACAAAGGAGTAGGACTCCTCAGAGTTATATAATCTCATTAGAGATAGGGTTAGAAATACCCTAGAATGAGATTTTGGAATAATATGACGAGAGAGCGTATTTTTGAAACCTATATAAGGTATTTTGAACAAGTAAATCATTTTGAAAACGATGATTATTTGGAATATATTTTTGAAATATAATTGGAAATAAGGGTTTCGAGTGTTTATTCGACGTCACGATTAGACTATCGAGTATGTAAGGGTTTTGAATATACGTCTGATCAACGTATATGTGAAATCCAATATATACTAGGTAGATGTAGGGTCACACTCTAGTCGCTTGAGGATAATTCTGTTGATGATCGCGACATCACGGATTTTTATTTTCGAGTTTCGAAAGTGGGATGACTATATGGTTTCGATTAAGACATCGAGGAATACTTAAACCATTTTGATATGTTAGAAATATTAAAAGAATATAATGAAAGGAAAATATGTTATAGATGCAAAACAAACTATTTTGATAACAACAAAAGTGGGATACTGTAGAAGTAAACTGTACTTAAGAATTAGAAAGAACACGTAAGTGTGAAAATTCATTAAGAGATTATATCAATTCCACCCTCAGGAATCTGAAGATGATTTAGACTTAAGTTAAAATTTTGTTTAAAGAGATGATTTTGACTTAAGTTAGGAATGAGTTTAAAAAGTTAATTCAAATCATAACAAACATCGAAGTAGGAAAATTTGGATCTTTGAAATATTAAATGTGAAGAAGTGAGTTCTGAAAATGTTAAGATAAATATTTGAAACAACCCTAGTTTGAACCTGTGTACGCATGATCAGAGTGCGCAGAGGAAGCATGATGGTATTTTTAAATAAAACTGTTTTTAAGAGATTCTTCCGATTAGAAAATTTCTAAACAAGATTTTGATATCTAAACAAGAATGAAAGGAGTTATATATATTTATGAATTTTAAAGTGAATTTAGAAAAGTGTCATTCGATTAGGTGAATATGACAACTAAAACATGAATATTAAATGAGTATAAATTTAACTTATAAATTATTTAATATGAGATGGGAAACGATTGGAATAAAATTTGAAATAGAATGAGTGTTTAGGAAATATAATTCTATCCCTTCCCTTGTCGCTGGGTTTTGCTCGACCCATTGTCATCTTTGAGTATCACCCGAATAGTCGTGCTTGGAATTTAACTGTCCAACTTTATTTCTGAATTCTTCCTCTTGCCCTACTCTGATAAAGCCATAACCAATATTTTAAAGTATCTCTTGAATTAAACTTGAATTTGTATTGAGAGAAATAAAATTTCTAATAACGAATTTTTGCCAAGATGGTATTTTGCAGGGTAATTGAATAATTAGGGGAAGTTTATTTGAGAATTTAGATTTGAATTCTAATTTAAGCAATTAGCCTTAGAATTGATAAGGAAAGTCATGGGTTCCGTAAGAGTAAGTTAGAACAATGATTTCCAAACTTTTAGAATTTTCTTAGGGTCATAGACCTCTAAGTACTAGACCATATCTATTCTAGTTTCTCCCAGTGGTAGTGGTAGCAGCTAGGAGTCTAACTCGAAAAATATCTGATTGCAATTGTGACCAGTGACGACCCTAGAAATCACGAGATTATAGAAGTTTCCTTAGACTCTACCATTAGTAAGGATTAGATAGAGTACCCTGAGAATGATATAAGCCTTGGTTCTGACCATTTCATTTCGGATATACTGAGGGAGAAATTCGAATTTAAAATTGGTTAAGGAGTTTAAATTTACTCGACTTCCTTTTCGAGGACGAAAAGATTCTAAGGGGGGTGAATGTGACATCCAAGAATTTTAACTAAGTTTGATTTAGATTTTTATTTATATAATTTTGATTTTTCTGGATATAAATTGATGTTTATAAGGTTTGAATATAAATTTTTACTTATATTAAGTATCTTGTTTTATTTTGTATGATTTTAAGAAGAACTTATTTTAAAAAGTTATTTTAAAGGATAGTTATTCCATTTAAGGCTATATTTAATGTTCGTTTAGATACGATAGTAATATATCTGTAAAGTAAGATTTATTTTAAAGTAACATGAGATTTCGTATAAGTTTAAAATTCCTATTTTATAATTTTATTTACATGATATATCTTTTATAAAAATCTATTAAAATATTCAAATTTTAGTTTACTATTTTATAAGATTTTGATTTTAAGTAATGATAAAATATATTGATATGTTCAAAAAGATTATTATTCTATTTTACACTATATTTAATGTACATAGATATTGTTAAGTTAAAATATTTATACATTTGTATTTTGGAAATTTTTATAAATATATTTCTATATGTTGTATATGAAATATAATGTCATTTTATTTAAGTTACACTTATATGTGTTAAAGAATGGTTTCATATATAAAGGTTACAAGGATTTTACTAAAATTTAATTTTACTTAAATAAACAAATATGCAATTTTGGCAAACATGCATGTTGTTGATTTTATGGGGAAGACATGTGTTCTCCTATGTGTAAAAATGCATGTAAATGGGTTTGTGAATGTAGCCAAGTGTCCTTGAATAAATTGACCAATATAACCTTGAATCACCCTATATAAGGAGGACTATAGTTCCATATTCTTGTGCACTTCATCCATTAATCACTTGCGGTGAATCTCCGCACAACATTTTCTTCTTGTTCTCTGTTTTTAATTTTCCTGTACATGAAAAATTCATGTTCTCCCCAATTAAAAATCCACATCTTCCAATCTATTCAGTTTTCTTTGAAATGATCTGCACGAATATTGTTCGTATCATCGTTTGTGATTTTTAGAAATTAACAGATCCTATTTTTATCATATATCGAAGAAGAAATCTCAGGTTTACTGTAAAATGGTAAATGTGTGTATAAACTTCGAAAAATAAAATCCCCCAATACAAGGCGAATCGCTCGACGCCGTCACCACCATTGCGATCAGTGGAGGATGTAGGATTCTTCATGAGAGTTTGGTACGATTCTGTTTCGACGATTGGAATTGTTCAAAATAAGGGTTACGGATGGTCGAAGATTCAAGCAATGATAGGAGAATCAGAGGGTGGTGTTGTGATGAGGATGGAGAGAGCTTTCATGTGGAAGAAATTGGTGAGGTGCGGTGCAATATTGGATGGTGCGATATGGAATTCACGTATTGTCTGTAGCAGTTTTTTTTGTCTCGGCAATGCGTCGGATTTTGATTTTGGAGACCGAGGTACTGGCGAATGGGTGCGTTTGAGTGAGAAGGTGAAGAGAAACATGTGGGTGGAGTCGTATGGTTGAACGGTGGATGGATGGACGTGTGTATGTGCACACGGTTCACGTTTATGGGTTCCAGGAAAGGGGACTTGTTCGTGAAAAGGAAGAGGAGGGAAGACGAAGAGGAGGCACGATTGGGCTTGGATCAAGGAAATTGGGCTGGGTTTCTTCAATTTTTGGTAAGAAAATTCAATTTAATTTAAATCTAAATTGTCATACTTTAAAAGTTAATATCTCCTTCGTTTTAAATTGAATTTACTCGCCGTCAGAGGCGTTAGAATCGTATCAGAAATTAGAATATAGTGGTATATAGTTTTGATAAATTTTGTTAAGTAAAAATTATAATAAAAATAAAATAAAAGCCCCTTGTATATATATATATATATATATATATATATATCGAATATCATTATTAATAAATTTCGATATGTAATAATTAGCAGAAAAATCTCCAACTACTAATAGAAGTGAACTGAAAACAGTATGAGTAGCAGTGACAGTATTCGTTGGTCTATTCGCTTTAGTAATGAAGATTTTGGAGCTCAACTGGTGAGAACTTCTAATTTAATTTTTTATTTAAATTAGTTAATTATAATTAGATGAGATTAATATAATTTGTTGATTATGATTGTGTGATGGATGTTGATATTTGAATATTTGCTCATGTAATTAGATAATACACTGAACACGATTAAGCGTTAAAGACTGTAACGCTTGTGAGCAGTTAAAAATGTTGTTGTGATAATGAATTCATATCCATCTGATCGTATGGTTCATTTGGATATATATGATTGCATTTTATGATATCACACACACACAAACACACCGTGGTTGTGGAAAATATTTGGGTGATCGAATTAGAATCTCGTTCCTATATACGATTTTGTTTAATTATTAAATAATATTTAAATTTTGGTTTTTAAATTTAATATCAACTTTTAAATATTGAATATGGATTTGGAAAATGATTTGGATTATGTATTGATTTTTATATCTATTTGAAATTTGGTTTTGGTAAAAATATTTTCAATTTAAATTCAAAATAAGATTTTTGAAATTTGAATATGGTTTCTATATATTATAACAATGATATAATATACACCAGAACGTTCTAGGATGACAGAGAGGATGGTGTCTAGGCTTGGGTTTGGAAATTCAGTTTCCTGCTCTCCCTGGCTATCCCTAACTGGTCCGACAACGGGATGGTAAATTCGAAATCAAATTTGAAATATAATTTGTAACAACCCGCAAATTCTGAACCAATTTTAAATTTTTATTTTAGAAAATTTTAATGAATTTTGAATATAAAATAAATTATTTAAATAATAATGGCTAAAAATATATTTTAATAGAAGTTAAAACGAATAAATTCAATTTCATTATAAAAGGAGTTTGGAATAGCATGGCAGTTTGAAAATTCGATTTTAAATTTCAATTGAATATATATAATTCATTATTTATCAGAATGGGGACGACCCTGAAATATTTAACTCTGTTCAACAATATCTTTACAATGAATATGAGAAACTGAGATTTCATAATGTATATTGAATTTATGGCTAGTTGAAAATTTAAAATAGTCACCATGGAATTTATATATATTTATTTATATTTTTAAATATAAATATAGGCCTTGAAAATAGTCATTTTGCAAACGACCTCCGTTTTCGACGAAACCACTTTTGTTGGATTCGGAATGTCAAAATATGGTTAGGTTTAATTTTTTAGAATTTTTCGAATTAATATGTGAGCGTGGCAAAAGAAACTGTGTTTTGTCAGTTTCGGTCAAATTTAATCAGCCTAAAAATAGCCATTTTTCAAACAGTCTCAGAATTCGACGAAATTAGTGTCGTTAGGACCGTATCATAATAACAAAGCTAAAAATATTTTTTCTGTAATTTTTAGAGGTCGTATGTGGCCCCGGTGAATTTATATACACAGTTAAATTAAATAAATAAATGTTTTTATATTAAATTAAATGAAACACGCAACAGACTTCAGAATTGGGCTACGGGGCATAGCCCATCGCGTTCAGAAGGTGTCAAAACCTTAAGTTTGACACTAACTGGGCCTAATTCTGAGTCGGTGACTAAACGGACCTTAAACGGGCCAATAAAATAATATAATATTATAAATGATGGATTAACAAACCCCTAACCCTAACTATTCCTACAGCCGCCGTGTTTAACATCTCCATGGCTGATATCGTTCTGATTTCAAAGCTTAAAATCTCCCAATCCTTTAAACTAAAATCAAAACTCCATATACCAAATCAAAGAGAATTTCGAGCACTACGAAACCATACGGTGATAATCGATTATAGAGGCGTGGTTTGCTGGGAATTTGGGCGTGAAGTTGGACGGTTTGGACTGGATTTCGGGGCGGAGGGCTCGACCGAGCTGGCGCTTGTTGTTGGTGAACGGAGGTGGAGTTCGGGGCTTCCACATGAGGACGTCTGATCGAACAACGGTGGCTTCAGGTGAGGTGCGTTGGTGGATTTATTTCGGTGGTGATGGGTTTCCTTGAACATACAAGTAACGATGAAGAAGAAACAAGGGTCAACGGCCTGATTTTGTTGAAACCAAGGTTAAGAAGAACAATTAGCAAACTAATTATATAATTAAGGTATTTAATATTCAAACAATCATATCTTGTGCAAATCAAAACAGAAATTGACGAAACGAAGTTCGTTGGAATCGTTTTTCTGAGATCTACAACATGATACAGACCTGGACTGAAACAGAGCAGATCAATTTTTGATCAAATTTCAGATACGGATCTATTCTGAATTGAAAGCGGTGAGATTTCTATTTTTAAATAAAATCAATTAGTAATTTCGTTATTTATGCTATGTAAACTTTATGTATGTTATGTATAATATTTAGATTGATTGTGATTGCGCTGAGTGGATTGTATTGAACTGTGTTGTGAAAATTTGTGAAAAACAACGTTTGGTTAGAATCAGATTTTGTTACACAAAACATATCATGTATATGTGATTTAGAATTGACAAACTAAATTATCATTTTTATTAGAAAAGTCCATATAGTATAAAAATTATATTTTTGATTAAAACAAGATTAGTGTATAAAAATTACATTTTTGATTAAAATATGATTAGTGAAATAAAGATAACACTTTTATTAAAACTTCTTTAGTGAAATGAAGATAACATTTTTGTTAAAACTTTATTAGTAAATAAAAAAATCACATTTTTATTTGAAATTGATTATTGAAATAAAAATCACACTTTTATCACAAACTTGATTATTGAATTGGAAATATCATTTTTGTCAAAACAAGATTATTGAAAAGAAAATGTATTCTTTTATTTGCATTCTCAAATGCAAATATTCACTGAAAATAAAATGTATTCTTTTATTTGCATTCTCAAATACAAATATTACATAGAAAATTAGATCACTCTTTTTATTTGAATTTACAATGCAAATATCAAATAGAAAATTAGATCACAAAAGAATTATCTTTATATTTGTGTTCTTGACACAAACATAAACATAGAAAATGAATGTCTTTTTATTTGTGTTCTTAACACAATTACATATAGGAGAAATAAATGTCTTTGTATTTGTGTTTTTAACATAAATACACATAGAAAAAAGAATCATCTTTTATTTGTGTTCTTAACACAAATATAAACATAGAAATAAAGTTCATTAATTTATTTGTATTTTTTTTCAATACAAATATGACATGGAAATAAAGCTCATCCTTTTATTTGTTTTTTTTTTAATACAAATATGACATCGAAATAAAATACATCTGTTTATTTGTATTATACACTGCAAATACAAACATAAGAATAAAGTCCATCTTTTTTTTCTTTTTTTTTATGTACATGCTACAACACAAATATGACATGAAAATAAAAATGCATCTTTTATTTGTACTCTCTAATATAAATAAACCTTAGAAATCAATGTTTATTCATCTATTTACATTCCCAAATGTAAACATGCTTTGAAATCAAAGTTTATTCATTTATTTACATTCCCAAATGTAAATATACATTGAAATCAAAATTTATTCATTTATTTACATTCACAAATGTAAACATATATGGAAATTAAAGCTTACTCTTTTATTTACATTCACAAATGTAAATATGCATTGAAACAAAGTTTGTTCTTTTATTTGCATTCATGAATGCAAACACATATTTGTTCTTTTATTTGCATTCACGAATGCAAACACATATTGAAAATATAGTTTTGTTCTTTTATTTGCATTCACAAATGCAAACATATTTTGGAAAATAAAGTTTGTTCTTTCTTTTTATATTCACTAATGCAAATTATACATTTTTGTCAATTTATATTAGTTAACACAAAATACACACTTTTGTCAAATTTGATTAGTTAAAACAAAATAATCACTTTTGGCAATTTACATTAGTTAGAACAAATTATTCACTTTTGTCAATTTACACTAGTTGAAACAAAACAAGCACTTTTGTTAACTTATACTAGTTGAATCAAAAATATGCATTTTTGTAAACCTATGATTAGTTGAGATGAAAATAATATTTTGTCAATTATATTAGATGAGATAAAAAGTGTATATTCTGCCAAATTAAGATGGTTGAAACAAAAAGGACAATTTTTGTCGAATAAAAGAATTAAGCACAAATAGCATTTTTATTAACTAGATTTCTGTTATAACAAAAATGTTTGTTTTGATGGAGTAAAAATTATCAACAAAATGGATATATTATTTCTTATACATTTTGTTGAATTAGAACTCATATGCAAATATTGTAATCATTTTTATTTGCATAACATATAATAGAACAAATATGCAAATATAATAATTATTTTTATTTACATAACATGTAATAGGATGTATAAGTAGAAATAAAAATCAATCTTTATTTTGTAACTTACATTTGGAATTATATTCAAATATAATAATCATATTATTGGCCAAACCATACATTAGAATATATATGTAAGTAAACTGACATCTTTATATGTGTATGCATACATTAGAATTTGTATGCAATATAAATAAACATTTTTATATGTAGGTTATACATTTAAACACATACACATAAAATTATTCCTTTTACGTGTTAAAGTTAAAAATATTTGCACACAAATAAAAGGAAATAGAAAATTATCTTTTATTTTTCATCGGCAATAATGCCATATAAATAAATCATATTTTATTAGACATTAGAAATGAATACGGAAATTGTACGAATATAAATACATTTTTATTCGGTATTAGAAATAAGTAACATGTTAGTTCATTTACATCAACATGTTAGTAGTGTTAAATTGGTTAAATTCTTAACCAATCATTTATTTGTATGAATTGTTATTGGCCGAAAACCCCACACGGGTGTTGGGATGAAAATTTACATACACTAGTCCCAATATTTAGTTGTATGTCGATCGATAGATTGACAGGCTGCAATGAGTGTTATTATTTCATTTTAATGCTCACACAATTATAAACTTCACTCTGGCTGTGAAAGGATGTTTGATAATTGTTTATCATTTGTTGTAATATACATACGATGTGTGAAATCCATATAACCAAAGTTATATGGTAACTGATTGAGTCACATTCCAGTTCAGGATTTCTTTAAATAAAGAATATCTTTTAAATAAGTAATATTTGAAATAAAGAACATTATAAAATAATATCTTTTAAAATAAAGAGTATTGTACTATAAAGAATATTTTATATTAAGAATCTATTTATATAAAGAATATTTGTAAATAATGAATATTTTAAAATAATATTTAGCAAAGAATAAAATGATGATTTCTATGTCCGTTCTTGGATGGACAAAAGAATAGAAAATATATTTCTATTGAAGTAAACTAGTTTTTAGCTAAGAATTAAATTTCTTAATTAAGATTTCTAGAGTTTCAATTATATGTGAATTGGGTTTATTGTAAACTATGTTTTTGAACGACATTTGTTCTTTAACCCAATTGACAATAAAAATAAGATTTAGAATTTATAATTCTTTTATTAAGATTTAGAATTTATAAATCTTTTATTAAAGTTTTAAAAAGAAATTCTCTAAAGACAAGTTTTCCAATTTAATAAATTAAATTCCATATTTAATGGAAGATGACTTTGGGTTTATCGTGAACAATGTTTCTAAATGACATTGATTCTTTAACCCAAATTAAAGACAAGGTTAATTCATTAAGAGTTAAATAATCATTCAATAATGATTTTTGATATTAAAATCAAATTGGAATTTTATCTTTTATTAATTTATGGGAACTTTTCCCTAGTAATATGAATATTATATTAAAAGAATATTTTGAATTGGAATGAGACATTGGATGTGTTTTATAACACTTGATTTTCAATTATAAGATACACAAGTTATTCGGAAAGACCGGGTTTAACCCATTTCGAATAATACGACGATGAAGAGTCGAAGATAAAGACGGTGGTCGAAGATCGAAGATCTTCACATCGAATGGGTAACTAGTGTTAAGGCCCTAGATTGATTTTCTCCCAAGATGGAGCTAAGATGGTAGTTATCCGGACGTAGTGTTGATTTGTACGGATTTGGCTTTCGCTCTGACCCAGAGCATAAGCTTATAAATGGATGCATGTCTGATGTTGAATTTCATTTTATGTAAATAGATTTCTATTAATATACAACCGTTGGTGTCGAAAAATTTATTCTCTTGCTCAACACCCATAGAGGTTGTGTAGTAATAGTTATGAATTGCATGGCGTGAAGTGTCAACGTGGCACGCCAAGATGCAAATGATCAAGGCTTTGTTGCAAAGCAGGCCTTGTGGGATGATCAAAGCATAGTCTATTTAGGCATAGCTTTGTGTATATCGTGACTTCGCGAGCCTCACACACCGGTAGAGTCTAAAACGGGAGAAGGGAACGCAGGGAGTGCACACGTTTCTTTCTAGCTTATAGTGGTGTCAGGGACCTACCAGCGCTGACATTTACTCATATGGATGATGGAATTTTTCGAGGCCTCGGATTTATGCGGTCGCCTATGGCCGTATTATAGGTTCAATAGGACAGGGAAACGTGTGTTCAGGAATTGCCAATCCATTAAGCGTTAACGTATGGACAGGCCCTGCAGGATCCAAGGGTTGGACAGAGTACCAATCCTGGGGCATTTGCTAGAGTGTCTCGAATCGGTAAGGATCTCCTCCCTAGCCTTGACTCAGATGGAAACCCAAATTTCCAATACGACATCACGCGGTTTTGATTGTATACCTATATATGGCGACATAGTGGGATGGGGCACTCATGCCGTCTAGGATTGATACATTTACTTTGATGTATTTCTAATTGGTTGCACACTATTATTATATAATACCGTGTCTATCGTATCAAGCATCTTTTGATCATTATAAGGTAAAACCCTATCCTCCGGTTTGCGTTGCATTGTGTGATGGGACTTGGGTCTTATAATGGTTTCATTTTTCTAAAAAGCATTGCGTTATTTTGACGTTTTACTTTAGTCATGCACTGGCAATCCATAGGAGAAAACCCGTTCCGCGAAAGTGGCGTGGTCCTGTGATTAGCCTTATTATATTATATAGGTTAAGTAGAATTCTCACACCAGTCCCATGACTGACCTGTAGTTTGTCCACTGGCAAACTCGGGTGCCCATATTTTCCACACGGGCAGTCGAGTAGCTATTTTTGCAGATATATTAAACAGGATTCTGGGTTGAAGCTTAAAGCGGTGTCCAGAGATAGAGAGCCTTCCGCTGTGTTCTTCCGTTGCAGTATATTACATTTTTTTGTACTTATCTTCCGCTGTAATTATATTCCAATGTACTCTGATATGTATATTCTATACTCTGATGTAACATTTATTATAGTGTTATAAAAGTCTTCTGTTATCTGTTGTAATGTGTTGTATGCCCAAAGTTAATGTATTCGTAGATTTTCACTTTTTGGGTCAGACCTGTGTGGTTTATGGTCGATTCAAAGGGTGGGAATTTGCGGGTCGTTACAGTTGGTATCAGAGCCAGGTTAGTTCAAATCTTTGGGGTACAACTCGTTAGAACTGAACAAAAGACTCATCAGAGGTTGGATTAGTAATATCCAATAAGAATACTCATTAGAGATAGGATCAGTAGTATCCTAGAATGAGTAAACTCATTAGAGATGGGGTTAGTAATGCCCTAGAATGAGTTCAGAGTGACCAACTTATAATTAACGTACTTATAATTATATATATAATTCAATTTTAGAAAATATGATTTTTGATATATAAAAGCTATATATATTTGAAAATTTAATCAACAAATTGATTGATGATTGTGTTGTGGGAATATTAGTTCAACTAATAAAATTATTGAAAATAATAATAGAATGAAAATTAAATCAGTTAAACAAACAACTTTTAGCTCATTTCCTTTTCGAAGACGAAAAGATTTTAAATGGGGGAGATTGTAACAACCCGCCAATTCTGAAACAATTTTAAATTTTTATTTTAGAAAATTTTAATGAATTTTGAATATAAAATAAATTATTTAAATAATAATGGCTAAAAATATATTTTAATAGAAGTTAAAACGAATAAATTCAATTTCATTATAAAAGGAGTTTGGAATAGCATGGCAGTTTGAAAATTCGATTTTAAATTTCAATTGAATATATATAATTCATTATTTATCAGAATGAGGACGACCCTGAAATATTTAACTCTGTTCAACAATATCTTTATAATGAATATGAGAAACTGAGATTTCATAATGTATATTGAATTTATGGCTAGTTGAAAATTTAAAATAGTCACCATGGAATTTATATATATTTATTTATATTTTTAAATATAAATATAGGCCTTGAAAATAGTCATTTTGCAAACGACGAAACCACTTTTGTTGGATTCCAAATGTCAAAATATGGTTAAGTTTAATTTTTTAGAATTTTTCGAATTAATATGTGAGCGTGGCAAAAGAAACTGTGTTTTGTCAGTTTCGGTCAAATTTAATCAGCTTAAAAATAGCCATTTTTCAAACAGTCTCAGAATTCGACAAAATTAGTGTCGTTGGGACCGTATCGTCATAACAAAGCTAAAAATATTTTTTATGTAATTTTTAGAGGTCGTATGTGGCCCCGGTGAATTTATATACACAGTTAAATTAAATAAATAAATGTTTTTATATTAAATTAAATGAAACACGCAACAGACTTCAGAATTGGGCTACGGGGCATAGCCCATCGCGTTCAGAAGGTGTCAAAACCTTAAGTTTGACACTAACTGGGCCTAATTCTGAGTCGGTGACTAAACGGACCTTAAACGGGCCAATAAAATAATATAATATTATAAATGATGGATTAACAAACCCCTAACCCTAACTATTCCTACAGCCGCCGTGTTTAACATTTCCATGGCTGATATCGTTCTGATTTCAAAGCTTAAAATCTCCCAATCCTTTAAACTAAAATCAAAACTCCATATACCAAATCAAAGAGAATTTCGAGCACTACGAAACCATATGGTGATGATCGATTATAGAGGTGTGGTTTGCTGGGAATTTGGGCGTGAAGTTGGACGGTTTGGACTGGATTTCGGGGCGGAGGGCTCGACCGAGCTGGCGCCTGTTGCTGGCGAACGGAGGTGGAGATCGGGGCTTCCACGTGAGGACGTCTGATCGAACAACGGTGGCTTCAGGTGAGTTGCGTTGGTGGATTTATTTCGACGGTGATAGGTTTCCTTGAACAGACAAGTAACGATGAAGAAGAAACAAGGGTCAACGGCCTGATTTTGTTGAAACCAAGGTTAAGAAGAACAATTAGCAAATTAATTATATAATTAAGGTATTTAATATTCAAACAATCATATCTTGTGCAAATCAAAACAGAAATTGACGAAACGAAGTTCGTTGGAATCGTTTTTCTGAGATCTACAACATGATACAGACCTGGACTGAAACAGAGCAGATCAATTTTTGATCAAATTTCAGATGCGGATCTATTCTGAATTGAAAGCGGTGAGATTTCTAATTTTAAATAAAATCAATTAGTAATTTCGTTATTTATGCTATGTAAACTTTATGTATGTTATGTATAATATTTAGATTAATTGTGATTGCGCTGAGTGGATTGTATTGAACTGTGTTGTGAAAATTTGTGAAAAACATCGTTTGGTTAGAATCAGGTTTTATTACACAAAACATATCATGTATATGTGATTTAGAATTGACAAACTAAATTATCATTTTTATTAGAAAAGTCCATATAGTATGAAAATTACATTTTTGATTAAAACAAGATTAGTGTATAAAAATTACATTTTTGATTAAAATATGATTACTGAAATAAAGATAACACTTTTATTAAAACTTCTTTAGTGAAATGAAGATAACATTTTTGTAAAAATTTTATTAGTAAATAAAAAAATCACATTTTTATTTGAAATTGATTATTGAAATAAAAATCACACTTTTATCAAAAACTTGATTATTGAATTGGAAATATCATTTTTGTCAAAACAAGATTATTGAAAAGAAAATGTATTCTTTTATTTGCATTCTCAAATGCAAATATTCACTGAAAATAAAATGTATTCTTTTATTTGCATTCTCAAATACAAATATTACATGGAAAATTAGATCACTCTTTTTATTTGCAATTACAATGCAAATATCAAATAGAAAATTAGATCACAAAAGAATTATCTTTATATTTGTGTTCTTGACACAAACATAAACATTGAAAATGAATGTCTTTTTATTTGTGTTCTTAACACAATTACATATAGGAGAAATAAATGTCTTTATATTTGTGTTTTTAACATAAATACACATAGAAAAAAGAATCATCTTTTATTTGTGTTCTTAACACAAATATAAACATAGAAATAAAGTTCATTCTTTTATTTGTATTTTTTTTCAATACAAATATGACATAGAAATAAAGCTCATCCTTTTATTTGTTTTTTTTAATACAAATATGACATCGAAATAAAATTCATCTGTTTATTTGTATTATACACTGCAAATACAAACATAAGAATAAAGTCCATCTTTTTTTTTCTTTTTTTTTATGTACATGCTACAGCACAAATATGACATGAAAATAAAAATGCATCTTTTATTTGTACTCTCTAATATAAATAAACCTTAGAAATAAAAGTTTATTCATCTATTTACATTCCCAAATGTAAACATGCTTTGAAATCAAAGTTTATTCATTTATTTACATTCCCAAATGTAAATATACATTGAAATCAAAATTTATTCATTTATTTACATTCTCAAATGTAAACATATCTGGAAATTAAAGCTTATTCTTTTATTTACATTCACAAATGTAAATATGCATTGAAACAAAGTTTGTTCTTTTATTTGCATTCATGAATGCAAACACATATTTGTTCTTTTATTTGCATTCACGAATGCAAACACATATTGAAAATATAGTTTTGTTCTTTTATTTGCATTCACAAATGCAAACATATTTTGGAAAATAAAGTTTGTACTTTCTTTTTATATTCACTAATGCAAATTATACATTTTTTTCAATTTATATTAGTTAACACAAAATATACACTTTTGTCAAATTTGATTAGTTAAAACAAAATAATCACTTTTGGCGATTTACATTAGTTAGAACAAATTATTCACTTTTGTCAATTTACACTAGTTGAAACAAAACAAGCACTTTTGTTAACTTATACTAGTTGAATCAAAAATATGCGTTTTTGTAAACCTATGATTAGTTGAGATGAAAATAATATTTTGTCAATTATATTAGATGAGATAAAAAGTGTATATTCTGCCAAATTAAGATGGTTGAAACAAAAAGGACAATTTTTGTCGAATAAAAGAATTAAGCACAAATAGCATTTTTATTAACTAGATTTCTGTTATAACAAAAATGTTTATTTTGATGGAGTAAAAATTATCAACAAAATGGATATATCATTTCTTATACATTTTGTTGAATTAGAACTCATATGCAAATATTGTAATCATTTTTATTTGCATAACATATAATAGAACAAATATGCAAATATAATAATTATTTTTATTTGCATAACATGTAATAGGATATATAAGTAGAAATAAAAATCAATTTTTATTTTGTAACTTACATTTGGAATTATATTCAAATATAATAATCATATTATTGGCCAAACCATACATTAGAATATATATGTAAGTAAACTGATATCTTTATATGTGTATACATACATTAGAATTTGTATGCAATATAAATAAACATTTTTATTTGTAGATTATACATTTAAACACATACACATAAAATTATTCCTTTTACGTGTTAAAGTTAAAAATATTTGCACACAAATAAAAGAAAATAGAAAATTATCTTTTATTTGTCATCGGCAATAATGCCATATAAATAAATCATATTTTATTAGACATTAGAAATGAATAGGGAAATTGTATGAATATAAATACATTTTTATTCGGTATTAGAAATAAGTAACATGTTAGTTCATTTACATCAACATGTTAGTAGTGTTAAATTGGTTAAATTCTTAACCAATCATTTATTTGTATGAATTGTTATTGGCCGAAAACCCCACACGGGTGTTGGGATGAAAATTTACATACAGTAGTCCCAATATTTAGTTGTATGTTGATCGATAGATTGAAAGGCTGCAATGAGTGTTATTATTTCATTTTAATACTCACACAGTTATAAACTTCATTCTGGCTGTGAATGGATGTTTGATAATTGTTTATCATTTGTTGTCATATACATACGATGTGTGAAATCCATATAACCAAAGTTATATGGTAACTGATTGAGTCACATTCCAGTTCAGGATTTCTTTAAATAAAGAATATCTTTTAAATAAGTAATATTTGAAATAAAGAACATTATAAAATAATATCTTTTAAAATAAAGATTATTTTACTATAAAGAATATTTTATATTAAGAATCTATTTATATAAAGAATATTTGTAAATAATGAATATTTTAAAATAATATTTAGCAAAGAATAAAATGATGATTTCTATGTCCGTTCTTGGATGGACAAAAGAATAGAAAATATATTTCTATCGAAGTAAACTAGTTTTTAGCTAAGAATTAAATTTCTTAATTAAGATTTTTAGAGTTTCAATTATATGTGAATTGGGTTTATTGTAAACTATGTTTTTGATCGACATTTGTTCTTTAACCCAATTGACAATAAAAATAAGATTTAGAATTTATAAATCTTTTATTAAGATTTAGAATTTATAAATCTTTTATTAAAGTTTTAAAAAGAAATTCTCTAAAGGCAAGTTTTCCAATTTAATAAATTAAATTCCATATTTAATGGAAGATGACTTTGGGTTTATCGTGAACAATGTTTCTAAATGACATTGATTCTTTAACCCATATTAAAGACAAGGTTAATTCATTAAGAGTTAAATAATCATTCAATAATGATTTTTGATATTAAAATCAAATTGGAATTTTATCTTTTATTAATTTATGGGAACTTTTCCCTAGTAATATGAATATTATATTAAAAGAATATTTTGAATTGGAATGAGACATTGGATGTGTTTTATAACACTTGATTTTCAATTATAAGATACACAAGTTATTCGGAAAGACCGGGTTTAACCCATTTCGAATAATACGACGATGAAGAGTTGAAGATAAAGACGGTGGTCGAAGACCGAAGATCTTCACATCGAATGGGTAACTAGTGTTAAGGCCCTAGATTGATTTGCTCCCAAGATGGAGCTAAGATGGTAGTTATCCGGACGTAGTGTTGATTTGTACGGATTTGGCTTTCGCTCAGACCCAGAGCATAAGCTTATAAATGGATGCATGTCTGACGTTGAATTTCATTTTATGTAAATTAATTTCTATCAATATACAACCGTTGGTGGCGGAAAATTTATTCTCTTGCTCAACACCCATAGAGGTTGTGTAGTAATAGTTATGAATTGCATGGCGTGAAGTGTCAACGTGGCACGCCAAGATGCAAATGATCAAGGCTTTGTTGCAAAGCAGGCCTTGTGGGATGATCAAAGCATAGTCTATTTAGGCATAGCTTTGTGTATATCGTGACTTCACGAGCCTCACACACCGGTAGAGTCTAAAACGGGAGAAGGGAACGCAGGGAGTGCACACGTTTCTTTCTAGCTTATAGTGGTGTCAGGGACCTACCAGCGCTGACATTTACTCATATGGATGATGGAATTTTTCGAGGCCTCGGATTTATGCGGTCGCCTATGACCGTATTATAGGTTCAATAGGACCGGGAAACGTGTGTTCGGGAATTGCCAATCCATTAAGCGTTAACGTATGGACCGGCCCTGCAGGATCCAAGGGTTGGACAGAGTACCAATCCTGGGGCATTTGCTAGAGTGTCTCAAATCGGTAAGGATCTCCTCCCTAGCCTTGACTCAGATGGAAACCCAAATTTCCAATACGACATCACGCGGTTTTGATTGTATACCTATATATGGCGACATAGTGGGATGGGGCACTCATGCCGTCTAGGATTGATACATTTACTTTGATGTATTTCTAATTGGTTGCACACTATTATTATATAATACCGTGTCTATCGTATCAAGCATCTTTTGATCATTATAAGGTAAAACCCTATCCTCCGGTTTGCGTTACATTGTGTGATGGGACTTGGGTCTTATAATAGTTTCATTTTTCTAAAAAGCATTGCGTTATTTTGACGATTTACTTTAGTCATGCACTGACAATCCATAGGAGAAAACCCGTTCCGCGAAAGTGGCGTGGTCCTGTGATTAGCCTTATTATATTATATAGGTTAAGTAGAATTCTCACACCAGTCCCATGACTGACCTGTAGTTTGTCCACTGGCAAACTCGGGTGCCCATATTTTCCACACGGGCAGTCGAGTAGCTATTTTTGCAGATATATTAAACAGGATTCTGGGTTGAAGCTTAAAGCGGTGTCCAGAGATAGAGAGCCTTCCGCTGTGTTCTTCCGTTGCAGTATATTACATTTTTTTGTACTTATCTTCCGCTGTAATTATATTCCAATGTACTCTGATATGTATATTTTGTACTATGATGTAACATTTATTATAGTGTTATAAAAGTCTTCGGTTATCTATTGTAATGTGTTGTATGCCCAAAGTTAATGTATTCGTAGATTTTCACTTTTTGGGTCAGACCTGTGTGGTTTATGGTCGATTCAAAGGGTGGGAATTTGCGGGTCGTTACATAATTTGAACTTGTTTTTCAAATGATTTGGAAGTATAAATTAAATTGAAAAGGGTGTGAATAATTTATAATCGTTATATGGCTTGAATAGAACGCGCTCCAATGCGACAGTTGTAAACATCGATTTCAAACTTCGAATGGTTATGACTTGATTATTTTAAATTAACTTGACTTGAAATGAGACGCGTTAGATTTCAAATAATAATAGTATTTGAATAGAAAGGAAATTTCGATTGTCGACATATGATTTTCAAGTTATATTCAAATGAGTTTAAAATACGTGTAGTTGCCGATCATAATCAAATAAAACAAGTTTATTCGAGAAATCTATGATAATTTCCTGTTTTATAAATTTAAAGGTGATTGGTATTGGAATATTTGAATTTCGAATAATTTTTAAATCTTTTTGATTTAAATAGCTGTTTTAACAGCAGTACTCTTGGGTAACATTTCCAAATGTTGTTTTGGATTGAAATTCATAAGCGTGAACTATTATTTGACTATAAGAATGATTTTAAATAGTTCGAAGATTATTTAAGTGTTGGAAATATTTATATGGAATTGAAATGGGTTTTTCAAAGAAAAAATTTGGATATGGTTGGAGATAAATCTTCGGATGTTTGATATTAATTCGGTAGATGAAAACTCTTATTATCTGAGGAATTTAAAAGGTAATGCACCGTTATTCCGCTTATAATATGAGTTGGATACGGTAATCAATATTGAAGATAAGTTGATGGTATTTCTATCCAGATCTAATGTTGAAGAGTTAAATAAATCTTATAATTAAGATATGGGTTTTCCACCGGATTGAAATGAGTTTGATAGAAATAATCTTCAGTATTTTGTATAAAATTTCATGATGTAAATGAATACTATCTGGGGAATTTGGAAGATATTATTTTATCATTATTTCACTTATAGTATTCGTTGGTGATGAGAATTTGTATCGAATATTAGTGTATAAATTTTTTTGTGTAATTTATGATTCAATATCGATTGATTTGGGTTTTGTCTTGAATCGTATCTTTAGTAATACAATTCTTGAAACCCGATGAGACTGAATGGTGGAAATTCATATCGTAATTGGGGATTTAATCAAATCTTTGATTTGAGGGAATTAAAGGTAAGAAATTTGAAGCGAAGGTATATCTTTAATTTCAAAGAAGAGATAAGATGATAATGAGATGTATGGAATTAAAGTAATTCAAATCTTGAGTTATATATGAATTGATAACTAATTGGAAGGAGATTTGAATTGAAAAGCCTGTGTAAACTATAGCTACTGTTTAAAGTATGCTTACTACTTGGAAAGACCAGGATCGAACATATATTCGAAAACCATTCACTGTAATAATACGACGTTATGAAACAATTCAAGACTTGAATGACGAATTAAGACCGGAATATTTAAATTTGTTTAGATTGATTGTTGATTAATGTCTCGGTTAGGTAAGCCACCGATACGAGGTATGAGTTACATGAGACCTGAACATATTTAAGTATTTTCGAGTTGTTGTTCCATTCAGACCCAGAATAGATTTGTATGGATGTTTGACATTGAAATTGACTGCATAGCACTGATTTCCGTTAATGTATATCGGATTTGTGGCAATATATTATCCTCATCTCTAAGTTATATGAACTTAGACGGTATGCATTAATTTAAATCAGTGATATGTCGTGAATTGTCAATGTGGCATACCCGAGTTATGAAACGAGCTAGTGATGATCAAAGAATGGCTTATCGAAGCATCGCTTTGTGTATGACGTGACATCGACAAACCTCACACCCCGGATTGATGAGAAACTAGCGGTTAGGTTTTATACTTATATATGAATTGATGATGAAGCTGTGCAGCAGTGGGAAACCACTCATGAACCTGGGGAATTGGGTATGTTTGCGGGGTCGTGTCTGATCGAAAACCGTTGATCTACCCTAACGATGGGTAGTCGGTGTCCGCATGATGGATGAAAAAGCCGTTGAGGCACTTCATTTTGTATCCCTAATTGATCTTTCATGCCAGGAATCATCAAGTTGGAAATCCAATCTCCAATACGAGCCATACGGTTTTGGTTTGTTTATATATGGCGAGATAATATTAATGATATTATGTCGTCTGGAATTAATACATTTATTTGCGAAATTGCTTTCCACACTATATGATAATATCAGAAGAGGATTTTCACGTATGAAAGCACATTTGGTTATCATAAGATAAAACTCGCCCATTTGGTGTGCACTTGCATTGTGTGATGTGGGACGAGCTTATGATAGCTTCATTTTCAAAAGTCATATCGAATTTCTATGCACGGGAATTCATATAGAGGTAACCCATTCCGTGTTAGCGGCGTGGTCTGGTGAATTTCCCAATTTAAAATAAACCTTAAAGCAAATGTTTTATGTTCTCCCACCAGTCCCACGACTGACCTGGAGTTTATTGTTCCTTTCTAAACTCTGTGTGACGATCCCAAAACCCCGTGACACGGTGTTAAGGATAATCATTGGAATATAACACAATAATCATCATTAGCAGATCACAGATAATAGCATAAACAGAAAATAGAATAATTTACACACATATGACAGCGGAATCATATAGATATCATCACATCAGAGAAGCACAGTACAGGATACAACTTAGTGCATAATGATACATAATCAGTCACCATCGCCTGAGGCGGAATCATACATAAAGAGTACACAAAAGGAATATCAGTCTACATCGCCAGTGGCGGAATCATAATATAGATACAATAATGGAGGAGAAAATCCAAGTCAGCACAGTGTAGTCAAGCCTCGCCATGAGCCAAAAAGGTGCGTCAGAAACCTGTAACTAGGCTGCCCGTGTGAAAATGAGGGCACCCGAGTTTGCAAGGTGAAACAAACTACGAGTCAGTCATGGGACTGGTATGAGAAATCTACTCAACTTATTAACAACAATAATAGGGCAAATCAAAGGACCACGCCACTTTCGCGGAACGGGTTTTACTCCAATGAGTGCTAGTGCATGAAATAAAATAAACGATTAAATCAACGCAATGCTTTTATAAAATGAAGCCATTATAAGACTCAGGTCCCATCACACAATGCAACGCAAGCCGGAGGATAGAGTTTTCCCTTATAATGGCCAAAGATGCTTCATACGGATAAAACAAAAGTGTTTGGTATTATTACTAGTGCATATATGTTTCAAAAGCAAATTCAATCATAAATATCAATCCTAGGCGGCATGGGTACCATATATCATGTCGCCATACTAGTAATACAATCACATCCGCATATTTCGTATTGGAAATTGGATTCCTTCATGAGTCGAGGCAAGGGGCAAGCTCCTCTCCGATTCGAGACACTCTAGCAAATGCCTCGGGACCGCACACAGCAATCCCCTGGATCCTCCAAGGCCGGTCCTCTCTTACTTTTGAGGATTGGCAATTCCTGAACACACGTTTCCCGGTCCTTACAGACCTATAATCGAGGCGCCTCGTATTCCAACAACCACATAGGTGAAAAGTAGATATAAATGTCAGGGCTGCGAGGTCACTGACACCACCATAGCTAGAAAGAAACGTCGTGCACTCCTTGGGTCCTTCTCCCGTTTTTGACTCATACCGAGGTGTGAGGCTCGCGAATTCACGTTATACACAAAGCTGCGTCACACAGACCATGCTTTGATCATCAACCATAAGACTTTGCTTTGCAACAGAAGCCTTGATCTTATGCCACTTAGGCGTGCCACACAGGCAATCCACTCCATGCGACTGATTTCTGTCAATGTATAACCTCTGAGCTCGTACGTCTCAGAGAAGGGCGTTAAGCAAGAGAATAAATTCTCCGCCGCCAAACAGATATATATTTAACAGAGATCAATCAACACAGAACAAAATCCAATGTCAGACACACAGTCCATTTACAAGTCCGTTCTGGGTTTGAACGAAACCGGAGGCACCAATTCCTCGCGTATCCGTACAATCAACAGTATGTGTGGACGGCTACTACTTCAATTCCTTCATGGTAGCTACTCCAATCACGAGCATCAGTAGCGCCCATCCATCCAATGTGGAGATCGTCGGTCTTCAGTCGTCTTCGACTCTTCGACTTCTCAACGTCGATCGATTATTTGAAATGAGTTAAACTCGGCCTTTTCAAATAACCCACATATATTTAGATTTTCAAATCAATTAATCATGTGGTTGGACTATTCAACATTCACATTTCAGTTATTTAGTTATAATTTTCATGTCAAATACATTCAACCATCACATATCAAGCAAACACAACAAAATTGGTTTATTTTCACTCTATATCGTCTATAGTACTTTATAACGATATATCGCCATTTTTATTTAATTTAAAACGGCCATATTTAATTAAACGACGTTTCAGGTCGTGTCGATGCACTGGCGCTGCTTTTCATTAATTTTGTTTTACACATAAATGAAAATCTAACCGTTGGATCTTCACAAATTTTACATCATTAGGAAGGTCATTTCAAAACGAATCCAACGGTTTCAGTTTTGGGAAAATCCGACGGTCGGATCTTCCACACTAGCCATTTGAAGTTACGATTTCAATTTACGAACTACAGCGTCGTTATTCGATTTAATTTAATTATATATATATATATATATATATATAAATATAATCGTTTCTGGCGCTGTTTTTCTTCAGTTTTGAATTAAACATTCCAGACAATCCAACCGTCGGATCTTCACAAAGTTGGTGCCGTTGGAAAGATATTTCCAAGGCGAACCCAACGGTTGCGGTTTCGGGAAAATCCAATGGTCGGATTTCCCGCACTAGTCGTTTGAAATCACGGTTTCAAAACACGATATACACGACCACGTTTCGTTTTATTTCTATTTATATTTATATATTTTTATAAATATAGTTCATTCAAAAATTCCTACATCGTTTCCACTTCAATTATTTCACTAACGCCTTTAAATTTCGGAAAATTTCGCCATAACCTCCTTTGTACGGGAGGGTCTGGGAAAATTCCCAAATAGTCACACGGGCGTCTCATATCAAAAAGAAAAAGAAAAAGCCAAGCGGCTAGCCAACAGGCTCATAAAATCATCACCCAAACAAAGCGGTAAATGTGTACCTATTTGTCTGGCACAAAATTCTATTTCTCTTCTCTAGCCCCTTTTGCTTTAACCTGTTCAATAGATATGCATGTACATATATACAATTTCTAACATTTATCTTTTCCATTCAATTTCATATTTGATTTGCTTTGGTTTTAAAAACACCATTCATTCTAATGTTGCATGCATAGGCTAAAATCATATCATTAGCTAGTTAATGTATATTTCAACTCAAGCACGTTTATTTGAACAAGTGGCTATTTTTAACACTTCACATTTCAAAGATGATAATTTTGGCGAACTAAAATAGATTTCAACACATAACTATTTTATTTAGTTCCTATGCATGTTAAAAATAATATTTCTACCACAAATATTTATTTCAACGTCCGCATCTCTTTAGCATATCACACATGATAAAAATGATATTTTTATCATTTAAAATATTTATTCGACAAATAGATGTTTCAGCACTTCATAGTTTCAATAAAAATGTAATTTTTATTGTTCGATCTTTTTTTATTCAACACATGAACTTTTCCACTACTCACACTTCTCAACAAATGCGCATTTCCACACATGGACATTTTATTTATGTTATTCATATTAGAAAGATGGGATTTTTATGATTTAAATTATTTATATAAGGCGAATATTTTTCATACTTCATATATATATAAAAATGTGATTTTTATTGTTTAAACACTTCATTCATTCACAAATGAATCTAATTTTCACATAACACTTTTCAACACACAAACATTTCCACACATGGATATAGTTTCAATATATGGCTTTAATTTCTATGCATGAAAATAATTTCAACATATGAAAATAATTCTACCACACAAAGATTATTAAAAATTTCGGCAGCATAACGGCAGGGTAGTTAAAACCGGCACCGTCACTAGTACGGCTCCTCGCTCTACCTTAAAACCTCGCAGTTTTTGACAATGGGGATTCATGCATCTAATTCGCACGCAGGCGGCATGTTTATTTTTATTTCCACAAATATTTCCAATTCATTTCAATCACCAATGGGTATTTTTCAACCACAACCAAACAATATCAACCACAATTAATTATTCAACCATTCGTATTTTTCATCCAATATTTCACACCTATTCACCACAATAAATATCGTCCATGGTTTGTGGGCGAGGGGAGTGTATATATATATATATATATAATATAATATATATTTTCTATATTTCACTAGCATTTCAACACATATATCACTTATTCTATGCATGTAAAAATTCATACTTCGCTTATATAGCTTACACTACGCATGTACATGAGGTATACAACACGTATGTAATTTATATTTCGCTTATATAAATTATACACGACATTTTCCATTCAATTTCACGTTAATTTAGATTTCTCACCTTGGTTTTCTGAGCGCTAAAAATCGATACAATGTCAGAAAAATCCGCATCTTCTTCTATTGGGTAGAGAGCTTCCTTGCGGTCTCGATGTTTCCTGTTTCATCGAATTTCGTCAACACACCAAAAAGATATGATTTTTCAAAGTGTAAAGATCAAAGAAAAACTCACTTTCACGAAGCTTCAAAACTAGGTTTACAGTTTTCGTGAAATCAGTGGCACGTGGGGACGATCGGGGAGTTGGACGTGGAAGAGGGAAGAGAGGGCTTTAAATCGGTGGTGGTTTGGTGGCGTTCGGTGGTCGGTGGCGTTCAGGGCGGCGGCGGGAAGTGCTCGACTTCCTGGCGTCGATACGGGCGGAGGAGGCGACTGTGGCGGCGGCGGTGGGGTCGGATTTGAAGAGGAGGAGGAGGCGCGTCGAGGTAGGGGTGGCGCAGGCGGAAATCGCCTGAGGCGGCGGCGATTTGGGGGAGAAGGTAGGGAGAGGTTTTCGCCGTTGAACGGGGGGGGTTTCTTTTTTTTTTTTAAAAAAAAAATTTATGAAAGGAAAATTCTGATTCACCGAGGGTTATATAAAATTTTTAAACAGTGTTTTCTCAAACGAACTCCTTTTTAAACCCAACGACTGTCGCCCCTAGGAAAATACCCCCATTCCGGACACAATGGGATATGTTTCGTAGGCCAATTCGACTGTTACAGTCAGTTATTTTTCAAATTAAAGTATAAAACATTTAATTTTTAACTCTGAACGCACATTTCAATTTTCCAGGGCCACAAACTGATTCGAAAAATCCAGAAAAATAAATCTAGCTATGTTTTGATGCTACGGTCCCAACAAAACTAGTTTCGTCGAATTCTGAGGTCGTTTGAAAAATGGCCATTTTCTGGTCGATCCAATTTAACAGAAATCGACCAAACACATTTTCTTTTGCCACGCTCACATACTAGCTTCAAAAATTATGAAATTTGAAAGTTAGCAATAGTTTGACATCCCGGACCCAACAAAAGTGGTTTCGTCGAATTCCGAGGTCGTATGCAAAATATCAATTTTCCAGGGCTATATATTCTATATACCGACCCTTTTGAAAATTCATTCGGCCATAACTTTTGATTCCCGTTATGAAACTTCGATTTTTCAGATTCGTTAGAAAGGTATTGACTAACAGATTTAAATATTTTTGGTTTCGCTAAAATCCGTTATATTTTCCATCCTGCATAGTCGGTCAAAGTTTGAATTCAAATTTTCAAACTGACTCATTATTTCTAATTCACTATTTTATTGAAATATTCTATTTCAATTGTTCAAATTCCTTTGAAATAACCAATTTAAAAAATTTTAATTGGCTCGTATTTTCCGGGTTATTACAATCTCCCCTACTTAAAACTTTTCGTCCTCGAAAAGGAAACAACAGTAAAGTAGGAAATAAAATGTAAATGCAAAGTATTGTAAAGGTACCTTGCACCGGAGTTAGTCAGAGATATCCACTCTGCATTTGGGGTAAGCTTGCTTAATGCTTTCCTCAGTTTCCCAAGTACAGTCTCTAGGATCACTGCTCCATTGCACCTTAACTAAATGAACCTTTTTGCTTCTGAGTTCTCTAGTTTCTTTGCCAACAATCTTTAATGGCTCTCTTCTGAGTGCTAATTCTGGAGTTATCTCCACATCCCGTTGCGCTGCTTCTTCTACAACAAGATCCGGATCATGCACATGTCTCCTAAGTTGAGATACGTGAAAAACATTGTGCACTCCAGGCAACCAATCTGGTAATTCAACCCTATAAGCAAGAGTTCCAATACGTTCAAGTATAGGAAAGGGACCAATAAATCTTGGTGCCAACTTCCCAGTCTTGCCAAATCTGATTACTCCTCTCATCGGAGAAACCTTTAAATAAACATGATCACCAACAGTAAATGTCAAATCTCTCCTTCTAGAGTCTGCATAACTTTTCTGTCTGCTTTGGGCGGTTTTCAATCGCTTCTTGATGAAGTCCGCTTTATCAGATGCTTCTCTAATCATATCGGGTCCTAGTACAAGTCTGTTGCCAGGTTCTACCCAACACGCAGGAGATCTGCAGGGTCTGCCATATAATGCTTCAAATGGTGACATTCTCAAACTTGCTTGATAGCTATTGTTATTTGAGAATTCTGCCAAATGCAAATGATCTTCCCATGACCCATCAAAATCGATTATACAAGCCCGCAATAAATCTTCTAGAATTCTATTCACCCGCTCAGTTTGGCCATCTGTTTGTGGGTGATAAGCGGTGCTCATATTCAGTTTTGTTCCCAATTCTGTCTGGAAAGCCTCCCAGAACTTGCTAGTAAATAGGGGATCTCTATCACTGACTATGCTGATGGGAATTCCATGCAGCTTAACAATTTCTTTGAAATATATCTGTGCTAGACTTTGGGCAGTTCTATTGGACCTGACAGGTATAAAATGGGCAGTCTTCGTGAAGCGATCTACGATTACCCAAATGTTGTCATTACCTTTCTTGGTTCGCGACAAACCATCTATGAAATCCATGGAAATCTGTTCCCATTTCCAGCCTGGGACTTCCAATGGTTGTAACAGTCCAGCTAGCTTCTGTTGGTCACTCTTGACCAATTGACAAGTAGGGCATCTGCTAACATACAAAGAAATATCCCTTTCATTGCCTTCCACCAGAAAGTGCGTTTGATATCGTTGTACATTTTACTCACCCCAGGATGGATGCAAAATTTGGATTTATGTCATTCGTCCAGCACTTCTGTTCGAAGGCCTGGAATATTTGGAATGCAAATCCTATTATTTAACCTGAGCCCCTATTGTCAATACGGAAACTCGTGGTTTCACCTTCTTGACTCTCTGACTGATTCTCTGAATGAATTCATCGTCTTTTTGAAGGGCTGAAATCCTATCAATCAATCCAGGTGTAATTATAAGATGGGCAACGATTGCGGTCTTTCTACTAAGCGCATCCGCTACTACATTAGCTTTCCCCGGCGTATACAGGATATCAAGATCATACGCTACAAGAAATTCTAGCCAACGCTGCTGTCTCAGATTCAGATCTTTCTGGGTATATAAATACTTCAATGATTGATGATCGGTGTACAGTATAAATTTCTCGCCCAATAAATAATGCCTCCAGATTTTCAAGGCAAAAACGATAGCTAGCAGCTCAAGATCATGAGTTACATAATTCTTCTCATGCGGTTTCAATTGGCGGCTTGCATAAGCGACTAATTGGCCTCTCTGCATTAACACTGCACCAAGACCTCTAATAGAAGCATCTGTCCAAACCATTAAATCCTGATTGCCATCAATAATAGTTAACACTGGAGCGGTGGTCAGCTTCGATTTCAATTCCTGGAAAGCTTCTTCCGGAAGTCCACTTAAACTTCTCATGTTTCTTTGTGAGCTTCGTTAACGGACCGGATATCTTCGAAAAATCCTTAACGAACTTTCGATAATAACTAGCCAACCCCATAAAACTTCTAACTTCTGTGGGAGTAGTGGGTTGTTTCCAGTCTTGAATCGCTGTTATTTTGCTTGGGTCAACAGAAATTCCTTTCTTTGACACGACATGGCCAAGAAATTTAACTTCCTCTTGCCAGAAGACACATTTAGAGAATTTGGCTTTGAAGACGTTCTTCCTTAGAATCTCCAATACTTGTTCTAAGTGTTTTTCATGCTCGGGTTTTGATTTGGAGTAGATTAAAATATCATCGATAAATACGAGGACAAATTTATTCAGAACTCCCCTAAACACTCTATTCATTAGATCGACAAAGTATGCTGGAGCGTTGCATAGGCCAAACGACATTACTAACCATTCATAAAATATGTCTGGACCTCTGGAAGCGGTCAAAGGAACACACTCTTCTGCTATTCTCAATTGATGAAAACCTGTAGCTAGGTCCATTCGGGAAAATACTTTCGCCCCATTCAATTGGTCTAGCAAATCATCAATGCGGGGTAATGGATATTTATTTTTAAGCGTCTGTTTGTTGAGGTCTCGGTAATCAACACATAATCGAAGAGTACCGTCTAACTTTGGGACAAACACAACAGCTGCACCCCAATTGGAAAAACTCGGTCTGATTAGACCTTTTCACAATAGTTGATGAGTTTGATCGCCTAATTCTTCTTTTTCTTTCGGAGTCATTCTGCGAATTGGATGCACCACTGGCCTGACATTGGGAATTAAATCGATTCGGAATTCTATTTCTCTTTGCGGAGGTAAGTTTTCAACTTCTTCAAACACATCCACATAGTTTCTAACAATCGGAATCTTTTCCATGGAAGTGGGGATAAGTTCTAATGCTGACCAAAATTCTTCTCTATTCGGATTCGAACCATGACAGGGTATATATATATGTCCAAGCTCCGTTCGGATTTTAACAATTCTTTCCGCACACCTTACCTCAGCTTCGTATTTCGTTAACCAATCCAGCCCGAGAATAATATCGAATTCGGGAAAATCCATAATGATTAAATCAAAAGGAAACTTGTAGAAAGAATAAGAGATTGACACTCTACAATATGAACCGAGAGTAACAGGACCCCCTATCGGGTTATGAACTTCAACCGATTCTTTAAGCTTTCGCTGTTTTAACTTTAATATTGCACTGTGTTTCTAGCAATAAAACTACGCAACGCACCTGTGTCAAACAATACAGAAACAGGAATATTTTTAATGGTAAGGGTACCTCCCAAAACATCAGGTTTACCTGCTCCATCGGAAGCAGCTGGCGGGCTAGACCCGTCATAGACATGAGCTACTGTAGCTTTCTTCAGCAAAGGACAGTCTTTGACCAGATGATCGGTCTTGCGACAGTTGAAGCACGAGCGAGGGTTCTGAGAGCCTTGGCTCGAGCCTTGAGAATTTGTCTTCTGTCTCTTCGGAGCTGTGCAGACGTTTGAGTAGTGCCCCGGCTTACCACAGTTAAAGCAATTTCCTCTTGGCGGCTTGCCAGTCTGAGGCTTTGAAGATGCTGCTTGGCTTGACTCGCCCTGATTTACAGCAGGCTTGCGCTTGTTTCCGGCTTGGCTTCTAGCGCGATCCTGATCCAGATGCCTTTGATCAAGGTCTTCATAGTTGCATGTCATTTCCACCAGCTCGTTGAATTCCAGCTTGACATGGGCCATGGCTCTATCATGATATTGTCGTCTTAGTCCAAGGATAAACCTCTTATTTTTGGATTTCGCGGTGGCGACGAGCTCTGGAGCATAGGGCGACAACATTGTAAATTTGTTCAGATAATCTTGCACGGAAAGATCCCCTTGCTGGAGATTGGCGAAGTCATCGTGCGTTCTTTCTAGAGCTTGTTCTGGGACATATTTCTCCTTGAAGAGTTCTTTAAATCCATCCCATGTTCTTCCAGCTTCTCTATTCCCGGCGGTAAGAGATTCCCACCATAATTCAGCTTGTTCCTGCATAAGCCAGGCGCCCATAATAGCTTTGTCTTCGTCTCCTAGCCTTAGGCCTTCAAGAATTTTCTCGCATGTTTTGAGCCATGCAAGGGCCTCTATTACGGTGCCAGTTCCCGAGAAGGTCTTGCCTCCTAAGTTCTTATATCTCTTAGCTACACGGTCAAGCTCGAAGTATTGAGCTGCCGGAGGTTGTATCAAAGGACCTTCTTGAGTTGGGATTTCTCCCCTTCCTCGGCCTCGGCCGGCACGGCCTCCTCTAGCGGCGGCTGCTCTGGTAGCCATTTGTCAAATTCTGTATAAGCAACGAAAAAGCCAGCTAACAGAAATGATAGTCTAATGCATAGTTAAGCAGAAAATTTTACGGAAAGATAGCGATGGACTGATCAATTGTTTTTGCTATTCTGCTCGGCTCATTCTGGGACTTTGCTAGTCCTATCTCTAATGAGCGACTCGCCTTAGAATACTACTGATCCTATTTTGACGAAGTGTTTAATGTGTTAGACTCCAGAACTAAGGTTAACCAAAGCTCTGATACCAGCTGTGACGATCCCAAAACCCCGTGACACGGTGTTAAGGATAATCATTGGAATATAACACAATAATCATCATTAGCAGATCACAGATAATAGCATAAACAGAAAATAGAATAATTTACACACATATGACAGCGGAATCATATAGATATCATCACATCAGAGAAGCACAGTACAGGATACAACTTAGTGCATAATGATACATAATCAGTCACCATCGCCTGAGGCGGAATCATACATAAAGAGTACGCAAAAGGAATATCAGTCTACATCGCCAGTGGCGGAATCATAATATAGATACAATAATGGCGGAGAAAATCCAAGTCAGCACAGTGTAGTCAAGCCTCGCCATGAGCCAAAAAGGTGCGTCAAAAACCTGTAACTAGGCTGCCCGTGTGAAAATGAGGGCACCCGAGTTTGCAAGGTGAAACAAACTACGAGTCAGTCATGGGACTGGTATGAGAAATCTACTCAACTTATTAACAACAATAATAGGGCAAATCAAAGGACCACGCCACTTTCGCGGAACGGGTTTTACTCCAATGAGTGCTAGTGCATGAAATAAAATAAACGATTAAATCAACGCAATGCTTTTATAAAATGAAGCCATTATAAGACTCAGGTCCCATCACACAATGCAACGCAAGCCGGAGGATAGAGTTTTCCCTTATAATGGCCAAAGATGCTTCATACGGATAAAACAAAAGTGTTTGGTATTATTACTAGTGCATATATGTTTCAAAAGCAAATTCAATCATAAATATCAATCCTAGGCGGCATGGGTACCATATATCATGTTGCCATACTAGTAATACAATCACATCCGCATATTTCGTATTGGAAATTGGATTCCTTCATGGGTCGAGGCAAGGGGCAAGCTCCTCTCCGATTCGAGACACTCTAGCAAATATTTCGGGACCGCACACAACAATCCCCTGGATCCTCCAAGGCCGGTCCTCTCTTACTTTTGAGGATTGGCAATTCCTGAACACACGTTTCCCGGTTCTTACAGACCTATAATCGAGGCGCCTCGTATTCCAACAACCACACATGTGAAAAGTAGATATAAATGTCAGGGCTGGGAGGTCACTAACACCACCATAGCTAGAAAGAAACGTCGTGCACTCCTTGGGTCCTTCTCCCGTTTTTGACTCATACCGAGGTGTGAGGCTCGCGAATTCACGTTATACACAAAGCTGCGTCACACAGACCATGCTTTGATCATCAACCACAAGACTTTGCTTTGCAACAGAAGCCTTGATCTTATGCCACTTAGGCGTGCCACACAGGCAATCCACTCCATGCGACTGATTTCTGTCAATGTATAACCTCTGAGCTCGTACGTCTCAGAGAAGGGCATTAAGCAAGAGAATAAATTCTCCGCCGCCAAACAAATATATATTTAACAGAGATTAATCAACACAGAACAAAATCCAATGTCAGACACACAGTCCATTTACAAGTCCGTTCCGGGTCTGAACGAAACCGGAGGCACCAATTCCTCGCGTATCCGTACAATCAACAGTATGTGTGGACGGCTACTACTTCAATTCCTTCATGGTAGCTACTCCAATCACGAGCATCAGTAGCGCCCATCCATCCAATGTGGAGATCGTCGGTCTTCAGTCGTCTTCGACTCTTCGACTTCTCAACGTCGATCGATTATTTGAAATGAGTTAAACTCAGCCTTTTCAAATAACCCACGTATATTTAGATTTTCAAATCAATTAATCATGTGGTTGGACTATTCAACATTCACATTTCAGTTATTTAGTTATAATTTTCATGTCAAATACATTCAACCATCACATATCAAGCAAACACAACAAAATTGGTTTATTTTCACTCTATATCGTCTATAGTACTTTATAACGATATATCGCCATTTTTATTTAATTTAAAACGGCCATATTTAATTAAACGACGTTTCAGGTGGTGTCGATGCACTAGCGCTGCTTTTCATTAATTTTGTTTTACACATATATGAAAATCTAACCGTTGGATCTTCACAAATTTTACATCATTAGGAAGGTCATTTCAAAACGAATCCAACGGTTTCAGTTTTGGGAAAATCCGACGGTCGGATCTTCCACACTAGCGATTTGAAGTTACGATTTCAATTTACGAATTACAGCGTCGTTATTCGATTTAATTTAATTATATATATATATATATAATCGTTTCTGGCGCTGTTTTTCTTCAGTTTTGAATTAAACATTCCAGACAATCCAACTGTCGGATCTTCACAAAGTTGGTGCCGTTGGAAAGATATTTCCAAGGCGAACCCAACGGTTGCGGTTTCGGGAAAATCCAATGGTCGGATTTCCCGCACTAGTCGTTTGAAATCACGGTTTCAAAACACGAACTCCACGGCCACGTTTCGTTTTAATTCTATTTATATTTATATATTCATAGTTCATTCAAAAATTCCTACATCGTTTCCACTTCAATTATTTCACTAACGCCTTTAAATTTCGGAAAATTTCGCCATAACCTCCTTTGTACGGGAGGGTCTGGGAAAATTCCCAAATAGTCACACGGGCGTCTCATATCAAAAAGAAAAAGAAAAAGCCAAGCGGCTAGCCAACAGGCTCATAAAATCATCACCCAAACAAAGCGGTAAATGTGTACCTATTTGTCGGGCACAAAATTCTATTTCTCTTCTCTAGCCCCTTTTGCTTTAACCTGTTCAATAGATATGCATGTACATATATACAATTTCTAACATTTATCTTTTCCATTCAATTTCATATTTGATTTGCTTTGGTTTTAAAAACACCATTCATTCTAATGTTGCATGCATAGGCTAAAATCATATCATTAGCTAGTTAATGTATATTTCAACTCATGCACGTTTATTTGAACAAGTGGCTATTTTTAACACTTCACATTTCAAAGATGATAATTTTGGCGAACTAAAATAGATTTCAACACATAACTATTTTATTTAGTTCCAATGCATGTTAAAAATAATATTTCTACCACAAATATTTATTTCAACGTCCGCATCTCTTTAGCATATCACACATATGATAAAAATGATATTTTTATCATTTAAAATATTTATTCGACAAATAGATGTTTCAGCACTTCATAGTTTCAATAAAAATGTAATTTTATCGTTCGATCTTTTTTTATTCAACACATGAACTTTTCCACAACTCACACTTCTCAACAAATGAGCATTTCCACACATGGACATTTTATTTATGTTGTTCATATTAGAAAGATGGGATTTTTATGATTTAAATTATTTCTATAAGGCGAATATTTTTCATACTTCATATATATATAAAAATGTGATTTTTATTGTTTAAACACTTCATTCATTCACAAATGAATCTAATTTTCACACAACACTTTTCAACACACAAACATTTCCACACATGGATATAGTTTCAATATATGGCTTTAATTTCTATGCATGAAAATAATTTCAACATATGAAAATAATTCTAACACACAAAGATTATTAAAAATTTCGGCAGCATAACGGCAGGGTAGTTAAAACCGGCACCGTCCCTAGTACGGCTCCTCGCTCTACCTTAAAACCTCGCAGTTTTTGACAATGGGGATTCATGCATCTAATTCGCACGCAGGCGGCATGTTTATTTTTATTTCCACAAATATTTCCAATTCATTTCAATCACCAATGGGTATTTTTCAACCACAACCAAACAATATCAACCACAAACAATTATTCAACCATTCGTATTTTTCATCCAATATTTCACACCAATTCACCACAATAAATATCGTCCATGGTTTGTGGACGAGGGGAGTGTATATATATATATATATATATATATATACATATATATATATATATATACATATATATATAATACTTGCTATATTTCACTAGCATTTCAACACATATATCACTTATTCTATGCATGTAAAAATTCATACTTCGCTTATATAGCTTACACTACGCATGTACATGAGGTATACAACACGTATGTAATTTATATTTCGCATATATAAATTATACACGACATTTTCCATTCAATTTCACGTTAATTTAGATTTCTCACCTTGGTTTTCTGAGCGCTAAAAATCGATACGATGTCAGAAAAATCCGCAGCTTCTTCTATTGGGTAGAGAGCTTCCTTGCGGTCTCGACGTTTCCTGTTTCATCGAATTTCGTCAACACACCAAAAAGATATGATTTTTCAAAGTGTAAAGATCAAAGAAAAACTCACTTTCACGAAGCTTCAAAACTAGGTTTACAGTTTTCGCGAAATCAGTGGCACGTGGGGACGATCGGGGAGTTGGACGTGGAAGAGGGAAGAGAGGGCTTTAAATCGGTGGTGGTTTGGTGGCGTTCGGTGGTCGGTGGCGTTCAGGGCGGCGGCGGGAAGTGCTCGACTTCCTGGCGTCGATACGGGCGGAGGAGGCGACTGTGGCGGCGGCGGTGGGGTCGGATTTGAAGAGGAGGAGGAGGCGCGTCGAGGTAGGGGGTGGCACAGGCGGAAATCGCCTGAGGCGGCGGCGATTTGGGGGAGAAGGTAGGGAGCGGTTTTCGCCGTTGAACGGGGGGTTTTTCTTTTTTCTTTTTTTTTTAAAATTTATGAAAGGAAAATTCTGATTGGCCGAGGGTTATATTAAATTTTTAAATAGTGTTTTCTCAAACGAACTCCTTTTTAAACCCAACGACTGTTGCCCCTAGCTAAATACCCCCATTCCGGACATAATGGGATATGTTTCGTAGGCCAATTCGACTGTTACAATAAGTTATTTTTCAAATTAAAGTATAAATCATTTAATTTTTAACTCTGAACGCACATTTCAATTTGCCAGGGCCACAAACTGATTCGAAAAATTCCAGAAAAATAAATCTAGCTATGTTTTGATGCTACGGTCCCAACAAAACTAGTTTCGTCGAATTCTGAGGTTGTTTGAAAAATGGCCATTTTCTGGTCGATCCAATTTAACAGAAATCGACCAAACACATTTTCTTTTGCCACGCTCACATACTAGTTTCAAAAATTATGAAATTTGAGACCTAGCAATAGTTTGACATCCCGGACCCAACAAAAGTGGTTTCGTCGAATTCCGAGGTCGTATGCAAAATATCAATTTTCCAGGGCTATATATTCTATATACCGACCCTTTTGAAAATTCATTCGGCTATAACTTTTGATTCCCGTTATGAAACTTCGATTTTTCAGATTCGTTAGAAAGGTATTGACTAACAGATTTAAATATTTTTGGTTTCGCTAAAATCCGTTATATTTTCCATCCTGCATAGTCGGTCAAAGTTTGAATTCAAATTTTCAAACTGACTCACTATTTCTAATTCACTATTTTATTGAAATATTCTATTTCAATTGTTCAAATTCCTTTGAAATAACCAATTTAAAAATTTTAAATTGGCTCGTATTTTCCGGGTTATTACACTCTGGGTGCTCATTAATTTCCATACGGGCAGCTAGTGTTTAGTTTTGCAGTTATAGGTCGTTGGAGCAGGATTCGAAGTGCTTTTAGAGTTGGAGTCCATGATAGAATTGGAGCTTCCGCTGTATCATTTTGATCTTCCGCTGAGTGTATATTTTCTTTCTTCCGCTGTATACGTTTATGTTATAACTCTGATATTCATGTAACTCTGATGTAATATTGAATTATTCAATGGAAGGTTCTGTTATTTTGTTCAATGTATGTATGCACCAATAACAATTCATCTTTGTGGACGGTTTAAGTCGGTTTAATTACCGGCGAAAATCGGGCAAAAAGAAGGGTCATTACAATATGAGAAATAGGTAAAACGATCATTGTTTTGAAAAAAGAAGTTAGCAATAAAAGTTTACAATTTTATTGTTTATAAGAAATTATGTAAAATGATCATGGTTTGAAATAGAAAGATTTAACAATTAAAAGTTTACCATTTTATTGTATATATATAAAAAAGATTCTAGTTTAATAAATTGGTGTTTACATTAAAAAGTACATTTTAAATGTTAGATGAATCATATAAAAAGATCCAAGTTTGATAAAATTGTGTTTACATTAAAAATTACATTGTTAACGTGAAGAATGAATCATTAAAAAGATTCAATGTTGACAATTCAATGTTTACATTAAAATGATCTTTAAAAATTACATTTCAATGTAAAAGAAGCAATTTTGTGTAAAGAATCATTTTTATATAAAAGAATCATTTCAATGTAAAAGAAACATCTTTGTGTAAAGAATCATTTTTATATAAAAGAATCATTTCAATGTAAAAGAAACATTTTAATGTAAAGAACCTTTTTTATGTAAAAGGACATTTTAATGTAAAAGATCATCTTAATATAAAGAATATTTTAAAATAAATATTATTTTAAAATAATGAATATTTTAAAATAATATTCAATTAAGAATAAAATCATGTTTTCGATGTCCGTTTTAGATGGACACAAAAATATAAAAATATGAAGCCGGGTTAAGTATAGAAATGCCATTTTTACCAAAACGGGTTTATCGATCGATTTATTTCATTTTATTATGAATATAAAGAAGTAATTTCAAAATATAATATTTTTAAAATATTATCATTTTAATATGATAAAGATATAGAATATTCAATTTTTATTTAAAATTGAAAATGAAGTTGGAATTGTTTTAAAATGAATTTATAGATATTTTATAAATACGATTTTAATAGAGATCGATGATATATATTATAATATATATATATATATATATTATATATTTAAATGGCCTGAATAGAATGCGCCGTGCAGCGACCGTTTGCGAATTTCGACCATTAACTTCAAATTGACGTATCGTGATATCCGACTATCGGATTCTCCTAAAACTAGAACTGTAACACCCCGTGTATTCTATAACTGTGAAATTTACAAATTAAAGTATAATTAATTTTAAATCAAAGAATTAAGGGAAACGGGATACGCCATTGCGTTCGTCTCGGAATTCTGCTTGAGATAGAGTCTGAGTTTGCCTGAAACGGATATCGTATGAAGAAGTTATGGACGAACGAAGTTGGGCGAAAAACCGGAGAAGGGTCAGAATGCACTGGCGCACTTGGGAAGTGCGCCAGAACAAGAAATGAACTGGCGCACTTGGGAAGTGCGCCAGTACATTTTTGACCTGGCGCACCTGCCAAGTGCGCCCAGGTCAAAAATGACCTGCTGGCCAGGTCTGGTCTAGTCCTGGCTGGCCAGGTCTGTGTTTGGCCGATTTTCAGAAGCTTGCTTTGTCATTAGGGCTAGGTGGCAGGCTCTAATTGGCCTCTCTTTCGAATGAATGGCTACGATCAATCCAAGCAACATCGATGGTCCTAATCAGTTCATAAACCCTATAAAAATGACCCTAGACTCACCCTAATCTATTCATTCAAAAATAAGAACAAAGTCGTCATGTTGCTGAGGAACGACTAAGAGTAGCCGCCAATTGGAGAGAGGATTAGGAGGCAAATTCTAAAGCATAAAGCAACTTAATCAAATCAAATCAACAAGGAATCGCATCTCCAAAATCCTAAATTGGAGAATTCGCCACACAATTGTAAGTAGAGTATTATTTTGGTATGAACAAATAATTGTGTTGGTTTGTATACTTGATTTGTGGCAATAAAGTAATTCATATTTGTGCGTTACTATGATTCTTATCGATTTGGAATATTGTATACGTTTGGATATTCTCGAATTATGTTATTCATTATAAAAACTACATGCGGTAGTTTTATGCAAGTATACGTTTGGAATATTCGCAAATTATGTAATCCATGTTGAAGCTACATGTATGTAGTTGATTAATTGAAATTCATGCAAGTTTGGGGTTTTGCTACTATGCCATCATAATGTATATTTTTATACATAAATCATTTTGTACGTAATTGGAACGTTTGGGTTATTACAGTTCATATGAAACCATGTTGAAATTTTGGCACCATGATATATGTATTAAGCCATGCTTTTGTACTAGAAAACCTATTTGCAAACTTATGAATATGACTAGGCTATGATTGATATTTTGCATAATTGAAATCCATATTGTTAACAAGAATTATAGGATGACATATGTGGTACATAGCTAGGTTAGATTCAAAAATCCCTTTTGCAAGTTTGCATGACTAAAGTAAAAATCATGATTTCATGTTAGAAATATTTATGCCATGGTTATGTGAATAGATTTAAAATCATGATTTAGTTGAACTATACTTTTGTGTTAGTAGCAAAAGTAAGCACCTTTGTTAACATGTAGTAATCTTATGAACATGATTTGCTTATTATTGACATTATGCCTAAATAAAAATATAGGTTTATGTTGTAGTTAAGACTATGTGTCAATAATGATATCCAATTTAGATTCTTAACTTAACTACAAGTTTACATGCTTTGATTCATGTCACTTATGCTACTATGCAAGTACACCAGTTTCTGTTCTGTAGTTCCAACGTTATGTTGCAAGTTCATGCGTTCACATTCCCCTTTTTGTGTATGTAATCACGCTTTAAGCCTCTCCTTTTTCTCATGGCTAAGTTGGGCTTAAAAAGGCTAAGCCCAACATATATACATAATAAACGGACGTGTTAAACGGGGGAAAATAACGTTGGGTTAAATTTATTAATAAATGAAAATATAAAGTAGAAGGGCCCAAATTCAAGTATGGGTTGGGCCCATGATTGGTGTAACCTTTACACCATTAACTTAATAATGGGCCGCAAATATTTACATATAAGAAAATAAAGAAGAAAGACAAAATATGTAAATGTAGAACATACGATGTGTTTAACCCGAGGTTGGATTGAGTTGTGATGTAAACCTGCCCGGAACCGCCCGGCTGTCCAGTAGTCACAACAATACCTATCCAATGTGGGAGGTTAAACATGGAGCCCAATAAGGACCCGAGGTTAGACTGAGTTGTGGCGTAAGACTGCCCGGAACCAACCGGCAACAGGCAGCCACAACAATACCTGTCTAATGTGAGAGGTCAAGGCTTTAATAAGACAATTAAGGCTGAGTCAGGATTGTTAGGATTAAGTGAACTAAAGACTTAATCAAAATTAAACATGCTAAACTAAACGGACTGGTGGGGGTTAGGTTAGAAAACACTTAACCAACTTAGCATGTTGGCTAGAGATAGAAAACCTAGTAACGGGGGACCCTTTTCAGCAGTAACCCTAGAAGGTGTATCATGATACCCTGAAACTAGGCAGGGTGGGGCACGATTACTGGGCTGATTGTAAGAGGTCAAATCGACGGCGGTGGTGTAGCAGTGTAGGTTCTAACGGGGTGCGGGCGTGCACACACTCCGGCGCAGAAAAATAAGGCACTGGACACCAGTAGCATACCTGTGCATTCTAGGATTGTGTCGGGCCGCCACCATGGGACTTGATACACCCCATGGTGGGACCAGCATAGGTAACTACAACATCGGGGGCCGTAAGACACATGTAACTATGCGAGTAGGAGCCGATCATCATAGAATGGATCACATCACCCTGATTATGGGGTGCCAGTTGGGAACTAGTTTATATGGGTTCAGAGATTAACATGGGGTACGATAGCATATTCGACCCTAGACAACTTAACCAAGTTTATAGTGCTTTCCCACTTCTTGTTTATACTTATCATACCCAGTTCTTTATTCATAGACAGAATAGTCCTAGACTTACTCAGGCTTTATGTCTGACTCTACTTTTCTTTCGTCTTCTTTTCTTCCGTTCCCCCCCCCCCAGGTCCACAGGGAGGGAACTCTGCAGCTTGACCAGCCTTAACATCCAGCTTGAAGAGGAGAAATGTATTGCTTGGACCTTTCGTTTTGAACTATGGCTTTGGACAACCACTATGGGGCTTTTGCAGTTTATCTATGTTTTATTTATGCTTCTTTAAATAATGTAATCAAGACAGATTATGAAGGAGTTATGTTATGTTTTTGGAAAGGATGTAAGACAATTATGGTGATGTTGTTGTAGCACGTATTTGCTTTTATGAAATAAAAGTTGTTGTTTTTCCGCTGTTTACAAATATGTGTTCTTATATCTGTCTTGTATATCTGTGACTTATACTTATAAACCTCCACCAAAATTAGGGCATTCCCTTTGAGAGTGACACTAACGGAGGTGGGGTGTTTCACTTGGTATCAGAGCATAGGTTTACCAGATAAGATAAAAAGTTCTAAAAAAATTTATTTTCAAAAAGGAAATTTAAAGAAGCATGTTTAAAAAATAAAATATTATTTTATTTTAAAACGGCAAAGTCCCCCCCCCCCCAAAGCCATAGGTACTATCTCTTATCCTTCATTTTGAATCTATCCTTTTTGTTTCAGCATGTCCGAAGATCTTAACTTGCCAGAAGGGGTGCCAATACCTAGTTGGTTTAGACGGTTCTTAGAAGCAAGGGCCACTCAGCCAGGTCCTACCGTTCCTCCTCCCCCAGCTGCAGGAAATCATCCAGCTGCAGCAGCACCTATTCCTCCACCTCCTCCTCGGGGAAACACATTTGCTAAGATATGTAAAGATTTTAAAGCTATGGGAGGAAAGGATTTCCATGGAACTGAGTCCTTCGTGGCAGCTAGAAATTGGCTGAAAGAAACGGAGGACCTATTCATCATCTTTGAGGTAGAAGACAGACAAAAAGTACAATTGGCAGTATGGCTATTGAAGGGCGAGGCTTCCTACTGGTGGGAAGTCACTAATGCTGAAAGACCAGTGGAGACATGGGAGGACTTTAGGGCAAGGTTTGAGACTAAATTTCTCTCAGATGCGGAAAGAAGTTTGCAGTTGGAAAAATTCTTATTTCTTAAGCAAGGGGACAAAACAGTCAGAGAGTATGTGAATCAGTTCGATGAGCTGGCTAGGTTTGGGCTTGACCTAGTCAACACCCCGCACAAGAAGGCTCTCCGTTTCGTCAAAGGGTTGAATGAGCCATTACACAGTTTGGCCATGACCCATATACCCATGGGAGCCACGTATGAAAGATTGGTGCAAATGGCATTGCTGAATGAAGAGGATAAGGGCAAGAAGGAGACAAAGGCAGGAAGCTCTCAAGGGAAGAAAGAGGGTTTGCAGCCTAAGAAGACAGACTTTAAGAAGGGCGGGAAAGGCAACAAAGAGAAGAGGAAGTGCAATTTCTGTGGCAAAGTGGGGCACTTAGTAAAGGACTGCCGGAAAAAGAAGGCCAAGGAGAATGGTGGGTGCTTTTCTTGCGGTGAGACGGGCCACAGGGCTAAGGACTGCCCAAAGAAACGAGGACAGGGGCAGAGGGCTGGATCCACCCCAGGGGCACAGGTTCATGTACTGGAAGTGCCACCTCTGCAACAGCGAGGTATAAATACTTCTGTAGAAAGTGTAGTTTATCTTTATGATCACCCCGTTCGCACTTTATTTGATTCTAGCGCATCACACTCCTTTATCTCGTTGCTTTAGTAGAATCTCTGCACCTAAAAACTAGTATGGTAGAGGACCCCTTAATTGTTTCAAACCCAATTGGGGCCCAGCTCATTTGTCTATGATCTGTTTGGGATTGAAAATTTCTATTCTAAGCGTAGAATTTTAATGTAGTGCCTTTGTTTTGGGCTTTTCGGGATATGGTTTGATTTTGGGCATGGATTGGCTATCCAGTAATGGGGCCATCCTTGATTGTGAAAAAAGGGTTGTCAGGCTCCTAACCCAGCTCGGTAATACTTTGGAAATTTCTTGTAATCCCTCGTATGCGGTTATGCTTAGTTATCTTGAATCGCTAGATGCCTCTGTTGAAAATTTGCAATCAGTTAAAGTGGTCCGGGAATATCCGGATGTCTTCGAAGAGGTGAAGGGCTTGCCTCCGAAGCGGGAAATAGACTTCCGCATATATCTTGTAGATAATGCAAAGCCCGTTGCGTTACCTGTTAGACACATGGCTCCACGAGAAAGGAAAGAGCTCAGTAAACAGATTAAAGAGCTTCTAGAAAAGGGGTTCATTAGGAGGAGCATTTCAGAATGGGGCGCTCCAGTAGTGTTCGCTACAAAGGCAGATGGTTCACTCCGTCTATGTGTTGACTATAGGGAGCTCAACAAGCTAACGAAAAAGAATAGGCACCCGCTCCCTAGAATTGACGATTTATTTGACCAGCTTGTAGGAGCGTCTGTTTTCTCCCAACTCGATTTAGCAACCGGTTTTCATCAGCTAAGGGTGGCTGAAGATAGCGTCGATAAAACGGCGTTCAGAACCCCAGACGGCTTCTTTGAATGGCTTGTCATGCCTTTCGGCTTGACAAATGCACCTGCTTACTTCGTGGACCTGATGAGTAGGGTATTTAGAGATTTCCTCAACAAATTCGTAGTGGTCTTCGTAGATGATATCCTTATCTTCTCAAAGAGTGAAGAGGAACATGCTCAGCACTTAAGGGCAATCATGGAAACTTTGCGAGTCCATCAACTAAAAGCCAAATTCTCCAAATGCCACTTTTGGAGAGAAGAGGTGAGGTTCCTTGGGCACATAGTATCCAAACAAGGGTTAGCAGTGGATCCTGCTAAGGTAGTGGCGGTACAGGATTGGAAGACACCAAGGAATGCAACTGAGGTCCGAAGCTTTCTAGGACTAGCAGGTTTCTACCGAAAGTTTATAAGGGATTTTGCGAAAATCTCAGCTCCGCTCACGAAATTGACTAAGAAGAATCTAGTGTTCAATTGGGATTTGGATTGCGAGTTTGCTTTCCAACGACTGAAAAGGGCTCTTACAACAGCCCCAGTTTTGACGCTGCCAGATGGGAGCAAGATGTTCACTGTTTATACGGATGCATGTGGGACAGGGCTAGGCGCCGTCTTAATGCAAGAAGGAAGGGTAGTAGCTTATGGTGGGAGGCAGTTGAAGGTGCACGAAAAGAACTACCCAACCCACGATCTTGAGTTAGCTGCCATCGTCTTTGCACTCAAGTCTTGGCGACACTATCTCCTAGGTGAGAAGTTCGAACTTTACACTGACCATAAATCGTTGAAATATCTTTTCTCGCAGAAGGATCTTAACTTGAGGCAACAGAGATGGATGGAGTTTCTTGCATCGTACGATTTCGAGATCTCCTACACTCCGGGCAAAGGCAACGTAGTGGCAGACGCGTTGAGCCGAAAGAAATTGACCCTAAGCCCGTTGTTTGTTGAAAGACAAAGCCTAGAGTTTATAGCCAGCTTCGACTTTAGGCCCTCCTCCGATTTCGTACCAAGCTTGCTAGCATCTCTCGAGTGCGCCCAACTTTAGTGGATTCAGTAGGGACAGCACAACGCGAAGACCCTCAGCTTGTGGAAACAATTGATAGGCTAATTAGGGGTGAGACTTCAAGTCACCTCAACAGATACTCCATCGACGATAAGGGTTTGCTAAGGCGAGACGGAAGACTATGCGTCCCACAAACAAAAGATTTAGTGAAGAAGGTTCTCGAGGATGCACATCACTCCAAGATGACGATACACCCAGGCGGAGATAAAATGTACAAAGATATAAAAAGGACTTTCTTCTGGAACGGCATGAAAAAGGACGTGGCAGAATTCGTTTCTAAGTGTATGGTGTGCCAACAGGTTAAGGCGGAACAGAAAAAGCCTGGCGGACTGCTACATCCTCTGGAGGTCCCGCAGTGGAAGTGGGATAGCATCTCAATGGACTTCATCGATGGGCTGCCTAGGTCTAGGAGAGGCAACACTAGCATTTGGGTAATAGTGGATAGGCTTACTAAAAGCGCCCACTTTTTACCTGTCAAAAGTAAAAGAACTGCCTCATCCCTAGCATCACTTTACCTCAAGGAAATCGTTCGACTCCATGGAATACCATCTAGCATTGTTAGTGACCGAGACCCCATCTTCACCAGCGAGTTTTGGCGGAGTCTGCAAGAAGCAGTAGGAACGCAGTTATGCTTGAGCACAGCCTATCATCCCCAAACCGACGGCCAAACAGAGAGAGTGAACAGAGTTTTGGAAGACCTTTTAAGACTATGCGTCCTTGACTTCGGAGGGACATGGGAAGACCAACTTCCTTTGGTGGAATTTGCCTACAACAACAGCTATCAAGCAACCATCGGAATGGCGCCCTTCGAAGCTTTATATGGAAGACCGTGCCGATCGCCCACTTGTTGGTGGGAGTCTACAGATAAGCTCATACTTGGACCAGATATGATCCGAGAGACTTCAGAGAAAGTAGACTTAATACGAAGAAGGATGAAGACGGCCCAAGACAGACAAAAGTCCTATGCCGACAAGAGAAGGACCGACCTTGAATTTGAGGTTGGAGACAGAGTTTTTCTCAAGGTATCTCCGCTAAGAAACGTTGTTCGTTTTGGAACCACAGGAAAACTGGCACCAAGGTTCGTAGGGCCATTCCCTATCATCGAGAAAATTGGGAAAATGGCCTATAGATTAGAACTACCCGAGGAGTTGGCCGGATTCCACAACGTTTTTCACGTTTCACATCTCCGAAAATGTCTACATGAGTCAGCCGAGGTGGTAGAGCCAAATATCCTCGAAGAGGCCGAAGTGGAACGCGAAGCAACCATAAGAAAAGTTCCAACCCGCATATTAGGAACGGAAGTGAAGAAACTACGCAACCGTGAAGTCAAGCTCGTCAAAGTTCAGTGGAGCGACGCCGAGGGAGACGCGACTTGGGAAACTGAAGCTAGAATACGCACTGCCTACCCTTTTCTGTTCGAGGGTACATCCTTGATCTTTCCTTTTCCTTAAGTTGCGCTTTTATCTATCTTTTTAGGTATATTTCCTCGACCTTATCTTTTAGGTAGAAACCCTTTGGATGGAAACATGTAATTGAAACATGTTATGGATGATGGTTGCAAGTGGTTGCAAGTGATTGCTAGTGGTTGCTCGTGGTTGCATATACACACACAATCTAGGTTTTAGATCGGCTCAGTCACTTCATATTGCATATGCATATATGTTTGCATTCGTATATGGTTGAACTCTAATGTGTTGTCATATGGATGTTGCATTTGTATTGAATGATTGTGCACTCATGTAGAATCATGAATAGGAAAATTTGTATACATGATGGATTCATGGCACTTACATAATTCGCATTAAGGAGGTCAACTGAATCAGTAGACCGCCTGATTTTGCATTAGATAAGTACATGTGTACACACACACTTCGCATATGGTCATGAAGCATTAGAAGTCTTTTAAGGACAATGGATGCTCGTGTTTGATGGATGAGTAGATGGATGTTTGGATGTTAGGATGTACATTCTTCCTGAACTTGAAGATTTCGGGGACGAAATCCTTTTAAGTGGGGGAGAATGTAACACCCCGTGTATTCTATAACTGTGAAATTTACAAATTAAAGTATAATTAATTTTAAATCAAAGAAATAAGGGAAACGGGATACGCCATTGCGTTCGTCTCAGAATTCTACTTGAGATAGAGTCTGAGTTTGCCAGAAACGGATATCGTATGAAGAAGTTATGGACGAACGAAGTTGGGCGAAAAACCGGAGAAGGGTCAGAATGCACTGGCGCACTTGGGAAGTGCGCCAGAACAAGAAATGAACTGGCGCACTTGGGAAGTGCGCCAGTACATTTTTGACCTGGCGCACCTGCCAAGTGCGCCCAGGTCAAAAATGACCTGCTGGCCAGGTCTGGTCTAGTCCTGGCTGGCCAGGTCTGTGTTTGGCCGATTTTCAGAAGCTTGCTTTTTCATTAGGGCTAGGTGGCAGGCTCTAACTGGCCTCTCTTTCGAATGAATGGCTACGATCAATCCAAGCAACATCGATGGTCCTAATCAGTTCATAAGCCCTATAAAAATGACCCTAGACTCACCCTAATCTATTCATTCAAAAATAAGAACAAAGCCGTCATGTTGCTGAGGAACGACTAAGAGTAGCCGCCAATTGGAGAGAGGATTAGGAGGCAAATTCTAAAGCATAAAGCAACTTAATCAAATCAAATCAACAAGGAATCGCATCTCCAAAATCCTAAATTGGAGAATTCGCCACACAATTGTAAGTAGAGTATTATTTTGGTAAGAACAAATAATTGTGTTGGTTTGTATACTTGATTTGTGGCAATAAAGTAATTCATATTTGTGCGTTACTATGATTCTTATCGATTTGGAATATTGTATACGTTTGGATATTCTCGAATTATGTTATTCATTATAAAAACTACATGCGGTAGTTTTATGCAAGTATACGTTTGGAATATTCGCAAATTATGTAATCCATGTTGAAGCTACATGTATGTAGTTGATTAATTGAAATTCATGCAAGTTTGGGGTTTTGCTACTATGCCATCATAATGTATATTTTTATACATAAATCATTTTGTACGTAATTGGAACGTTTGGGTTATTACAGTTCATATGAAACTATGTTGAAATTTTGGCACCATGATCTATGTATTAAGCCATGCTTTTGTACTAGAAAACCTATTTGCAAACTTATGAATATGACTAGGCTATGATTGATATTTTGCATAATTGAAATCCATATTGTTAACAAGAATTATAGGATGACATATGTGGTACATAGCTAGGTTAGATTCAAAAATCCCTTTTGCAAGTTTGCATGACTAAAGTAAAAATCATGATTTCATGTTAGAAATATTTATGCCATGGTTATGTGAATAGATTTAAAATCATGATTTAGTTGAACTATACTTTTGTGTTAGTAGCAAAAGTAAGCACCTTTGTTAACATGTAGTAATCTTATGAACATGATTTGCTTATGTTTGACATTATGCCTAAATAAAAATATAGGTTTATGTTGTAGTTAAGACTATGTGTCAATAATGATATCCAATTTAGATTCTTAACTTAACTACAAGTTTACATGCTTTGATTCATCTCACTTATGCTACTATGCAAGTACACCAGTTTCTGTTCTGTAGTTCCAACGTTATGTTGCAAGTTCATGCGTTCACATTCCCCTTTTTGTGTATGTAATCACGCTTTAAGCCTCCCCTTTTTCTCATGGCTAAGTTGGGCTTAAAAAGGCTAAGCCCAACATATATACATAATAAACGGACGTGTTAAACGGGGGAAAATAACGTTGGGTTAAATTTATTAATAAATGAAAATATAAAGTAGAAGGGCCCAAATTCAAGTATGGGTTGGGCCCATGATTGGTGTAACCTTTACACCATTAACTTAATAATGGGCCGCAAATATTTACATATAAGAAAATAAAGAAGAAAGACAAAATATGTAAATGTAGAACATACGATGTGTTTAACCCGAGGTTGGATTGAGTTGTGATGTAAACCTGCCCGGAACCGCCCGGCTGTCCAGTAGTCACAACAATACCTATCCAATGTGGGAGGTTAAACATGGAGCCCAATAAGGACCCGAGGTTAGACTGAGTTGTGGCGTAAGACTGCCCGGAACCAACCGGCAACAGGCAGCCACAACAATACCTGTCTAATGTGAGAGGTCAAGGCTTTAATAAGACAATTAAGGCTGAGTCAGGATTGTTAGGATTAAGTGAACTAAAGACTTAATCAAAATTGAACATGCTAAACTAAACGGACTGGTGGGGGTTAGGTTAGAAAACACTTAACCAACTTAGCATGTTGGCTAGAGATAGAAAACCTAGTAACGGGGGACCCTTTTCAGTAGTATTGTAATAACCCGGAAAATGCGGGCCAGTTTAAAATTTTTATTTTGGCAATTTTAGCGAATTTTGATTATTTAAAATGAATTATTTTAAATAATATCGACGAAAAATTTATTTTGAATAGAAATCGAACGTATATATTATATACTCCATCGTTAGAATATAAATATATATATATATATAATTATAAATAGAATTGAAAATGGCGCGGTAGTTCGATAATTCGATTTCAAACTTCAATTGAATGTACCGGGTGCAAAACAATCCGGATTTTAGTGAAACCAAAAATAATGGGATCTAATTGATAATATCTTTCCAACGAATCCGGAAAAATCAAAATTTCATAGCGGGAATCAAAAGATATGTCCAGTTGAAAATTCTGAATAGTCGCTATGGAATTCAGGCCCTTAAAAAATGGACATTTTGCAAACGACCTCGGATTTCGACGAAACCAGTTTTGTTGGGTCCGTGATGTTAAGTTATTGCTAGATTCCAAATTTCATAATTTTTCGAATCAATATTTGAGCGTGGCAAAGGAAAACGCGTTTGACCAGTTTTGGTTGATTTTAATCGACTGGAAAATGGCCATTTTTCAGACGGTCTCAGAATTCGACGAAACTAGTTTTGTTAGGACCGTATCGTCAATACGAAGCTAGAAAATATTTTTCTGGAATTTTTAAAGTTCTTATGCGACCCCGGTAATTTGAAATGTACGTTTAAAATTCAATATAGCAATTTAAATGTAAATTCAACGGAAACTGATCGTAACGTCCGAATCAACCTTCGATACATATCCCATTGTGTTCAGAATGGGGGTAATTAGCTATGGACGACAGGCGGTGGGCTTCGTTTCGAGGTCGATAGAAAAAGTTACTTTATGTTGATATTATAAAAATATATATATATATATATAATATCTTCTCCTCCCCCTTTTAACCGATGCCCCCCCCCCCCGTTTTCCTTCAGAATTGATTTCAACGAAAAAAAAGAAAAAGAAAAGAAGAACGCGTCGATCCTCCACCGCGGCGGCCTCTGGCGCCACCGCTGGCCCACCGTGCCTCAGGCGAAACCCCCTCCGCACCCGATCCTCTGACATCCTCTTCCTCCCCGATTCGAACTCCGCTAACCCCCCTCTACCCTAAATCAGCACCGCACCCCCCCTTGAAGACCTGACCCCGCCGCCGTGGGCCCCAGGCCACCCGACCTCGCCTGAAACCTCCCCCTCCGACGAAGCCCGCCTGCCCTAACCCCCTAGGTCCGCCGCGACAGTTCTCCTCCTCAACTGGCGTGAAACCCCCCCCCCCCCCCCAAGTCGATGAACACTGTAAGTTTATTTTATTCTTATTTCTTTATTTTATTTATGTTGTTTTATTCGATTTTAATTAGGAAAAAAAAAACTGATTTTTTTTAAAAGTATAAAAATATAATGTTTGAAGAAGAGAAAAGATTTGACTTTTGTATATTGAACATCGAAGAAAAGATTTGGTTTTTGTATATTGAAAAATTCAATTTTTATATATTGAAAAGCATAGTAAAAATGCGATTTTTATAATTAAAAGGTGAAAACTTTAGAATTTAAAAGGCGTGAACGTTATATTTTAAAAGGCGAAACCTTTATATTTTAAAAGGAGTGAACTTTATATTTAAAAGGGCAGAAACTATATATTTTATAGCGTTGTAAAAATATGATCTTTGTCTATTTTAAAAGCGTGTAATAAAAATAGAATTTTTATATATTGAACTTCGAAATAAAAATAGAATTTTTATATATTGAACTTCGAAATAAAAATAGAATTTTTATATATTGAACTTCGAAATAAAAATAGAATTTTTATATATTGAACTTCGTAATAAAAATAGAATTTTTATATATTGAACTTCGTAATAAAAATAGAATTTTTATATATTGAACTTCGTAATAAAAATAGAATTTTTATATATTGAACTTCGAAATAAAAATAGAATTTTTATATATTGAACTTCGTAATAAAAATAGAATTTTTATATATTGAACTTCGTAATAAAAATAGAATTTTTATATATTGAACTTTGAAATAAAAATAGAATTTTTATATAGAAAATAGCGTGATAAAAATATAATTTTTATCTATATAACATAGTAGAAAAAACTTCGATTTTTATATATTGAATAGCAAAGTAAAACTTCGATTTTTATATATTGAATAGCAAAGTAAAACTTCGATTTTTATATATTGAATAGCGAAGTAAAAATTCGATTTTTACATATGTAGTGGCTACGACAACGAAGCTGACAAAAAGGGCGAGAACGACGAAGATCTCTACAATAGGAGTGTCGTGAAGTTGGATAGCATTTGGTGAGAACTTCTCACTCTAAATTCTCTTTTTCTAGTTTATATTTATATATACTAGGATGCAGACGGTGCTTAGTAGCACCCGACACTCGTCATCCACAGACCATGGATGGCTTGTTTGTTAAATTGTTTGGTTGAGTAGTTAGTTAGATTTGGTTTGAACTGAATTGTTTGGTGAAATAAAAATTGATTTGATTGATGTGTGAATGGCGTGGGCCTTCACTAGACCGGGGATAAGGCTAGGCCTCGTCCCGTTTCTAGTATCGTGCCGTTATGCCGCCGAAATTTTCTAAAATATGTTAGAAAAATAAAAATATCATTTTTTATTGTGTAAATGAACTGAATAGAAATTCAAGTGTTGAAATAAATATTTTAGACGTTAAAGATATAATTTTTAACGTGAAAGTGAATAAATAAATATTTATAAACAAATCGGCCGATTTGTTTATTTACACTGATTTGACTGATATTGATTGGGTTGATAAATTTTACACATCGCCCAACTGCACAAATAAAATCTGTGTTTGATTGTCTGAAACCCCACACGGGTGTTAGGATGAAATTTGAAGTTCACTCATCCTGATTGATTAAATATGTCGATCGATTGATTGACAGGCTGTTATAAGCGTTAGATATTTATATTTGATGCTTATACAGGTAGTGCACTTTGGTTGATTGTTGATTATTTTTCAATGCTATTATATACATGTGTTGTAGAAAATCCATATAATTAACATTATATGGTAATTGATTGGGCCTCATTCCAGTTTAGAAATAGAAATATTTGAAATAGAATATTTGAAAATAGAAATTTATGAAGTCGTGTTGATTAGTTTGACGCCATTTTGACGTGAACGATATTTATATCGATTTTAAACGATTTCGAAATGAATTGAATTGAAAACGATTTCGAAATGAATTGAATTGAAAACGATTTCGAAATGAATTGAATTGAAAAAGATTTCGAAATGAATTGAATTGAAAACGATTTCGAAATGAATTGAATTGAAAACGATTTCGAAATGAAGTGAATTGAAAATGATTTCGAAATGAAATGAATTGAAAACGATTTCGAAATGAATTGAATTGAAAACGATTTCGAAATGAATTGAATTGAAAACGATTTCGAAATGAAATGAATTGAAAACGATTTCGAAATGAAATGAATTGATAACGATTTCGAAATGAAATGAATTGAAAACGATTTCGAAATGAAATGAATTGAAAACGATTTCGAAATGAATTGAATTGAAAACGATTTCGAAATGAATTGAATTGAAAACGATTTCGAAATGAATTGAAAACGAATTCAAATTGAATTGAAAGCAAATTGAAATGAATTCAAATTGAATTGAAATTTGAATTGAATAGAAATGAATTTTGAAACGAATTTATAGAGAAGAATTCAATTTTGATTTGAATTGAAACGGAAGTTGAAATTGCTTTTGGAAACGAATTTAAAACTATTTATATAATTCGTTTTAAATAGAAATCGACGAAATATATTATATATATATTATATATATAATATAATGGCCTGAATAGAAAGCGCCGCGCCGCGGCAGTTCGTGAATTTCGACCATTCATTTCAAACGGACATTACGGGAGATCCGACCGTCGGATTCTCCTAAAACCGGAACCGTTGGGTTCGTAACGAAAAGAGCTTTCTAACGAATATTAGAAATTTGAAATCTAACGGTTGGATTTGGAATTATGTCCAAATCAAATTTGAAAAAGGTCGCTGTAAGTGCAGTTCGATGGCCATTGATGGAAATCGACTGTACGGGCCTTGATAAAATTATTAAAAATGGTAATAATTTGTGTAAAATCATAAGAAATGATTTAGAAAGGATTGGGATGAAAAACTCCATATTTGAAAAGATAAAAATAGGTTTTTATCGAAATGAACTAGTTTTGAACTAGAATTATAATTCTATTTATTTTTAAATAAATGAATTGAATTTAAAAAGGGTTTTGAAAATAACCAGAATATCCAATGATTGCATTGGAGGGGATTTGAATCGAAATTGTCTTCGGAATATTTCGATGTTGGAATCCGTGATTATACAGGTGTTGTTATGGAAATTTGAAAGATATATATTTATATCGTTATTTCCAATATGGCATTTGTTAGTCGTAGAATTTGATATTGAATATAAGCCGATATATTTTCTATTCAGAGCCTTGTATTGAATATCAAATGTGATTTGGGTTTGTCGTGAATGGTGTCTTCACTAACACTGTTCTTGAACCCAGTTGTGAAAAGATTAAATCTTTTTATTTAGATTTAATGAAGTGTACCAATTGAATAATATTTGATTGGAATTGAAGTGATATTGATTTTTGGGTTTATCGTGAACAGTGTTTTTAAATAACACTCGTTCTTTAACCCGATAATTAATGAATGTGACTTTGGGTTTATCATGAACCGTGTTTTAAAATGACACGGATTCTTTAACCCAGTTAAAGATTAAAACTAAGTGGAGTTTTAATGAATCTTTAAATAGATTGAAAAGATCGAGAATGGAGTATCACCAGTTTTACTCCAGGCGATAGTTAAATCTTTAATTAGATTTGAACGTGAAATGGTAATTGAATTTACCGATAACACTGTGGTGTTAGATATGAAGTATTACCAGTTTTACTTCATGGGATGAATAGGTTGGGATTGGGAAATAAAATAAATGATTACTTCGGTGTGGTTCGCTAATCCCGAAAGTATTACTAGTTTGAATTGATATTCAAAGGAGATTAAAGAATAAATTTAAAGAATTTATCTTGGATAAAATTAATGGGAACTTTTCCCAAAAGTATAGGAATATTTGAATAAAAGAATATTCTGAATTGGAATGAGGCGTATGTTGTGTTTGTGTAACACTTTTATAATATATACGCGAGTTATTCAGGAAGACTGGGTTTATCCCATTCTGAATAACTGATTCGACGTGGTGTCGAAGATGAAGACGGTGGTCGAAGACCGGAAGTCTTCACGTCGTTTGGGTGATTACTGATGATCTTGATTGGGCTGTACACCCAAGAAGATGGAAACAGTTAGTGATCGTCTAGACGTACTTGGAGATCGATGGATATGCGGGGTACTAGGTGCCTCCGGTTTCGTTCAGACCCAGAACGGACTTGTAAATGGACTGTGTGTCTGACATTGGATTTTAGTCCGTGTGATTGATCTCTATTAAATATATATCTGTTTGGCGGCGGAGAATTTATTCTCTTGCTTAACGCCCTTCTCTAAGACGTACGAGCTCAGGGGTTATATATTGATGGATATCAAACGCATGGAGTGAATTGCCTGTGTGGCATGCCTAAGTGGCAATTGATCGAGGCTTCTGTTGAAAAGCAAAGTCTTGTGGTGATGATCAAAGAAAGGCCTTTGTGGCGTAGCTTTGTGTAACGTTGATTCGCGAGCTTCACACCCGGTATGAACCAAAAACGGGAGAGGACGTTAGGGAGGGCATGCGTTTCTTTCTAGCTAGAAGTGGCGTCAGTGGTTTTACACGCCCTGACGAGTTTGACTTATGTGGTTGTTGCTGTTGCGAGGCGCCTCGGTTATATCGGTTTCGGTCGATGCATTCTGGTCGGCGGACGGACCAGACTTACACCCCATAGGGTGGGGAGACGCATGTTCAGGGTTTAAGTTTAATCCACATCGGTGGACCGGCCCTGAGGATCCAAGGGTCGATGCGCTCTGACCCTGAGGCTCGGGCTAGACAGTCTTGAAGACGGTGAGGACTATCTTTTGCCTCGGTTCATAGATGGAAATCCAACTTCCAAATACGTGACATTTGCGGTTTTAATTGTAAAACTAGTATGGCGACATGATATATGGTACCCATGCCGCCTATGATTGATACTCATGATTTGAAGTTGTTTTATACACTATGCACTTATAATAGTATCAAGTGATTTGTTTTAAACGTATCAAGCATTCTTTGGCTGTTATAAGGGAAAACCCTATCCCCCGGCTTGCGTTGCATTGTGTGATAGGACCTGGGTCTTATAACAGCTTCATTTTTCCCTGTTTAGCATTGCGCTGTTGGTTTTGTGCACTGGTATTCTTGGGAGGAAACCCGTTCCGTGTTATACGGCGTGGTCCCTTGATTTACCTAACTTTTAAAATAATGATTAACTGTTTTAGTTCTCACACCAGTCACATGACTGACCTGGAGTTTATTGTTTTAACCTAAACTCTGGGTGCCCTTATTTTGACACGGGCAGCTAGTAGTTTTGGTTTTGCAGATTTATATTCACAGGATCCTGGTTTTCAGCTGGAACGATATCCGGAAAGCTTTGTATCCGTATATCTCATTCTAGTTGTGTATTTATTATTTTCCGCTGCTATGTATTTAAATGTAACTTAAAAATCTGATATTTCTGTGTAATATTCATTTATACTCTGTATATTCTTGTAATCTGATGCATTGTTGTAATATACAATGAAATGTTCCTTTATATGCGTTCTATTTTGTCGTGTTCTCAACGATAGGGCGTTTCGAACGGTCTGGGTCGGTTTAGCGACTGGTTCAGACCGAGCGAAATTCCTTCTCGTCACACGTGGTATCAGAGCTTTGGTTTACAAAGCTCAGAGAACAAGGCACATTAGAACCATACGAAAGAATTCATCAGATATTGGATTAGCAATATCCAATTAGAATGACTCGTTAGAGATAGGATCAGTAGTATCCTAGAATGAGTGTGAAGAGTATATTTTTCAAATGAAAACAATTTTTGTTTTGAAAATTTAAATCAATTACTCGTATCTGATTATCTATTTATATTGAGTTGGACAGTCCAGTATATAAAGATTTTGCGTATACGTCTGATCCGCGTGTATTCAAAGTTTTAATATATTGGATAGATATAGAATCATACTCTAGTGGCCCGAAGATGATTCTGATGGTTGAGTACTCATCGTCAGAATTTATATTCGTGTGACGAAGGTGTGATTTTCTATATATTTCCATTAGACTGGTGTGAGAACCAAAACTAATATAGTTAGAACACTTTGTTGTGGTTTGGCATCAAAAACACGATTTTCTTTATATGTATCAAAATTATGAATTGGAAACTCTAATTCACTAATTGATTGATGTTTGTGTTGTTTGTTTATTTGTTTGATAATTTTGAACCATTATGCCTAATATAATCGAATATTGAATTGTATTGAAAATTGGTCGCATTTGCTTGCATATACATATACTTACATTGAACAGGTCATAGCAAGGAGGCTAGAGCCGAAGAATAAAATTTGTTTGCCCGACAAATAGGTACATGTTTACTACATGATTTACTGTTTTGTTTGGGTGATGATGATTTTGTGAGCCTATTGGCTAGCCGCTTGGCTTTTTCTTTTTCTTTTTCAGATCTGAAGGACCGGGGAAGCTATTTGAAATTCCCCGATGCTCCTGGTGCAGGGGAGGTTATGGCGAAATTTTTCGAAAATTTAGGGTGTTAGCCAAAATTTTGAAATTTTGAAAATTCTCAGAAACTGAAAAGTTGGAGAATGGAAGCCAGATCGAACGTAGAGTTGATTAATCAAACCACTTTCGACTTTGTTCCTTTTCGGGGACGAAAAGATTTAAGTGGGGGAGATTGTAATAACCCGGAAAATGAGGGCCAGTTTAAAATTTTTATTTTGGCAATTTTAGCGAATTTTGATTATTTAAAATGAATTATTTTAAATAATATCGATGAAAAATTTATTTTGAATAGAAATCGAACGTATATATTATATACGCCATCGTTAGAATATAAATATATATATATAATTATAAATAGAATTGAAAATGGCGCGGTAGTTCGATAATTCGATTTCAAACTTCAATTGAATGTACCGGGTGCAAAACAATCCGGATTTTAGTGAAACCAAAAATAATGGGATCTAATTGATAATATCTTTCCAACGAATCCGGAAAAATCAAAATTTCATAGCGGGAATCAAAAGATATGTCCAGTTGAAAATTCTGAATAGTCGCTATGGAATTCAGGCCCTTAAAAAATGGACATTTTGCAAACGACCTCGGATTTCGACGAAACCAGTTTTGTTGGGTCCGTGATGTTAAGTTATTGCTAGATTCCAAATTTCATAATTTTTCGAATCAATATGTGAGCGTGGCAAAGGAAAACGCGTTTGACCAGTTTTGGTTGATTTTAATCGACTGGAAAATGGCCATTTTTCAGACGGTCTCAGAATTCGACGAAACTAGTTTTGTTAGGACCGTATCGTCAATACGAAGCTAGAAAATATTTTTCTGAAAATTTTAAAGTTCTTATGCGACCCCGGTAATTTGAAATGTACGTTTAAAATTCAATATAGCAATTTAAATGTAAATTCAACGGAAACTGATCGTAACGTCCGAATCAACCTTCGATACATATCCCATTGTGTTCAGAATGGGGGTAATTAGCTATGGACGACAGGCGGTGGGCTTCGTTTCGAGGTCGATAGAAAAAGTTACTTTATGTGGATATTATAAAAAAAATATAATATCTTCTCCTCCCCCTTTTAACCGATGCCCCCCCCATTTTCCTTCAGAATTGATTTGAACGAAAAAAGAAAAAAAAAGAAAAGTAGAACGCGTCGATCCTCCACCGCGGCGGCCTCTGGCGCCACCGCTGGCCCACCGCGCCTCAGGCGAAACCCCCTCCGCACCCGATCCTCTGACATCCTCTTCCTCCCCGATTCGAACTCCGCTACCCCCCCCCCTCTACCCTAAATCAGCACCGCACCCCCCCTTGAAGACCTGACCCCGCCGCCGTGGGCCCCAGGCCACCCGACCTCGCCTGAAACCTCCCCCTCCGACGAAGCCCGCCTGCCCTAACCCCCTAGGTCCGCCGCGACAGTTCTCCTCCTCAACTGGCGTGAAACCCCCCCCCCCAAGTCGATGAACACTGTAAGTTTATTTTATTCTTATTTCTTTATTTTATTTATGTTGTTTTATTCGATTTTAATTAGGAAAAAAAAACTGATTTTTTTTAAAAGTATAAAAATATAATGTTTGAAGAAGAGAAAAGATTTGACTTTTGTATATTGAACATCGAAGAAAAGATTTGGTTTTTGTATATTGAAAAATTCAATTTTTATATATTGAAAAGCATAGTAAAAATGCGATTTTTATAATTAAAAGGTGAAAACTTTAGAATTTAAAAGGCGTGAACGTTATATTTTAAAAGGCGAAACCTTTATATTTTAAAAGGAGTGAACTTTATATTTAAAAGGGCAGAAACTATATATTTTATAGCGTTGTAAAAATATGATCTTTGTCTATTTTAAAAGCGTGTAATAAAAATAGAATTTTTATATATTGAACTTCGAAATAAAAATAGAATTTTTATATATTGAACTTCGAAATAAAAATAGAATTTTTATATATTGAACTTCATAATAAAAATAGAATTTTTATATATTGAACTTCGAAATAAAAATAGAATTTTTATATATTGAACTTCGTAATAAAAATAGAATTTTTATATATTGAACTTCGTTATATTGAACTTCGTAATAAAAATAAAATTTTTATATATTGAACTTCGAAATAAAAATAGAATTTTTATATATTGAACTTCGTAATAAAAATAGAATTTTTATATATTGAACTTCGTAATAAAAATAGAATTTTTATATATTGAACTTCGAAATAAAAATAGAATTTTTATATAGAAAATAGCGTGATAAAAATATAATTTTTATCTATATAACATAGTAGAAAAAACTTCGATTTTTATATATTGAATAGCAAAGTAAAACTTCGATTTTTATATATTGAATAGCAAAGTAAAACTTCGATTTTTATATATTGAATAGCGAAGTAAAAATTCAATTTTTACATATGTAGCGGCTACGACAACGAAGCTGACAAAAAGGGCGAGAACGACGAAGATCTCTACAATAGGAGTGTCGTGAAGTTGGATAGCATTTGGTGAGAACTTCTCACTCTAAATTCTCTTTTTCTAGTTTATATTTATATATACTAGGATGCAGACGGTGCTTAGTAGCACCCGACACCCGTCATCCACAGACCATGGATGGCTTGTTTGTTAAATTGTTTGGTTGAGTAGTTAGTTAGATTTGGTTTGAACTGAATTGTTTGGTGAAATAAAAATTGATTTGATTGATGTGTGAATGGCGTGGGCCTTCACTAGACCGGGGATAAGGCTAGGCCTCGTCCCGTTTCTAGTATCGTGCCGTTATGCCGCCGAAATTTTCTAAAATATGTTAGAAAAATAAAAATATCATTTTTTATTGTGTAAATGAACTGAATAGAAATTCAAGTGTTGAAATAAATATTTTTGACGTTAAAGATATAATTTTTAACGTGAAAGTGAATAAATAAATATTTATAAACAAATCGGCCGATTTGTTTATTTACACTGATTTGACTGATATTGATTGGGTTGATAAATTTTACACATCGCCCAACTGCACAAATAAAATCTGTGTTTGATTGTCTGAAACCCCACACGGGTGTTAAGATGAAATTTGAAGTTCACTCATCCTGATTGATTAAATATGTCGATCGATTGATTGACAGGCTGTTATAAGCGTTAGATATTTATATTTGATGCTTATACAGGTAGTGCACTTTGGTTGATGGTTGATTATTTTTCAATGCTATTATATACATGTGTTGTAGAAAATCCATATAATTAACATTATATGGTAATTGATTGGGCCTCATTCCAGTTTAGAAATAGAAATATTTGAAATAGAATATTTGAAAATAGAAATTTATGAAGTCGTGTTGATTAGTTTGACGCCATTTTGACGTGAACGATATTTATATCGATTTTAAACGATTTCGAAATGAATTGAATTGAAAACGATTTCGAAATGAATTGAATTGAAAACGATTTCGAAATGAATTGAATTGAAAACGATTTCGAAATGAATTGAATTGAAAACGATTTCGAAATGAAATGAATTGAAAACGATTTCGAAATGAAATGAATTGAAAACGATTTCGAAATGAATTGAATTGAAAACGATTTCGAAATGAATTGAATTGAAAACGATTTAGAAATGAAATGAATTGAAAACGATTTCGAAATGAAATGAATTGAAAACGATTTCGAAATGAAATGAATTGAAAACGATTTCGAAATGAAATGAATTGAAAACGATTTCGAAATGAATTGAATTGAAAACGATTTCGAAATGAATTGAATTGAAAACGATTTCGAAATGAATTGAAAACGAATTCAAATTGAATTGAAAGCAAATTGAAATGAATTCAAATTGAATTGAAATTTGAATTGAATAGAAATGAATTTTAAAACGAATTTATAGAGAAGAATTCAATTTTGATTTGAATTGAAACGGAAGTTGAAATTGCTTTTGGAAACGAATTTAAAACTATTTATATAATTCGTTTTAAATAGAAATCGACGAAATATATTATATATATATTATATATATAATATAATGGCCTGAATAGAACGCGCCGCGCCGCGGCAGTTCGTGAATTTCGACCATTCATTTCAAACGGACATTACGGGAGATCCGACCGTCGGATTCTCCTAAAACCGGAACCGTTGGGTTCGTAACGAAAAGAGCTTTCTAACGAATATTAGAAATTTGAAATCTAACGGTTGGATTTGGAATTATGTCCAAATCAAATTTGAAAAAGGTCGATGTAAGTGCAGTTCGATGGCCATTGATGGAAATCGACTGTACGGGCCTTGATAAAATTATTAAAAATGGTAATAATTTGTGTAAAATCATAAGAAATGATTTAGAAAGGATTGGGATGAAAAACTCCATATTTGAAAAGATAAAAATAGGTTTTTATCGAAATGAACTAGTTTTGAACTAGAATTATAATTCTATTTATTTTTAAATAAATGAATTGAATTTAAAAAGGGTTTTGAAAATAACCAGAATATCCAATGATTGCATTGGAGGGGATTTGAATCGAAATTGTCTTCGGAATATTTCGATGTTGGAATCCGTGATTATACAGGTGTTGTTATGGAAATTTGAAAGATATATATTTATATCGTTATTTCCAATACGGCATTTGTTAGTCGTAGAATTTGATATTGAATATAAGCCGATATATTTTCTATTCAGAGCCTTGTATTGAATATCAAATGTGATTTGGGTTTGTCGTGAATGGTGTCTTCACTAACACTGTTCTTGAACCCAGTTGTGAAAAGATTAAATCTTTTTATTTAGATTTAATGAAGTGTACCAATTGAATAATATTTGATTGGAATTGAAGTGATATTGATTTTTGGGTTTATCGTGAACAGTGTTTTTAAATAACACTCGTTCTTTAACCCGATAATTAATGAATGTGACTTTGGGTTTATCGTGAACCGTGTTTTAAAATGACACGGATTCTTTAACCCGGTTAAAGATTAAAACTAAGTGGAGTTTTAATGAATCTTTAAATGGATTGAAAAGATCGAGAATGGAGTATCACCAGTTTTACTCCAGGCGATAGTTAAATCTTTAATTAGATTTGAACGTGAAATGGTAATTGAATTTACCGATAACACTGTGGTGTTAGATATGAAGTATTACCAGTTTTACTTCATGGGATGAATAGGTTGGGATTGGGAAATAAAATAAATGATTACTTCGGTGTGGTTCGCTAATCCCGACTAGTTTGAATTGATATTCAAAGGAGATTAAAGAATAAATTTAAAGAATTTATCTTGGATAAAATTAATGGGAACTTTTCCCAAAAGTATAGGAATATTTGAATAAAAGAATATTCTGAATTGGAATGAGGCGTATGTTGTGTTTGTGTAACACTTTTATAATATATACGCGAGTTATTCAGAAAGACCGGGTTTATCCCATTCTGAATAACTGATTCGACGTGGTGTCGAAGATGAAGACGGTGGTCGAAGACCGGAAGTCTTCACGTCGTTTGGGTGATTACTGATGATCTTGATTGGGCTGTACACCCAAGAAGATGGAAACAGTTAGTGATCGTCCAGACGTACTTGGAGATCGATGGATATGCGGGGTACTAGGTGCCTCCCGTTTCGTTTAGACCCAGAACGGACTTGTAAATGGACTGTGTGTCTGACATTGGATTTTAGTCCGTGTGATTGATCTCTATTAAATATATATCTGTTTGGCGGCGGAGAATTTATTCTCTTGCTTAACGCCCTTCTCTGAGACGTACGAGCTCAGGGGTTATATATTGATGGATATCAAACGCATGGAGTGAATTGCCTGTGTGGCATGCCTAAGTGGCAGTAGATCGAGGCTTCTGTTGAAAAGCAAAGTCTTGTGGTGATGATCAAAGCAAGGCCTTTGTGGCGTAGCTTTGTGTAACGTTGATTCGCGAGCTTCACACCCGGTATGAACCAAAAACGGGAGAGGACGTCAGGGAGGGCATGCGTTTCTTTCTAGCTAGAAGTGGCGTCAGTGGTTTTACACGCCCTAACGAGTTTGACTTATGTGGTTGTTGCTGTTGCGAGGCGCCTCGGTTATATCGGTTTCGGCCGATGCATTCTGGTCGGCGGACGGACCAGACTTACACCCCATAGGGTGGGGAGACGCATGTTCAGGGTTTAAGTTTAATCCACATCGGTGGACCGGCCCTGAGGATCCAAGGGTCGATGCGCTCTGACCCTGAGGCTCGGGCTAGACAGTCTCGAAGACGGCGAGGACTATCTTTTGCCTCGGTTCATAGATGGAAATCCAACTTCCAAATACGTGACATTTGCGGTTTTAATTGTAAAACTAGTATGGCGACATGATATATGGTACCCATGCCGCCTATGATTGATACTTATGATTTGAAGTTGTTTTATACACTATGCACTTATAATAGTATCAAGTGATTTGTTTTAAACGTATCAAGCATTCTTTGGCTGTTATAAGGGAAAACCCTATCCCCCGGCTTGCGTTGCATTGTGTGATAGGACCTGGGTCTTATAACAGCTTCATTTTTCTCTATTTAGCATTGCGCTGTTGGTTTTGTGCACTGGTATTCTTGGGAGGAAACCCGTTCCGTGTTATACGGCGTGGTCCCTTGATTTACCTAACTTTTAAAATAATGATTAACTGTTTTAGTTCTCACACCAGTCACATGACTGACCTGGAGTTTATTGTTTTAACCTAAACTCTGGGTGCCCTTATTTTGACATGGGCAGCTAGTAGTTTTGGTTTTGTAGATTTATATTCACAAGATTCTGGTTTTCAGCTGGAACGATATCCGGAAATCTTTGTATCCGTATATCTCATTCTAGTTGTGTATTTATTATTTTCCGCTGCTATGTATTTAAATGTAACTTAAAAATCTGATATTTCTGTGTAATATTCATTTATACTCTGTATATTCTTGTAATCTGATGCATTGTTGTAATATACAATGAAATGTTCCTTTATATGCGTTCTATTTTGTCGTGTTCTCAACGATAGGGCGTTTCGAACGGTCTGGGTCGGTTTAGCGACTGGTTCGGACCGAGCGAAATTCCTTCTCGTCACAAGTAACCCTAGAAGGTGTATCATGATACCCTGAAACTAGGCAGGGTGGGGCACGATTACTGGGCTGATTGTAAGAGGTCAAATCGACGGCGGTGGTGTAGCAGTGTAGGTTCTAACGGGGTGCGGGCGTGCACACACTCCGGCATAGAAAAATAAGGCACTGGACACCAGTAGCATACCTGTGCATTCTAGGATTGTGTCGGGCCGCCACCATGGGACTTGATACACCCCATGGTGGGACCAGCATAGGTAACTACAACATCGGGGGCCGTAAGACACATGTAACTATGCGAGTAGGAGCCGATCATCATGGAATGGATCACATCACCCTGATTATGGGGTGCCAGTTGGGAACTAGTTTATATGGGTTCAGAGATTAACATGGGATACGATAGCATATTCGACCCTAGACAACTTAACCAAGTTTATAGTGCTTTCCCACTTCTTGTTTATACTTATCATACCCAGTTCTTTATTCATAGACAGAATAGTCCTAGACTTACTCAGGCTTTATGTCTGACTCTACTTTTCTTTCGTCTTCTTTTCTTCCGTTTCCCCCCCTCCCCCCCCCCCCAGGTCCACAGGGAGGGAACTCTGCAGCTTGACTAGCCTTAACATCCAGCTTGAAGAGGAGAAATGTATTGCTTGGACCTTTCGTTTTGAACTATGGCTTTGGACAACCACTATGGGGCTTTTGCAGTTTATCTATGTTTTATTTATGCTTCTTTAAATAATGTAATCAAGACAGATTATGAAGGAGTTATGTTATGTTTTTGGAAAGGATGTAAGACAATTATGGTGATGTTGTTGTAGCACGTATTTGCTTTTATGAAATAAAAGTTGTTGTTTTTCCGCTGTTTACAAATATGTGTTCTTATATCTGTCTTGTATATCTGTGACTTATACTTATAAACCTCCACCAAAATTAGGGCATTCCCTTTGAGAGTGACCCTAACGGAGGTGGGGTGTTTCAAGAACCATTGGGTTCATATCGAAAAGATCTTTCCAATGATTATAAGAAGTTTGAATCTAATTGTTGGATTTGGAATTATGTCCAAATCAAATTTGATAAAGGTCGCTATGGATATAGTTCGTTGGCAGTTATTGGAAACCGACTGTACGGGCGATAGTATAATTATTAAAATATGAAAAAATTATGTAAAAGTATAATAAATGGTTTGGAAAGATTTTGGATGAAAAAAATTCCATAATTAAAAGATAAAAATATATTTTTATCAAAACAAACTAGGTATTAGTTAGAATAAATTTTTAATTAAGATTTAATGAAATTTTCAATTATTTAATATAGAGTTGGAATTAAATAAAATAAATTGGATTTTGGGTTTGTCGTGAATGGTGTCTTAAATAACTGTCCTTAAACCCCGTGCGAAAAGAATAAATCTTTTATTTAAGATTTAGAAAAGTTTACTAATTAATTAATGTTTAATTAGAGTTGAAATGATAGTTGATTGTGGGTTTATCGTGAATTATGTTTTAAACGACATTTGTTCTTTAATCCCAATTTAACAGTGAAAATATAATTTGGAATTTATAAATCTTTTATTAAGATTTAAATGGAGTTTATTAATCTTTGTTAAAATTTAGTGGAAATTTTCCAAAGTAAAGTTTACCAATTTAATATATTAAATTGGAATTCGATTTAATAATAGTTGAGATGAGATTTCGTGAATGAAGGCCGTTACTATGTATGGAATTTAAAAGGCTTTGTCGTTATTCCATTTACATTATCAGTCTGATACGGGAATTTATATCAATTATATATTTATCTGATTTCTACGAAGATTCCATTTTGATGGAAGATGATTATGTGTTTATCGTGATCAATATTTTTAAATAACATTTGTTCTTTAACCTAGTTAAAAGACAAGATTAATTTCTTAAATTTGAAAAATCACTAAGTAATCATTTTTGATGTTAAAACTAATCTAGAGTTTTAATGAATCTTTAATTAGATTAAAATGCGAAAGAGATAATTAAATTTATCAAATTCTTAAAATGATCGAGAATGCAGTGCAATGAATTCCTTTTGATTAGAATTGAACTCTTGTTGCACTATCCAAGATTCTTCTTGATCCTGTAAGAAAGCAATGAATCCAGGGCCTTGATTGGTTGTCTGAGGGTCAGTAGTTGTCTCAGACGACTGCTCTAATACCAATTTATCACGACCATTATCAGAATTGGCCATGGCAAGATGATCGACAAAGTCAGCAAAGTGTTTGATGATTTTTCGGTAAGGAAGAAGAAGTTGCAGAGGGTCAAAGAAGAAGAATTTAGTCAGAGGATTGGAAGTAGAAATGAAGTAAAGGAGAGAACAAAGATCAGAATTTTAAAGAAGAGAAGAGAGTGGAATTAGGGGATGAAATTGAATTGGGGATTTAGGGTTTTTAGAAGTGTAGAATTATAGGAGGAAACAGAAATTTGAGACAAAGGGGAAAAGTGATTTCATTCAACTTGATGCCAATTACAAGTGAGGTTAACCATTATTTATAGTAACGGCTAAATATCAAGAATCTTTCTCCAGAAACAGAAAACAATTTAGGGTTTTATATCCCCTTTACATTAGCTCTACACGTGCACAGACATGTGCACTGGCACATGCTTTGTAACAATCCGTATTTTCAACTATATAATATTTAATTTTTTTAATTATTTATATAGTGATTTAGAGAATTAAATGGTCGCTAAATTAAATTATATGGATTAATTAATTAATATAAATAATATATTTAATTTCTAAAATAATCAGAAATAGTGAATTGATAATATAATGTGAACTGGGCAATTCAAATTATATAATTCAGCTTAGAATTGAATTAGAATGACGAATATATTATTTGACTGACAGTTGAACGTATAATTTATAATATAATTAAAAACAAGCTCTAAATGGCGCGGTAGTTCGCTATTTGGCAATTTGAACTTCAACTGAATATACAGGGTCCGTTTTAAATCGGATTTCTGTGAAACAAGAAACTTTAGGAGCTGGTGAAGTATATTTTTCTAATGGAAGAGAACAATCGGGATTTCATTGTGTAGATTTTGATTTATGTCTAAATCAAATTTTAGAAAGGTCGGTATGGAATTCCTTTATAATTTATAACGATATATATAAGGAATTTCAATATAAATTGGAATACTGATTCCACTGGGATTTGAATATCGAGTTGTAAATCCCAGCGGTGTTGTATGATATTCTATTATGAATATATATATGATAATATTTTTTTTTAAATATTAAATTTAATTATTTTTAAATATATTTATATATTTAAATGGGTTATTTAGAGCTTTAAAAATAGCCAGTTTTGCGAACGACCTTGGTTTTCGACGAAACTAATTCTGTTGGATCCGCAATATTAAATTAATGTTAGATTTCAATTTCCATGATTTTTGAAGTCAATGTGTGGTCGTACGGATTTTTAATGTGAAAAACAATCAGTATTTTGACGGTTAAAAATACGCTGTGTGAGCAAACGGAGTTGGAATACGACGAAACTAGGTTCGTTGGGTCCGTATTGTCAAACTCTAGCAGTATGTCCAGTTTGGTGATTTTTTGGTACTTTATGTGATCACAGGAATTTTTAATTGATGAATACGAGTATTAAAGTGAAAATATCTCAAAATATCTAAACATAAATATCTAAAATTTTAAATCCTATAAATAGCCTAACTTCTCCCTCTCTTAAGACCTAATCCACTCCTCTGAAAATAAGAGAAAAATTAGCCGCCAGGGAAAACAAAATTCAACAATAAAAGCAAAGTTTGGAGATCCAAATTAAATAAAAGAAAATGATATAAATCGTTATACCAATATATTTGCGCTCTGTGTAGTTTTCTCTTCGCGCTCGTATCAGTTTTGGTGGATTCGAATTGTACTTTGTTCGATGTCCTGTAGGTACGTGAGCCTAGGGTTTTGACTGGAGGTCGAGGCGAGGGGAGTCAGGGCAAAATGAGGGTGGCGCTGCACTCAGGAGGAGTAGCCGAGGGTATTGGTGGAGTTTGGAAGAAATCCATGAAAAAAATGTTCGATGTTAGCATGCTTCAGGGCATGGAAGTATAGGGACTGCGGGTTATGGGGTGGCATCGAGTTGTACATTTGGGGTATTAGGAGATAAAGGAATGGAGGAGATGAATCATGGCATAATCGGTTTGGGGTATTATGTTGTAAGGAGCCGGTTGGTGTTGAGAATAGGTTCGGTAATGGCTTTGGAAGTTGCTGTGAGTATACGGGTTTGAGCCACTGTGTTTTGATGGATAAGATGAAGGTTGCGGTAGTGGGTTTTAAGGGTGGTTGGGCCGGATTCAATATTGTAGGCCCAATTTGAAAATTTAATTAAGTTTAATTTAAGTTTAATAGCATATAAACTTGTAAATTGAATATATCCTTCGTACGCAATCATTTTTTTGAAAGGTCAAATCCGTTAGGATCGTATGGATGAACACTACACGATGGAACTGACTGGGAGTGAATTGGAGTCCATTACAATTTATAGCAAAATAAATTTTCCGTATAAATCAAGAGATAGTTATCGTTATTAATGATGATCGTCCAATGTGAGTAAAACTCACCAACTCTGAACAGTTATATTTCTATAACGTATTTTTAGAATTGATAATTATCTGTTGATTGTTGTGTGTTAACTGTTTGGTTGAATTGCTTATGTATTGGTTGAAATATTAGATAACGATATATATATATATATATATATATATATATATAAATCGTTAATCAAACATTGATTCTATTGATCAGAATATTTCATAAGTAGATATTAATTATATTGTTTAACATCTGTGGATGCAGGGAAAAAGGTCGGAGGAATCCATCTGGATTCCGCAACATTTATTTTACAGTTTTTCATATATTGTGATATAAGATGTGATATACAATCTGTTGTTGATTACGTGTTTTGGATAATATTGATCAGTAACATATGGTATGTTAAATACCATAACAAATACTGGAATATGAAAAGGGAATTTTCAATGTTATATTGAAATTGAAATCTTTATGAAATCAAAGGATTTAATATAAAGGAATATTTATAAAATCAAGGGATTTTATAAATGAAATTATTTGTAAAACAAATATAAAGGAAATTATTTATAAACCAAAGATAAAAGAAAATATTTGTAAAACAAATATAAAAGGGAAATATTTGTTAAACAAATAGAAAGAGGAATATTTGTAAAACAATTACAAATAAAATAGAAAGGGAAATATTTGTAAAACATTTATAAATAGAATTATAAAAGGAAAAGGATTTTTATAAAAGGAAATAATTATAAAATCAAAGAGTTGAAAAGGAAAATATTTGTAAAACAAATAGAAAGAGAAATATTTGGAAAACAATTTACAAATATAAATAAAAAGGGAAATACATGTAAAAACATTTACAAATAGAATTGGAAAGGGAAATATTTGTAAAACATTTACAAATAGAATTTAAAAGGAAATAATTGTAAAGCATTTACAAATAGATTAAATAGAAATATTTATTTAGAAAATAAATATAATTTAAAAGGAAATATTTACTTAGGAAATAAATAGAATTATCAAAAGAGAATAATTTGATAAATAAATAGAATTGTATAAAAAGAGAGAAAAGAGAATTTTACACTAGGCAAGTTCAGACCCGTGCTTCGCACACGGGTATAACAGAATATGAATTTAAATTAAATATTTAAGAGAAATCTGTTTTAAAAGATAAAGTAAGAAGATTAATTTATAAATAAGGTTTTATAAATTAAGTAAAATATGTATCCTTGGATGAATAGAATATTTAAGTCAGGACTTATATAGAGAAGTAAGAATCGATTTCAACATCGATATTTGAAACTGAATTTGGACGTAGAGTTAATCAAAGGAGTTAATCAAAATGTGTTAATCAAAGGAGTTAGAGGAGTTAATCGAATTATAGTTAATCGATTAGAGTTATAGTTAATTGATTAGAGTTAGGGTTAAATCAGTTAGAGTTAATCAGTTAGAGTTAACCAGTTAGAGTTAATCAATTAGAGTTAATCGATTAGCGTTAAATCGAACTAGAATTATTCGAATAGAGTTAATCAAACAAGAGTTAGTCGAATATTTGTTATATCGAATAGAGTTAATTGAATTAGAGTTAGTCGGATTTGAGTTATTCGAAGAAGGAGTTATCGAATAAGGTTATTCGAAGAAGAGAATTAATCGAATATAGTTTATTCGAATAGAGAAGGAAATTATCGAATATTAGTTATTCGAAAGGAGTTATCGAATATTAGTTATTCGAAAGGAGTTATCGAATATTAGTTATTCGAAAGGAGTTATGTGACGATCCCAAAACCCCGTGACACGGTGTTAAGGATAATCATTGGAATATAACACATAAACCATCATTAGTAGATCACAGAAAATAGCACAAACGAGAAATAGAATAATTTACACACATATGACAGCGGAATCATATATATATGACCACATCAGAGAGCACAGTGCAGGATACTACTTAGTGCATAACAGTACATAATCAATCTACATCGCCGGTGGTGGAATCATAATACATATACCATAATGGCGGAAAAGTCACAATAATCACAATGTAGTCAAGCCTCGCCATGCGTCCAAAAGTGCACCTCTACTACGGTGCCAAGCAAAAATATATCAGCTACCTGAAACTAGGCTGCCCGCGTGAAAATGAGTGCAGCCGAGTTTGCAAGGTGAAACAAACTATGAGTCAGTCATGGGACTGGTATGAGAAATCTACTTAACTTATTAAACAACAATAATAAGGCAAATCAAAGGACCACGCCTGAAACACCCCACCTCCATTAGGGTCACTCTCAAAGGGAATGCCCTAATTTTGGTGGAGGTTTATAAGTATAAGTCATAGATATACAAGACAGATATAATAACACATATTTTTGAACAGCGGAAAACAACAACTTTTATTTCATTTAAAATACGTGTTACACAAACCATGCCATAATTGTCTTACAATTCTTCCAAAAACATAACATCTTCACAACTGTCTTGATTACATTATTTAAAGAAAACATAAATAAACTGCATAAGTCCCATAATTGTTGTCCAAAGCCATAGTCCAAAACGAAAAAAAAGATCCAAGCAATACATTCTTTCTCTTTAAGCTGGATGTGAAAGCTGGTCAAGCTGCGGTATTCCATCCCTGAGAACCTGAGGGGGGGAACAAAAGAAAAAGAGGCGAAAGGAAAAGGGTCAGTCGTAAAGACTGAGTAAGTCCTAGTGACTTTCAGTGTAAAAACGGTTAAAACAACATGTCATGTATGAACTGGAACTAAACTTAAGAATGGTGTCAAGGTGACAAGATAGACAAAGGTGATCATGATAAGTCAAGACAAGTCAAATAAAGCATCACATGTTCAAGATTCGTTGCATCGACCGTACTACTATACTAAGCCCAAGTCACAAGTTAATCACGAAATAAATCCCACGGCCCAATATCGTGAAATGACCCTGAAACGGGGTCTGACCCAAGTACGGGGTCCTACGGAGCGCTTATCTAGTCGATCGGCTCCCTACAAGTTCTAGCTCGTCAAGTGTCCGTGTCATACGGCTAATCAAGAATGTAGTCACCTGTGCTGGGTCCACCTTCGGGTGTATCAGCCCTAGAGTGTCAATCCCTGACACGATTCAAGATGCACAGATAAATCAACGGATACCCAGTGCCTGCCCTGGAATACGTGCACGACCGTAGTCCACCGAACCTACACTGGCGTACCCCACTGCCGTCATTCACCTCTTACAATCAGCCCAGTAATCGTGCCCTACCCGGCCTAGCCCCAGGGTACCTTGATACATCTAGAGGGTTACTGCTGAAAAGGGTCGTGCCTAGGGTTTCGCCTAACAGATTAGGTAATGTAATTCGTGACCTAACCCGCCTAACCGATTAAGTCATGTAATTCGTGCTTTAATCCTTTTCCAGTCTAGTCATGTCAAGGAGGTTAAGTATGTCATTTAAATTCGCGACTTAACCCGCCTACGTGTCATGTCAAGTTGGCTAAGTGTTGTCGTTTCAAGTTCAAGACTTAGCCCCACAAATTGTGTTCAAGTTGGTTAAGCTGTCTTTTCATGTTCATGACTTAACCCTAATTGGCATTAATTGATTCGTAAATGCACCGAACCACTCTCATTGGATCCTGTTGTTCGTAGCCACTGGATTTGCCGGGCGGTTCCGGGCAGGTTTACGCTATGAACTCAACCCAACCTCGGGTTTCAAGCGCGATGTGACCAACTACCCACATTGATCCTATTGTTTGTAGCAACTGGATTTGCCAGGCGGTTCCAGGCAGATTTACACTACAAACTCAACCCAACCTCGAGTTGGCCACTTTCTTGTTTTCTAAAGTCATGCCCATGTTCTTAGCAGATTAGTACTATTTCCATAGCATGTTCATATGTCAACTTCGTGCCCAACTAAGGCATGTTTCAAGTCAAGTTATGGCATGTTCAAGTCAAGTTTTCGTGCCATATTTTATGTTCTGCTTATGCCAAATTTCACGGTTTATGATTATAATCAATTCAAGTTTTGCCTATTCTACCCAATCGTATCCCCAACGTATATAAACGTACTTCGTTCACAAGCATAAACAATTCAAGAGATAAAGGGGAATAACACCAAACATGTGATAGGCATATGTGACAATTCCAACATCACTTGCATAATAAACAAGCTATAACATATCACATGGTTTCAATACTAGCATGATGATAACTTGGCATAGTAATGGTTCCAACTAAGTTTAACATGATGATTTCAACTTTACATCATAGGCATAATAATCATTGCGGGCATAATAATAATTTTATTACAAACATGAAACATTAAAGGCATGGTAATTCTAATAGGCATAGTGGATTCCAATTTAGCATTTTTAACATAATGATTCTCATCTAGCATTATAAACATAATGATTCCAACTTTTCATCATAACTTAGAAATTCCCAATTTGTCATTAACATGATAGGTATATTAACATCACAGGCATAGTTCCATCAACATCATAGACATGGTTTAATTAGCCTCATAGGCATGGTTTAATCAACATAAAGATTTCAATAAACATAGTGATTCCATGGACATGTATTAGCCCAACTTGCCATACAATTAAGCCCAAGTGATTCATAACAACATCAAAATCATGATAAGTTTATCTTGCAACATTGACATAGCAATATTCCCAAATTATGATTCAAAGTTAAACAATATAAACATGGATTAATAATAGTTCCTAAATCCGGTTTCAATTCATGGCATGTCTATGTTATTTTAGCATTTTTGCCTAAAAAGTGACATAGAACTTACAATATGAAGCAAGTAATCCAAATCAAAATTCCAAATCAAATAGCCCCAAATCCGTTGTCTAAAGCGTCGTAGTTGTTGTAGCTTCTAGTTATAGCCTTCAAGAATCGTCCTTCGTCTTCTATAATTTTGTTCTTTGTATTTTTAATTTTGAGCTCTAGGTTTAATGGCGGCCGCATGAGGCTAAAATGAAATAGTATGATATAGGCTAGGTCTTAGGTTCTTTTTATAGTGTTTGCGAGTTGATTAGGACCATCGATGGAGCTTGGTTTAATAATAGCCGATCGTTTGAAGGATAGACCAACCAGGAGCTGACACCTAGCCCTAGTGACAAGGCAAGGCTCAGAAAATCGACCAAACACAGACCAGGCCAGCCAGGGGGGCTGGGTTCGACCTGGCTCAGGGGCCAGGTCGACACGCCAGTCGATACCGTGTCGACTTGGCAGTCGACACGGGTGACCCAGGTCGACTTCCCAGTCGACCCGGGTAGCCCCAGGTCGACTACCAAGTCGACCTGGGTGCCTTGGGCGGGAAAATTCCCGCCCTGGCCAATCCGGTCTGATTTTGAATTTTGAATTGGTTTTTCTGAGCTGTTTTGGACTGTTTGAATTTTAAACTGAATTCTAAAACTTCCGGAGGCCATATCTTCTTCATACGGAGTCCAATTTACGCAAACTCGGACTCTATCTCAAGCAGAATTCCGAGATGAACGCAATGGCATATCCTGTTTCCCTTAATTCTTTGATTTGAAATTAGTTATACTTTAATTTGTGAATTTCACTGTTATAGAATACACGTGGTGTTACATTCTCCCCCACTTAAAAGGATTTCGTCCCCGAAATCTTCAAATTCAGGAAGAATGTACATCCTAACATCCATCTACTCATTCATCAAACACGAGCATCCATTGTCCTTAAAAGACTTCTAATGCTTCATGATCATATGCGAAGTGTGTGTACATGTACTTATCTAATGCAAAATCAGGTGGTCGACTGATTCAGTTGACCTCCTTAATGCGAATCATGTAAGTGGCATGAATCCATTATGTATGCAAATTTTCCTATTCATGATTCTACATGAGTGCACAACCATTCATATATAAATGCAACATCCATATGACAACACACTAAACTTCATCCATATATGAATAAATACATTTATGCATATGCAACATGAAAATGTGTCTGAGCCGATCTAGTGCCTAATGTGTATTCATGCATCCACGAGCAACAACTTGCGACCACTTGCAACCATTTCGCAATCATAACATGTTTCAATTACATGTTTACATCCAAAAAAATTCTACCTATGGTTCTCAAGATAGGATCGAGGAGAGAAACAAGATAAAACAAAGCATCTAGAAGAAGTTAACGATGTACCCCCAGAAGGTCCGGTCTGCTTCTTAGGGAAGTCTTTGCTGATGTGTCCAGTCTCCCCACAATGAAAACATTCACCTTGCTTTCTCTTCCTCTTTCTACAATCCTTGGCTATGTGCCTTCCGTACCACAGAAATTGCATTTCCTTTTATCACGTGAGTTGTCGTTCTTGCCTCCTTTCTCAAAGTCTACCTTCTTATTCTGAGAATCATTGGGCTTGACCTCTTTCTTCCCTTGAGAGTTTTCTGCCTTTGTCTCCTTCTTGCCCTTATCTTCTTCGTTCAGCAATGCCATCTGCACCAACCTTTCATACGTAGCTCCCATGGGTATATGGGTCATGGCCAAACTGTGTAATGGCTCATTCAACTGCTTGACAAAGCGGAGAGCCTTCTTGTGCGGGGTGTTGACTAGGTCCAGTCCGAACCTAGCCAGCTCATCAAACTGATTAACATACTCTTTGACTGTCATATTCCCTTGCTTAATAAATAAGAATTTTTCCAACTGAAGACCCCTTTCAGCTTATCCATCATGCCATAACTATGAGGGTCAAAAGATAAAGGTCACTACGCACTTTTTACCTCTCTTAAGGTTAGTCCTTCTCTATTTATAGCGCCTCCCACAACTATTTATCTCTCACACAAACCATCCTCGTCGAACTCGACATCCCTCAAGTACAAGCCCCAAAGGCCTAAACCAATATCAGACAAGCACCCAAGGAATATCTCCTTCGAATTTGGACGATCTACGTGTGATGATATATAAAAAAAACCAAGCAATTGAGCACTTAACCAACTCTGGCTACCCTCGCCAATCTTGCCCCAAAACTTAACTATATCTACTCTCAAATCCCTACAAACCAAAGATAAATTGGTTGAACCACCAATTGGATTTGAGAAACTAGTGGGATCTTTCTACTATATAAGTACTACGGTGCAGAGTCTCAACTATGGAAGTAGATATGAACAATGGCGAAGTGTTAAGATCGAAAGAATACTAACTGGTTGATCAAAATGAAAAGCTAAACTTTTCTAACAGAGACTTATACTATCTTCTCTCTCTGGTATTCTGGTGGTGAAAGCATGCACTCGCCCTCCTGAAAATCCTATTCCTCGTCCTTGCCCTTGTACTTAATTACATGCACAATTATACCATAGAAAAGCTACTTCCTCTTGTCTTAGGTTCTATAATTCCTTCCTCCTTTGTGAGCCAAGTCCATATCCATGAATTCTTCATCCTTGGGTTGTGCTCCTTAGAAAAACTCCTCATCCTCTTCCTTGTGTAAACGTGTTGACAAATCCCTCGAAAGCTGCCTCCATCGTACAGAAAACCCTACAAAACTTGAAAGAAAACTAGCCGCAGGTGCAACAATTACGGCTATCGATGGAAGTCGGGCACTACTTTGCCCTTCGACGAGGTTACCTCCTAGAAAGCCGGGAGCCACAGAGACTCAAGAAAGAAGGAAACAAGGATTCAAGCAGAGGATCAAAAGATAGTGCATATGGCTTTGGGGAATATGCCTTTAAAACAAAACTTTTCTTTTGAAAATGCTTCTTTTAAAACTGTTTTGAAAATAATTTTTCAAATCTTTATCTGATCCGGTAACCTTTAGCTCTGATACCACGTGAAACACCCCACCTCCGTTAGGGTCACTCTCAAAGGGAATGCCCTAATGTTGGTGGAGGTTTATAAGTATAAGTCACAGATATACAAGACAGATATAATAAAACATATTTTTGAACAGCAGAAAACAACAACAACTTTTATTTCATTTAAAATACGTGTTACACAAACCATGCCATAATTGTCTTACAATTCTTCCAAAAACATAACATCTTCATAACTGTCTTGATTACATTATTTAAAGAAAACATAAATAAACTGCATAAGTCCAATAATTGCTGTCCAAAGCCATAGTCCAAAACGAAGAAAAAGATCCAAGTAATACATTCTTTCTCTTTAAGCTGGATGTGAAAGCTGGTCAAGCTGCGGTATTCCCTCCCTGAGAACCTGGGAGGGGGGAACGAAAGAAAAAGAGGCGAAAGGAAAGGGGTCAGTCGTAAAGACTGAGTAAGTCCATGTGACTTTCAGTGTAAAAACGGTTAAAACAACATGTCATGTATGAACTGGAACTAAACTTAAGAATGGTGTTAAGGTGGACAAGATAGACTAAGGTGATCATGATAAGTCAAGACAAGTCAAATAAAGCATCACATGTTCAAGATTCGTTGCATCGACCGTACTAGTATACTAAGCCCAGGTCACAAGTTAATCACGAAATAAATCCCACGGCCCAATATCATGAAATGACCCTGAAACGGGGTCTGACCCAAGTACGGGGTCCTACGGAGCGCTTATCTAGTCGATCGGCTCCCTGCAAGTTCAAGCTCGTCAAGTGTCCGTGTCATACGGCTAATCACGAATGTAGTCACCTGTGCTGGGTCCACCTTCGGGTGTATCTGCCCTAGTGTGTCAACCCCTGACATGATTCAAGATGCACAGATAAATCTACGGATACCCAGTGCCTGCCCTGGAATACGTGCACGACCGTAGTCCACCGAACCTACACTGGCATACCCCACTGCCGTCGTTCACCCCTTACAATCAGCCCAGTAATCGTGCCCCACCCGGCCTAGCCCTAGGGTACCTTGATACATCTAGAGGGTTACTGCTGAAAAGGGTCGTGCCTAGGGTTTCGCCTAACAGATTAGGTCATGTAATTCATGACATAACCCGCCTAACCGATTAAGTCATGTAATTCGTGACTTAATCCTTTTCCAGTCTAGTCATGTCAAGGTGGTTAAGTATGTCATTTAAATTCGCGACTTAACCCGCCTACGTGTCATGTCAAGTTGGCTAAGTGTTGTCGTTTCAAGTTCATGACTTAGCCCCACAAATCGTGTTCAAGTTGGTTAAGTTGTCTTTTCATGTTCATGACTTAACCCTAATTCGCATTAATTGATTCGTTAATGCACCGAACCACTCACATTGGATCCTGTTGTTCGTAGCCACTGGATTTGCCGGGCGGTTCCCGGCAGGTTTACGCTATGAACTCAACCCAACCTCGGGTTTCAAGCGCGATGTGACCAACTACCCACATTGGATCCTATTGTTTGTAGCAATTGGATTTGTCGGGCGGTTCCGGGCAGATTTACACTACAAACTCAAACCAACCTCGAGTTGGCCACTTTCTTGTTTTCTAAAGTCATGCCCATGTTCTTAGCAGATTCGTGCTATTTCCATAGCATGTTCATATGTCAACTTCGTGCCCAACTAAGGCATGTTTCAAGTCAAGTTATGGCATGTTCAAGTCAAGTTTTCGTGCCATATTTCATGTTCTAATTATGCCAAATTTCACGGTTTATGATTGTAATCAATTCAAGTTTTGCCTATTCTACCCAATCGTATCCCCAACGTATATAAACGTACTTCGTTCACAAGCATAAACAATTCAAGAGATAAAGGGGAATAACACCAAACATGTGATAGGCATATGTGACAATTCCAACATCACTTGCATAATAAACAGGCTATAACATATCACATGGTTTCAATACTAGCATGATGATAACTTGGCATAGTAATGGTTCCAACTTAGTTTAATATGATGATTTCAACTTTACATCATAGGCATAATAATCATTGCCGGCATAATAATAATTTTATTACAAACATGAAACATTAAAGGCATGGTAATTCTAATAGGCATAGTGGATTCCAATTTAGCATTTTTAACATAATGATTCTCATCTAACATTATAAACATAATGATTCCAACTTTTCATCATAACCTAGAAATTCCCAATTTGTCATTAACATGATAGGTATATTAACATCACAGGCATAGTTCCATCAACATCATATACATGGTTTAATTAGCCTCATAGGCATGGTTTAATCAACATAAAGATTTCAATAAACATAGTGATTCCATGGACATGTATTAGACCAACTTGCCATACAATTAAGCCCAAGTGATTCATAACAACATCAAAATCATGATAAGTTTAACTTGCAAAATTGACATAGCAATATTCCTAAATTATGATTCAAAGTTAAACAATATAAACATGGATTAATAATAGTTCCTAAATCCGGTTTCAATTCATGGCATGTCCATGTTATTTTAGCGTTTTTGCCTAAAAAGTGACATAGAACTTACAATATGAAGCAAGTAATCCAAATCAAATAGCCCCAAATCCGTTGTCTAAAGCGTCGTAGTTGTTGTAGCTTCTAGTTATAGCCTTCAAGAAACGTCCTTCGTCTTCTATAATTTTGTTCTTTGTATTTTTAATTTAGAGCTCTAGGTTTAATGGCGGCTGCATGAGGCTAAAATGAAATAGTATGATTTAGGCTAGGTCTTAGGTTCTTTTTATAGTGATTGCGAGTTGATTAGGACCGTCGATGGAGCTTGGTTTAATAATAGCTGTTCGTTTGAAGGAGAGACCAACCAGGAGCTGACACCTAGCCCTAGTGACAAGGCAAGGCTCAGAAAATCGACCAAACACAGACCAGGCCAGCCGGGGGGGCTGGGTTCGACCTGGCTCAGGGGCCAGGTCGACACGCCAGTCGACACCGTGTCGACTTGGCAGTCGACATGGGTGACCCAGGTCGACTGCCCAGTAGACCAGGGTAGCCCCAGGTCGACTACCAAGTCGACCTGGGTGCCTTGGGCGGGAAAATTCCCGCCCTGGCCAATCCGGCCCGATTTTGAATTTTGAATTGGTTTTTCTGAGCTGTTTTGGTCTCTTTGAAATTTAAACTGAATTCTGAAACTTCTGGAGGCCATATCTTCTTCATACGGATTCCGTTTTACGCAAACTCGGGCTCTATCTCAAGCAGAATTCCGAGATGAACGCAATGGCATATCCCGTTTCCCTTAATTCTTTGATTTGAAATTAGTTATACTTTAATTTGTGAATTTCACTGTTATAGAATACACGGGGTTTTACAACGCCACTTTCACAGAATGGATTAACTCCAATGAGTACTAGTGCGTGAAATAAAGTAAATGATTAAATCATCGTAATGCTTTTTATAAAAATGAAGCCATTATAAGACTCAGGTCCCATCACACAATGCAACACAAGCCAGAGGATGGAGTTTTACCTTATAATGGCAAAAAATGCTTCATACGTATAAAACAAAAGTGTTTGATATTATTACTAGTGCATATATGTTTTCAAAAGCAAATTCAATCATAAATATCAATCGTAGGCGGCATAGCTACCATCTACTATGTCGCTATACTAGTAATACAATCACATCCGCAATTTCGCATCGGAAATTGGATTCCATCATGAGTCGAGGCAAGGGGCAAGCTCCTCTTCGTTCGAGACACTCTAGCAAATGCCTCGGGACCGCACACAGCAATCCCTGGATCTTCAGGGCTGGTCCTCTCTTACATTTGAGGATTGGCAATTTGTAATGACCCGGATCCTTAGGGGTTAATTTTTGAATATTTAATATTTAATTTAAATATTGGGAGGGGATAATATAAATGGAATTTTATATTATGTTATTAGTTTAATAATCAATTTCAATTTAATATTGAATATATTAAATTATCAGAATACGGAAATGGAATTAGATGAATTCAAAATTTAGTTTGAATTAAATACAGTTCAAATAATTAATAGGAAATTTTATTTGAATTTATAACGATAATAATATTTATTTATTTATCGAGGAAATAAATTGTCTAAAATTAATTTTTATTGAATTAAATTAATATCTTCTACAGATGATCGAATGAGACTTCGTGACCTATCCTAGTGTATTCGGAATAGTGGTAAACCCTAGAATTTGATAGTTGTTGGGTTCAGAAAGGAGTTCAAACACACAGGTTAATTTGAATTAAATGAAACCGGTTTAAAAACAAAACCCGTGGCTCCTTCATTACCACAAACCAAACAAAACCGTTCTCTCTTCCTTACCACAAAATATAACATCCCGTGCTTTCTTCCACTCCACTTATTTACTGGCATCGATGTTCAAACAAACACCGCTCCCTCTTCTATAATAAACCGTGGCCATCCCCTTTACATTCATTGGGTTCAAATCGAAAACCTCAAAAAGCTTCAGTATGTATAAAATAAAAATGTCCGATCTTCCTTTTTATCTAATCCCCAAAATCGAATGGAATTCGATGCCTGGTTCTTCTCGTCTGCAGCCAGCATCAAAGGAACTCGCGACTTCATACTGGCGCTTCTGGGCATTCGATGCTCTCATGGTTGCAGGGAGGTCAAGTATCATGATCTCGTACAGGCTGAGTTGGGGAAGTTCGACCGTACCAAGGGTAGTACGGTTATCTGCTGTTCGACGGGGGTAATAAGGGAGTCGATTTACTGGTATCGATCGATTTGGGGGTTTCCAACCTTGTCTCGGAGACTGCGACGTGAAGGTATTGAGGAGTGCGATCTATTTTTTGATGTGAGGTGGGTTATTGAGGGGCGACGCAGGTTTCTGGAAGGTCTGGGAAGGTCGACGTCAACCTGGAGGCACGTCGGAGGGGTCAGTCCAGGCGTTGGTGGCTATAAGAATGAACGACAACGTAATTTGGAAATCGACCATGAGGTGTTCGATGTAATGTCGAAGAGTATGGTGCAAGAGTTTAAAGCTGTTTGCAGTAATAATCAATAAGGTAATTAAATAAATTATTTAGTTCATAATTAATTTGTTTGGTATAGTAGTTAATATAATCGAAAAATCATTGATCGATAAATATAAAATAGGTGTATGATAAATTCATTTGAGATGATTCAAGTAGAGGCTAGCCAAGACAATTCAAAAAGATGGATATTCGAAGATAAAATATCACGGTGAGTAAATCTCACTCACCATTTAATTAGAATTATTTTTAGTGTTAAAAATAATTGTTGTTGCTTGTTTGAATGCTGTCTGATTGTTTTAAATATATATAGTTAATTAGGTTGACTATTATATATATATTGGGTTGATGATTGGTTGGATTCCCGCAGTCTCATTAGCGGATTCCCGCAGTTTCATATCGGATGATTACCCTATACGCCCCACGCTATGATAGTGGATGACCTTCTATACCGCGATATCCTGCCTCGAAGCAGGATGGGTATTACTATGTTGACTAACGTCTGTGGATGCAGGAAAACAGGTTGGAGGAATCCAACTGGATTCCTCAAAAATATATATTATCTATTGTTTGTTTGATTTCATATATATTCATATATGATGCGTTAAAAATCAAATGATTGAAAATTGGTTGATTTGATTGTTAAAATATCCCTGGGGTTTGAATATGGATTCATAAAAATATCGGAAAGGGTATTTGATATTTAAAAAGGAAATTCTATTTTTATAAATAGAATTTGAATTTTTAATAAAACTATAGAAAATATTAACTTGTTTTGAAGGTATATAAAACAAGTGATCGAATTTATAAACTTTTTTTATAAATGAAATTATGGGATTTGAATCGAATTTATAAACGTTGTTTATAAATGAAATTATGGGATTTGAATCGAATTTATAAACTTTGTTTATAAATGAAATTATGGGATTTGAATCGAATTTATAAACTTTGTTTATAAATGAAATTATGGGATTTGAATTGAATTTATAAACGTTGTTTATAAATGGAAAGGTGAGATTTGAATTGGAGTTATAAACGTTGTTTATAAATAATGCAGAGAATTCAAATGGACTTTGAATATAAGGAATTGAAATAGAATTTGAATAATAGAATTCAAATGGAGTTTAACTATAGAATTTGAACATAGTATTTCAAATGGAATTTGAATATAGAAATTCAAATGGGATTTATAATAAATAGATTTGGATAAATAGAAGTGGAATAGACTGAAAAGTTAAGTAACATATTTAATTAACAAATTGAGTTAAAACGATTGGTATAGTTAAAAAAGATTTGACAGGTATAAACATACAGGAGACAGGTATGGAATAAAGTATAGAAGTGAAATAAATAGAATGCTCGACAAAAAGGTACGTATTTAATTTCCATATGAGATTTTATGCGTCGTATCGGCTAGCCGCTTGGCTTTTTCTTTTTCTTTTTGAGATGAGAAGGACCAGGAAAGCTATTTGAAATTTCCCGATGCTCCCGGTACAAAGGAGGTTATGGCGAATTTTTCCGGGAATTTAAGGAGATAGAATATTTTTAAGATAATTTGATAGTTAGAAATCAACATATCGAATTATATAGAAGTCGATAAGGAAACGAACTTAGAAATACAATAGTAAAATTATAAAGGGAAGTATAAGAATAAAATCTCGTAGGAATAGAAAGAGAAAATGTATATGTGTTTAAAGGTGAATAATCAGTTGTATGGTATTGATTATTCGAGTAAGTAGTCTTGTCTGTTTTGATGTTAAATGTTATTCAGTCAAGGTCTGAGAGGTAATTATACCCCAACTTGGTTGATTTCATGATATACCGATAAGTAGCAAGATTCAGGCTCGAAGATCAATGTGGAATAAGAATTAGTTAAATACTGTATTTGGGTTGTCGTAACGATGTTTTACACAACATCTGTTTTAACCCAAATAAGTATAAGCTTGGAAACAGAATAGAATATTTCCTAAGTACAGAATAAACGAGTTTGGAAAAGAGATAAGTAGTTGGAATATTTTCCAATTATAAATAACATATATTTTCTAAAGTTTAGAAAATAAAAGAAGGCGATATATAGAAATGTTTTCCAAATAACATATAAGGCCAATATGGTTATTGAAAATATTTGGTTAACAAATATTGATAAGAAATAGAGAAGAGATTTAATTAATGGAATATTAATTAAAGGTTCAGTGATTGTTGGATGTTTGGATGAACACTTGTTTTATTCGATAGTTAAATCATCGACTATCGAAACACTTGTTTTTATTCGATAGTTAAATCACAGACTATCGAAGTTTTGACCATCGTTGTCAATATGGAGAGACCGGTTGGATTATTATCTGAAGAACCACTCCATATCGGCAGTAGCGTGCTAATCAGATTATACAAAGATAATCGAAGACGGAGTAGAGTGCAAGGACTTTTTCTATTAATAGAAATAGTGCCTTCAGTTCATCCTGTTCCTGGGTGACTTGTATGGATGAATGTCTGACAGAGTATTTCCAGAAAGGTCACGTACATTGATTTCTTCAACTGTACCAAGAGTGGAAGCGGAGGAGGAAACTTCTTTTAGCTGACACGTAATGTACTGTTGTAGACGTCAATTAGTGATTTTCGATGGATCTGACGATGTGACATTCGAAGTGAATCTGGTGTGATGATAAAGCGTAGCTTCTAGCCTCAACATCCGGTAAATGACAGAAATCGGGCAAGCAGCATGGCTATGTAGGTCGCACCTATTAGGCTGTATAATCACCTGATCTAGAGTTTCATTTACTTCTAAAAATCTATTGTCGATGCTGTCCCATTCGGGAAACGGTTGCTGATCCCAACCGTTGGTGATATACATTCGATACACTCAAGCGAAATGAGTGGTCGGTCATGTGTGGCTGAGTTGCAAGATGTTCTTGTTGAACTCGGTGTATTCTCCTCTAGAGATATACCAGCGGAAGGTGGTTCCATACCTTGTCATAGTTGGAAATCCATTACCCAATACGTGCTTGCGGTTTTGATTGTATATTATATTTGTGGAACGTGAGATGCAAGCGTTCCACTAGATTGTTATCTACTTGACTTAGACATTATTATAATATCAAAAGAGTTTTGATATAAAGATAAATCAAGTGTTTGGATTCTCATAAGGGAAAAACCCGTTCCGTGTTATACGGCGTGGTCTTATGAGATATCATTTAGTTTTCTGAAACTGTTTTAAACTGTTTACTCATACCAGTCCCATGACTGACCCGGAGTTTACTTTGTTGTTTTCCCTAAACTCTTGGGTGCCTAAATTTGTACGGGCAGTCAAGTAGTCGGGAATTTACAGATATACTGGAAAATCTTGGAGCAGGAGGCTTCAGGATCATATAGCTATAGTTATTTTTGCTGTGTTGTAAGTGATGTACTTTGATATTGATGTATATTCAAGTACAGATGTATATTTCAAGTTATGTTATATATATTATATGTTATTCGTTCCGCTGTGAGATTCGTGTTACTCTGATGTTGTGTTCTTCTTCTTCTTCTATTCTAAGTTTCTATCTTGTCTTTCCTCACCCTCTAACTTCTTTCTATTAATGGTTCGAATTTCCGTGATATTTGGGGTTGGACTTGTGTTTTTGGTCAGTTCAAATTCTACCGGATTTTCGGGTCACTACAGTTGGTATCAGAGCTTAGGTTGAGCGAATACCTAGGCTGTGTGGAAATGTGCTCATTAGAGATAGGATCAGTAGTATCCTAGAATGAGTTGAGTGTATATATATACGAGAGAGCGTATTTGTTATTTGATATAAAAACTGTTTTATATTGTGTTGACTAGTCTGTTGAGTAGATTATAAATTTTGGTCGAATCGTGGGACGCCACGATGTCGATAGGAGTTTATAAACACTTGAACAGAAGATTGGACACGATATTGTTTTTAAATAGTTAAGTTGATTGTTTGGATTATAATCAAATTAGATTATAAAAATGAAATAGTTATATATAACCAAGTGGAATTTGTATATGAAATCAAATATACAAATGTGATAAATTGAAATTTGATTTCCAACCAGAATTAAGAATTTAAAATCCTGGGAGTTTGGGAAAATATTTTTCTAAATGGGTTTTGAAAGAAATATAGCACTGGACTCATTCAGTAGATGGGAAATAATTCTGATGATGGCCGCAACATCATCAGTGTTCATTTTCGAGTTTCTAAGTAATGAATTGCTGCCTTAGAAAAAGTTTTGATGGAAATTTGTTTGAAAAAGAAACAAGCTGTTTGAAAATTCAAATGTTTTGAATTTGAGATAGATAAATATATGTATATATTTATATAACTTCAAAGGAATTTGAAATGAGAATTGGAATATAGATTTCAAATAGAAGTAAATTAAAGGAATTTGAATATATATATATATATAATTCAAATAGAAGTGAAATAGAATTTGAATTCAAAGGAATTCAAATGAGTTTGAATAAAGGAAATTTCAAATAGAAATTGTATAAGAAATATGATAATGGAATTTGGTTAAATAGAATTTCAAAGAAAATATAAAGTGGAGGTTGAATATTAGAATTCAAAGAAAATATAAAGTTTAAAATAGAATTTGAATTCAAAAGGAGTTAAAATAGAATTTAAATTCAAAGGATTTCAAATAGAAATTGAACAAAGGAATTTAAATAGAAATTGAATAAAGGATTTCAAATGGAATTTGAATAAAGGATTTCAAATAGAAATTGAAGATAAAAAATTCAAATAGAAATTGAAAAGAAGGAAATTCAAATGAGTTGGAATAAAGAAATTCAAATGGAATTTGAATATTGTAAATATATAGAATTTCAAATAGTAGTGAAATAGATTGGGAATATTATGAAATGGATTTGATATATATTAAAAATATATCAGAATCGAGTTGAATTTATTATAAACAAAGTTAAAACGTTTATATTTATAAATATAATTAAAACGAGCTCGCCGTAACGCGGCAATTCGTAAATTGGCGATTCGAACTTCAGTTTAGTATACAGAACTCAATTGAAGTCGGAATTTTTTGAAACAAGAATCGTCGGGACCGGTTGTACAATAATTTTCAAATGAAAGAGAAAAATCTGGATTTCGTCGTATAGATTTTGAGTTATGTCAAAATCAAAATTTTAGAAAAGCAGCGCCAGAACCATTATAAAACCATAACGGTTTAATTAAATGAATAAAAGGATTTTAAGGAAATAAAATCCGAGTTGGCACTAGAAAAATCCAGACTGGAGATATAAAATAAATATGAACTCCAGTGAAGTGAGCGAAATGATTTTTAAGACAAAAATCATATTTTAAATGGTTAAATAGGATTAACTACATTGGAAAATAATTAGTTAAAGGAATTTTGAATCGAAATTGGGTTTTTGGATAAGTGAAAGAAATTGATAACTTATATTCGAAATCGAATATATAACTCGAGTTGAAAATATAGTTAGATTAGTTTATAAGTAAGTTGACATATTTGAACAAGTTATGTTCAAATAAAAAGGGTGAAATAGGCAAAACGGTTAATTAGCAACTAGTTAATGGTTATTTGAATGATTGAAATTAAATTTAACTTAAGTAAGTTAAATGGATCAAAATGAATAAATTGAGTAAAATCAATGAGAATATGAATTGGGTGTGAATTAAGGAAAAACCAAAAGAGTTAAAAAGGAAATATATTTGTAACACAAATACAAAGGAAGTTATGTGCAAACAAATAGAAGGAGAAATATTTGTAAAACAATTTCAAATAGAATTTAGAAGGAAATATTTGTAAAACATTTACAAATAGATCAAATGGAAATATTTATTTATAGAAAATAAATAGAATGTTATAGATGGGATATTTATTTGTTAAATAAATAGAATTTAATCAAAGGAACATTTAAGAGATGAATAGAAAATTGAAATCTGTTTTTAACAGATAAATAGAAACGATTAATTTATAAATAACAGTAAATTAAATTAAATATTTATCATTCGATAAATGAAATATATAAGTCTGAACTTATATAGAGAAGAGATATTGGTTTTTGACACCGGTAGTTTTAAATAGAAGGGGTACACAACACTTGTATAAGTGAAGTAACGTTATTAAAGAGAACATTTATAAAGTGAAGAACCGTTACTAAAAGTAAATCTTTATAAATGAATAAACATAATCCAATAAGAATTATTCGAATAGGAGAAGTCGATTAGAGTTAGAAATAATCGACTAGAGTTAGAATAAATCGATTAGAGTAAGAATTAACCAGTTAGAGTTAATCAGTTAGGGTAAATCCGTAGAGTAAATTGAATATTAGTGATTCAATCAGAATTTATCGAATATTTGTTATTCAAATTAAGAGTTAACCAGATAGGGTAAATTGAACCTAGTTAATCGAATTAGGATTTAATTGAATGTTAGTTATTCAATTTAAGTTGATCGAATATAGTTATTGAGATAGAGTTATTAAAACAAAGTTACTCAGGATAAGTTGCCATTTCGTACGACTGCTAGCGTAATTCGTAGGGCTGCAGATAGCCTAGGGCGGTCGGATGTTTCCTGGGGGAATCAGGCGTAACCATTGTGATCACTGCGATCTAGAGTCAAGCGAGTGGAGTTAAATCGAATATTTGTTTATTCGAATAGAATTAAAGGAGTTATCGAATATAGTTTATTCGAAAGAAGTTATCGATTATTAGTAAATCGAAGGAGTTATCGATTATTAGTAAATCGAAGGAGTTATCGATTATTTGTTAATCGAAATGAGCTATCGATTATAGTTTAATCGAAAAGAGTTATCGATTAGTTTAATCGAAGTGAGTTATAGAATATTGGTTATTCGAAGGAGTTATCGAATTTAGTTATTCGATGGAGTTAATCGAAAAGAGTTAAATCCAATAGAGTTAATTGATAAGAGTAAATTGAATAGAGTAAATCGAATATAGTTTATTTGAAGAAAGGTTTTCGAATCTAGTTATTCGAAAGATAGATTATCGAATATAGTTATTCGAAGGGAGGAGTTATCGAATAGGGATTTATTCGAAAGAGAGTTACGTATTGATGTTTGAAATGTTGAATATCAACATAAATAAGTTTTGAAAAGATAAATGGGTTTGTAGCACTTTTCTACCTTAGCAATTTCGAGGACGAAATTATTTTAAGTGGGGAAGATTGTAATGACCCGGATCCTTAGGGGTTAATTTTTGAATATTTAATATTTAATTTAAATATTGGGAGGGGATAATATAAATGGAATTTTATATTATGTTATTAGTTTAATAATCAATTTCAATTTAATATTGAATATATTAAATTATCAGAATACGGAAATGGAAGTAGATGAATTCAAAATTTAGTTTGAATTAAATACAGTTCAAATAATTAATAGGAAATTTTATTTGAATTTATAACGATAATAATATTTATTTATTTATCGAGGAAATAAATTGTCTAAAATTAATTTTTATTGAATTAAATTAATATCTTCTACAGATGATCGAATGAGACTTCGTGACCTATCCTAGTGTATTCGGAATAGTGGTAAACCCTAGAATTTGATAGTTGTTGGGTTCAGAAAGGAGTTCAAACATACAGGTTAATTTGAATTAAATGAAACCGGTTTAAAAACAAAACCCGTGGCTCCTTCATTACCACAAACCAAACAAAACCGTTCTCTCTTCCTTACCACAAAATATAACATCCCGTGCTTTCTTCCACTCCACTTATTTACTGGCATCGATGTTCAAACAAACACCGCTCCCTCTTCTATAATAAACCGTGGCCATCCCCTTTACATTCATTGGGTTCAAATCGAAAACCTCAAAAAGCTTCAGTATGTATAAAATAAAAATGTCCGATCTTCCTTTTTATCTAATCCCCAAAATCGAATGGAATTCGATGCCTGGTTCTTCTCTTCTGAAGCCAGCATCAAAGGAACTCGCGACTTCATATTGGCGCTTCTGGGCATTCGATGCTCTCATGGTTGCAGGGAGGTCAAGTATCATGATCTCGTACAGGCTGAGTTGGGGAAGTTCGACCGTACCAAGGGTAGTACGGTTATCTGCTATTCGACGGGGGTAATAAGGGAGTCGATTTACTGGTATCGATCGATTTGGGGGTTTCCAACCTTGTCTCGGAGACTGCGACGTGAAGGTATTGAGGAGTGCGATCTATTTTTTGATGTGAGGTGGGTTATTGAGGGGCGACGCAGGTTTCTGGAAGGTCTGGGTAGGTCGACGTCAACCTGGAGGCACGTCGGAGGGGTCAGTCCAGGCGTTGGTGGCTATAAGAATGAATGACAACGTAATTTGGAAATCGACCATGAGGTGTTCGATGTAATGTCGAAGAGTATGGTGCAAGAGTTTAAAGCTGTTTGCAGTAATAATCAATAAGGTAATTAAATAAATTATTTAGTTCATAATTAATTTGTTTGGTATAGTAGTTAATATAATCGAAAAATCATTGATCGATAAATATAAAATAGGTGTATGATAAATTCATTTGAGATGATTCAAGTAGAGGCTAGCCAAGACAATTCAAAAAGATGAATATTCGAAGATAAAATATCACGGTGAGTAAATCTCACTCACCATTTAATTAGAATTATTTTTAGTGTTAAAAATAATTGTTGTTGCTTGTTTGAATGCTGTCTGATTGTTTTAAATATATATAGTTAATTAGGTTGACTATTATATATATATTGGGTTGATGATCGGTTGGATTCCCGCAGTCTCATTAGCGGATGCCCGCAGTTTCATAGCGGATGATTACCCTATACGCCCCACGCTATGATAGTGGATGACCTTCTATACCGCGATATTGAAACGACCCGCAAATCCGTGCTATCTGAGTTGACTAAATACAACACACGTCCAACCCAAATAACACAGAAATACGACTCATTATTAGAAAGAAGTTAGAGGATGAGAAATAGAAAGAAAGAAATATTAGAATAGAAGAAAAATGAAGATCACAAACTCACAGCGGAACGAATAAAATATATTATATAACATAAGCTTCGAAATACAAATCTGTTTTGTACATATATACATACCATCATCAGAGTACACATAACATTCGATCCAGCGGAAGTAACTCTAGATAACTAACGTTGATGCCTCCTGCTTCAAGCTCCTCCAAGTGTATCTGTAAAAGCCTGAAACACTTGACTGCCCGTACAAATTTGGGCACCCAAGAGTTTAGGGAAAACAAAACAAAATAAACTCTGGGTCAGTCATGGGACTGGTGTGAGTAAACTCCAACAACTTGTTTAACTTTAAAAATCCTTTCGAAAGAAAAGATAATAGTAAGACCAGCCCACACATAAACATGGATGGTTTTTTTACCTTACTATAACCCAAAACACTTTGATATCAAATCGTGTGATATTATAATAATGTCTACATCCAGTAAATAACCAAATAGCAGAACGCTTGCATCTCACGCTCTACATATATAATATAAAATCAAAAACCGCATGGCGCTTATTGGAGATTGGATTTCCAACATGACAAGGTATGGGACCACCTTCCGATGATGTATCTCTAGAGGCGAATACACCTGGGTTCAACAAGAACGTCTTGCAACCCGGCCCACACATGACCGACCACTCATTTCGCTTGAGTGTATCGAATGTATATCACCAACGGTTGGACTCAAACCACCGTTTCCCGAATGGGCAGAATCGATAGATTTAGAAACAAAAGGAATTTCTCTAGATAGGTGATTATACACCCTAATGGGTGCGACCCACATAGCCATGCTGCCTGCCCGATTTTTGTCCTTTCCCGGTTGTTGAGGCCTGAGGCTACGCATACTTACCATTCACTGATAACACAATCACTTTGAATGCCACATCGTCAGATCCGTTAATCACTGGTTAAGTTTGCACAAATATTTTGGATATTATGCTAAGGGATAAATCCGTTGCAACCATATACATTCATACAGACCAACCCATTTGATCATTGGAAATACTCTGTCAGACATTCGTCCATATACGTTCGTTCTGGGACTGAACGAAACCGAAGGCACTATTTCTATAAATAGAAAAAGCCCTTGCACTTCACTCCGTCTTCAATATATTCAGCATACTTGGTTCGCAACGCTTATGCCGATACGGAGTGGTTCTTAGGATAATAATCCAACCGGTCTCTCCATATTGACAACGATGGTCAAAACTTCGATAGTCTGTGATTTAACTATCGAATAAAAACAAGTGTTCAATCAACATATCAACAAATCACTGGGCTCTTTAATTAATATTTCATTAATTTAAATCCCTTCTCCATTTCCTCTATCAATATTTGTTATCCAAATATTTCAATAATCCATCTTGGCCCTTTACACTATTTTTGATTTCGTTTCCTTATCGAATTCTATATATATCGATATATAGATTTCTAATTGTTAAATTTCTTAAAAATATTCTAACTCCTTAAATTTCCGGAAAAATTCGCCATAACCTCCCCTGTATCGGGAGCATCGGGAAATTTCAAATAGCATCCCGGTATCTTCCAATCTCAAAAAGAAAAAGAAAAAGCCAAGCGGCTTGCCGATACGGCGCATAAATCTCATATATGAATTAAACATGTACCTTTTTGTCGAGCACATAAATTTAAATCTTCATATACTTCCTATCAAACCTGCTTACACATGTTCACCTGTTTGCAATTCAATTCAACACCATCTAATCGTTTGAATTCAGTTTCGCCCATTTATTCTTTAAATTGGCCATTTTGCCTATTTCACTTTTTGTCGAACATAACATGTCCAAACAAAATATTTAACTCGTTCATAACCAAATTGAATTTCACTTTCAAATTCTAGCTTTTCCTTTCCGATTTCGAAGATAAATTTTCAAATCGAATTCACTTATTCAAAGCCCAAATATTAATTCAAAATCCCATTAACTAATTACCATTCGAATTAGTTAATTTTATTCAAGAATCAAAAATCTGATTTCTGTTTCAAAAATCATATTTATTTACACAACTTGAGTTCGCATATATTTTACAACCCAACTCTGAAATTTTCTAAATAGAAACTTCGGATTTTTATTCGCTTAAAATCCTTTTATAATATTAAATAAACCATAATGGTTTTAAAACGATTCTGGCGCTGTTTTTCTGAAAATTTGATTTTGACATAACTCAAAATCTATACGACGAATTCCAGATTTTTCTTTTTCATTTGAAAACTATTATCAAACCGGTCCTGACGTTTCTTGTTTCGAAGAATTCCGACTTCAATCGAGTCCTGTATATTCGATTGAAGTTCGAATCGCTATTTTTCGAACTGCAGCGCTGCGGCGAGTTCGTTTTAATTATATTTATATATAAACTTTAAACTTTAAACTTCTTTTAAAATGGATTCAACTTCATCTAATATATATATTCAGATATATTTCAAATTCCATTTGAATCTTTACATTTCAAATTCCATAGTTTTAAATCCTGTATTCAAATCCCATTTGAAATCCTTTATTCGAATTCCATTTCAAATTCTTTTTCCGAATACCATTGATTCAAATTCCAACCTCACCCTTTTATTTGAATTCTATATTTCAAATCCCAATTCCTTTTCTATTGGATATTCAAATTCAATACTTGAATTTCTATTTAAATCTCTATTCAAATTTCATATTTCAATTCTTCTTTTGAAATTCTATATTTCAAATTCTATTCGACTTTTCTTTGAAATTCTATATTTCAAAGTCTGTTCAATTCTTCTTTGAAATTCTATATTTCAACTTACATTTCTTTTATTTAAAATTCCATTTTTGAATTTCCTTTATCCCAACCCCATTTGAATTCCTTTGAATTCGAATCCTATTTCCATTCCCTTGAATTCAAATCCCACATTTAAATTCCTTTGAATTCAAGTTCTATATTTGAATTCCTTTTGAATTTATATAGTCAAATTCTCTTTCAAATATATTTGAATTCAAATGTCATTGCAATTCTATTTTTGAAATTCTAATTTCAAAGTCTATTTCAAATTCTCCCTTTTTAAAAATTCTGTTTCGAATTTCTATTTCAAATTCTATTTGAAAATTCTATTTCAAATTCTCTATATTCAAACACCATTTGAAAGTTCTATATTCAAATCCACCTTGGATTTTCTATTTGAATTCTAAATTCAAATTTTCTATTTCCTTTTTTTTTTTTTTTTTTGAATTCAAATTTCCATTCCCTTTTCTATTATTCAAATTCTATATTTAAATTTCCCTTTGAATCATATTTTCAAAACACTTGTATTTCTATTTCTGAATTATCAAATGATAATTCTTTTCACTTCATTCATAACTTCGTTATAAAAGAATTATTTCTAAACTTCGTTTATAAAGAAACTACTTGTTTTATTTTTTCAAAAACAAGTTTATATATATATATATTTTTTTTTATTCCATTAAAAATTCAAATTCTATTTTAAAATAGAATTTCCCCTTTTAAAATCTCAAATGTCCTTTTAATTGGCCCAGTGATATTTAAACACACAAAGCAACGAATTATTTACTTTTCTAACACATCATATATAACAATATATATATGCAAACAAATAAACAAACAGATAATATATTTTTGAGGAATCCAGTTGGATTCCTCCAACCTGTTTTCCTGCATCCACAGATGTTAGCACATAAATAATACCCATTCTGCTTCGTGGCAGAATATCGCGGTATAGAAGGTCATCCACTAATCATAGCGTGGGGCGTATAGGGTAATCATCCGCTATGAAACTGCGGGCATCCGCTAATGAGACTGCGGGAATCCAACCAATCAATCAACCCAATATATATATATATATAGCCTAAATAACTAATATATAAAGCAACCAGAAATTATTCACACAAGCAACAAACAATTATTTTTAACGGATAAAAATAATTCTAAAGGTGAGTGAGATTTACTCACCGTGATTTTGCCGAAATATTCTGTGTAAATTTCCAACTCATCTTGGTTGTGCATCGTCTTGAATAAATTAATTTGATACCTACCATAAATTAAATTCAACGGTTAAATTTAGTTTAAACTAATTTATCCTATAAATTAATTTATTCAATGTATTTTCAAACACTTAACCATATATATATATATTTTTTTCCGATGCTTACTTAAATAAATAAATAACAACAACCTTAATTACCTTTTAAATGAATTAAATTTCCAACTATATAACTAATCCCTATATATTAAATTAATTATCACACTAAATATTTATTTCATTTATTCACCAATAAATTAAACTAAGTTTAAATTATTTAATCAAAATTTGTTAAAGCTCATTACCCTTTTATCCATCGCGAACCCTCTTCTTCCCTTCACTTGGTCGCGGCAACTCCACCATCTCCTGACTGAAATCGCACCTTAGAAGATCTCCAGTAGCCCCTACAGCAACTCGAAGTCCTCGGGAACGAAATCCCTAAATCGCGACTCGTCTTGTAGCCATCATCGCATTTTACTTTGGCCAACACGATCTCCTCCGAGTGGTGCCATGGCGTGTGTCTTCAACCCAGAAACCAGACCATCACCTCGACAAACCCTCCGACCTCCATCGCTCTGACCCTGATGCTCGTTCATCCCTCACAGATGCATCTCTCCTCCAGACAATCATCGATTTTCCCTCGTTGCTTTCTCCAAAACCCCGCTCCACCCTCTAAATCGCGTTGACCCCCTTCGAACCCTAAACGGAAATTGGAACTTGCCGAACCACTAATTGTCGTCGCGGTCCTCCATCGCCATTTCGATTCCGCCCCTCTTCTTTTCTTTACTTTTTTTTTTTTTTCGTAAGAATGATTTTGACTGGAGGAAAAGAATCGAAGTATATAAAAACATGAGAGGGTTTTCGGATTTCAGAATGAAAGCAACGGGGACAATGTATTTATACAGAAGTGGAAGAGAGACAGAAGTACGAGGCCATTAAGATTATGTCTGCTTGGTAGTGAAGCTTGGAGACAAAGCTGTTGGCTCGAGGAATTAGGCTGCGATGATGACAATTTTTAGGGTGGCGCTTAGTTTTTTAGGTCGGCTATCCTTTTATATTTATTTTAAATAAATAAAATATCTTGCGGTCTTTTAATTTGAAACCATGAACAACTATTTCAGCAAAACCACTGATGTTCCCAACATTATTTACTATTTTGAATTCAACGAAACTGATTATACAATTTAATTCGAATGTAATATAAAATAACCCTTTTAAATCAATATAATATAATTTAAATTTTAAACAAATGAATTCTTCGATAATAAATTTGTTATCGTTTACATTCAAATAAAACTTCGAGTAAATCAATTTGATTCCATTTCAAATTTAATTACTTGAGATCCTCGTATTACGATAGTTATGTCTATAATTCAATATAACAATTGATTATATTATCAGCTCAGTATTTAAAACGATATTAAATATTCAAAATAAATCGACTAGAAAAATCTGGGTCGTTACATTCTTCCCCCCTTAAAATAATTTCGTCCTCGAAATTGCTAAGGTAGGAAAAAGGGTACAAATCCATTCCTTTTCAACATCTCACCTATGTTGAAACTCAACTCCTCATATCTCTATGACTTTATTTTCAACCAAAGCTTTTGGTTTCCATTCATATGCATTCTAATTCATATTCCTTTCAATTTATTTCAAATTGATTTTAGTCAATTTATTCACCTCGAACCATTTAACTTGCTTCAGTTAAATTTTAATTCCAGAATCCAAATCCCAGGGTTATCATTTCAAATCCTTTGAAATACATAAATATATACATGTATATTTATTTCCATTTCAAATTCAAACATTTGAATATTCAAACCAATTTGTTTTCTTTCAAACAAATTTCCATCAAAACTTTTTCTAAGGTAGCAATCTATCACTTAGAAACTCGAAAATGAACACTGATGATGTCGCGACTATCATCAGAATTATTTCCCAGCCACTGAAGTGAGTTCAGTGCTTTATTATTTCAAAATCCATCTAAAATGATTTTCTTTCAAATCCTTTCAAAACAAAGCTATATTATTTTAATATACTTTGAAAAATATTTTCAACTTCCCAGGATTTTGAATTCTTAATTCTGGTTTGAATTAAATTCTAATTCATCTTATTTGTATATTTAATTCATATACAAATTCTATTTGGTTATAAATAACCATTCCAATTTTATAATCTCATTTGATTATAATCCTAACAATCAACACATCCATATATTATAATAATTTCAGAAAATTATTCTTTCTATATCAAAAATAGAAATTTTGGGTAAAATCATTTCACCCACTTTAAAACAATATTATGTCGTAATTTCTGTTCGAGTGTTTAGAAATCCCTATCGACTTCGTGGCGTCCCACGATTCGACCAGAATTCATAAACCACTCAACAGATTAGTCAACACAATATAAAACAACTTTTATATCAACTTACAAATACGCTCTCTCATATATACGCTCAACTCATCCTAGGGTACTACTGACCCTATCTCTAATGAGTACATGCCTCACAAGCCTAGGTGTTCGCTCAACCTAAGCTCTGATACCAACTGTAAAGGCCCGCAAATCCGTGCTATCTGAGTTGACTAAATACAACACACGTCCAACCCAAATAACACAGAAATACGACTCATTATTAGAAAGAAGTTAGAGGATGAGAAATAGAAAGAAAGAAATATTAGAATAGAAGAAAAATGAAGATCACAAACTCACAGCGGAACGAATAAAATATATTATATAACATAAGCTTCGAAATACAAATCTGTTTTGTACATATATACATACCATCATCAGAGTACACATAACATTCGATCCAGCGGAAGTAACTCTAGATAACTAACGTTGAAGCCTCCTGCTTCAAGCTCCTCCAAGTGTATCTGTAAAAGCCTGAAACACTTGACTGCCCGTACAAATTTGGGCACCCAAGAGTTTAGGGAAAACAAAACAAAATAAACTCTGGGTCAGTCATGGGACTGGTGTGAGTAAACTCCAACAACTTGTTTAACTTTAAAAATCCTTTCGAAAGAAAAGATAATAGTAAGACCAGCCCACACATAAACATGGATGGTTTTTTTACCTTACTATAACCCAAAACACTTTGATATCAAATCCTGTGATATTATAATAATGTCTACATCCAGTAAATAACCAAATAGCAGAACGCTTGCATCTCACGCTCTACATATATAATATAAAATCAAAAACCGCATGGCGCTTATTGGAGATTGGATTTCCAACATGACAAGGTATGGGACCACCTTCCGATGATGTATCTCTAGAGGCGAATACACCTGGGTTCAACAAGAACGTCTTGCAACCCGGCCCACACATGACCGACCACTCATTTCGCTTGAGTGTATCGAATGTATATCACCAACGGTTGGACTCAAACCACCGTTTCCCGAATGGGCAGAATCGATAGATTTAGAAACAAAAGGAATTTCTCTAGATAGGTGATTATACACCCTAATGGGTGCGACCCACATAGCCATGCTGCCTGCCCGATTTTTGTCCTTTCCCGGTTGTTGAGGCCTGAGGCTACGCATACTTACCATTCACTGATAACACAATCACTTTGAATGCCACATCGTCAGATCCGTTAATCACTGGTTAAGTTTGCACAAATATTCTGGATATTATGCTAAGGGATAAATCCGTTGCAACCATATACATTCATACAGACCAACCCATTTGATCATTGGAAATACTCTGTCAGACATTCGTCCATATACGTTCGTTCTGGGACTGAACGAAACCGAAGGCACTATTTCTATAAATAGAAAAAGCCCTTGCACTTCACTCCGTCTTCAATATATTCAGCATACTTGGTTCGCAACGCTTATGCCGATACGGAGTGGTTCTTAGGATAATAATCCAACCGGTCTCTTCATATTGACAACGATGGTCAAAACTTCGATAGTCTGTGATTTAACTATCGAATAAAAACAAGTGTTCAATCAACATATCAACAAATCACTGGGCTCTTTAATTAATATTTCATTAATTTAAATCCCTTCTCCATTTCCTCTATCAATATTTGTTATCCAAATATTTCAATAATCCATCTTGGCCCTTTACACTATTTTTGATTTCGTTTCCTTATCGAATTCTATATATATCGATATATAGATTTCTAATTGTTAAATTTCTTAAAAATATTCTAACTCCTTAAATTTCCGGAAAAATTCGCCATAACCTCCCCTGTATCGGGAGCATCGGGAAATTTCAAATAGCATCCCGGTATCTTCCAATCTCAAAAAGAAAAAGAAAAAGCCAAGCGGCTTGCCGATACGGCGCATAAATCTCATATATGAATTAAACATGTACCTTTTTGTCGAGCACATAAATTTAAATCTTCATATACTTCCTATCAAACCTGCTTACACATGTTCACCTGTTTGCAATTCAATTCAACACCATCTAATCGTTTGAATTCAGTTTCGCCCATTTATTCTTTAAATTGGCCATTTTGCCTATTTCACTTTTTGTCGAACATAACATGTCCAAACAAAATATTTAACTCGTTCATAACCAAATTGAATTTCACTTTCAAATTCTAGCTTTTCCTTTCCGATTTCGAAGATAAATTTTCAAATCGAATTCACTTATTCAAAGCCCAAATATTAATTCAAAATCCCATTAACTAATTACCATTCGAATTAGTTAATTTTATTCAAGAATCAAAAATCTGATTTCTGTTTCAAAAATCATATTTATTTACACAACTTGAGTTCGCATATATTTTACAACCCAACTCTGAAATTTTCTAAATAGAAACTTCGGATTTTTATTCGCTTAAAATCCTTTTATAATATTAAATAAACCATAATGGTTTTAAAACGATTCTGGCGCTGTTTTTCTGAAAATTTGATTTTGACATAACTCAAAATCTATACGACGAATTCCAGATTTTTCTTTTTCATTTGAAAACTATTATCAAACCGGTCCTGACGTTTCTTGTTTCGAAGAATTCCGACTTCAATCGAGTCCTGTATATTCGATTGAAGTTCGAATCGCTATTTTTCGAACTGCAGCGCTGCGGCGAGTTCGTTTTAATTATATTTATATATAAACTTTAAACTTTAAACTTCTTTTAAAATGGATTCAACTTCATCTAATATATATATTCAGATATATTTCAAATTCCATTTGAATCTTTACATTTCAAATTCCATAGTTTTAAATCCTGTATTCAAATCCCATTTGAAATCCTTTATTCGAATTCCATTTCAAATTCTTTTTCCGAATACCATTGATTCAAATTCCAACCTCACCCTTTTATTTGAATTCTATATTTCAAATCCCAATTCCTTTTCTATTGGATATTCAAATTCAATACTTGAATTTCTATTTAAATCTCTATTCAAATTTCATATTTCAATTCTTCTTTTGAAATTCTATATTTCAAATTCTATTCGACTTTTCTTTGAAATTCTATATTTCAAAGTCTGTTCAATTCTTCTTTGAAATTCTATATTTCAACTTACATTTCTTTTATTTAAAATTCCATTTTTGAATTTCCTTTATCCCAACCCCATTTGAATTCCTTTGAATTCGAATCCTATTTCCATTCCCTTGAATTCAAATCCCACATTTAAATTCCTTTGAATTCAAGTTCTATATTTGAATTCCTTTTGAATTTATATAGTCAAATTCTCTTTCAAATATATTTGAATTCAAATGTCATTGCAATTCTATTTTTGAAATTCTAATTTCAAAGTCTATTTCAAATTCTCCCTTTTTAAAAATTCTGTTTCGAATTTCTATTTCAAATTCTATTTGAAAATTCTATTTCAAATTCTCTATATTCAAACACCATTTGAAAGTTCTATATTCAAATCCACCTTGGATTTTCTATTTGAATTCTAAATTCAAATTTTCTATTTCCTTTTTTTTTTTTTTTTTTGAATTCAAATTTCCATTCCCTTTTCTATTATTCAAATTCTATATTTAAATTTCCCTTTGAATCATATTTTCAAAACACTTGTATTTCTATTTCTGAATTATCAAATGATAATTCTTTTCACTTCATTCATAACTTCGTTATAAAAGAATTATTTCTAAACTTCGTTTATAAAGAAACTACTTGTTTTATTTTTTCAAAAACAAGTTTATATATATATTTTTTTTTTATTCCATTAAAAATTCAAATTCTATTTTAAAATAGAATTTCCCCTTTTAAAATCTCAAATGTCCTTTTAATTGGCCCAGTGATATTTAAACACACAAAGCAACGAATTATTTACTTTTCTAACACATCATATATAACAATATATATATGCAAACAAATAAACAAACAGATAATATATTTTTGAGGAATCCAGTTGGATTCCTCCAACCTGTTTTCCTGCATCCACAGATGTTAGCACATAAATAATACCCATTCTGCTTCGTGGCAGAATATCGCGGTATAGAAGGTCATCCACTAATCATAGCGTGGGGCGTATAGGGTAATCATCCGCTATGAAACTGCGGGCATCCGCTAATGAGACTGCGGGAATCCAACCAATCAATCAACCATATATATATATATAGCCTAAATAACTAATATATAAAGCAACCAGAAATTATTCACACAAGCAACAAACAATTATTTTTAACGGATAAAAATAATTCTAAAGGTGAGTGAGATTTACTCACCGTGATTTTGCCGAAATATTCTGTGTAAATTTCCAACTCATCTTGGTTGTGCATCGTCTTGAATAAATTAATTTGATACCTACCATAAATTAAATTCAACGGTTAAATTTAGTTTAAACTAATTTATCCTATAAATTAATTTATTCAATGTATTTTCAAACACTTAACCATATATATATATATTTTTTTCCGATGCTTACTTAAATAAATAAATAACAACAACCTTAATTACCTTTTAAATGAATTAAATTTCCAACTATATAACTAATCCCTATATATTAAATTAATTATCACACTAAATATTTATTTCATTTATTCACCAATAAATTAAACTAAGTTTAAATTATTTAATCAAAATTTGTTAAAGCTCATTACCCTTTTATCCATCGCGAACCCTCTTCTTCCCTTCACTTGGTCGCGGCAACTCCACCATCTCCTGACTGAAATCGCACCTTAGAAGATCTCCAGTAGCCCCTACAGCAACTCGAAGTCCTCGGGAACGAAATCCCTAAATCGTGACTCGTCTTGTAGCCATCATCGCATTTTACTTTGGCCAACACGATCTCCTCCGAGTGGTGCCATGGCGTGTGTCTTCAACCCAGAAACCAGACCATCACCTCGACAAACCCTCCGACCTCCATCGCTCTGACCCTGATGCTCGTTCATCCCTCACAGATGCATCGCTCCTCCAGACAACCATCGATTTTCCCTCGTTGCTTTCTCCAAAACCCCGCTCCACCCTCTAAATCGCGTTGACCCCCTTCGAACCCTAAACGGAAATTGGAACTTGCCGAACCACTAATTGTCGTCGCGGTCCTCCATCGCCATTTCGATTCCGCCCCTCTTCTTTTCTTTACTTTTTTTTTTTTTCGTAAGAATGATTTTGACTGGAGGAAAAGAATCGAAGTATATAAAAACATGAGAGGGTTTTCGGATTTCAGAATGAAAGCAACGGGGACAATGTATTTATACAGAAGTGGAAGAGAGACAGAAGTACGAGGCCATTAAGATTATGTCTGCTTGGTAGTGAAGCTTGGAGACAAAGCTGTTGGCTCGAGGAATTAGGCTGCGATGATGACAATTTTTAGGGTGGCGCTTAGTTTTTTAGGTCGGCTATCCTTTTATATTTATTTTAAATAAATAAAATATCTTGCGGTCTTTTAATTTGAAACCATGAACAACTATTTCAGCAAAACCACTTATGTTCCCAACATTATTTACTATTTTGAATTCAACGAAACTGATTATACAATTTAATTCGAATGTAATATAAAATAACCCTTTTAAATCAATATAATATAATTTAAATTTTAAACAAATGAATTCTTCGATAATAAATTTGTTATCGTTTACATTCAAATAAAACTTCGAGTAAATCAATTTGATTCCATTTCAAATTTAATTACTTGAGATCCTCGTATTACGATAGTTATGTCTATAATTCAATATAAAAATTGATTATATTATCAGCTCAGTATTTAAAACGATATTAAATATTCAAAATAAATCGACTAGAAAAATCTGGGTCGTTACAGATATCCTGCCTCGAAGCAGGATGGGTATTACTATGTTGACTAACGTCTGTGGATGCAGGAAAACAGGTTGGAGGAATCCAACTGGATTCCTTAAAAATATATATTATCTATTGTTTGTTTGATTTCATATATATTCATATATGATGTGTTAAAAATCAAATGATTGAAAATTGGTTGATTTGATTGTTAAAATATCCCTGGGGTTTGAATATGGATTCATAAAAATATCGGAAAGGGTATTTGATATTTAAAAAGGAAATTCTATTTTTATAAATAGAATTTGAATTTTTAATAAAACTGTAGAAAATATTAACTTGTTTTGAAGGTATATAAAACAAGTGATCGAATTTATAAACTTTGTTTATAAATGAAATTATGGGATTTGAATCGAATTTATAAACGTTGTTTATAAATGAAATTATGGGATTTGAATCGAATTTATAAACTTTGTTTATAAATGAAATTATGGGATTTGAATCGAATTTATAAACTTTGTTTATAAATGAAATTATGGGATTTGAATTGAATTTATAAAGGTTGTTTATAAATGGAAAGGTGAGATTTGAATTGGAGTTATAAACGTTGTTTATAAATAATGCAGAGAATTCAAATGGACTTTGAATATAAGGAATTGAAATAGAATTTGAATAATAGAATTCAAATGGAGTTTAACTATAGAATTTGAACATAGTATTTCAAATGGAATTTGAATATAGAAATTCAAATGGGATTTATAATAAATAGATTTGGATAAATAGAAGTGGAATAGACTGAAAAGTTAAGTAACAGATTTAATTAACAAATTGAGTTAAAACGATTGGTATAGTTAAAATAGATTTGACAGGTATAAACATACAGGAGACAGGTATGGAATAAAGTATAGAAGTGAAATAAATAGAATGCTCGACAAAAAGGTACGTATTTAATTTCCATATGAGATTTTATGCGTCGTATCGGCTAGCCGCTTGGCTTTTTCTTTTTCTTTTTGAGATGAGAAGGACCGGGAAAGCTATTTGAAATTTCCCGATGCTCCCGGTACAAAGGAGGTTATGGCGAATTTTTCCGGGAATTTAAGGAGATAGAATATTTTTAAGATAATTTGATAGTTAGAAATCAACATATCGAATTATATAGAAGTCGATAAGGAAACGAACTTAGAAATAGAATAGTAAAATTATAAAGGGAAGTATAAGAATAAAATCTCGTAGGAATAGAAAGAGAAAATGTATATGTGTTTAAAGGTGAATAATCAGTTGTATGGTATTGATTATTCGAGTAAGTAGTCTTGTCTGTTTTGACGTTAAATGTTATTCAGTCAAGGTCTGAGAGGTAATTATACCCCAACTTGGTTGATTTCATGATATACCGATAAGTAGCAAGATTCAGGCTCGAAGATCAATGTGGAATAAGAATTAGTTAAATACTGTATTTGGGTTGTCGTAACGATGTTTTACACAACATCTGTTTTAACCCAAATAAGTATAAGCTTGGAAATAGAATAGAATATTTCCTAAGTACAGAAAAAACGAGTTTGGAAAAGAGATAAGTAGTTGGAATATTTTCCAATTATAAATAACATATATTTTCTAAAGTTTAGAAAATAAAAGAAGGCGATATATGGAAATGTTTTCCAAATAACATATAAGGCCAATATGGTTATTGAAAATATTTGGTTAACAAATATTGATAAGAAATAGAGAAGAGATTTAATTAATGGAATATTAATTAAAGGTTCAGTGATTGTTGGATGTTTGGATGAACACTTGTTTTATTCGATAGTTAAATCATCGACTATCGAAACACTTGTTTTTATTCGATAGTTAAATCACAGACTATCGAAGTTTTGACCATCGTTGTCAATATGGAGAGACCGGTTGGATTATTATCCGAAGAACCACTCCATATCGGCAGTAGCGTGCGAATCAGATTATATAAAGATAATCGAAGACGGAGTAGAGTGCAAGGACTTTTTCTATTAATAGAAATAGTGCCTTCAGTTCATCCTGTTCCTGGGTGACTTGTATGGATGAACGTCTGACAGAGTATTTCCAGATAGGTCACGTACATTGATTTCTTCAACTGTACCAAGAGTGGAAGCGGAGGAGGAAACTTCTTTTAGCTGACACGTAATGTACTGTTGTAGACGTCAATTAGTGATTTTCGATGGATCTGACGATGTGACATTCGAAGTGAATCTGGTGTGATGATAAAGCGTAGCTTCTAGCCTCAACATCCGGTAAATGACAGAAATCGGGCAAGCAGCATGGCTATGTAGGTCGCACCTATTAGGCTGTATAATCACCTGATCTAGAGTTTCATTTATTTCTAAAAATCTATTGTCGATGCTGTCCCATTCGGGAAACGGTTGCTGATCCCAACCGTTGGTGATATACATTCGATACACTCAAGCGAAATGAGTGGTCGGTCATGTGTGGCTGAGTTGCAAGATGTTCTTGTTGAACTCGGTGTATTCTCCTCTAGAGATATACCAGCGGAAGGTGGTTCCATACCTTGTCATAGTTGGAAATCCATTACCCAATACGTGCTTGCGGTTTTGATTGTATATTATATATGTGGAACGTGAGATGCAAGCGTTCCACTAGATTGTTATCTACTTGACTTAGACATTATTATAATATCAAAAGAGTTTTGATATAAAGATAAATCAAGTGTTTGGATTCTCATAAGGGAAAAACCCGTTCCGTGTTATACGGCGTGGTCTTATGAGATATCATTTAGTTTTCTGAAACTGTTTTAAACTGTTTACTCATACCAGTCCCATGACTGACCCGGAGTTTACTTTGTTGTTTTCCCTAAACTCTTGGGTGCCTAAATTTGTACGGGCAGTCAAGTAGTCGGGAATTTACAGATATACTGGAAAAGCTTGGAGCAGGAGGCTTCAGGATCATATAGCTATAGTTATTTTTGCTGTGTTGTAAGTGATGTACTTTGATATTGATGTATATTCAAGTACAGATGTATATTTCAAGTTATGTTATATATATTATATGTTATTCGTTCCGCTGTGAGATTCGTGTTACTATGATGTTGTGTTCTTCTTCTTCTTCTATTCTAAGTTTCTATCTTGTCTTTCCTCACCCTCTAACTTCTTTCTATTAATGGTCCGAATTTCCATGATATTTGGGGTTGGACTTGTGTTTTTGGTCAGTTCAAATTCTACCGGATTTTCGGGTCACTACACAATTCCTGAACACACGTTTCCCGGTCCTTACAGACCTATAATTGAGGCGCCTTGCATTCCAACAACCACACAGGTGAAAATTATATAAATGTCAGCCAGTTTAAGCACTGACACCACCACTAGCTAGAAAGAAACGTCGTGCTCTCCCTGCAGTCACTATCCTGTTTTTGACTCATAACAAGGTGTGAGGCTCGCGAATTAACGCCATACAAAAAGCTGTGCCACACAGGCCGTGCTTTAATCATCAACCACAAGACTTTGCTTTTCAACAGAAGCCTTGATCATCTGCCACTTAGGCGTGCCACACAGGCAATTCACTCCATGCGACTGATGTCCATCGATATACAACCTCTGAGCTCATACGTCTCAGAGAAGGGCGTTAAGCAAGAGAATAAATTCTCCGCTGCCAAACAGATTTATATTTAATAGAGATCAACCAACACAGAATAAAATCCAATGTCAGACACACAATCCATTTACAAGTTCGTTCTGGGTCTGAACGAAACCGGAGGCACTTTCCTCGCATATTCATCGATCTCCAAGTACGTCTGGACGATCACCAACTGATTCCCTCCTCTTGGGTGTACACCCCAATCAAGATCATCAGTAATCACCCAAACGATGTGAAGACTTCCGGTCTTCAACCACCATCTTCATCTTCGACATATCGTCCAATCGGTTATTCAGAATGGGTATAAACCCGGCCTTTCTGAATAACCCGCGTATATAATAAACACGTTTTACACAAACACAACATACGCCTCATTCCAATTCAGAATATTCTTTTATTCAAATTTTCACATTCTTAGGGAAAGGTTCCTATTAATTTTATCAAAGATAAATTCTTCTAAATTTATTCTTTAATTTTCCTTTGGATATCATTTCAAACTGTATTATGGTTTTCCAAACTAGTCTGGATTAGCGAACCACACCGAAGTAATTATTTATTTATTTCCCAATCCTAACCTATTCATCCCATGGAGCAAAACAGGTAATACTCCATATCTAACACCACGGTGTTAACGGTAAAGTTAATTACCATTTCACGTTCAAATCTAATTAAAGATTTAACTATCGCTTTGGAGTAAAACTGGTGATACTCCATTCTCGATCACTTTTCAGATTTGATAATTTAAATTATCAATTCACTTTCAATCTAATTAAAGATTCATCAAAACTCCACTTAGTTTTAATCTTTTCAAAAATCAAAATCCTGTCTTTAACTGGGTTAAAGAACCAATGTCACCTAAAACACAATTCATGATAAACCCTAAATCACATTTGATATTAAATACAAGGCTCTGAATAGAAAATATACCTACTTATATTCAATATCAAATTCTGAAACCAACAAATATCGTATTGGAAATAACGATATAAATATATCTTTCAAATTCCCATAACAATATCTGTATAATCACAGAATCCAACATCGAAATATTCCAAAGGCAATTTCGATTCAAATCCACTTCCACTTTATATATATTGGAAATTCTGGTTATTTTTAAAACCAATTCAAATTCAATTTATTTATTTCAAAAATAAATTGATTTTAATTCTAGTTCAAAGCTAGTTCATCTCGATAAAAATCTATTTTTATCTTTTCAAATAGGAGTTTTTCACCCCAGTTCTTTCCATTTCAAATATTATGATTTTACACAAATTATCGATATTTTTAATAATTTTGTCAAGGCCCGTACAGTCGATTTCCATCAACGGTCATCGAACCGCACTTACAGCGACCTTTTCCAAATTTGATTTGGACATAATTCCAAATCCAACCATTAGATTTCAAATCTCTAATATTTGATAGAAAGCTCTTTTTGATACGAACCCAACGGTTCCAATTTCGGGAGAATCCGACGGTCGGGTCTCCCTTAATGTCCGTTCGAGGTCAATGGTCGAAATTCGCGAACTGCCGCAGCGCGGCGCGTTCTATTCAGGCCATTATATTATATATATAATATATATAATATATATTTCATTGATTTCTATTTAAAACGAATTTTATAAATCGTTTTAAATTCGTTTCGAAAACAATTTCAACTTCCATTTCAAATTCAAATCAAAATTGAATTTTTCCTTATAAATTCATTTTAAATTCATTTCAATTCAATTCAAATTTCAAATTCATTTCAATTCGATTTCATTTTCTATTCAATTCAATTCGAATTCATTTTCTATTCAATTCAATTCAAATTCAGTTTCTATTCAATTCAATTCGAATTCATTTTCTATTCAATTCAATTCGAATTCATTTTCTATTCAATTCAATTCGAATTCATTTTCTATTCAATTCTATTCAATAAATTTTCTATTTAATATCAAAATCGAATATTTCATATACATGACAATTTTATACAGTGTATATGTATATGTTAAAAATTATATTTTTAACAATCAAATCATTTTCACATTTCATATACATATCGTTTTCATTTTATATATATCGTTTTCATTCCATATATATATATATATATATTATTTCCACCTTTCATATATATAATATTTTCGCTTTCAATATATAAGATATTTTCACTTTCAATTTATACGATATTTTCACTTTCAATATATACGATATTTTCACGTTCAATATATACGATATTTTCACTTTTCATATATATATATATATTTTCACTTTCAATATATACGATATTTTCACTTTCAATATATACGATATTTATTTCACATCGTATATATATTTATATTTATTTATTTCACATCGTATATATATTTCATACACTCCTAATATATATAATTCATTTCACATCAATTTTCACATAGAATACAACTGAACAAACAAGTCGTCCATGGTCTGTGGACGACGAGGAACAGTTCATATATGCAGTTAGGAATAAATAACTGAACAGAAAATTTAAAGTGAGAGAATTCTCACATTGATCGGTTTTAGAAATCGTTTGAATTACGATTATTTTCATTAAAACTAAACCCGACATTTAATTTTATCAAAAATCCAAACTGCTTCAATCTCTGTTCTGATTTACTCCATGTTGTAGAGCTCTTCAAGACGGTTCCAACGCATTTCATTTTGTTCGATTCCGACCTCGTATCATAAAGATATGATAATAATTGCATTAATTATATTTAGAGATGATTGAAATTTAATTAATTAATAATTAAGCTAATTACATTTGCCTAAAAAAATTTTACCCGTTGTCTTCATCCTTGCGAACTCCTATACCCGTGTTCACCACAATCCCCAAACCGCCGCACCAATTTTCGATCGTCGGAGGACGATCAATTATGACCGGCACAAGCGGCTTCGGGTGCGCCAGCATCCCCATGAGTATCATGAAACCCGAAACCCCCTTCTCCCCCATTTTCTGATCGAGTGCACCGCCTTTTTGGCATTGCACCAGCCACCACCGCGAATAGGATCTGATCACCGCCGGTCAGATGAAAGGCCTCATTGAGAGGGACATTTGGCCAGTGGATGATCTTGGTTATTATGATTGGATAAGGCGATATTAGGGGAGGAGCACGGTGAAGTCTCGATCGATGATTTCTGAGTGGCGACGAAAAGCAGTTTTTCGCATTTGACCAAGGACCCAGTTTGACTAGGGTTTAAGAGAGAACGGTATATATATTAAATAATATAATATTTAATTCTAATTTTCATTTCAAAGTGAGATTTTCGTTCGAACTCCAAATCAAACCCAATGACAGTCGCCCCTAGCTAATTACCCCCATTCCGAGCACAATAGGATATGTTTCGTAGACGCATTCGACTGTTTCAGTCAATTTCTCTTCAAATTAAAATATAAAACATTCAATATTTGATTTGAACGTACATTTCAATTTGCCAGGGCCACATACTGATCCCGAAAATTCCAGAAAAATAAATCTAGCTATGTTTTGACGATACAGTCCCAACATAACTAGTTTCGTCAAATTCTGAGACCGTTTGAAAAATGGCCGTTTTCTGGTCGATCCAATTTAACTAAAATCAACCAAACACATTTTCCTTCGCCACGCTCACATATTAACTTCAAAAATTATAGACTTTGAAACCTAGCAATAATTTGACATCCCAGATCCAACAAAAGTGGTTTCGTCGAATTCTGAGGTCGTTTGCAAAATATCTATTTTCAAGGGCTATATATTCTCTATAGCGACCTTTCTGAAAATTCATTTGGTCATAACTTTTGATTCCCGCTATGAAACTTCGATTTTTCATATTCGTTAGAAAGATATTCATAAACAGATTTAAATATTTGTGGTTTCACTAAAATCTGTTTTATTTTGCACTCGGTACAGTCAGTCAAAGTTCGAATTCAAGTTTTGAAACTGCCGCGCCATATCAGGCCTTGTTTATAATTAAATATAATTATTTATATTCTAACGACGATCTATATAAATATATACATTATATTTCTATTCAAAATAAATTTCTCGTCGATATTATTTAAAACTATTCATTTTAAATGTTCAAACTTCGCTAAAATTGCCAAAATAAAATTTTTAAATTGGCTCGCATTTTCCGGGTTGTTACAAGTTATCGAATATTAGTTATTCGAAAGCAGTTATCGAATATTAGTTATTCGAAAGGAGTTATGGAATATTAGTTATTTGAAAGGAGTTATCGAATATTAGTTATTCGAAAGGAGTTATCGAATGTTAGTTATTCGAAAGTTAATCGAATATTAGTTTTTCGAAAGGAATTAATCGAATATAGTTTATTCTAAAGGCGTTAATTGATAAGAGTAAATTAGTTAGAGTTAATTGAATAGAGTTAATCCAATAGAGTTAATCCAGTAGGGTTAATCAAATAGAGTTAATCCAGTAGGGTTAATCAAATAGAGTTAATCCAATAGAGTTAATCAAATAGAGTTAATAGAATTGAGTTAATCAAATAGAGCTAACTGATAAAAGAAAATCGATTAGAGTTAATTGAATAGTATTAATTGAATAGAGTTAATCGAATATGGCTATTCGAAGAGAGATTATCAAATATAGTTTATTCGAACGAAAGAGTTATCGAATAGAGATTTATTCGAAAGAGAGTTACGTAAGAAAGTTTGTTAAAGATTTAAAAGATAAACTTTGACTATTTCGAAGTTAAAGCGTTGTTCAGTTTAGGTCTGAGAGGTAATTATACCCCAACTTGATTGACTTCCTTCTTAACTAAGGAATGGTAAGGTTTGATAGTGAATGATGGTTAAGTGAATTTAATTAATGAGTGAAATGGTTTGAGTTGGCATAGGGATGTTTGATTTAAACATCAGTTTAAATCCAGTGAAGGAGTTTTGGAAATGTTTTGCAAATAAGAATCAGAAATGTTTTCTGATAATAGAAAATAAGAATTTAGAATATATGGAAACAGGAGATAAGTAAATTATTGAACTAAAGAGATAAATGTTAAATGATGATTGATCGATAAAATTTCCATTTGGAAATAATATCGTTGTTTGCACACGTGTTTTTCTTTGATAGTTAAATCACAAATTATTAAAGTTTTGACCATTTTTCCGTTGTCAATACGGAGAGACCGGTTGGATTTTTATCCAACGAACCACTCCGTATGGGCGTTAGCATTTTGAATCAAATAGATCGAAGACAAATTGAAGACGGAGTAAAGTATAAGGGTTGTTGTATAAATCCTAGGTAGAGATTGTTTAGGATGAATGTACGGAATAGTGCCTTCGATTTGTCCAATCTTGGGACAACTTGAATGGTTGAATGTTTGACAGAGTATATCTGTTAGATCACGTAGGTTGATCGTTTCAAACGTATTTACGTGGGTGGCGGAGGAATTCGTTTCTCTTAGGTTATACCCGTGGGTTTTTTGGGGAAATCAATTTGTGACTTGAAGGGTATGATGATGTGGCATTCAAACTAAATTAGGAGTGATCTGTTAAAAGATACGTTATAACCTCAAGCCTCATCAACAGGGAAATGACAGAAATCGGGCAGGCAGCATGGCTAAGTGGTTCGCAACCAAGTAGGGTATATTGTCACCATCTAGAGAATATTCATATTTGTTACTTCTTTCAATTCTGTATCTCCCGGGAATGGTTATGTTGGTTTACCAACTGTAAGGTGACAATATATTCGATACACTTAAGCGAAATGAGTGGTCGGTCATGTGTGGTCGAGTTGCGAGATATTCTTGTTGAACTCTAGTGTATCACTTCTAGAGTACACTGGTCGGAAGGTGGATCCATACCATTGTTGGAATCCATTCCCCAAATAAAAGCCCGTGGTTTTGATTGTATATTATATATGTAAACGTTAGATGCAAGCGTTTCTGCTAGATTGTTAAGTACTTGTATTTAGACATTATTGTAATATCAGAAGAGACCTGATATAAAGAATAATTTGGTTTACCGTAAGGTAAAGACCGTCCGTGTTTACGTGTGGATCGGTCTTACGATAATCATTTCTTTTAAAGAGATTTTAAAAGTTAAATAAGTGATTTGAGTTTACTCACACCAGTCACATGACTGACCCAGAGTTTATTTTGTTTTGTTTTCCCTAAACTCTTGGGTGCCCAATTTTGTACGGACAGTTAAGTAGTCGGGATTTGCAGATACCTGAAGAGCTGGAGCAGGAGGCTTCAGAAATGATATAGCTATGGTTATTTTCCGCTGTGTTGTAAGTGCTGTAGTTTGGAAATGATATGTATATTCAAGTACCGATGTACATTTCAAAGTTATGTTATATATTATATGTTATTCATTCCCTTGTGAGGTTCGTGTTACTATGATGTTGTGATGTTCTTCTACTTCTTCTATTCTAAGTTTCTATCTATCTATCCTCACCCTCTAATTTCTTCTATTAATGATCAGTTATTTCTGATGTCTGAATAGTCAACATGGTAGTTTTATGTTGATTTTCGGAGTCGAAAATTCCAGTTCGTTACAGTGGTATCAGAGCAAAGGTTAAGTAATTACCTTGGCTCTGTGGCGTGACTCAGTAGACATGGGGTTAGTAATACCCTAGACTGAGTTGAGTGTATATATGCGAGCGCGTATAGATTTCAGATTAGCATGTTTACAGATTAACCGATCAGATGTACGGATTAACAAACTTACAGATTAATACATTTCACTTAACCTTGCATTAAGCCTAAAAGTTTATAAAATGGGTTTAACAGATTCATCCGCCTAGTTGACTCAACCACATCCACTTATCAAATCAATATATACTATTGGTTAAGCTTTCCTTAACCCTACCCACTTTGTTCATGTAACATTGGTTAAGTTGTCAACTTACACAGGTTAACTTAACTCCACCCACCTAACATGATTTAGGTATCATATTCATCTTTGATCAGCATTAATTAATTATTAATGCATAGACCTCTCACATTAAGTCTATTGCTTGTGGCCGCTGGATGTGCCAGGCGGTTCCGTGCAGACATCTGCCACAAGCCAGACTTAACCTAGTGTCTAAGCATTTTTAGTTATGCCTATGACCTCTCACATTAGACTGACCATTTGCGATTACTGGTTAGGCCAGTTGGTTCTGAGCAGGTTTCAACCGCAACGGAGTCTAACCTCGTGTCTCAGCATGCTTATCTTAGCCAATTTATTCATATACATCGTAGGCTTTCCAATTACAGTATTCAGTTTCTAAAGATTAAACAGACTTCACAGACTCTTTGACTATTCCATTAACATCTCTCGCTTAATCATAATTAAGCCTACAAATTTGCTTTCTCAAATTACAGTCATAATTCTCAATATAACATTCGCCCCTGTTTTAGTCAATTTTGTACAACATAGATTGTACCCCCAAAATCCCAACCATGATTCATAACACAAGTTATGCCAAATTATAGTCTTTGATTACAGTGTATGCCAATTACCCAAAATTCCAATTTAGGCTTATTCATGTTTAACAGTTATCCCTATTTCAATATAGGTTCTTCAAGCCTAAGTCACATATCCTTTTATTCCAAGTCTTAGATAAAATATGCCCCAACCTATCTTAAATTACAACATGAATTATGCCCCCAAATTCCAAGTCATATATTCAATACACGTTATTCCCCCAAATCAATTATATGTTTACAAATCAATTTATGCCTCATCTGCATATCATTTAGTATTTCTTCCAAACTTTTCCCATGTCATTCGTACGTATAATCCAACATAGTATGATTAGGCTCGCAGTTAGCCTAATCTCATAAATAAAAGGAAAAGAAGAGAAAGGAAAAGAATCATAACATAGGCATAGAACAATAAAATCCATTAAGCATATGGTAACAGATTTGATTAACAGAAATTGGCATAGTCTTATATTAACATGTTCCAATAGGCATAGGCATAGTCTCAGATTAACATGTTCCAATAGTCATAGTCTCAAATTCAGATTTATTAACAGTGTCAAGATCACAATTAAATTTCATTTTTGAAAGTAACATGAACTCACCTTGGTTGGATCTAAAAGAAATAGGTGTTGCACTTGTAGATCTATTCTCTTTTAATCCTAATCTGACTTTAAGAAGAAGAAGCACTAGTCCTAATTTAGGTTTCAGCAGCCTAGAGACACCATTATTTTTGTGTGGAGAAAACAATAGGTTTAGGGGTGTTTATATAGGTGTATAAGTTGATTTAGGGCCCTTAGATTAGTTTAGGAGTCATCAGAATCATCTAGAGCAGAAAATACGTCACCAGGCCAATCAGAGAATGACACGTAGCAAAACACGTCATCAGCCAGATCTGGGCCGACAAGGGTCGACTTCCGTATAGGGGGGTCGACACCTATGCCGACACCCCTTATGGGTGGTCGACACCTATGTCGACTCCCCCTGAGACGGGGCGACACCTCTAAGCGGGAAATTTCCCGCTCAGCCCGCTTTTACTGAATTTCGAAATTTGAACCTGTTTTTGAACTTTTGGAATTATTATATACATATATATTTATTCCTTGTGTGTATACAAACTTCTAAGGCTTATAACTTCTTCATACACAGTCCGATTTACGCAAATTCGTACTCTATCTCAAGCAGAATTTCGAGACGAACGCAATGGAGCAACCCGTTTCACTTAGTTCTTCTTCTAAAAATTAAGTTTTCTTAAATTTGTTAATTTAATATTCTTAGAAAATACGGGGTGTTACATGCATAGACATGTGCACTGACACATGCTTATTTCTACTAACTTCCTTAATGATTATCATTGTAGTTTGCCCTCCCAGATTTATCATGTATCACTCCTCCTTCCAACTCCACCCTGATGATCCAATATCCTCTTTCTGTTTATCTGTTGCCTTATCTTCTCCTTTCCAGTTCATACAAAGTTCAAGCATGGAAAGGTTGTTACAACTACCCTATCGCATGTTAGGAAAAAGGCTATCACAAATTACTAGAAATTCACTGCATATTATAAAAGTGTATTTATAGTTATAAATCTAGGAATTTGCATGTTACAGAATTCATAACACTATATAACTACTGAACTTGTTGTGCTTAACTAAAACAGCCTGAATTTTAGTATAGTTTATTAACATAATGTAATCACAATACTGATCTTTTGAAAGACCATACTGTAAGAAAAGCTGTATAAATATAATGCAGCAAACCTACAATATTGGAAATTCCAACTTCATTTATACAGTCGCAGCATGGTCAAAGCACATTATCTTGGACCAATTATAGTTGAAACAACATTGCTGGTAACTCTGGTTAAAATTTTATACTCAATACAAAATTTTAATGCAAATTCCATTGATTAAATTCCAAATAAAATAAAGTACCGCAAAACCTGAGAATGAAGTGGAGAAATTAGGTTTAATATTTTTAGGAAATTAAATTTAAGAATGAAAAATAAACGATATTAAGGGAGCTAGTAAGTTTTGTTTGCATGGTACATGGGCTTGGACCAGTCTGTGGCAGGAAAAAAATTCTTGTGGAAATTCCCCGGTCTCCGAACTTCCCCGGTCTCCGAAGAGATGAGAAAGGACGAATTGTTTTGAGAACACGACAAAACAGAACGCAGACGGAAGAACATTTCACTGTATATTACAACAATGCATCAGATTACAAGAATATACACAGTAAAAATGAATATTACACAGAAATATTAGAGATTTAAATTACATTTAAATACATAGCAGCGGAAAATAATACTATACACAACTGAAGGAGATATACGGATACAAAGCTTTTCGGATATCGTTCCAGCTGTAAACCAGGATCCTGTGAATATAAGTCTGCAAAACCAAAACTACTAGCTGCCCGTGTCAAAATAAGGGCACCCAGAGTTTAGGTCAAAACAATAAACTCCGGGTCAGTCATGGGACTGGTGTGAGAACTAAAACAGTTATAAATCTTTATTTTAAAGTTAGGTAAGTCAAGGGACCACGCCGTATAACACGGAACGGGTTTCCTCCCAAGGATACCAGTGCATAAAACAAACACGCAATGCTAAATAAAGAAAAATGAAGCTGTTATAAGACCCAGGTCCTATCACACAATGCAACGCAAGCCGGGGGATAGGGTTTTCCCTTATAACAGCCAAAGAATGCTTGATACGTTTTAAAACAAATCATTTGATACTATAATAAGTGTATAGTGTATAAAACAACTTCAAATCATAAGTATCAATCATAGGCGGCATGAATGCCCCATAACACTATGTCGCCATATATAGGTTATACAATCAAAATCGCAAAGTCGCGTATTTGGAAATTGGATTTCCGTCTATGAACCGAGGCAAAAGATAGTCCTCACCGACTTCGAGACTGTCTAGCCCGAGCCTCAGGGTCAGAGCGCATCGACCCTTGGATCCTCAGGGCCGGTCCACCGATGTGGATTAAAATGCCTGAACATGCGTTTCCCCGCCCTTTGGGGCGTAAATGAGCCAACGAATGACTCCATCGGACCCGGATCGTCCGATCAAACCGAGGCACCTCGCAACAGCAACAACCACACAGGTGAAAAGTATATAAATGTCAGGGCTGGTAGGTCACTGACACCACCCTAGCTAGAAAGAAACGCATGCCCTCCCTGACGTCCTCTCCCGTTTTTGGTTCACAACCGGGGTGCGAAACTCGCGAAGTAAACGTTACACAAAGTTACGCCACAAAGGCCGTGCTTCGATCATCAACCACAAGACTTTGCTTTTCAACAGAAGCCTTGATCATTTGCATCTTAGCATGCCACACAGGCAATTCACTCTATGCGTTTGATATCCATCAGTATATAACCCCTGAGCTCGTACGTCTCAGAGAAGGGCGTTAAGCAAGAGAATAAATTCTCCGCCGCCAAACAGATATATATTTAATAGAGATCGATCACACAGACTAAAATCCAGTGTCAGACACACAGTCCATTTACAAGTCCGTTCTGGGTCTGAACGAAACCGGAGGCATCTAGTACCCCGCATATCCATCGATCTCCAAGTACGTCTGGACGATCACCAACTGTTTCCATCTTCTTGGGTGTACAGCCCAATCAAGATCATCAGTAATCCCCCAAACGACGTGAAGACTTCCGGTCTTCGACCACCGTCTTCATCTTCGACTTATCGTCGTATCAGTTATTCAGAATGGGATAAACCCGGTCTTTCCGAATAACTCGCGTATATTTTAAATAAGTGTTACACAAACACAACATACGCCTCATTCCAATTCATCAGTCACTAACCGTAAATTAATCAAGAGAACAATTCCCCAAATATTAACCCCGAAGGCCGAAACCAACATCAGATCAATATCCAGAAAACCATTCTGCTTGGCTAACCGACAGTTAGTTTCTAAATTTCACATTCATAGGGAAAGGTTCCCATTAATTTTATCCAAGATAAATTCCTTGAATTTATTCTTTAATCTTCCTTTGAATATCAATTCAAACTAGTCGGGATTAGCGAACCACACCGAAGTAATCATTTATTTTATTTCCCAATCCCAACCTATTCATCCCATGAAGTAAAACTGGTTATACTTCATATCTAACACCACGGTGTTATCGGTAAATTCAATTACCATTTCACGTTCAAATCTAATTAAAGATTTAACTATCGCCTGAAGTAAAACTGGTGATACTCCATTCTCGATCTTTTCAATCTAATTAAAGATTCATTAAAACTCCACTTAGTTTTAATCGTTAACTGGGTTAAAGAATCAGTGTCATTTAAAACACGGTTCACGATAAACCCAAAATCACATTCATTAATTATCGGGTTAAAGAACGAGTGTTATTTAAAACACTATCCACGATAAACCCAAAAATCAATATCAATTCAATCCCAATTAAATAATATTTAATTGGTACACTTCATTAAATCTAAAATAAAAAGATTTAATCTTTTCTCAACTGGGTTCAAGAACAGTGTTAGTGAAGACACCATTCACGACAAACCCAAATCACATTTGATATTCAATACAAGGCTCTGAACAGAAAATATATCGGCTTATATTCAATATCAAATTCTACGACTAACAAATGTCGTATTGGAAATAACGATATAAATATATATCTTTCAAATTTCCATAACAACATCTGTATAATCACGAATTCCAACATCGAAATATTCCGAAGACAATTTCGATTCAAATCCACTCCAATGCAATCATTGGAAATTCTGGTTATTTTTAAAACCCTTTTCAAATTCAATTTATTTACTTAAAGATAAAAGAATTATAATTCTAGTTCAAAACTAGTTCATTTCGATAAAAATCTATTTTTATCTTTTCAATTATGGAGTTTTTCATCCCAATTTTCCCCAAATCATTTCTTATGATTTTACACAAATTATTAATATTTTTAATAATTTTATCAAGGTCCGTACAGTCGATTTCCGTCAATGGCCATCGAACTGCACTTACAGCGACCTTTTTCAAATTTGATTTGGACATAACTCCAAATCCAACCGTTATATTTCTAATTTCTAATATTCGTTAGAAAGCTCTTTTCGATACGAACCCAACGGTTCCGGTTTTAGGAGAATCCGACTGTCGGATCTCCCGTAATGTCCGTTTGAAATAAATGGTCGAAATTCACGAACTACCATGGCGCGGCGCGTTCTATTCAGGCCATTATATTATATATATAATATATATAATATATATTTCGTCGATTTCTATTTAAAACGAATTATATAAATAGTTTTAAATTCGTTTCAAAAGCAATTTCAACTTCCATTTCAATTCAAATAAAAATTGAATTCTTCTTTATAAATTCGTTTTAAAATTCATTTCTATTCAATTCAAATTTCAATTCAATTTGAACTCATTTCAATTCGCTTTCTATTCAATTTGAATTCGTTTCAATTCATTCCAATTCCAAAGTCGTTTTCTATTCGATTCAATTCAAATTGGTTTTCTATTCGGTTCAATTCGAATTCGTTATCTATTCAATTCGAATTCGTTTCGTTTGCTATTCAATTGAAATCAAATTCGTTTTGTTTTCTATTTGATTCAAATTCAAATTTCATTTTAAAATATTCGATTTCGAAATCACTTTTCAATATTCGTTTTAAAATGAATAAAATCGATATAAATATCGTTCACGTCAAAATGGCGTCAATCTAATCAACACGGCTTCATATATTTCTATTTTCAAATATTTCGTTTTCAAATATTCCTATTACCAAAATATTCGTTAATATCAAAATATTTCGTTCAACACATGACTAATCTCAACGGATGAGTACAGTCAACACATGAACATTTATTTTATAATATCCTTTATTTTCTAAATTGGAATGAGGCCCAATCAATTACCATATAATGTTAATTATATGGATTTTCATACATCACACGTATATAATAGCATTGAAAAATAATCAACCATCAACCAAAGTGCACTACACTGTATAAGCATCAAATATAGATATCTAACGCTTATAACAGCCCGTCAATCAATTGATCGACACATTTAATCAATCAGGATGAGTGAACTTCAAATTTCATCCCAACACCCGTGTGGGATTTCAAACAATCAAACACAGATTTAGTTGTGCAGTTGGGCGATGTGTAAAATTTATCGACCCAATCAATATCAGTCAAATCAGTGTATATAAACAAATCGGCCGATTTGTCTATAAATATCTATTTATTCACTTTCACGTTAAAAATTATATTTTTAACGATAAAATATTTTATTTTAACATATGAATTTCTATTCAGTTCATTTATTCAATAAAATTGATATTTTTATTTTTCTAACTTATTTTAGAAAATTTCGGCGGCATAACGTCACGATACTAGAAACGGGACGAGGCCTAGCCTTATCCCCGGTCCAGTGAAGGCCCACGCCATTCACACATCATCAAATCAATTCATTTCACCACACAATTCAATTTCAATCAAATAATCTAACTAATTTTTGCAATCAAACAAACAAGTCCATGGTCTGTGGACGATTGTGTCGGGTGCTACTAAGCACCGTCTACATCCTAGTATATATATATAACTAGAAAAAGAAATTGAAAGGTGAGAAATTCTCACAAATAGCTATCCTAGCTCCACGGCACTCCATTGATAGAAATCTTCATCGCTATCGCATCTTCGTCATCTTCGTTGCCCGTAACCACTACATATGTAAAAATCACATTTTTACTTCGTTATTCAATATATAAAAATCATATTTTTACTTCGACGTTCAATATATAAAAATCATATTTTTATAACGATGTTCAATATATAAAAATCAAATTTTTACTATGCTATTCAATATATAAAAATCAAATTTTTATAACGATGTTCAATATATAAAAAATCATATTTTTACTTCGATGTTCAATATATAAAAATCAAATTTTTATACTACTTCATATATAAAGATAGACGCTTTATTCTATTTCAAAAAATATAGATTTCGCTCTTTCAAAAATATAGACTTCACCTTTTTTAAAAATCAGACTTCACCTTTTTAAAAATATAGACTTCACCTTTTTTAAAAATCACATTTTTATTTTGCTACATATATAAAGGTGATATTTTTAATTCTCTACATAAACAAAAATCATATTTCTATCTCTTCTATATAGTAAAGTTTATATTTTTAATACTTTAAAAATATAAAAATCATATTTTTAATTCTTCTACAATATGAAAGATTATATTTTTAATACGTCTTTTACTTCGCTACTATATAGATAAAATTCTATTTTTATCACGCGATTCTCCATATAAAGATTTCGCCTTTTTCATTTTAAAAATCTCGCCTTTTGATATACTTTATTTTCATGCATGTAAAAACTGATTTTATAAATAAAAATTTAATTAAAAACTTACATTTTACTGCTTTCAACTGGAAAGAGGGGTGCTGGGCTGTTGGAGGGCGTCGAGGCAGTGGGTCAGAGGCTGGAGCGGGCGGCGCGACTGGGATCCACGGTGGGGGTCCACCCAGATGCGGCGGCGGCTTTGGCAGGCAGGGGGTCCACGTTGGCGGCTGCTAGGGTTTCGCGAGGGGGTAGGACGGCGCTCCAGTCTTCCAGGCGGAGGCGGTGGTGGGCTACGGTGCGAGGTCGGGCGGTTTTTAGGGTATAGGGCTCGGGGTTTTTTGCTGTGGAGGGGAGGGGAGGTGCGACAGGAGGAGGGCTCGGGGAGGAGGTGGCGCGGCCTGGGTAGGCGGCAGTGGCGGCTACTCCGGTGGCGGCGATCGTGGAGGGCCGGGTTTCGTTCGTCTTTTTTTTTTTTTTTGTGAATTCGATTTCGAAATAAAGGGGGGCCAGAGGGTAATAGGGGGAGAGATATATTATTATTATTTTTTTAATTTTTAATTATTTTATTTTGCAAAAAGTTGACTTTCACATACGACCTCGAAACGAGGCCCACCGCCTGTCGTCCATAGTGTTTTACCCCCATTCCGAACCCAATGGGATATGTATCGCAAGCTGATTTGATTGTTTTGATCAGTTTCCGTTGAATTTTCATTTAAATCATTATATTGAATTTTAAACGTACATTTCAAATTACCGGGGTCACATACTAACTCTAAAAATTCTCGAAAAATATTTTCTACCTTCGTATTGATGATACGGTCCTAACAAAACTAGTTTCGTCGAATTCTGAGACAGTTTGAAAAATGGCCATTTTCCAGTCGATTAAAATCAACTGAAACTGGTCAAACGCGTTTTCCTTTGCCACGCTCATATATTGATTCGAAAAATTATGAAATTTGAAACCTAGCAATAACTTTACATCACGGATCCAAAAAATTGGTTTCGTCGAAATCCGAGGTCGCTTGCAAAATGGCTATTTCTAAGGGCCTGAATTCCATAGCGACTATTCAAAATTTTCAACTGGACATATCTTTTGATTCCCGTTATGAAATTTCGATTTTTCGGATTCGTTGGAAAGATATCCTCAAATAGATCCTAATGTTTTTGGTTTCACTAAAATCCGGATTGTTTTGCACCCGGTACATTCAATTGAAGTTTGAAATCGAATTATCGAACTACCGCGCCATTTTCAATTCTATTTATAATTATATATATAATTATTTATATACTAACGACGACGTATATAAATATATACGTCGAATTCAATTCTAAACATTTTTCTCGTCGATATTATTTAAAATAATTCATTTTAAATAATCAAAATTCGCTAAAATTGCCAAAATAAAAATTTTAAACTGGCCCAGATTTTCGGGTTGTTACAGCTTTCATAAGGAAAGGGCTGCAACCATTTTGTTTATAAGTAAGCTGGTTAAACCTCTTAAACATCAAGCAGCCCAGGGAAGTATCACTAAAACATACAGCCATGCTTCAGTTACAAATTTCGACCTTAACTAAGCACTATGTTTTTACCATAGTACCTAGTATGGTTGAAGTATAAGAGCTAATCTATTAGCATATTTAAAAATACTGAAACACATAGCACAAACTAGTGATTTTCAATTCCTCTTAATCCATGGACCATGACAAGGAAATAAATGCATGATTATTGGAACAATTTAATGCCAGTTGATTGTATTCTTCCCAAAGAACATTCAATCTAGTTGGCAATCTCAAATCAGTAATCCAACATTTCTATGGTTATGTAACAACCCGGAAAATCCAAACCAATTTAAAATTTTAATTTTGGCAATTTTAATGAATTTTGAATATTTAAAATGAATTATTTTAAATAATAACAATGAGAAATTTATTTTGAATATAATCAGAATGTATATATTTATATAGATCATCGTTAGAATATAAATATTTATTTTTAATTATAAAAGGAATTGAAAATGTGGCGGTAGTTAGAAAATTCGATTTCAAATTTCAAATTTCAAATGAATGTACATGATTCAAAATAAACCGGATTTTAGAGAAACCAAAAATATTAGAATCTATTTGAAAATATCTTTCCAACGAATCTGAAAAATTGAAATTTCATAGCGGGAATAAAAAGTTATGTCCAATTGAAAATTCAGCATAGTCGCTATGGAAATTTAGCCCTTAAAAATGGAAATTTTGCAAACGACCTCCGTTTTTGACGAAACCACTTTTGTTGCATCCGAGATGTCAAGTTATTGCTTGATTCCAATTTTCATAATTTTTGGAATCAATATGTGAGTGTGGCGAAGTTAAACGTGTTTTGACAGTTTTAGTCAATTTTAATCGACTGGAAAATGATCATTTTTCAAACAGTCTCCAAATTCAGCAAAATTAGTTTTGTTAGGATTGTACCGTCAAAACATAGCTAGATTTATTTTTCTGGATTTTTTGAACTCAGTATGTGGCCCCCAGTAAATTAAAATGTACGTTAAAATTCAATATACTCATTCATATTTTAATTTCGAGAAAAACTAATGAAACCAGTCGAACTGGCTTACGGGACATATCCCATTGTGTTCGGAATGGGAGTATTTAGCTAGAGGCAACAGTCGTTGGGTTGGATTTGGAGTTCGAAAGAAAAAAAATAACTTTTTGGAGAATTAAATTAAATAAACATATACTTAGCCAACCCTCCTTTATCTCTCCTCTCCATCTTCATTCACCGTAAGAAAAAAAAGAAACGCATGCACCTCCCTCCCGTCGCTGCCACCAACGCTCCCCCTAGCACCACCGTCGGGCTCCTCCTCCTCTTCCTCATCTCCTCTCTCTCCTCTTTCTCTCTTCAAATTTGCAAACCCTAAGCCCCAAATTGCAAACCCTAGCCGCTGTGGGCCCCCACTGCCCTAGCGCCGCCACCTGCACCTCCCCTACGTCCAATCAGGTCCGGCGCCTCCTCTGGCCACCCTCCCCTTGGCCGTGGGGCCCCCATCACCCAAAAACTCATTTTCAACAAAAATCCCGCTTTTGCAAATAACACCCTGAGCTTCCACAGCCCATAACTCCCAAACCATGCGCTTCTGGACAAAACCCCACAATATCAAATTCGAAGAGCACGATTTTCTCTTCGATAAGGTATATGATTGTCCTATTTTGGATTATGGAGCTGTCGGGAAACGCATCCAAAGTCTATTGTCCAAACACCATCTAAATGTTGTCTTTTCGCGATTTCTGGCGAAATGACACGCTTTCTGAAGGAAGACCACTAGGCGAAAGTTGTCCAGAATGACGCGTTTAAGCTAGAAAAAAGGTGGTGTGAAGATTGGAGCTCATTTGCAAATTCTGGAACCAGAACAACAAATCCGAGCGATAGAAAATATGTGAGTTTTCTCCGCTTTAAAGTTTCTATGGTTTTTGACGTATGAAGTATACAAATGTAACAATCATGTTTTCGACGTTGGAGTTATGCATATCCTTTTGATTTATAGTGATTTGTTAAATTGAGTAAATGAATTAAATTAAAGGAATTTATTTGCGATATTGAACAATTTTTAAAAATAATTGGAATAGTTGGCAAATAAATATGTTATGAGTGAAGGTTAAATTGATAAATAAATTTGAGCGTCGATTTGAATAAATCTTCTAACCATTAAAATGATAATCTATGGAACGGGATGTAGATAAATTTATATAGTATTGGGAATAATTTGAGAATCGAAATTTTAGTTGAAGACTTCATTAAAAATTAGTTTAAAGAAAACTGGGCTCAAACCAATTGTGGTAAAGCGCAAACCCAGACAGATAAATTTCTATCTTTCTCTCGAAGCTGCATCGCCCCTTATTTACATCACGTTAAACAAACCAGCCAGAAACCCATCCTCATTCTTCGATTAAAAATCCCTAACTTCGCCTGCCTCGAATTGAAAAAAAAAACTCGAAAGAGATCAGATTTCGCTAGCCACGAGAAGGCGCTAGTCCATTTGAGCGCAGGGGACAGGAGCGACATCAGTCGCAATCGAAGGCAGGCGATTAGAACAGGATGTTGTCCTGGAGGCGCGCTCGACGAGCAAAGGTAGGGAAGCAGCCCAGCACGATGGTCTGGATTCTCTTGTGCAACATTGGTATTGCAATTTGGGCGGCAACAGAGTTACTAGTTATGGAAGCTTCTGCTGTTGGAACTCATGCATGGCTGGGTGACTGGAGAAAACAATGGACAACAATTGAGTTTATGAAGTGCGGCTGCGGTTTCGAGCCTGGAGTCGCGTATTTTGTAGTGAACAAGAGGTTCGAGAAAAGTGTGGATTAAGGAATTCTATCATTATACAGGTGAGTTTCTCCCCTCACTCACATCTGTGTTTTTCTCCAGCATAATTAAATATATGGTTGCAAACCATATTTCGACCTGGATTGAATGGCTGGATTTAAATTGTCATTATGATTGAATTGGTTGTTATAAGGTATTATTTTTGGTTGCTGGGTGGTTGTTATGAATTAGGACTGTGTTGTTTGGATATTAGTTACACAGAGGAGATGTTGTCCGTTTTATATTTGAATTATATCTATACAAATTGTTCAACCTGACAAGTGATTAATTGTGTAATTTTAAGTAAGTTGTGAAGGTTCATATACATACATACACACACACACACACACACACACACACACACACACACACACACACACACATATATATATATATAAACAATATTTTTTTTACAATGTTTGAGATTGTAAATTATAAATTATATATGTAATGTGATTTCAAATATTAATTTTTTGTTTAAGTTAGAAGTAGATCGAAATTAACAATATGTGTACATATATAATTATCTTTTAAGTAGATAATAATGTTTTAATTTATATTATAACAACGTATTTTATTGAGTTCACATCTTTAATTAAACATCTTCATTTAGAATGCTCTTAATTGGTTTGCTTGACTACTCAACGAATTTTATTATTATTTCAAACAAGTCACTTAAGAAGTTCTCACCTTTATTGTAATATGAAGTAGCGTTAATAATTGACATGTTATTGAGTTTAGTTTGTTACATATTATGTTTTATAGATGTAAACCAATTTGAATGAATATTTATATGTTTCAACTATTTGAATTAGTTTTTGAGCAATATTTTTCTTTAAACTTTGCTTACGTATTATATTGAAATTTCATGTATTTCTTGAATAATACAGTAGTATTTTCATCATTTGTTTAATTTCTGTTTTAGTCCCTGTATGAATTTTATATTACGAATGATTCATTGTTGATTTAATTTTATTGTTGATCTAATTTGATTTTATATGTTTTATGATGTTTACGTTCTATTTAACAAGAAATTTGAATAAACGGTTTGGTGAAACCGTCCGGTATGGGACTTTCGGAACCGCCTTTCTGATTATTCACTAGACTTGTTATATAGAGTATTGAAGGATTAAGTGTATTATACAAACTCAATTAATTTCATATTTCGTCTGATTGAAGCTATTGGGTGAGTCGTGAGCTTTTTGTGATTTGAGATTTTTGAGTTTCCATTGTGATGCTGACTAGCGGGTAGTAAACCGATAGTGGAAATATATGGTATGGACACACAATTACCGCTACTCGGGTTACCGACTGTGAGTCTGTAACACATATTGTTGTTGAGCCAGTACTCGCTTCGGGGGGAAGCTAGACTCGAGGGAAGTCTCATATACGTATTCACTTAGCCTGGGGGGGGGGGGGGGAGGGGTGCTATGTTATACTCGACCGGGAGGGTCATCGTGTTAGGTGTCTAAATACGTATATAGTACTTGGCTAAGCTTGGCGGCGAGCTTATTAGCACGTGGGAAACTATGTTGTTTCATATTCGAATTATCGCTTTGATGAGCTTGTTGATTTGGATCCATTTTATGATGTCATTGTTGCATTTGTGGCTTTTGTTATCATTCGATGCTTTGGATCCAATTTATGGTGATATTTTTCTGTTTCGTTATTTGTTTCGTAGAGATGTCAAATTTCAAATGTTTTCACCTTATTTGTTGGTGTTGATTCATATATATAGCCTTAAAGCTATAATGTTATTTTTATATCTATAATTTTGTGTTTCATTTCGCTGTCGTGTGATTGCGAGATTTTGGCGATTTTATAATGTTTTATAACTCTTGAATGAGATTCATTTGAATAAGATTATGTTGTCATTTGCATATGTTCATACATGGCGATGCTTCCATAATATTTAGACCGAGACATTTCAGGTGCAGGGACATGGAGAGTAATTTGTAATTTACTGGGTTTAGAGGAGTATAGTAATCTAGTGAATTATTTATTACCATGTATTGAATAGAATTATGTGTATGTTCCGGTGTGTAATAAGTTAATGGGTATGAAACATTAAAGATTATATTTATTATATTTTATTGCTGCGACTACCTCTCTGTGATCTCTGTATTTCTGTATATTATGTATTGTTCTATCCTAGAGGCACACGTGTAATTGTTTTGTACCGACGTTGAGTACGTAAAGGTAAGTGATATTTCAAAAAAATTAATATGTACCAGTGTTAGTCCAAGAGAATTTGCACGTATGTGCCCCTACAGGCTTATTCTCCATATTATCTAATGGTATTACTTAGTAATACTCTTGGATAATATGGGTATAGAGGTGGGGCGTTACAGCTTGGTATTACCGCAGGTTTATAACAATACATTATATATATAAATATAGACATGGGTCTAGACCTTAGAAAAGGCTTAGAGTCCTTGTCCCCGTGGGTGCACAGTAGATTTTATTGTATTTTATGGTAGCAGGTGTATAGGATGATTGCCGGGGTAATCATCCAGGGCTGTGTTTGTTACTTTTCTATTGTATAATATCATATTGCTTTGCTTCGCCCAAAATTGTAGTGTTTATCTTTAGTAAAAATTTAAATATTAGTGTGTGATTTAGAAATATAAAGTTCCACAGCGGAGAGTAATATATAAATTTCCGCTGAAGGCGTTGCTTGTTTGTTCTTCGATTTTTGATTGTTTAATAAATATTATAAGAAAGAATTAAGTAAATAAAGGTTAGATAATAGGAAGATGTAAATATATTTAAATAAAATAGTAATTATTAATGTAATGATTCTCAAAAAAAAAACTACATCTTTTATTAAGAAAAAACAGGTAAAGGACTGCTGTTAATATGCATTAAGCTTTGATAGTTAGCATATAAAGTAAACTAGTTTATTTATATTATTTTATTTTGAGAAATTTTACTTCTGGGTATTTCATGATGGTATCTGGTTATGTATATATGTATGTTATGACTGGGCTTAGTGCTTGGCATATCCAACTACTTTGAGACCGTGTTCATGTCCAAGCTGGCATTTTTGTAATGCCTATCAATAGAAATGAACATTCATGCTCGTGAAAGATAGGTTTATTTATACATTGCTAGCTATATAATCTAATTCAAACCCAGTTGTAGAGTATAAAATATAAATAAGCTTAGTCCGAGTTATTTCATCTTCTATTTTGTACACGCAAGCTACTAGTTTTCGTAAGTTTTACTTACGATATCACTTATTGCAAGTTATTTACTTCGGTTTACAATCGGGTATCTTGAAGTATATAGGAAAGTTAGTCTGCATTCACGATTTGTGTTATACCTTTGTAACTAGGAATATATCAATTTCGCCCCAATATTATTTATGGCCTTGTACACACTCTTGATATCTTAATTTGGGATATGCACTAGCTGTCTCGTTTAAAAGTGGAAACAAGTTAGTTCTTGCACTTAAATGTCTGTCCTGTTACATGCATAACATGGGCCGTTGAAACCATATCCTTGAATGCATGCGACATTTTCTAGCATATGATAATTCCATTTTTTTTCTTTCTCTTTGGCAAATGGAGCCACTTCCCTTTTACAGAAAGCCGTCCCTCTTGGTAGATTTCTGTCCTTTGTTTATTCACAACAAAAACATCTACTACTTCCTCTTGTAAAAATACAATTCATCCATTCATGAGAAAGAAAAAGAAATAGACAACTATAATTCCCACCATTGATTCACTTCCCAAGCAAATAAATTTTCCACTTCCCCTCAGCATGTACATATGCATGCTATGTTTGGGCGTGGGTATTAGGCATTGTGGGAATGTTGTGTTAGTGTGCATGTTAGTGGGAAGTTGCGTGTGATTAGCTTGCAGGCGAATGTATATATATGTATTGTGGTATTGTTCGCATGTGTGTGTAATTGGCAATTTGTGATGAAAATCCCCTTTTGTAGTTTTATGTCAGAGTATTTAAAATTGAAGGCGTTTGAGGTTTGAGCTTAATTTACTATAACTAGAAAAGAAATTATCTCTTGCTTCAAACTTATAATGTCATTATTCATAAACTTTCAATTGGGGGTGTTCTTTGTCTTTAATTTGACATATCAAAGCTGAAGTTATTTTGGTTTAAGCTTTAACCAATAATCAGGTGAAGTCTGTTGATGTGTAAAGTGTGAGGTTGAGAGTAGCGTTATTAACTAAAATAAATAAATAAATAAATATGACTGTGGTATCTGGGTTCTCTGATATGTCCGAGTAAACCTTTTTGGCCTTGAGAACTCTAACAAACTGTGATATCTTGATTTCAAAATCTTTGTTCTGCTATTGAAAATATAAACTGGTACGTATTGGTTGAGTTCCCTAAGTTCAATTGTGATGCTTTGCTGTTGTGGCCTTTTACTATTTTCTAGTTTGTTTCATTTTCATTGCCTGCTTGTGGGTTTCTTGATTGAAATGATCCTATGTGAGTGACCATAGTTGCTGCCTTGACCATGTTTTGTATGTGTCTGCTTGCAATGGAATGGAATTTTTGTGTTTAATAATGATTAAAACATGAATTAGAGATGTCGGGAATCGCTGTCCAGAAAATAAGAACCACATAAATAGTGCTGAACAACTTTAAATGTAACTTTTAAACGATTAATCCGACTTTAATGATTTTATACTTTTCGGAAAGCTTAAAACATATGCAATGACTTTCGTTTGGGACGTTCAGCTAGATCTTGACATTTGCTTGGCTGAAATTGTACATTTGCGGGACCAACCTGCGATGTATATTTGTTTTCAATCGATAATGCTAGGTTGTTTTAAGCATAACTTTCAATTCTTTTGCTCAATTTTAACGATTGAGGACTTTTTGGAAAGCCAACAGTCTAAACATCAACTCTTGTTTGAATCGTTTTGAAAATTTTTGATGTCTACTTTGTTAAAAATGCAAATTTGTAAAATTGGCCTGAGCGGGCTGTTTTTCAGTTTTATAGAACTATGTTTGTTTGGCCATAACTTTTTAATTGAATGCCGGATTTCAGCGATTTTGGACTTTATAGAAAGCTAAGGTTGTAAGCTACTATTTTATCCAAAGAGTCTTATGAAATTCTAATGTTTATTATGCTAGAAATGCAAATTTATCTCGCTGTCCGGAAAGTTATGTTATTAAAACTGAGCTGAAAGAACATGTTCTTTACTTTCGAACGGTTTATCCAAATTTGACGATCTTGTACTTCCCGTAAAGCTAGAAACATAAGCTACAACTTTTCTTTTATGTGTTTTGCAAAATTTTTACATTATCTATGCTAAAATCCTGATTTAGTATCGCTGACCTACTATTTATATAGGAATTTTTGGGCTGGGATTTTCTTTCGAAATAAATGAAGTTTCTAATCCTTTATTGATCGCAGATAGTTTGCTCCAATTGCTTCAACGATTGATTCGCTAATCTTTGATTGCTCTTGATTGTGGATGCTTCTTTGTCGAGTATTATTAAACTAGTGATCCCGTACGATTTTGTCCGTTGTTGGTTTAAGTTTTCTCGACTTCTCTATTTCCTTGCCAATGATGATTGGGTATAAATAGGAGATGAATTCCTATAATTTCTCTGATTTGATAATTTTGGGTGGATTTCCTTTATTGTTCCGACTTATTCTCCTTTGAATTTCAGATTTAAACTTTTGAATATGTCTCTAATTATATGTCTCTGATTTCATATGTACATCGTATGTCTATGTATGTTTGATGTACAGATGTTATACTTTTTCTTATGTTTTTAGTCTATCTATTTGAACTTCTATAGTGCTTGACTCGCTTCAGTTTTGTGTCTTGTAGTCTGGTTTGGTTTTTTTTACATTTTGCACACTCATTTTCTTATTGTCTTCATCCTCTTAACCAGTGTACATGCATGTTGAAATGTCCTTAGTGCGTTTGGTTGAACTTATGCTCCTTGCTGCTATGTATCATGTTGCATATGTTCTTTTCTTGACTTTGTACCTTCAAAATGTGGGTTTGCACTTGTGTACTTGCTTCTCTATGTTTGTATGCTGACTTTGTGGGAATTTTGGTTACTGAACCACTTTGAATTCTTGCAGTTTGTTAATGTACCACTTTGTGTTGTTGCAGTCTTGCATCTGAGTGCTTTTGTTGCTTCCTTGCATCTGTGCAATTTGTTATGACGGATCTGAACTGCTGCATTATGATGCTTGTTGTCTTTATGATCATGTTTACTTTGTGTACGCTTGGTCCTCGTTGATCATGTACATGCGTTTACATTGTCCTTTTGCTTTTATTTGATCTTCCGTTAAACTGTGTAGATGTGCATTTTGTTGTGTGTGTTGATGGTGTGAGCGTAAACTTGTGATTTATTAAAAAAGAGGTTTAAATTCTAGTACAAGCCTGGACATTAATTTTCCAGTTTTACAACCATGTAGATTAAATTGTAACTTTTGATTTTATTTCCCATTTTTGATGATCCTGGACATTTTGAAAAGCCATGAATGTAATCTACAATTTTGTTTAAAATAATTGAAATTTTTAATGTTTGCTAGCATAGAAAAGCAGATTTAAATTGTTGTCCTGAAAATGAAAGTTGTTGAAATTAATTTATTAAAATTCATTGCATACTTACAATAAAATAAGTAGAACATGGAGACCATATAGATAAATTGATTGTTGTTTATGTCAAAATAAAAATAAACATGAGTTGGTTATCATTTTCATATTAGAAATTGCGAGGACGCAATTCTGTTAAGGAGGAAGTCTATAACAATCAAGTTTTCAACGTCAGAGTTATGCGTATGCTTTTGATTTGTAGTGATTTGTTAAATTGAGAAAATGAACTAAACTAAATGAATTTATTTGCAATATTGAACAATTTTTAAAAATAATTGGAATAGTTGGCAAATAGATCTGTTACGAGTGAAGGTTAAATTGATAAATAAATTTGATGAGCGTCAATTTGAATAAATCATTAATCATCAAAATTATAAGCTATGGAATGGGATGTAGATAAATTTATATAGTATTGTGAATAATTTGAGAATTGAAATTTTAGTTGAAGACTTCATTAAAAATTAGTTAAACAAAACTGGGCTTAAATCAATTGTGGTCAAAGCTAAAACTCAGACAGATCAATTTCTATTCTTCTCTCGAAGCTGCATCGCCCCTTATTTACATCACGTTAAACAAAACAGCCAGAAACCCATCCTGATTCTTCGATTAAAAATCCCTAACCTCGCCTGCCTCGAATTGAAAAAAAAACAAGAAAGAGATCGGATTTTGCTAGCCATGAGAAGGTGCTAGTGAATTTGAGCGAAGGGGACAGAAGGGACATCAGTCGCAATCGAAGGCAGGCGATTAGACCAGGATGTTGTCCTGGAGGCGCGCTCAGCGAGAAAAGGTGGGGAAGAAGACTAGCACGACGGTCTGGATTCTCTTGTGCAACATTGGTATTGCAATTTGGGCAGCAACAGAGTTACTAGTTATGGGAGCTACGGCTGTTGGAACTCACGAATGGCTGGGAGACAATTGGAGAAAACAATGGACAACAATCGAGTTTATGAAGTGCGGCTGCGATTTCGAGCCTGGAGTCACGGATTTTGTAGTGAACAAGAGGTTCGAGAAAAGTGCGGATTAAGGAATTCTATCGTTATACAGGTGAGTTTCTCCTTTTACTCATATCTGTGTTTTTCTCCAGCGTAATTAAATATATGGTTGCAAACCATATTTCGACCTGGATTGAATGACTGAATTTAAATTGTCACCATGATTGAAATGGTTGTTATAAGGTATTATTTTGGTTGCTAGGTGATTGTTATGAATTAGGACTGTGTTGTTTGGATATTAGTTACACAGACGAGATGCTGTCTGTTTTATATTTGAATTATATCAATACAAATTGTTCAACCTGACGAGTGATTAATTGTGTAATTTAAAATAAGTTGTGAAAGTTCATATGTGTGTCTATATATATATACACATACATACATACATTTATATATATATAAACCATAATTTTTTTACAATGTTTGAGATTGAAAATTAGAAATTATATATGTAATGTGATTTCAAATATTAATTTGTTGTTTAAGTTAGAAGTAGATCGAAATTAACAATATGTGTACATATATAATTATCTTTTAAGTAGATAATAACATTTAATTTTTATTATAACAACGTATTTTATTGAGTTCACATCTTTTAATTAAACATCTTCATTTAGAATGCTCTTACTTGGTTTGCTTGACTACTCAGCGAATTTTATCATTATTTCAAACAAGTCGCTTAAGAAGTTCTCATCTTAATTGTAATATGAAGTAGCGTTAGATAATAATTGACATGTTATTGAGTTTAATTTGTTACATATTATGTTTTATAGATGTAAACCAATTTGAATGAATATTTATATGTTTCAACTATTTGAATTAGCTTTTGAGTAATTTTTTTATTTAAACTTTGCTTATGTATTATATTGAAATTTCATGTATTTCTTGAATAATACAGTAGTATTTTCGTCATTTGTTTAATTTCTGTTTTAGTCCTTGTATGAATTTTATATTATGAATGATTCATTATTGATTTAATTTGATTGTTGACCTAATTTGATTTTATATGTTTTATGATGTCTACATTCTATTTAACAAGAAATTTGAATAAACGGTTTGGTGAAACCGTCCGGTATAAGACTTTCGGTATCACCTTCTTGATTATTCACTAGACTTGTTATATAGAGTATTGAAGGATTAAGTGTATTATACGAGCTCAATTAATTTCCTATTTCGTCTGATTGAAGCTATTGGGTGGATGTTGTGATTCGTGAGCTTTTTGTGATTTGAGATTTTTGAGTTACCATTGTGGTGCTGATAAGCGGGTAGTAAACTGATGGTGGAAATATGTGGTATGGGACACACAATTACCGCTACTCGGGTTACCGATTGTGAGTCTGTAACACATATTGTTGTCGAGCCAGTACTCGCTTCGGGGGGAAGCTAGACTCGGGGGAAGTCTCATATACGTATTCACTTGGCCCGGGGGGGCTATGTTATACTCGACCGAGAGGTTCATCGTGTTAGGTGTCTAAATATGTATATAGTGGCTAAGCTCGGGGGCGAGCTTATTAGCACGTGCGAAACTATGTTGTTTCATATTCGAATTATTGCTTTGATGAGCTAGTGGTTTTGGATTCATTTTATGATGTCATTGTTGAATTTGTGGCTTTTGTTATCATTCGATGCTTTGGATCCAATTTATGGTGATATTTTTGGGTTTCGTTATTTGTTTCGTAGAGATGTCAAATTTCAAATGTTTTCACCTTATTTGTTGGTGTTGATTCATATATATAGCCTTAAACCTATAATGTTATTTTTACATTTATACTTTTGTGTTTCTGTGACGATCCCAAAATCCGAGGGGCGGTATTAAGGATAATCATTAGGAAATAACACATTAATCATCATAGCAAAGTACAGATAATAGCAGAAACAATAAATAAAACAATTTTACATGGATATGACAGCGGAATCACAACATGTAGGAATATCAGAATAGCATAACGTGGGATATACTTAGTAAATAAAAGGAAAGTGATCAGTCATCATCGCCAGAGGCGGAATACATACATGCAGTGAGACATAATAAGGGTATCAGTCTACATCGCCGAAGGCGGAATACATATACATATAGTGAGAAATACGGAAAGTAAATCAGTCTGCATCGCCAGTGGCGGAATCATAATATGTATACAATAATGGCGGAAAATGTCAAAGTCATCTCTATGAAGTTAGCCTCGCCATGAGCCAAAAGTGCACTCTATGCAGCAGTGCAGCACCAAAAACCACCTGTCACCTGTGTACTAGGTGCCCGTGTGAAAATAAGGGCACCCGCGTTTGCAAAGTGAAACAAACAACGAGTCAGTCATGGGGACTGGTATGAGGAATCTATTTAACAGTTAAACAACAGTAAATAGCAAATCATAGGACCACGCCACTTTCGCGGAACGGGTTTACTCCAGTGATTGCTAGTGCACTTAAAACAAAGTAAATTCTTTTAAAACAACGCAATGCTTTTAGAAAGAATGAAGCCATTATAAGACTCAGGTCCCATCACACAATGCAACGCAAGCCGGAGGATAGAGTTTTACCTTATAATAGCCAAATATGCTTGATACGTATAAAGCAAAATCATTTGATATTATTACTGGTGCATATATGTTTCAAAAACGAATAGCATCATAAATATCAATCATAGGCGGCATAGCTACCATCTACTATGTCTCCATACTAGTTCTACAATCAAATCTGTTATCTCGTATTGGAAATTGGATTTCCGTCACGAGTCGAGGCAAGGGGCAAGCTCCTCTCCGCTTCGAGACACTCTAGCAAATGCCTTGGGACTACACACTCTGGGTAACCCCTGGATGCTTCAGGGCCGGTCCTCACTTACGTTAGAGGATTGGCAATTCCTGAACACACGTTTCCCGGTCCTTACAGACCTATAATCGAGGCGCCTCGCATTCCAACAACCACAAAGGTGAAAAATAGATATATATGTCAGGGCCGGTAAGTCACTGACACCACCATAGCTAGAAAGAAACGTCGTGCTCTCCCTGCAGTCCGTATCCCGTTTTTAACTCATACCGGGGTGTGAGGCTCGCGAATCTACGAAATACACAAAGCTGGGTCATGTAGACCTAGCTTTGATCATCATCCACAAGACTTTGCTTTGCAACAGAAGCCTTGATCACAGCATCTTGGCATGCCACATAGGCAGTCCACTCCATACGATTGATTTCCATCGATATATAACCTCTGAGCTCGTACGTCTCAGAGAAGGGCGTTAAGCAAAAGAATAAATTCTCCTCCGCCAAACAGATATATATTTAACAGAGATCAATCAGTACAGAACAAAATCCAATGTCAGACACACAGTCCATTTACAAGTTCGTCCTTGGTCTGAACGAAACCGGAGGCGTTAAATTCCTCGCAAATCCGTACAATCAACACATGCGTCCAGACGGCTACTACTTCCATTCCCTTTCGGTAGGTACTCCGGTCAGGAACCTCAGTAGCGCCCATCCAACCGATACGAAGATCGTCGGTCTTAAATCGTCTTTGCATTTTCCAACTCGAATCGCTAGATAAATTATTCGAAATGAGGGTTAGCTCGGCCCTTTCAAATAATTCACGTCATTAGAATTTAAATCGATTTATTTTATGGTTATATTATTCGACATCCATCTTTCGGTTCTTTAGTGTTATTTTTATGTCATACACATACACCCATCCAATATCAAACAATTCAAGCCCATTTGGTTTATTCTCAATCAATATTGCTTATAATATTTTATAACGATTTTTAGCCATTTTTATTTATTTAAAAATGGCCATATTTAATTAAACGACGTTTCAGGTCGTGCCGTGGCACTGGCGCTGTTTTCCCCTTAATTTGTTTTACCAATATCGGAAAATCTAACCGTTGGATTTCTACAAAGTCTATATCAGTGGGAAGATATTCCCAAAGCGAACCCAACGGTTCCAGTTTCGTGAGAATCCGACGGTCGGATCTTCCACACTAGTCGTTTGAAGTTACGGTTTCAAAATTCGAACTGCAGCGTCGTTATTCGATTAAATTTAATTATATTTATATTTATATATAAATATAAACGATTCTGGCGCTGTTTTTCTTCAGATTTGAATTAAACATTCCGGATAATCCAACCGTTGGATTTTTACAAGGTTAGTGCCGTTGGAAAGATATTTCCAAGGCGAACTCCGCGATTGCGGTTTCGGGAAAATCCGATGGTCGGATTCCTCGTACTAATCATTTCAAATTATGATTCCGAAACACGAACTGCACGACCTCTATTCCTTTTTATTATATTTATATTTATATATATAAATATAGTTCATCCTATAATTTCAACTATAGCTCATTTTATATTTTCAACTTCGTTTTCACTTCAAATATTTCACTAACGCCTTAATATTTTGAAAAATTTCGCCATAACCTCCTTTGTACGGGGAGGGGTTTGGAAATTTATTAGGCCGTATTAGGTACCCAATAAATCCTAAAAAGCATTCACATATTTTTAGTGATATATTTTGGTGTTTACGGGGGAGCATGTACTGATAATCACTCCAGAGAATAAATTCCCGTCACCCCGTTTCCGTGTGGAAATAAATAGTCCATGTGCCGTATCTAATAACTAGAGCGACGTGATTATTGTCAACTCCAGACCCGTGTGGGGCTTTTATTAATCTGGCAATTTATCGTTATAATTTATATAGTCCATATCAGTCATCAGTTCAACCTGTAGTACATAGTCATCGTCATACAAGCCTCTTGCTTGTATGGTAAATCTTCCACCTCGTCACACAAGCTCCAATTGCTTATGTGGAATATGATGAAGTATGCCTATCGTCAAGAAGTATGCCATGTAGTGTAGTTCAAAATTAATTGTTACTATCCTATGGCGTTATTTATTATTTCACACAGGAAAACCAACACTCCGCATCCAATGGCATTCACAGGAGTTGATATATAAATAAAATTGCGCAGCCAACTCATCAAGGTTTACCTATTTGTCGGGCACGCAAATAATTTCTTTACTCTATAGCTAATCCATTTTTTCCTGTTCAACACATGTATATATATGCAGAACAAAGCTAATAATAATATTTCTAGCAAACTATTATTTATTTCAACACGTGTGTATTTTTAACTAAGCGTATACATGATAAAAGGAATATTTTTATCATCAAAAATATTTATTCGACACATGTGTATTTTTAACACTTCTTATTCACTATAAAAATATAATTTTCATTGTCGATTCTTTTTATTTTTAGAAGACGATAACATTCAACACATGAATTTCAACTCGACGAACAAATTGCAATTCAACACATGAATATTCTATAACGTTTGTATATATATATATAAAAATGTGATTTTTAATGCTAAAGCCATTTGTTTAAATTCAAATAATATTCAACACATGAATTTCAACTCAACGAATGAATTGCAACTCAACACATGAATATCCTATATCGTGTGTATATATATAAAAAATGTGATTTTTTTTTTGCTAAAGCCATTTGTTTAAATTCAAATAATATTCAACACATGAATTTCAACTCAACGAATGAATTGCAACTCAACACATGAATATCCTATATCGTTTGTATATATATAAAAATGTGATTTTTATTGCTAAAGCCATTTGTTTAAATTCAAATAATATTCAACACATGAATTTCAACTCAACGAATGAATTGCAACTCAACACATGAATATTCGATATAGTTTGAATATATATAAAAATGTGATTTTTATCGCTAAAGCCATTTGTTTAAATTCGGATAATATTCAACACATGAATTTCAACTCAACGAATGAATTGCAACTCAACACATGAATATTCGATATAGCATATGTAAATAATTTCAACGAATGAAAATTATTCTAACACATAAATATTTCAGAAAATTTCGGCAGCATAACGGCAGGGTAGTTAAAACCGGGACCGTCCCTAGTACGGCTCCTCGCTCTACCTTAAAACCTCACGGTTTTTGACAATGGGGATCATGCATCTAGTTCGCACGCAGGCGGCATGTTTTATTTTCAATTCCACAATCCTATTCTATTTTGTTTCAACCACAAGAGGGTATTTTTCAACCATAATATCAACCACAAACAATTATTTCCAACCATTTGTCAAACCATATGATATCACGTCAATCACAAGCAATAAATATCGTCCATGGTCTGTGGACGAGGGGAGTATATATATATATATATATATAATAATAATAATAATATAATAATTCACTTGCATTTCATCACAATTCAAAGCATATATGTTTCAAACAACGCTTGTATAATTTATACATTGCTAATATAACTTATACAACACATGTACATGAGGTATACAATGCGTATATAATTTACACTTCGCTTATATAATTTATACAATGCGAATTCATTCACACAGATAATTTAGATTCCTTACATTGGTTATTACAGTGCTAAAAATCGTAGGAAGGTCAGAAAAATCCGCGGCTTCTTCTAGAATTTAGAGAGCCTCCTTGCGGTCACGGTGTCTCCTGTTTCATCGAATTTCGTTAAAGAACGAAAAAGATATTATTTTTCAAAGTCTTGCAACGCTTTATAGTGTAAAAACAGTTTAAAATTATATAAGCCGTTAGTTTTCAAACCTGCTCAAATCTAGGTTTGGATTTTTCTCTTGATTCGTTGCCCTATAGGATGATCAGACTGTTGGACGTCGTCGAGGGAGGGAAGAGCTTTCCGGCGCTGGTAGTCTGAGGTGGTGCGATGGCGAATCGAGGCGGCGGCGGCTCCGGGAAGGCGACGACTTTCTCAACGTCGTTCAGGCGAAGGAGCTGACGAGAGGGGGCGGCGTTGGGTCGGATGTGGAGAGGAGGCGTATGGCTGTCGACTGGTGGTGGTGGCGCGGCCTAGCGTCGCCTGTGGCGATCGGAAAAGGGACGAGAAGCTTCGAGCAACGTGGATCGTCCAGAGCAGGGTGGCGGCTAGGGTTCCGTAGTTTTTTTTTTTTAAATGAAAATTTCCTATTGGCCAGAATTTTAGGGAAATTTTTAAATAGTGTTTTTGCAAACGGACTCCTTTTTAAACCCAACGACTGTTGCCCCTAGCTAAATACCCCCATTCCGGAAACAATGGGATATGTTTCGTTGGCCATTTCGACTGTTACAGTCAGTTATTTTTCAAATTAAAATATAAAACATTCGATATTTAATTTAAACGTACATTTCAATTTGCCAGGGCCACAAACTGAATCGAAAAATTCCAGAAAAATATATCTAGCTTTGTTTTGACGATACGGTCCTAACAAAACCAGTTTCGTCGAATTCTGAGCTCGTTTCAAAAACGGCATTTTTAGGTCGACCCATTTCAACAGAATTTGACCAAACACGTTATCTTTTGCCCCGCTCACATACTAGCTCCAAAAATTATGAAATTTGAAACTTAGCAATAATTTGACATCCCAGACCCAACAAAAGTGGTTTCGTCGAATTCCGAGGTCGTATGCAAAATCTCAATTTTCAAGGGCTATATATACTATATAGCGACCTTTCTGAAAATTCATTCGGCCATAACTTTTGATTTCCGTTATGAAATTTCGATTTTTCAGATTCGTTAGAAAGGTATTGATAAACAGATTTAAATATTTTCAGTTTCGTCAAAATCCGTTATATTTTCCACCCGGTACAGTCAGACAAAGTTTATATCCCAAATTTCAAACGGCCATACCATACCTAATTCTATATTTTATGGAAATAGGCTATTTAAATTATTCAGATTTCTTGGTAATTACCTAATTTAAAAATTTTAAACTGGTTCACATTTTCCGGGTTATTACAATCTCCCCCACTTAAAACTTTTCGTCCTCGAAAAGGAAATAACAGCTAAGCAGGAAATAAAATGTAAATGCAAAGTATTGTAAAGGTACCTTGCACCGGAGTTAGTCAGAGATGTCCACTCTGCATTTGGGATAGGCTTGTTTAATGCTTTCCTCAGTTCCCCAAGTACAGTCTCTAGGATCACTACTCCACTGCACTTTGACTAGATGAATCTTTTTCCTCCTTAGCTCCCTAGTTTCTTTGCCAACTATCTTCAATGGCTCCCTCTTGAGTGCTAATTCTGGAGTTATGTCAATATCCTTTTGCGCTGCTTCTTCCACAACAAGATCTGGATCATGAACATGTTTTCTGAGCTGAGATACGTGGAACACATCATGTACACCAGGCAACCAATCAGGTAATGAAACCCTATATGCAAGAGTTCCAATCCGTTCAAGTATAGGAAAGGGACCAATAAATCTCGGTGCCAACTTCCCAGTCTTGCCAAATCTGATTACCCCTCGCATTGGAGAAACTCTTAAATAAACATAATCGCCAACGGCAAACGATATATCCCTTCTTCTCGCATCAGCATAACTTTTATGTCGGCTCTGCGCGGTTTTCAATCGCTTCTTAATGAAATCGACTTTATCTGATGCTTCTCGAATCATATCGGGCCCTAACACAAGTCTGTTGCCAGGTTCTACCCAACATGTGGGAGATCTGCACGGTCTACCGTATAATGCTTCGAATGGAGACATTCCCAAACTTGCTTGATAACTATTGTTGTAATAGAATTCGGCTAAATGTAAATGATCTTCCCATGAGCCTCCAAAATCGATAACGCAAGCCCGCAATAGATCATCTAAAATCCTATTCACCCGCTCAGTTTGGCCGTCTGTCTGAGGGTGATAAGCGGTGCTTAGATTCAATTTGATCCCCAATTCTTCCTGGAATGCTTCCCAGAATTTGCTAGTAAATAGGGGATCTCTATCGCTGACTATATTGAGTGGCACTCCATGTAGTTTAACTATTTCTCTGAAGTAAATCTGTGCTAGACTTTGAGCCGTTCTGTTGGATCGGACAGGGATGAAATGGGCAGTCTTCGTGAAGCGATCTACGATTACCCATATACTGTCGTTTCCTTTTCTAGTTCGAGGCAAGCCATCGATGAAGTCCATCGAAATTTGTTCCCACTTCCATCCTGGAACTTCTAATGGTTGTAATAATCCAGCCAATTTCTGTTGATCACTCTTAACTAGCTGACAAGTGGGGCATCTGCTAACATATAATGAGATATCTCTTTTCATAGCTCTCCACCAGAATGTGCATTTGATATCGTTATACATTTTGCTCACACCGGGATGGATACTTAATTTGGATTTGTGGCACTCATCAAGTATTTCTCTTCTGAGCTCGGGAAGGTTTGGGATGCAGATTCTACCCTTTAATCTTAGAACCCCTTTGTCATCGAGTCGAAAACTTGTGGATTCACCTCCTTTGATTCTTTGACTGATTCTTTGAATAAATTCATCGTCTTTCTGAAGAGTCGAGATCCTGTCTATTAATGAAGACGTGATGACAAAACTGGCGATGATTTCATTCTTTCTGCTGAGCGCATCTTCTACAACATTGGCTTTCCCTGGAGTGTATATAATTTCAAAATCGTATGCTGCAAGGAATTCTAACCAACGCTGTTTCTTCATGTTTAAATCTTTCTGGGTGAACAGGTATTTCAAGGATTGATGATCGGTGTATAGTTCGAATTTCTCGCCCAGTAAATAATGCCTCCAGATTCTTAAAGCAAACACGATAGCTAATAACTCAAGATCATGAGTAGCATAGTTTCTTTCATGCGGCTTTAGTTGACGGCTGGCATAAGCGATCACTTGGCCTTTTTGCATTAACACTGCGCCTAGCCCTCTAATAGAAGCATCCGTCCATACAGTCAAGTCTTGGTTACCTTCTATTATTGTCAATACCAGAGCAGTTGTCAACTTCAGTTTTAGCTCTTGGAAAGCTTCTTCACATTCGGGAGTCCATTTGAATTTCTCATGCTTCTTTGTAAGCTTTGTCAATACTCCTGATATCTTTGAAAAATCCTGAACGAATTTCCGATAGTAACTAGCCAATCCAAGGAAACTTCGAACTTCTGTGGGAGTAGTAGGTTGTTTCCAGTTCTGAATCGCTGTAATTTTGCTTGGGTCGACAGCAATTCCTTCTTTTGATACGACATGGCCTAGGAATTTGACTTCATTCTGCCAGAAGACACATTTAGAAAATTTAGCTTTCAAGACATTTCTTCTGAGAATTTTCAACACTTGTTCTAAATGTTTTGCATGCTCATCTTCCGACTTAGAGTAGATTAAAATGTCATCGATGAAGACTAGAACAAATTTATTTAATACTCCATGGAACACTCTGTTCATAAGATCAACGAAGTATGCCGGAGCGTTGCACAAGCCGAACGGCATTACTAACCATTCGTAGAATAAATCGGGACCCCTGAAGGCTGTCAAAGGAACACAGTCTTCTGCTATACGTAATTGGTGGAAACCTGTAGCTAGGTCCATTCTGGAGAATACTGTTGCTCCATTTAATTGATCTAACAGATCATCTATTCGGGGCAAAGGATATTTGTTCTTCAGTGTCTGTTTGTTGAGATCTCGATAATCAACACAAAGTCTTAGAGTACCGTCTGATTTCGGGACAAATACTACTGCTGCTCCCCAAGCTGAAAAGCTCGGTCTGATTAGACCTTTCCAAAGAAATTCTCGGGTTTGACTACTTAACTCTTCTTTTTCTTTATGAGCCATTCTTCTTATTGGATGTACTACTGGTCGGGCGTTAGGAATTAGATCTATCCTAAATTCAATTTCTCGTTGCGGCGGTAAGTTTTCTACTTCTTCAAACACATCCGCATAGTTTTTCACGACCGGAATCTTTTCTATCGAAGGGGGAATAACTTCTAAAGAAGACCAAAATTCTGCTCTATTAATTTCTGAGCCATGGCATGGTATATATATAGGTCCAAGTTTCGTTTCGACTTTAACGATTCTTTCGGCACATCTAACTTCGGCCTTATACTTTGTCAACCAGTCTAGCCCCAGTATAATATCGAATTCGGAAAGGTCCATGACAATCGAATCAAAAGAGAACTTGTAGCAAGAATAAGAGATAGGCACTCTACTGTATGAACTGAGACTAACAGAACTTCCTATCGGGTTTCGGACTTTAATTGATTCCTTAAGTTTTCTTCGTTTCAATTTTGACTTATGAACAATGTTACCAGAAATGAAGCTACGCGATGCACCAGTATCAAAAAGTACAGAAACAGGAATATTTTTAATAGTAAGGGTACCTCCCAAGACATCGGGTTTACCTGATCCATCGGTGGTAGCTGGCGGGGTCTTCCCGTCATAGACATGGGCCACCTGTGCATTCTGCTTCAGAGGGCAGTTCTTGCTGTAGTGCCCCTTCTTGTGGCAGTTGTAGCATTCGGCTGAGTCATTGGCCTTTGGCTTCTTTGGGGCCTTGCATACATTAGAGAAATGACCGGGCTTCCCGCAATTGTAGCAATTTCCTTTCGGGACCTTTGCTGGTTTCTGAGTAGCGGCCGCGGTAATGCTAGATTCGGGTTGATCGGTTGAAGCCTTGCGCTTATTTCCAGCTTGGCTTTTAGCGCGGTCTTGGCTAGCATGTCTCTCATCCATGTCTTCGTAGTTGCAAGCCATCTCTACTAGTTCTGTAAAGGAGAGTTTGATGTTGCTCATAGCTCTATCGTGGTACTTGCGCTTCAGCCCAAATATGAACCTCTTATTCTTGGCTTTGTTGGTTAAAATCAGTTCTGGACCGTAGTGCGATAACTGGGTGAACTTATTTAGATAATCCTGAATAGAGAGGTCTCCTTGTTGGAGATTAGCAAACTGCTCTCTCATCCTCTCTAGAGCCTGTTCCGGTACAAACTTCTCATTGAACAAAGTCTTGAACTGCTCCCAAGTCCGGATAGTACCAGCTGCATCCCTAGAGGTAATGGCATCCCACCACAGCTCTGCTTCTTCCTGAAGGAGCCAAATGCCAAGTCGGGCTTTGTTGTTAGTTACCATACCCATCCCTTCGAAGATTTTCTCACAGGTTTTCAGCCAAGCTATAGCTTCGGTCACTGTGCCAGTGCCAGTAAAAGGTTTTCCCCCAATATTTCTGTACCTCTTTGCTACTTTGTCGAGCTCAAAGTCTTCTGGTGCTGGTGGCGGAATAATAGGGCCTTCCACTACTACGGGGATATTCCCCCGTCCTCCTGCTGCATCCCCTCGGCCTCCACGGCCTCCTCTAGCTGCTGCTCCACGTGTAGCCATCTAAGAGTACTGTATAAGCAAGAAAAGAGTCAAGCTCATAGATTTGATAATTTTCATAAATGATAAAGCAAGGGAATACAAGGAAAGATAATGATGATGTACTGATCAAATTGTTTTGCTAATCTGCTTAGCTCATTCTAGGACATTGCTAATCCTATCTCTAATGAGCTACTCGCATTAGAACACTACTGATTCTATTCTGACGAGGTGTTTAATGTGTTAGATCCCGGAACTAAGGTTAACCAAAGCTCTGATACCAACTGTGACGATCCCAAAATCCGAGGGGCGGTATTAAGGATAATCATTAGGAAATAACACATTAATCATCATAGCAGAGTACAGATAATAGCAGAAACAATAAATAAAACAATTTTACATGGATATGACAGCGAAATCACAACATGTAGGAATATCAGAATAGCATAACGTGGGATATACTTAGTAAATAAAAGGAAAGTGATCAGTCATCATCGCCAGAGGCGGAATACATACATGCAGTGAGACATAATAAGGGTATCGGTCTACATCGCCGAAGGCGGAATACATATACATATAGTGAGAAATACGGAAAGTAAATCAGTCTGCATCGCCAGTGGCGGAATCATAATAAGTATACAATAATGGCGGAAAATATCAAAGTCATCTCTATAAAGTTAGCCTCGCCATGAGCCAAAAGTGCACTCTATGCAGCAGTGCAACACCAAAAACCACCTGGCACCTGTGTACTAGGCTGCCCGTGTGAAAATAAGGGCACCCGCGTTTGCAAAGTGAAACAAACAACGAGTCAGTCATGGGGACTGGTATGAGGAATCTATTTAACAGTTAAACAACAGTAAATAGCAAATCATAGGACCACGCCACTTTCGCGGAACGGGTTTACTCCAGTGATTGCTAGTGCATTTAAAACAAAGTAAATTCTTTTAAAACAACGCAATGCTTTTAGAAAGAATGAAGCCATTATAAGACTCAGGTCCCATCACACAATGCAACGCAAGCCGGAGGATAGAGTTTTACCTTATAATAGCCAAATATGCTTGATACGTATAAAGCAAAATCATTTGATATTATTACTAGTGCATATATGTTTCAAAAATGAATAGCATCATAAATATCAATCATAGGCAGCATAGCTACCATCTACTATGTCTCCATACTAGTTCTACAATCAAATCCGTTATCTCGTATTGGAAATTGGATTTCCGTCATGAGTCGAGGCAAGGGGCAAGCTCCTCTCCGCTTCGAGACACTCTAGCAAATGCCTCGGGACTACACACTCTGGGTAACCCCTGGATGCTTCAGGGCCGGTCCTCACTTACGTTAGAGGATTGGCAATTCCTGAACACACGTTTCTCGGTCCTTACAGACCTATAATCGAGGCGCCTCGCATTCCAACAACCACAAAGGTGAAAAATAGATATATATGTCAGGGCTGGTAAGTCACTGACACCACCATAGCTAGAAAGAAACGTCGTGCTATCCCTGTAGTCCGTATCCCGTTTTTAACTCATACCGGGGTGTGAGGCTCGCGAATCTACGAAATACACAAAGTTGGGTCATGTAGACCTAGCTTTGATCATCATCCACAAGACTTTGCTTTGCAACAGAAGCCTTGATCACAGCATCTTGGCATGCCACATAGGCAGTCCACTCCATACGATTGATTTCCATCGATATATAACCTCTGAGCTCGTACGTCTCAAAGAAGGGCGTTAAGCAAAAGAATAAATTCTCCTCCGCCAAACAGATATATATTTAACAGAAATCAATCAGTACAGAAAAAAATCCAATGTCAGACACATAGTCCATTTACAAGTCCGTCCTGGGTCTGAACGAAACCGGAGGCGTCAAATTCCTCGCAAATCCGTACAATCAACACAAACGTCCAGACGGCTACTACTTCCATTCCCTTCCGGTAGCTACTCCGGTCAGGAACCTCAGTAGCGCCCATCCAACCGATACGAAGATCGTCGGTCTTGAATCGTCTTTGCATTTTCCAATTCGAATCGCTCGATAAATTATTTGAAATGAGGGTTAGCTCGGCCCTTTCAAATAATTCACGTCATTAGAATTTAAATCGATTTATTTTATGGTTTTATTATTCGACATCCATCTTTCGGTTCTTTAGTGTTATTTTTATGTCATACACATACACCCATCCAATATCAAACAATTCAAGCCCATTTGGTTTATTCTCAATCAATATAGCTTATAATATTTTATAACGATTTTTCGCCATTTTTATTTATTTAAAAATGGCCATATTTAATTAAACGACGTTTCAGGTCGTGCCGTGGCACTGGCGCTGTTTTCCCCTTTATTTGTTTTACACATATCGGAAAATCTAACCGTTGGATTTCTACAAAGTCTATATCAGTGGGAAGATATTCTCAAAGCGAACCCAACGGTTCCAGTTTCGTGAGAATCCGACGGTCGGATCTTCCACACTAGTCGTTTGAAGTTACGGTTTCAAAATTCGAACTGCAGCGTCGTTATTCGATTAAATTTAATTATATTTATATTTATATATAAATATAAACGATTCTGGCACTGTTTTTCTTCAGATTTGAATTAAACATTCCGGACAATCCAACCGTTGGATTTTTACAAGGTTGGTGCCGTTGGAAAGATATTTCCAAGGCGAACTCCGCGATTGCGGTTTCGGGAAAATTTGATGGTCGGATTCCTCGTACTAATCATTTCAAATTATGATTCCGAAACACGAACTGCACGGCCTCTATTCCTTTTTATTATATTTGTATTTATATATATAAATATAGTTCATCCTATAATTTCAACTATAGCTCATTTTATATTTTCAACTTCGTTTTCACTTCAAATATTTCACTAACGCCTTAATATTTTGAAAAATTTCGCCATAACCTCCTTTGTACGGGGAGGGGTTTGGAAATTTATTGGGCCGTATTAGGTACCCAATAAATCCTAAAAAGCATTCACATATTTTTAGTGATATATTTTGGTGTTTACGGGGGAGCATGTACTGATAATCACTCCAGAGAATAAATTCCCGTCACCCCGTTTCCGTGTGGAAATAAATAGTCCATGTGCCGTATCTAATAACTAGAGTGACGTGATTATTGTCAACTCCAGACCCGTGTGGGGTTTTTATTATTCTGGCAATTTATCGTTATAATTTATATAGTCCATATCAGTCATCAGTTCAACCTGTAGTACATAGTCATCGTCATACAAGCCTCTTGCTTATATGGTAAATCTTCCACCTCGTCACACAAGCTCCAATTGCTTATGTGGAATATGATGAAGTATGCCTATCGCCAAGAAGTATGCCATGTAGTGTAGTTCAAAATTAATTGTTACTATCCTATGGCGTTATTTATTATTTCACACAGGAAAACCAGCACTCCGCATCCAATGGCATTCACAGGAGTTGATATATAAATAAAATTGTGCAGCCAACTCATCAAGGTTTACCTATTTGTCGGGCACGCAAATAATTTCTTTACTCTATAGCTAATCCATTTTTTCCTGTTCAACACATGTATATATATGCAGAACATAGCTAATAATAATATTTCTAGCAAACTATTATTTATTTCAACACGTGTGTATTTTTAACTAAGCATATACATGATAAAAGGAATATTTTTATCATCAAAAATATTTATTCGACACATGTGTATTTTTAACTAAGCGTATACATGATAAAAGGAATATTTTTATCATCAAAAATATTTATTCGACACATGTGTATTTTTAACACTTCTTATTCACTATAAAAATATAGTTTTCATTGTCGATTCTTTTTATTTTTAGAAGACGATAACATTCAACACATGAATTTCAACTCGACGAACAAATTGCAATTCAACACATGAATATTCTATATCGTTTTTATATATATAAAAATGTGATTTTTATTGCTAAAGCCATTTGTTTAAATTCAAATAATATTCAACACATGAATTTCAACTCAACGAATGAATTGCAACTCAACACATGAATATCCTATATCGTGTGTATATATATAAAAATGTGATTTTTTTTTTGCTAAAGCCATTTGTTTGAATTCAAATAATATTCAACACATGAATTTCAACTCAACGAATGAATTGCAACTCAACACATGAATATCCTATATCGTTTGTATATATATAAAAATGTGATTTTTATTGCTAAAGCCATTTGTTTAAATTCAAATAATATTCAACACATGAATTTTAACTCAACGAATGAATTGCAACTCAACACATGAATATTCGATATAGTTTGAATATATATAAAAATGTGATTTTTATCGCTAAAGCCATTTGTTTAAATTCGGATAATATTCAACACATGAATTTCAACTCAACGAATGAATTGCAACTCAACACATGAATATTCGATATAGCATATGTAAATAATTTCAACGAATGAAAATTATTCTAACACATAAATATTTCAGAAAATTTCGGCAGCATAACGGCAGGGTAGTTAAAACCGGGACTGTCCCTTGTACGGCTCCTCGCTCTACCTTAAAACCTCGCGGTTTTTGACAATGGGGATCATGCATCTAGTTCGCACGCAGGCGGCATTTTTTATTTTCAATTCCACAATCCTATTCTATTTTGTTTCAACCACAAGAGGGTATTTTTCAACCATAATATCAACCACAAACAATTATTTCCAACCATTTGTCAAACCATATGATATCACGTCAATCAAAAGCAATAAATATCGTCCATGGTCTGTGGACGAGGGGAGTATATATATATATATATATATATATATATAATAATTCACTTGCATTTCATCACAATTCAAAGCATATATGTTTCAAACAACGCTTGTATAATTTATACATTGCTAATATAACTTATACAACACATGTACATGAGGTATACAATGCGTATATAATTTACACTTCGCTTATATAATTTATACAACACGATTTCATTCACACAGATAATTTAGATTCCTCACATTGGTTATTGCAGTGCTAAAAATCGTAGGAAGGTCAGAAAAATCCGCGGCTTCTTCTAGAATGTAGAGAGCCTCCTTGCGGTCACGGTGTCTCCTGTTTCATCGAATTTCGTTAAAGAACGAAAAAGATATTATTTTTCAAAGTTTTGCAATGCTTTATAGTGTAAAAACAGTTTAAAATTATATAAGCCGTTAGTTTTCAAACCTGCTCAAATCTAGGTTTGGATTTTTCTCTTGATTCGTTGCCCTATAGGATGATCAGACTGTTGGACGTCGTCGAGGGAGGGAAGAGCTTTCCGGCGCTGGTAGTCTGAGGTGGTGCGAAGGCGAATCGAGGCGGCGGCGGCTCCGGGAAGGCGACGACTTTCTCGACGTCGTTCAGGCGAAGGAGCTGACGAGAGGGGGCGGCGTTGGGTCGGATGTGGAGAGGAGGCGTAGGGCTGTCGACTGGTGGTGGTGGCGCGGCCTAGCGTCGCCTGTGGCGATCGGAAAAGGGACGAGAAGCTTCGAGCAACGTGGATCGTCCAGAGCAGGGTGGCGGCTAGGGTTCCGTAGTTTTTTTTTTTTTTAAATGAAAATTTCCTATTGGCCAGAATTTATAGAAAATTTTTAAATAGTGTTTTTGCAAACGGACTCCTTTTTAAACCCAACGACTGTCGCCCCTAGCTAAATACCCCCATTCCGGACACAATGGGATATGTTTCGTTGGCCATTTCGACTGTTACAGTCAGTTATTTTTCAAATTAAAATATAAAACATTCGATATTTAATTTAAACGTACATTTCAATTTGCCAGGGCCACAAACTGAATCGAAAAATTCCAAAAAAATATATCTAGCTTTGTTTTGACGATACGGTCCTAACAAAACCAGTTTCGTCGAATTCTGAGCTCGTTTGAAAAACGGCCATTTTTAGGTCGACCCATTTCAACAGAATTTGACCAAACACGTTATCTTTTGCCCCGCTCACATACTAGCTCCAAAAATTATGAAATTTGAAACTTAGCAATAGTTTGACATCCCGGACCCAACAAAAGTGGTTTCGTCGAATTCCGAGGTCGTATGCAAAATCTCAATTTTCAAGGGCTATATATACTATATAGCGACCTTTCTGAAAATTCATTCGGCCATAACTTTTGATTTCTGTTATGAAATTTCGATTTTTCAGATTCGTTAGAAAGGTATTGATAAACAGATTTAAATATTTTCAGTTTCGTCAAAATCCGTTATATTTTCCACCCGGTACAGTCAGACAAAGTTTATATCCCAAATTTCAAACGGCCATACCATACCTAATTCTATATTTTATGGAAATAGGCTATTTAAATTATTCAGATTTCTTGGTAATAACCTAATTTAAAAATTTTAAACTGGTTCACATTTTCCGGGTTATTACAGTTTCATTTCGCTATCATGTGATTTTGAGATTTTGGCGATTTTATAATGTGTTATAACTCTTGAATGAGATTCATTTGAATAAGATTATGTTGTCATTTGCATATGTTCATACATGGCGATGCTTCCATAATATTTAGACCGAGACATTTCAGGTGCAGGGACATGGAGAACAATTGGTAATTTACTGGGTTTAGAGGAGTATAGTAATCTAGTGAATTACTTATTACCATGTATTGAATAGAATGATGTGTAAGTTCCGATGTGTAATTAGTTAACGTGTATGAAACATCAAAGATTATATTTATTATATTTTATTGTTGCGGCTACCTCTCTGTGATCTCTGTATTTCTGTATATTATGTATTGTTCTATCCTGGAGGCACACATGCAATTGTTTTGTACCGACGTTGAGTACGTAAAGGTAAGTGATATTTCAGAAATTTTAATATGCACCAGTGTTAGTCCAAGAGAATTTGCATGTGTGTGGCCCTACAGCCTTATTCTCCATATTATCTGATGGTATTACTTAGTAGTACTCTTGGATAATATGGGTATAGAGGTGGGGTGTTACATCTTGGTATTAGAGCAGGTTTAGAACAATACAATATATATGTATATATATATATAGACATGGGTCTAGACCTTAGAAAAGGCTTAGAGTCCTTGTCCCCATGGGTGCGCAGTAGATTTTATTGTATTTTATGATAATAGGCGTATAGGATGATCACCGGGGTAATCATCCGGGTATGTATTTGTTACTTCTCTATTGTATAATATCATATTGCTTTGCTTCGCCCAAAATTGTAGCGTTTATCTTTATTAAAAATTTAAATAGTAGTGTGTGATTTAGAAATATAAAGTTCCGCAGCAGAGAGTAATATATAAATTTCCGCTGAAGGCGTTGTTTGTTTGTTCTTCGATTGTTGATTATTTAATAAATATTATAAGAAAGAATTAAATAAATAAAGGTTAGATAAAAGGAAGATGTAAATATATTTAAATACAATAGTAATTATTAATGTAATGATTCTCATAAAAAAATAAAATACAACTATATCTTTTATTAAGCAAAAACAGGTAAAGGACTGCTGTTAATATGCATTAAGCTTTGACAGTTAGCATATAAAGTAAACCGGTTTATTTATATTATTTTATTTTGAGAAATTTTACTTCTCGGTTTTTCCTGATGCTATCTGGTTATGTATATAGGTATGTTATGACTGGGCTTGGTGCTTGGCATATCCAACTACTTTGAGACTGTGTTCATGTCCAAGCTGGCATTTTTGTAATGCCTATCAATAGAAATGAAACATTCATTGTAACACCCCACATCCGTTAGTGTCACTCACAAAGGGAATGCACTAAGTTCTGTGGAGCATTTAGGGTAAAAGATACAGATAAATTACAAGACAGACAGAAATTAAACAGCGGAAAATAAAACTTTGCTTTATTGATAAAATAGTTTGTACAATGGTTTCTTTACAATATCAGAGTATCATCTGTCTTACAAAATAAAGAAGCATAAAAACAACATTTATATTCCCCGATTTTAGCAAGAGCCAGCCATAGCATCTGAAAAGAGAGTCCAAGCAAACTTCGACGAATCTTCAAGCTGGGAAAGAGTGGCAGTCCAACTTAACCTGAGCTAAACTATTCCCGCCTTTACTACCTGGGGGGGGGGGGGGAACGGAAGAAAAGAAGACGAAAGAAAAACAGAGTCAGACATAAAGCCTGAGTAAGTTCAGTAACTTCTAGCATGTGAACATGGAAAAACAAAACGACATGAATTAACTGAATACAAGATTACACCATGACGATAGGGTCAACAAGATTAGACAAGGTAATCACAAGATATGCTAAGATAAGATAAACTGGATACGCTCTAATACTTTCGCCGCTTCGCTATTTCCTTGTTATGCTGGTTTCTATATCTCTGCACCGCCTATCTAGTGTCCCAACTAGTAACGATAATGTGATCCCAATCCCTGTATCTTCCATTGCCTTCCGGCATACATTCATTATTTATTACCTAGATCAAATCTAGGGTTTTCCTGTCAAGTGCTTTCTAGATTTAACTAGAGTTTTACGCTATCTGCTGAATGCTTCTCGAGTTCAGGGTTTATGCCACCTAGTCCAACTAGGGATTACGCTACCTGTCGAACGATGCCCCCAAGTCTAGGACACACAACCTAGAGTGGTATATGTTCCTATACTTCCCCACGCATGTATCGTGAATCGTTATCGCTTGTCTAGATGCACATGTCCTGTAATGTACAGTCTGAGTCCCGTGACAGGGCAAATCAAGGAATACAGAACTCGGTCGGGAGCTTTCAGATATCTGCCGATGCAGATGCTAAGGTCTGTTTTTATTCCAGTGGCTATGGTCCCACTTGACCCCTCCCTCAGCTAATGAAAGGCACACCTTGTAAAATGAGAACTATACGCCGACCCTCGGTGCCCTACTATCCTATGGCCATCCGCAACCATAACTAGATAGCAAGTATATGGTCTTTTGGAGTTCTCCGCCTTTCCGCTTCACGTATCTCGATTGACTCAAGATGGATGGTAGACGACGAGTTGCTATCACAGGGCTACCGTCTTCTCGCCGAATCACGCTGGTCCATCCTAGTCTTTAGGTTGCCACATATATATTGCAACCAAGGCATACCCTCGGTTCTTCTAACACAGACCTTAACCTCTATGAGCCCAGGATGATCATCTGCAGCCTCACAGAGGGATACCAAGAGTACCCTCACGTCCCCTCGAAGCCTCGGGCTTCGTAACCCAATTCGTTGGAGCCTTCTTAAAACCAGATGGATGTCTGCTCCTTCGTGTTATACTAAGAATTACTACTTAGTTCTACTAACTAAGGTTTACCACTTAGTTTCCAAATTCCTTGTTTTCTTAACTAAGTTTTACTACTTAGTCCCTTTTTCTATTGAGGTCTACTACTTAGTTTTCTTTCTCGCCAGGTTGGGTTGGTTAAGTGTCTTTAGTCGATTCAAGCTATCTTAACCCTCTTCCCTTATCCTATTACACTGGTTAAGTGTTATCCCTTCATGCTTTTTACTTAACCCTATTCATTTATCATATTCTGATGGTTAAGCGTTCAAGTTTACTTAACCCTATGGTCTAGTCTAGTTAACATATTAATTTGGCTAAGTGTATTACTTAACCCCAACCTCTAGTCTAATTAACATGTTAAATTGGCTAAGTGTATTAATTTTACTTAACCCCACCTTCTAGTCTAGTCAACATGTTAATTTGGCTAAGTATTCCCATGGACTTAACCCTCCCATTCTAGCTTTAACTGTGCTAAGTTGGTTAAGTGTTCCTTAACCTTCCCATTCTAGCTTAACCGTGTTAGGTTGGTTAAGTGTTCCTATGGACTTAACTCTCCCATTCTTGTTCTAGCTTTAATTAATAAATTAAAGCCGCAACCTCTCACATTAGACAGATATTGCTGCGGTTACTGGATGTGCCGGTCGGTTCCGGGCAGGTTTACACCGCAACTCAGTCTAACCTCGGGTTAGGCATATTCATGTTTTCTAAGTTCAAAGGGTTTTTGATTAATTTCCAAATCTGGTTTTGAAAACAACCATCCCGTCCTTCGGATCAGTTAGGGATAGCCAAGGAGGGCAGGAAACTTGTATTTTCCAAACCCAAGCCTAGACACTATCCTCTCTGTCACCCTAGAACCTTCTGGTCTATGTGTTATAAAAAGGGATGTTATCAAAATACTTTTCTTTTGTTTATAAATTGTTAACAATTTATTTCAAAAGCCCATTTCCCCTTTTTAGACAAATTTGGCCTAAATTTATTTGTCAAGCCTACTAGTATACTTATATTCTAGGCCCAAGTCCTAACCCAACATGCAGTTTAGGCCATTTCCTATTTCATTGCCGAAACTAGATTAAATATCCTAGTTTATAATTTATGGCCAAAACTTAACCAAGTTACATATTTTGTGGTAAATGAACAATTTAACATTTATGACGAATTCTATAAGTAAATTACTCCTAATTTACTTATTTCATTACTACTCTTTTAATGTACATTGTCACATTTATTATTATGGCCCATTCTCTCTTATTTATCATATTTATACTTTTTGGTATGTAAATTATACCAAATTTAGTGTCGCTAACCATAATTTATTCTAAACATGACAATTGCTCACAATTATGAATAAATTCAAAATTGTGCTAATATACTTATTCCAAATCAACCTTAATTAACCCAATCTTGGTTTAACATCCTAATTCACAATTTATGGCAAAACTAGAATTATTTTTCTAGTTTACATTTTATGCCTAAAATTTAGCTTACTTACTAATGCTAAATTTAATATGTCAAAATCACATATTCCCTAATCCATGTCAAATTTCCCCATTTTCATTTTAATATGCATGTCATAATACATATTCCAAATTATGCCAATTTCCAAGTTTACAATTACGTTCATATTCATTTTCATGTTTTTCCCGAAATCGCATTCCCACCGTTCGAATAATCGTGATTCAACCTAGATTATAAATAAATCTAGATTCGTAGATAAAAAGGGAATGAATCAAAATGACAAGAAGGAATAATTGGCATAAAAAGGTTTGGATAACAATGTAGGTTCAAGAATATGGGTAGACCTAACTAAATAGGTAAATTCCCACTGTCTTAAAACCAAAGAATGGGCAAAATAGGTTCAAGAACGTGGGTAGACCTAACTTAATAGGTAAATTCCCACTGTCTTAAAACCAAAGAAAAAACCAAGGAACAGGTAGAATAAATAATTGGGTTTAGACCCAATTTCACAATCACCAAACTAAAGCAATATTTTCCTAATCATGAATCATGGGTGTCAAAATCACAATTGTCCTCATTATGTCATAAGCAATAGTTTATGTCCAATTCAAAGGCTTATGCTCTTAGTCATAAGTAATGTCCATGGTCATAGGCAATATAGGCGGTGTTCATAGTCCAAAAGGGAAAATAATTCCCATAGTCCTAAGTCATTGTCATAGGCAATGTTTATATGTCCCAAAATCAAAGGCTTATGTCATAGTCCAAAGGCATATGCTTTCAAAGGCCACAGTTCTATAGTCATAGTCACGGTTACAGTCTTATTTGTCCTCGAATCATAACAGTTCTTAATTCAGTCCAAGAGTATAAACACAGATTCGAAGAGAGAGAGAGAGATTTGGCATATTCCTTTATTCCTTTAATTTCATGTCACAAATAAAACAAAATATTCAGATCTAGAAATAACCAACTTACAGAAAATAGATCTAGAAAAGAAGGAAAGCGTGGCTATGATTCGTGCGTCGTTGCTTGAAACTTGTTTGAGCTAGCCTTTGAATTCTTCACTTGAAACTTTGATTTGAATCCCTCCTTAAAAGTCTTTTAGCAGCATCTCCTCGTCTTGAATCATATTTTATTTTATTTATTTAAGAAAATTTAGAGGAGGGGAAGAAGCCATGAATCTTAGCAGCATAAGGATAGAAGAGAATTGGTGCAAAGAGAATGAAGACTAGGGCTGTTTATATAGCTGCTCAAGACCTTATCGTACACGCAGCGCTGAGTCAGCATTGAACCTAGTTAAGAAAATAGTCCAGGTACGTAGATGAATCTAGCCAAACCTTATCATACACGCAGTGCTGAGTCAGCATTGGGTCCCACAAGCTATTTTGGCGTAAAAGTTTGATTTTCAAACTTTTGAATTTCTGGAATTTATTTAACTGTTTTATTCACATGAAATATTCTTATATGTATACAATTCCTCTAACGACCATTTTACGCATATATATATACGCACAACTTTCATTTTATTTTCAAAATTCAAATGATGTTGCCATATTTCATTGACTGTAGCCTTATCTTGAATTTTATCTTTCGTATACATATATTTTGCATATATATATATATATATATATATATTCTCATATGTATATATATATATATATTCTTTATTTCCTTATATGTACGTTCTTATCCTTTCAAAATTTGAATTTGTATGCGTACATATATTTGCATGTTCAGTTGGCCCTCTCTAAAACAAAGATAAAAAAATTATGCCGCCGCCGGGGTTCGAACCCCCGACCTCCATGCTACAAATCCAATGCCTTAACCAACTGAGCTACAGAGGCTTTTGTTAATAAGTCTTAGAACAATAATAATTATTGTTCTCTCCTTACTTCTCCTTTTTCATGTTAGTTACAATACTTAAATTAAACAACTGCATGGATCTTTTTCTTTTAATTTTTCTTTTAAAAATTAATTATACTTTAATTTGAGAATCTTAATGTCACAGAATTACGGGGTGTTACATTCTCCCCCACTTAAAAGGATTTCGTCCCCGAAATCTTCAAGTTAGGAAGAATGTGTCCTACCATCCAATCACCCATCTACTCAACCATTCAATCACAGGCATTCATTGTCCTTAAAAGATTTCTAATGCTTTCATGTTCATATGCATAGTGTGTGTATATGTCTCTATCTAATGCAAAATCAGGCGGTCTACTGATTCAGTTGACCTCCTTAATGCAAATCATGTTAGTGCCATGCGTCCAATCATGCATGCAAACATTCCTAGTCATGTAAATACTACATGCGTGCAGAGCCATTCATCCATATGCAACGTCCATATGATATCATATCAAGTTCAACTTATAAACAAATGCATATATGTAAATGCTATATGAAATCGTTCGAACTTGATCTAGTGTCTAATACGTATGCATATGCATCCACGAGCGACCATTTGCAACCACTTGCAACCATTCAACCATAACATGTTTCAAATACATGTTTACATCCATTGGCTTCTACCTAAAGATCGCAGATTCGATCTAGAGGATATACTTTGGAAAGAGAGAAACAACTATGCGTAAAGCTCCTAAACAAAGAAATCATGGATGCACCCTTAAGAAAAAGGGTATGTTGCTAGTATCTAGCCTTCTTGAGCTTTACTTCACTGTATCTTAACCAATTTTTTACTCCACGATTGTGAAGTTTCTAAGCTCCATCTCCAAAATGAACAAATGTCAACCAAGTGTATATAGTAGGATGATCAGAGGTCTCTCCTCCTATCTTATCCATCATGCCATAATTATAAGGGTCAAAAGCTCACTACGCGCTTTTTAGAGCGCCTGCCACAACTATCCATCTCTCACGCAAACCATCCTAGTCGAACTCGACATTCCTTAAGTACAAGCCCCAAAGGCCTAAACCAATATCAGACAAGCACCCAAGGAATATCTCCTTTGAATTTAAACGATCTACGTGAGATGATATAAGCAGACTCGATAGCTATTCTCAAATCCCTACTAACCAAAAATAAACTGGTCGGACCACTAATTGGATTTGAGACTCTAGTGGGACCTTTCTACTATACAAGTACTATGGTGCAGAGACTCAACTATGGAAGTGGATACGAACAAATGCGAAGCGATAAAACCAAAGGAAATAGCACGAACAGAAAACTAGACTCTTCCAACTGGACTACCTTTCTCCTAGGTACGCTTGGTGGCGAAAGCATGTACTTGTCCTTCTGAAAATCTCGTCCTCGTTCTTGCCCTTGTCCTTAAGTATATGCCCTATCATACCCTAGTAAAGATACTTCCTCTTGTCTTAGGTTTTATAATTTCTTCCTCCTTCGTGTGCTAAGTCTACATCCATGAACTCCTCATCCTAGGGTTATGCTCCTTAGCCAAACTCCTCATCCCCTTCCATGTGTAGTCATGTTGACAAATCTCTCGAAAACTGCCTCCATCGTCCGGAAAACCTTATAAGCTTCGAAAGAAAACTGCCTGTAGATGAAACAACTACGGCTATGGATGGAAGCCGGGCACTACTTTTCCCTTCGATGAGGTTACCTCCCAGAAAGCCAGGAGCCCCAGAGACTCAAGAAAGAAGGAGACAAGAATTTAAACAGAGGAAGAGAAGATAGTGCGTATGGCTTTGGGGAATATGCCTTTAAAACAAATCTCTTCTTTTGAAAATGCTTCTTTTAAAACCGTTTGAAAATAATTTTTCAAATCCTTTATCTGATCTGGTAACCTTCAGCTCTGATACCACGTGTAACACCCCACATCCGTTAGTGTCACTCACAAAGGGAATGCACTAAGTTCTGTGGAGCATTTAGGGTAAAAGATACAGATAAATTACAAGACAGACAGAAATTAAACAGCGGAAAATAAAACTTTGCTTTATTGATAAAATAGTTTGTACAATGGTTTCTTTACAATATCAGAGTATCATCTGTCTTACAAAATAAAGAAGCATAAAAACAACATTTATATTCCCCGATTTTAGCAAGAGCCAGCCATAGCATCTGAAAAGAGAGTCCAAGCAAACTTCGACGAATCTTCAAGCTGGGAAAGAGTGGCAGTCCAACTTAACCTGAGCTAAACTATTCCCGCCTTTACTACCTGGGGGGGGGGGGACGGAAGAAAAGAAGACGAAAGAAAAACAGAGTCAGACATAAAGCCTGAGTAAGTTCAGTAACTTCTAGCATGTGAACATGGAAAAACGAAACGACATGAATTAACTGAATACAAGATTACACCATGACGATAGGGTCAACAAGATTAGACAAGGTAATCACAAGATATGCTAAGATAAGATAAACTGGATACGCTCTAATACTTTCGCCGCTTCGCTATTTCCTTGTTATGCTGGTTTCTATATCTCTGCACCGCCTATCTAGTGTCCCAACTAGTAACGATAATGTGATCCCAATCCCTGTATCTTCCATTGCCTTCCAGCATACATTCATTATTTATTACCTAGATCAAATCTAGGGTTTTCCTGTCAAGTGCTTTCTAGATTTAACTAGAGTTTTACGCTATCTGCTGAATGCTTCTCGAGTTCAGGGTTTATGCCACCTAGTCCAACTAGGGATTACGCTACCTGTCGAACGATGCCCCCAAGTCTAGGACACACTACCTAGAGTGGTATATGTTCCTATACTTCCCCACGCATGTATCGTGAATCGTTATCGCTTGTCTAGATGCACATGTCCTGTAATGTGCAGTCCGAGTCCCGTGACAGGGCAAATCAAGGAATACAGAACTCGGTCGGGAGCTTTCAGATATCTGCCGATGCAGATGCTAAGGTCTGTTTTTATTCCAGTGGCTATGGTCCCACTTGACCCCTCCCTCAGCTAATGAAAGGCACACCTTGTAAAATGAGAACTATACGCCGACCCTCGGTGCCCTACTATCCTATGGCCATCCGCAACCATAACTAGATAGCAAGTATATGGTCTTTTGGAGTTCTCCGCCTTTCCGCTTCACATATCTCGATTGACTCAAGATGGATGGTAGACGACGAGTTGCTATCACAGGGCTACCGTCTTCTCGCCGAATCACGCTGGTCCATCCTAGTCTTTAGGTTGCCACATATATATTGCAACCAAGGCATACCCTCGGTTCTTCTAACACAGACCTTAACCTCTATGAGCCCAGGATGATCATCTGCAGCCTCACAGAGGGATACCAAGAGTACCCTCACGTCCCCTCGAAGCCTCGGGCTTCGTAACCCAATTCGTTGGAGCCTTCTTAAAACCAGATGGATGTCTGCTCCTTCGTATTATACTAAGAATTACTACTTAGTTCTACTAACTAAGGTTTACCACTTAGTTTCCAAATTCCTTGTTTTCTTAACTAAGTTTTACTACTTAGTCCCTTTTTATATTGAGGTCTACTACTTAGTTTTCTTTCTCGCCAGGTTGGGTTGGTTAAGTGTCTTTAGTCGATTCAAGCTATCTTAACCCTCTTCCCTTATCCTATTACACTGGTTAAGTGTTATCCCTTCATCCTTTTTACTTAACCCTATTCATTTATCATATTCTGATGGTTAAGCGTTCAAGTTTACTTAACCCTATGGTCTAGTCTAGTTAACATATTAATTTGGCTAAGTGTATTACTTAACCCCAACCTCTAGTCTAATTAACATGTTAAATTGGCTAAGTGTATTAATTTTACTTAACCCCACCTTCTAGTCTAGTCAACATGTTAATTTGGCTAAGTATTCCCATGGACTTAACCCTCCCATTCTAGCTTTAACTGTGCTAAGTTGGTTAAGTGTTCCTTAACCTTCCCATTCTAGCTTAACCGTGTTAGGTTGGTTAAGTGTTCCTATGGACTTAACTCTCCCATTCTTGTTCTAGCTTTAATTAATAAATTAAAGCCGCAACCTCTCACATTAGACAGATATTGCTGCGGTTACTGGATGTGCCGGTCGGTTCCGGGCAGGTTTACACCGCAACTCAGTCTAACCTCGGGTTAGGCATATTCATGTTTTCTAAGTTCAAAGGGTTTTTGATTAATTTCCAAATCTGGTTTTGAAAACAACCATCCCGTCCTTCGGATCAGTTAGGGATAGCCAGGGAGGGCAGGAAACTTGTATTTTCCAAACCCAAGTCTAGACACTATCCTCTCTGTCACCCTAGAACCTTCTGGTCTATGTGTTATAAAAAGGGATGTTATCAAAATACTTTTCTTTTGTTTATAAATTGTTAACAATTTATTTCAAAAGCCCATTTCCCCTTTTTAGACAAATTTGGCCTATATTTATTTGTCAAGCCTACTAGTATACTTATATTCTAGGCCCAAGTCCTAACCCAACATGCAGTTTAGGCCATTTCCTATTTCATTGCCGAAACTAGATTAAATATCCTAGTTTATAATTTATGGCCAAAACTTAACCAAGTTACATATTTTGTGGTAAATGAACAATTTAACATTTATGACGAATTCTATAAGTAAATTACTCCTAATTTACTTATTTCATTACTACTCTTTTAATGTACATTGTCACATTTATTATTATGGCCCATTCTCTCTTATTTATCATATTTATACTTTTTGGTATGTAAATTATACCAAATTTAGTGTCGCTAACCATAATTTATTCTAAACATGACAATTGCTCACAATTATGAATAAATTCAAAATTGTGCTAATATACTTATTCCAAATCAACCTTAATTAACCCAATCTTGGTTTAACATCCTAATTCACAATTTATGGCAAAACTAGAATTATTTTTCTAGTTTACATTTTATGCCTAAAATTTAGCTTACTTACTAATGCTAAATTTAATATGTCAAAATCACATATTCCCTAATCCATGTCAAATTTCCCCGTTTTCATTTTAATATGCATGTCATAATACATATTCCAAATTATGCCAATTTCCAAGTTTACAATTACGTTCATATTCATTTTCATGTTTTTCCCCAAATCGCATTCCCACCGTTCGAATAATCGTGATTCAACCTAGATTATAAATAAATCTAGATTCGTAGATAAAAAGGGAATGAATCAAAATGACAAGAAGGAATAATTGGCATAAAAAGGTTTGGATAACAATGTAGGTTCAAGAATATGGGTAGACCTAACTAAATAGGTAAATTCCCACTGTCTTAAAACCAAAGAATGGGCAAAATAGGTTCAAGAACGTGGGTAGACCTAACTTAATAGGTAAATTCCCACTGTCTTAAAACCAAAGAAAAAACCAAGGAACAGGTAGAATAAATAATTGGGTTTAGACCCAATTTCACAATCACCAAACTAAAGCAATATTTTCCTAATCATGAATCATGGGTGTCAAAATCACAATTGTCCTCATTATGTCATAAGAAATAGTTTATGTCCAATTCAAAGGCTTATGCTCTTAGTCATAAGTAATGTCCATGGTCATAGGCAATATAGGCGGTGTTCATAGTCCAAAAGGGAAAATAATTCCCATAGTCCTAAGTCATTGTCATAGGCAATGTTTATATGTCCCAAAATCAAAGGCTTATGTCATAGTCCAAAGGCATATGCTTTCAAAGGCCACAGTTCTATAGTCATAGTCACGGTTACAGTCTTATTTGTCCTCGAATCATAACAGTTCTTAATTCAGTCCAAGAGTATAAACACAGATTCGAAGAGAGAGAGAGAGAGATTTGGCATATTCCTTTATTCCTTTAATTTCATGTCACAAATAAAACAAAATATTCAGATCTAGAAATAACCAACTTACATAAAATAGATCTAGAAAAGAAGGAAAGCGTGGCTATGATTCGTGCGTCGTTGCTTGAAACTTGTTTGAGCTAGCCTTTGAATTCTTCACTTGAAACTTTGATTTGAATCCCTCCTTAAAAGTCTTTTAGCAGCATCTCCTCGTCTTGAATCATATTTTATTTTATTTATTTAAGAAAATTTAGAGGAGGGGAAGAAGCCATGAATCTTAGCAGCATAAGGATAGAAGAGAATTGGTGCAAAGAGAATGAAGACTAGGGCTGTTTATATAGCTGCTCAAGACCTTATCGTACACGCAGCGCTGAGTCAGCATTGAACCTAGTTAAGAAAATAGTCCAGGTACGTAGATAAATCTAGCCAAACCTTATCATACACGCAGTGCTGAGTCAGCATTGGGTCCCACAAGCTATTTTGGCGTAAAAGTTTGATTTTCAAACTTTTGAATTTCTGGAATTTATTTAACTGTTTTATTCACATGAAATATTCTTATATGTATACAATTCCTCTAACGACCATTTTACGCGTATATATATACGCACAACTTTCATTTTATTTTCAAAATTCAAATGATGTTGCCATATTTCATTGACTGTAGCCTTATCTTGAATTTTATCTTTCGTATACATATATTTTGCATATATATATATATATATTCTCATATGTATATATATATTTTCTTTATTTCCTTATATGTACGTTCTTATCCTTTCAAATTTTGAATTTGTATGCGTACATATATTTGCATGTTCAGTTGGCCCTCTCTAAAACAAAGATAAAAAAATTATGCCGTCGCCGGGGTTCGAACCCCCGACCTCCATGCTACAAATCCAATGCCTTAACCAACTGAGCTACAGAGGCTTTTGTTAATAAGTCTTAGAACAATAATAATTATTGTTCTCTCCTTACTTCTCCTTTTTCATGTTAGTTACAATACTTAAATTAAACAACTGCATGGATCTTTTTCTTTTAATTTTTCTTTTAAAAATTAATTATACTTTAATTTGAGAATCTTAATGTCACAGAATTACGGGGTGTTACATTCATGCTCGTGAAAGATAGGTTTATTTATACATTGCTAGCTATATAATCTAATTCAAACCCAGTTGTAGAGTATAAAATGTAAATAAGCTTAGTCCTAGTTATTTCATCTTCCAGTTTGTACACGCAAGCTACAAGTTTTTGTAAGTTTTACTTTCGATATCACTTATTACAAGTTATTTACTTCGGTTTACACTCGGGTATCTTGAAGTATATAGGAAAGTTAGTCTGCATTCACGATTTGTGTTATACCTTTGTAACTAGGAATATATCAATTTCGCCCCTATATTATTTATGGCCTTGTACACACTCTTGCTATCTTAATTTGGGATATGCACCGGCTGTCACGTTTAAAAGTGGAGACATGTTAGTTCTTGCACATAAAAGTCTGTCCTGTTACATGCATAACATGGGCCATTGAAACCTTATCCTTGAATGCATGCGACATTTTCTAGCAAATGATAATTCCATTTATTTTTCATTTCTCTTTGGCAAATGGAGCAACTTCCCTTTTACAGAAAGGCTTCCCTCTTGGTAGATTCCTTTCCTTTTTCCTTTGTTTATTCACAACAAAAACATCTACTGCTTCCTCTTGTAAAAATACAATTCATCCATTCATGGGAAAGAAAAAGAAATAGACAACTATAATTCCCACCATTGATTCACTTCCCAAGCAAATAAATTTTCCACATTCCCACAGCATGTACATATGCATGCTACGTTTGGGAGTGGGTATTAGCCATTGTGGGACTGTTGTGTTAGTGTGCATGTCAGTGGGAAGTGGCGTGTGATTAGCTTGCAGGCGAATGTATATATATGTATTGTGGTATTATTCGCATGTGTGTGTAATTGGAAATTTGTGATGAAAATCCCCTTTTGTAGTTTTATGTCAGAGTATTTAAAATTGAAGGCCTTTGAGGTTTGAACTTAATTTACTATAACTAGAAATGAAATTATCTCTTGCTTCAGGCTTATAATATCATTATTCGTAAACTTTCAATTGGGGGTGTTCTTTGTCTTTAATTTGACATATCAAAGCTGAAGTTATTTTGGTTTAAGCTTTAACCAATAATCAGGTGAAGTCTGTTGATGTGTAAAGTGTGAGGTTGAAAGTAGCATTAATAACTAAAATAAATAAATAAATAAAATTGACTGTGGTATCTGGATTCTCCGATATGTTTGAGTAAACCATTTTGGCCTTGAGAACTCTAACAAATTGTGATATCTTGATTTCAAAATCTTTGTTCTACTATTGAAAATATAACCTGGTACGTATTGGTTGAGTTCTCTAAGTTCAATTGTGATGCTTTGCTGTTGTGGCCTTTTACTATTTTCTAGTTTGTTTGCATTTCCATGGCTTGCTTGTGGGTTTCTTGATTGAAATGATCCTATATGAGTGACCATAGTTGCTGCCTTGACCATGTTTTATATATGTCTGTTTGCAATGGAATGGAATTTTTGTGTTTAATAATGATTAAAGCATGAATTAGAGATGTCGGGAATCGCTGTCCAGAAAATAAGAACCTCATAAATGGCGCTGAACAACTTTAAATGTAACTTTTAAATGATTAATCCGACTTTTATGATTTTATACTTTTCGGAAAGCTTAAAACATATGCAATTACTTTCATTTGGGACGTTCAGCTAGATCTTGATGTTTGCTTCACTGAAATTGTACATTTGCGGGACCAACCTGTGATGTATATTTGTTTTCAATGGGCAATGCTAGGTTGTTTTAAGCATAAATTTCAATTCTTTTGCTTGATTTTAACGATTGAGGACTTTTTGGAAAGCCAACAGTCTAAACATCAACTCTTGTTTGAATCGTTTTGAAAAATTTTGATGTCTACTTCGTTAAAAATGCAAATTTGTAAAATTGGCCTGAGCGGGCTGTTTTTCAGTTTTATGGAACTATGTTGGTTTGGCCATAACTTTTGAATTGTATGTCGGATTTCAGAGATTTTGGACTTTCCAGAAAGCTAAGGTTGTAAGCTACTATTTTATTCAAAGAGTCTTATGAAATTCTAATGTTTATTATGCTAGAAATGCAAATTTATCTCGCTGTCCGGAAAGTTAGGTTATTAAAACAGAGCTGAAAGAACATGTTCTTTACTTTTGAACGGTTTATCCAAATTTGACGATCCTGTACTTCTAATAAAGCTAGAAACATAAGCTACAACTTTTCTTTTATGTGTTTCGCAAAATTTTGACATATTCTATGCTAAAATCCTGATGTAGTATCGCTGACCTGCTATTTATACAGGAATTTTTGGGCTGGGGTTTTCTTTTGAAATAAATGAAGTTTCTAATCCTTTATTGATCGCAGATAGTTTGCTCCAATTGCTTCCACGATTGATTCGCTAATCTTCGATTGCTCTTGATTGTGGATGCTTCTTTGTCGAGTATTATTACACTAGTGATCCAGTAGGATTTAGTCCGTCGTTGGTTTAAGTTTTTCTCGACTTCTCTATTTCCTTGCCAATGATGATTAGGTACAAATAGGAGATATTCCTATAATTTCTCTGATTTCTTGATTTGATAATTTTGGCTGGATTTCCTTTTTTTTCCGACTTATTCTCCTTTGAATTTTAGACTTAAACTTTCGAATATTTCTCTAATTATATGTCTCTGATTTCATATGTACATTGTATGTCTGTGTATGTTTGATGTACAGATGTTATACTTTTTCTTATGTTTTGAGTCTATCTATTTGAACTTCTATAATGCGTGACTTGCTCCAGTTTTGTGTCTTGTAGTTTGGTTTGGTTTTTTTACATTTTGCACACTCCTTTTCTTACTGTCTTCATCTTCTTAACCAATGTACATGCATGTTGAACTGTCCTTAGTGTGTTTGGTTGAACTTATGCTCCTTGCTGCTATGTATCATGTTGCATATGTTCTTTGCTTGACTCTATACCTTCAAAATGTGGGTATGCACTTGTGTATTTGCTTCTCTAAGTTTGTATGCTGACTTTGTGGCAATTTTGGTTATTGAACCACTTTGAATTCTTGCAATTCGTTAATGTACCACTTTGAGTTGTTGTAGTCTTGCATCTGTGTGCTTTTGTTGCTTCCTTGCACCTGTTCAATTTGTTATGACGGATCTGAACTGCTGCATTCTGCTGCTTGTTGTCATTATGATCATGTTTACTTTGTGTACGCTTGGTCCTCGTTGATCATGTACATGCGTTTACATTGTCCTTTTGCTTTTATTTGATCTTCCTTTAAACTTTGTAGATGTGCATTTTGTTGTGTGTGTTGATGGTGTGAGTGTAAACTTGTGATTTATTAAAAAAAAGGGGGTTAAATTCTAGTACATGCCCGGACATTAATTTTCCAATTTTACAGCCATGTAGATTAAATTATAACTTTTGATTTTCTTTCCCATTTTTGACGATCTTGGACATTTTGAAAAGCCATGAATGTAATCTACAATTTTGTTTAAAATAGTTTAAATTTTTTAATGTTTGCTGGCATAGAAAAGCGGATTTAAATCGCTGTCCCGAAAATGAAAGTTGTTGAAATTAATTTATTAAAATTCATTGCATACTTACAGTAAAATAAGTAGACCATGGAGACCATATAGATAAAATGATTGTAGTTTATGTCAAAATAAAAATAAACATGAGTTGGTTATCATTTTCATATTAGAAATTGCGAGGACGCAATTCTATTAAGGGGGAAAGTCTGTAGCAATCATGTTTTCGACGTCGGAGTTATGCATATGCTTTTGATTTGTAGTAATTTGTTAAATTGAGCAAATGAATTAAATTAAAGGAATTTATTTGCGATATTGAACAATTTTTAAAAATAATTGGAATAGTTGGAAAATAAATCTGTTATGAGTGAAGGTTAAATTGATTAATAAATTAGATGAGCGTCGATTTGAATAAATCATTAATCATCAAAATTATAAGCTATGGAACGGGATGTAGATAAATTTATATAGTATTGGGAATAATTTGAGAACTAAAATTTTAGTTGAAAACTTCATTAAAAATTAGTTTAAAGAAAACTGGTCTCAAATCAATTGTGGTCACAGCCAAAACCCAGACAGATCAATTTCTATTTTTCTCTCGAAGCTGCATCGCTCTTATTTACATCACGTTAAACAAACCAGCCAGCAACTCATCCTCATTCTTCGATTAAAAATCCCTAACCTTGCCTGCCTTGAATTGAAAAAAAAAAACAAGAAAGAGATCGGATTTCGCTAGCCATGAGAAGGCGCTAGTGCATTTGAGCGAAGGTGACAGGAGCGACATCAGTCGCAATTGAAGGCAGCAGATTAGACCAGGACTGTGACAACCCGCCTTTTCTGAATAATCCAAGTTGACAATATAACCACATATGTCCAACTCGAACGATTCAAAACTGACAGATAATCAATTTAGGGTGTATAATAGAATCAGATCATAGAATCACATATACAGAATAACACAGAATCTCGCAGCGGAAATGAAATAATATACATAAGCAGTTCATGAAGCTACTTAAACAGTTACAATTTAATTTTTACAATATAGCGACTCATAAAGTTCGCAAATACAAGCCAAATGGAAATAGGAACTAATACTGGATAGGATGGAGTCTTCGACTAGGTCTTCGGCTCCATATAAAGTGCTCCTCGAGAACACTGCAATACTCAGTCTGACCCGAGCGAAATGGGAAACACACAAAACACTCGAGTCAGGTCTAAACATTCTAATGTGATTAGATCTAAAGTCAAATGCAAAAAACTCAAGAGATGTTGCGGTATTTTCCATCTCTTAAGGATCCGTTAAACTATCTATATATAGTATGATACGCTATTATATGTAATGTCTATCAGTAATATTAAATCTTAAAAATAGCGTTAAGGCTTTACATTGATCCCCCTTAACACGTTTTTAAACAATGCGGTCTATGCAGGTCCTGTAACACAACCAGTAGAACGTCGGTAGCCAGTGAGTCCCCTATAGGCACATGTTAAATAGAAACTCGTAGTGGTCGCGCATAAGGATAAAACGTATGACAAGGCACGTGAGGCAATGCCCAAGGTAGGATACTACCAGTTTGCCTGATCCGGACTGGTGGTAACCCCTAACGGCCCACCGCAACACAACACTCCCAAAATCAAGGGTGATCACCAAATAACAAAAATATAATACACAAAGAAGTGTGTCTGCTAGAGGTAGCTAGCCTCAATGGTCCGGCACGGCTCCTGTTTTAGTCATTTCAAATTTGACACAAGTGTCGGTCATCCATTATCGTTCACTTTCTTCAATCCAGCCAACTAACACAAAAAAAACAACCACTTCATTCTGGATCATCACTTCCCGAACATAGTTATCAAAGTGGTTCCAGTATCGACAGAGAATGTGTCCATAACTGGCTCCGGTCTCTTTGACAACTAACGTTATTCAATTTTATTTTTCATTGATAAATTTCGAATAGATGAAACCATAATTGTATTTCAACTTCCTTATTCAAATTTGAACCATCAAATATTCCACTTGGAAATATTAACAATATTTTGTCGTTTACTTAACTTTGTGTCTAATTCCAAAGTTCCAAATCAATAAACTAAAGTTGTATTTTCTTTTATAAAATTTACAATTTCCAAATATTGAATATTTCACTTAAGATCACTTTCAAATTTCATAATTTTACTTCATTTAACTATATTGTTTTTATCAACTAAATTTGTATCCAAAATTTACAATTTTGAAATTTATTTCCTTAAATATTTAGGCTAACGTTTTTTTTCAATAAAGGTTCAACAATGGTTATTTCAATAAGTTTAAAATAAAATTTAAATCACTTAAATTTTCATTTATCAATTTAAATCAAATTTTCATGTATAAAATTTAAACCAAAGTTTAATCTTCGAAATTTGAAACAATTCTATTTTTTTTCAAAATGCGAATTTAAAATTTGAAATACGTATAGTGAAATGTAGCAACTGTGAAAATTTCATCGAAAAATTTGAATGTTGTCGGTCGTGCAATTTTCAGTGCAAAGCTGCGCATAACAGTTCAAATTTTAACGATTTTAAAATCTCTTCAAAACAAGTTCGGACAAATATGAAAAATATTCTATTCGTTGACAGTAATCCAACGGTGGAATTTGTTTCGCGAAAATCGGACGTTTTGACCTCCGTTTCATGTCCGCATTTTTACGTCAAAGGGGTCTGTAACGCGTTTTTGAACGGAGCATGCAGACACTGCAAATTATTTACCGTTGTGTCCGTCTCGTCGCGCTGATTTCCAAAATATATTCATTTGTCAGTTTCGGTGTGTGGTTTGCGCTGAAACTGTAAAAAAACTTACACAGTTCATTTTTGAAACGGAGCCATTTGAGTTCGATGTGCCCCTTTTACGATCTTACATATCTTTCTAAATATTTTGGGTCTGCAAAAGATGTCTTTTTATTTTATTAACCTACCTAACTATTTTTTTTATTTCTTTTTCTAAATGTAGTGAATGTAACATGTTTAAGGTATGTGTTCATTTTAAAGCTATGCACCATTTGACTAAACCATACGTTACTTTACTTTTTTTTTCATTTCATGTGACATGGAAAGAAGAAATAAAAAGGTGTCCCCTATTTGTTCCTTGCGTTAGTCCCTTTTTGTGGACAAAATGGAAAAACTCCTCATGCTACATGTACACAAACTCCAACGCCAACCTTCTACTTCCCTTTCCACTAGTATATTCATGTATGAATCACTCTACATATAAATATCCCCACATACAACAATATATATTTAGCATGCTGAGTTACATGCATGTTTTTTTTTTAGAGAGGTTAAGTAGAAGAATATGTGTTGTTAGGGAAGGAAAAGAACAACAAAAAAATGTAGAAAACTAGAAAGTAATGTGTCAGGCAAATCATAAATAATGTTATTCCTGGTTCCATGCGTGTGATTCAGAAATGAAGAGAAAAAGGAAAAAAATGGCAAAATGTTTTGGCCTCCCCCTTGTTTCATTTTTTTTGCTCTTTGCATTGCTTTTTTTTTCTTTTCCTAATGTAAGCATGCACTGCATATTCACACACACAGTGCTTCCTCAACCAAATAAGTAACCACCCAAGTTCACAAATATACACAGACATATAATATAGCTAATACAAATGAATATGTTTTTCTGTGTTGTGTTTTATACTTGCAGGGAAGAATATGAAAGACTGTTTATTTGCATTGTTTAATGCATGAATGCTTTGTGAACTATATGGAGAAAAATGAATAATGAATGCATTGTACTCTTCTTTAATCTAGTACATGCGCATGGGAGCACTTGTCTCCATTCTGTGTTCATGCATGTAGAGTAATAAAAACATGCTAATATTTTATCTGAGAACAAAATGAGAGGAAGGGGGAAAGAAAATGAAATGTTTTTCTCTCTTTTTGTCATCTGCAGAGAAATAAAGTTCTTTTGATCTTTGTGAGATGCATGTCCTAGCAAATTAATGTGTCCCTCTTCTCTACTTGCGAAATTTTCATGCACGCATGCATATACACTCAACCACACACATGCATACACACTCATACGCACACATGCACTAATGCGTACAAGTCGCATGCACACACTAATGTTCATATATGTATAAATATATAGTAAACGCATTAAAGAAGTTTAGACGTGAGTAACTCACTTTCAGTTTCGAGAGCTAAATGACGATGAGATGGACGCGGCGAAGAGAACAGAGCTGATGTCGCGGTTGTTGTCGAGGTTGCCGGAGTTGTATGGCGTCAAAGAGAGGGCGGAGCAAGAGAGGACGTGGAGAGCATGAGGGAAGGGATGGTGGCTGTCTACTTTATGCGTGCTTTCATTGTATTTATTTTCTTTGTTTTTTTTTTTTTTGTATGTAAGTTTCCGAAGCAAGAATGGTGAATGGAGAAGAGATAATGAAATGGAGAGGGAGCGGATGGAGCTTGGGATGCTGATATATATAAGATGGGGTAGGTGAATTTGTGGTGTTTATTTGGCAGAAGAAATGATGCACTACATCATTCATTAAATGCTCCAAAGAAAAAAAAGTGTCATGTGCATCACTTCTCATTAATGCACGAAGAAAATTGTGGCTTGCAAATGATGTACCACATTACCTCATTAAATGCAAGGAAGGGAAGTAAATGTGGCCGACATCATTCTTTTAATGCTCTTTATCCTCATGGAGATATTTATATTTTGTTTTGTTTATCTGTACATATTTGTAAGTCATATACTTTTCAGTTCCATTGTTTTATGTTGCACTACTTTACAGGGTCACCTGTATGAAAATAACTGTCTACTCATTTGTCTGTACGAACACCAAAATATCAGTATAAATACACCGTTGGAATCAGGACGTCGAGACGAACACAATGGCACACAGTTATTAGTGATTTGAACATTTTATAAAATTTCTATATATTTTTTTTATCGCACTGATTTAATTAACGGTCATTTAAATTTATTTAGTTTAAATTACCAGAATTATATGGAACGAACTTATAACGTTTTGATTACAAATTTATTTTCAAATTCATCGCATACAAATATTAATTTTTATTTTAAATTTAATAAACACTGAATACATTCATTCTAATAACTAAATTTAATTGTTTTATTTTATTTACTTGTTTTTTTTTTTTGAAATTTATCATTAAATAATTTTTTTTTCCGACTTGAAAACTCAGGTCGTTACATTCTCCCCTACTCAAGTCTTTTCGTCCTCGAAAAGAACGGAACAAGGAAAAATAATAAAAAAATAAGCAGGAACGTAAGAATGATTGAAGATGAATTGGGTACCTTATGCAAACAATTCAGGATTTGAGGCGCGGATACTCTCCTCAGTTTCCCAAGTGCAATCTCGATCATCTCTACTCCACTGAACTTTGACGAGATTAACTATCTTCCTTCTAAGCCGCTTCATATCTTTATCGACTATCCGAAGTGGTCTTCTTTCGATAGTAAGATTTGGCTCAACATCCATATCTTCAAATAAAGCAGGATGGATTATAGCTAATGGGTCATGTACATATCTGCGAATATGTGAAACATGGAATACATTATGCACACCCGATAGTTTCTCCGGTAAATCAACTCTATAAGCTAAACCGCCAATCTTTTCTAAGATAGGAAAAGGTCCAACAAATCTCGGGGCAAGCTTCCCCTTTTTTCCAAAATGAATCACGTTCTTCAAAGGTGAAATTTTCAGAAATACAAGATCACCAACAACAAATTCCAAATGTCTCCTCTTTCCATCAGCATACTTCTTTTGCCTATCCTGAGCAATCTTCATCCTCCTTCTGATTTCTCCAACTTTTTCAGAAGCTTCCAAAATCATTTCGGGACCCAGAACAAGTCGATTTCCAGATTCAATCCAACAAGATGGAGATTTACATGGTCGTCCATACAGAGCATCGAACGGTGCCATTTTAATGCTCGCCTGATATTCAAAGATCAATTCAAGATTTACATTTATTTAAACATGAATTTTAATTTGAATTAAATTACCTGATAGCTATTATTATAGGTGAATTCAACGAGATGGAGATGATCTTCCCAAGATCCCCCAAAATCTAAAGCACAAGCACAAAGCAAATCCTCCAGAATCTGATTTACTCTTTCGGTCTGACCGTCTGTCTGAGGATGATAGGCGGTGCTCAGATTCAATTGAGTTCCCAAAGTTATCTGGAAAGCTTTCCAGAATTTGCTAGTGAAAATGGGATCTCTATCACATACTATGCTAGACGGAACACCATGAAGTCGGACTATATCCTTCATATAGAGCTCGGCTAAACTTGAAGCAGTTCGAGTTGTCTTCGCAGGAATAAAGTGGGCTGATTTGGTTAGTCTATCAACAATAACCCAGATGCTTTCATTTCCCCTCCCGGTTCTTGGTAATCCATCTATGAAATCCATAGAAATTTGATCCCATTTCCAGTTAGGAATCTCTAAAGGCTGTAACAAACCTGCAGTCTTCTGATGGTCAGCTTTTACTTGTTGGCAAGTGGCACATCTACTAATATGAATAGAAATGTCTCTCTTCATTCCACTCCACCAATAAAGCTTCTTCATATTCTGATACATCTCGGTGATCCCAAGATGAATAGAAAGTTTGGACTGATGATTCTCCCTAAGCACCTCCTGTCTTAGACCATCCACATTCGGAACACAAATACGATTGTTGATCCTCAAAATTCCATCGGTACCAATTTCAGCGCCCCATCCCTTCTGCACATCTACAACTTCTCTATTGAGAACGCTTTCCTTTATTCGCCTAAGCATTTCATCTTCTTCTTGCTTAGCAATAATGCGATCCATAAGGGCTGGAGAAGCAGTAATTTCGAATAACATTGCTTTGTTTCTACTCAAAGCGTCGGCTACCACATTAGCCTTTCCGGGGGTATAGTTTATGTCGAGGTCATATGATGCTAAGAACTCGAGCCATCTGACTTGCCTCTGATTCAGATCCTTCTGAGAAAAGATATACTTCAATGATTTGTGGTCAGTGAAGAGTTCAAATTTAATTCCCAAAAGATGGTGCCTCCACAACTTAAGAGCAAAAACTACAGCAAGTAGTTCTAAGTCATGCACTGCATAATTAACCTCATGGACTCTGAGTTGTCTACCAGCATAAGCAATAACTTTGCCATGCTGCATAAGAACAGCTCCCAAACCTTCTCCGCAAGCATCAGTGTAAACAGTCAAACCTTCACTTCCATCTAGAACAGTAAGAACAGGAGAAGAAGTTAACTTGCGTTTAAGTTCATTAAATGCTTTTATACACTTATCGCTCCAATCGAACTTAACATTCTTTCCAGTCAAAGTTGTGAGTGGTGAAGAAATTCGAGCAAAATTTTCGATGAATCTCCTATAATAGCCAGCTAAGCCGAGGAAACTACGAATATCGGTTGGAGTTTCAGGAGTTTTCCAATCCTAAAATTTAAAGAATTATGAATACCTATATAAGAGAGATAAGATAAATTGAATAAGAATGAAAGGATGTTTTAAATAAAGGGCTTACTTTGATTACGGCGATCTTAGCTGGATCGACTGAAATTCCATTCTCCGAAACAATATGTCCAAGAAACCTAACTTCATCTCTCCAGAAATGACACTTAGAAAACTTGGCCTTCAGTTGATGATCTCTCAAAGTTTTAAGAACAAACTTGAGATGCTCCTCATGTTCTTCTTTAGACTTAGAAAAGAATAGAATATCATCAATAAAGACAAGGTCGAACTTATTCAGAACATCCCGGAATACTCTGTTCATGAGGTCAACAAAGTAAGCTGAGGCATTAGTTAAACCAAATGGCATAACTAACCATTCATAGAAACCGTCTTCTGTTCGGAAAGCTGTTTTGGGAATACTATCTTCAGAAATTCGAAGTTGGTGAAAACCTGTGGCAAGGTCGAGTTGAGAAAATATCTTGGCTTCGTGCAGTTGATCAAATAGGTCATTAATGCAAGGCATTGGATATCAGTTCTTGTGAGTAAGCTTATTCAGTTCCCGATAGTCTACACACATTCTCAGAGAACCGTCTAACTTAGTAACAAATACAACTGCAGCTCCCCATTCTGAATGACTTCGGCGAATTAGATCTTTAGAGAATAGATCTTCGATTTGCACCTTTAATTCAATCTTCTCCTTAGGTGCCATTCTTCTTGGGGCAAGTACAATGGGTCTAGCTCCTTGAATGAGATCAATATGGAATTCGATTTCACGATGAGGTGGTAAGGAAGTTATTTCTCCAAAAACATCAGGAAAATGCTGAACAACAGGAGTAGTGCTAAAATCGCTAAGATATTAATCGAGAGAGAAAATGAATCTTCCTGCAATATCTTGGGGCAATTGACATTCGATCTTCAAGGGTTTACCTTTGTCACAACGTAAAGAGACAGTTCGAGCTTGAGATAAGAACAAAATTTGAGAAATTTAAACTGAAGAGAATCCTAATCAAAGAAAATAGACTAAAGTTTAAAAAGAGATTTTGAAAATAGGTTTGATTTTAAAACATTTTATACTTTCAAAATACGCTCTCTCGGAAATGATTCTACTCATTCTAGGGTATTTCTAACCCTATCTATAATGATTTTTACCCCCAGGCTAAGGTGTTTCTAAACCTTAGCTCTGATACCAACTGTGACAACCCGCCTTTTCTGAATAATCCAAGTTGACAATATAACCACACATGTCCAACTCGAACGATTCAAAACTGACAGATAATCAGTTTAGGGTGTATAATAGAATCAGATCATAGAATCACATATACAGAATAACACAGAATCTCGCAGCGGAAATGAAATAATATACATAAGCAGTTCATGAAGCTACTTAAACAGTTACAATTTAATTTTTACAATATAGCGACTCATAAAGTTCGCAAATACAAGCCAAACGGAAATAGGAACTAATACTGGATAGGATGGAGTCTTCGACTAGGTCTTCGGCTCCATATAAAGTGCTCCTCGAGAACACTGCAATACTCAGTCTGACCCGAGCGAAATGGGAAACACACAAAACACTCGAGTCAGGTCTAAACATTCTAATGTGATTAGATCTAAAGTCAAATGCAAAAAACTCAAGAGATGTTGCGGTATTTTCCATCTCTTAAGGATCCGTTAAACTATCTATATATAGTATGATACGCTATTATATGTAATGTCTATCAGTAATATTAAATCTTAAAAATAGCGTTAAGGCTTTACATTGATCCCCCTTAACACGTTTTTAAACAATGCGGTCTATGCAGGTCCTGTAACACAACCAGTAGAACGTCGGTAGCCAGTGAGTCCCCTATAGGCACATGTTAAATAGAAACTCGTAGTGGTCGCGCATAAGGATAAAACGTATGACAAGGCACGTGAGGCAATGCCCAAGGTAGGATACTACCAGTTTGCCTGATCCGGACTGGTGGTAACCCCTAACGGCCCACCGCAACACAACACTCCCAAAATCAAGGGTGATCACCAAATAACAAAAATATAATACACAAAGAAGTGTGTCTGCTAGAGGTAGCTAGCCTCAATGGTCCGGCACGGCTCCTGTTTTAGTCATTTCAAATTTGACACAAGTGTCGGTCATCCATTATCGTTCACTTTCTTCAATCCAGCCAACTAACACAAAAAAAACAACCACTTCATTCTGGATCATCACTTCCCGAACATAGTTATCAAAGTGGTTCCAGTATCGACAGAGAATGTGTCCATAACTGGCTCCGGTCTCTTTGACAACTAACGTTATTCAATTTTATTTTTCATTGATAAATTTCGAATAGATGAAACCATAATTGTATTTCAACTTCCTTATTCAAATTTGAACCATCAAATATTCCACTTTGAAATATTAACAATATTTTGTCGTTTACTTAACTTTGTGTCTAATTCCAAAGTTCCAAATCAATAAACTAAAGTTGTATTTTCTTTTATAAAATTTACAATTTCCAAATATTGAATATTTCACTTAAGATCACTTTCAAATTTCATAATTTTACTTCATTTAACTATATTGTTTTTATCAACTAAATTTGTATCCAAAATTTACAATCTTGAAATTTATTTCCTTAAATATTTAGGCTAACGTTTTTTTTCAATAAAGGTTCAACAATGGTTATTTCAATAAGTTTAAAATAAAATTTAAATCACTTAAATTTTCATTTATCAATTTAAATCAAATTTTCATGTATAAAATTTAAACCAAAGTTTAATCTTCGAAATTTGAAACAATTCTATATTTTTTCAAAATGTGAATTTAAAATTTGAAATACGTATAGTGAAATGTAGCAACTGTGAAAATTTCGTCGAAAAATTTGAATGTTGTCGGTCGCGCAATTTTCAGTGCAAAGCTGCGCATAACAGTTCAAATTTTAACGATTTTAAAATCTCTTCAAAACAAGTTCGGACAAATATGAAAAATATTCTATTCGTTGACAGTAATCCAACGGTGGAATTTGTTTCGCGAAAATCGGACGTTTTGACCTCCGTTTCATGTCCGCATTTTTACGTCAAAGGGGTCCGTAACGCGTTTTTGAACGGAGCATGCAGACACTGCAAATTATATACCGTTGTGTCCGTCTTGTCGCGCTGATTTCCAAAATATATTCATTTGTCAGTTTCGGTGTTTGGTTTGCGCTGAAACTGTAAAAAAACTTACATAGTTCATTTTTGAAACGGAGCCATTTGAGTTCGATGTGTCCTTTTTACGATCTTACATATCTTTCTAAATATTTTGGGTCTGCAAAATGTAATAACCCGGAAAATCTGGGCCAGTTTAAAAATTTTATTTTGGCAATTTTAGTGAATTTTGAATATTTAAAATAGATTATTTTAAATATTATCGACGAGAAATTTATTTTGAATAGAATTCGACGTATATATTATACGCGTCGTCGTTAGAATATAAATATTTATATATAATTATAAAAGGAATTGAAAATGGCGCGGTAGTTCGATAATTCGATTTCAAACTTCAATTGAATGTACCGGGTGCAAAACAATCCAGATTTTAGTGAAACCAAAAATATTAGAATCTATTTGAGAATATCTTTCCAACGAATCCGAAAGATCAAAATTTCATAGTGGGAATCAAAACATATGTCCAGTTGAAAATTCTGAATAGTCGCTATGGAATTCAGGCCCTTAAAAATGGACATTTTGCAAACGACCTCGGATTTCGATGAAACCACTTTTGTTGGATCCGTGATGTCAAGTTATTGCTAGGTTTTAAATTTCATAATTTTCCGAATCAATATGTGAGCGTGGTAAAGGAAAACGCGTTTGACCGGTTTCAGTTGATTTTAATCGACTGGAAAATGGCCATTTTTCCAACGGTCTCAGAATTCGACGAAACTAGTTTTGTTAGGACCGTATCGTCAATACGAAGCTAGAAAATATTTTTCTGGAATTTTTCTTGTTAGTATGTGACCCCGGTAATTTGAAATGTACGTTTAAAATTCAATATAGTGATTTAAATGTAAGTTCAACGGAAACTGATCGTAACGTTCGAATCAGCTTGCGATACATTTCCCATTGTGTTCGGAATGGGGGTAATACGCTAGTGGCGACAGTCGTTGGGTGTGATTCCGAGCTCGGACGAAAAGTCAACACTTAGGAGAAAAAAAAAAAAAATTAAATATTATTGGGCCCCTCCTTCTCCTTTATCCCCTAAGCCCCCCTTCTGTAATTCATTACCGAATTTAGTTTTAAATAGAAAAAAAAAGAATCGAATCGAACGACGGACGGAGGCGCGGCATCGACCACCGCCGCGACCCCCCTGGCGCGCCGCCACTAGGGCGTGGCCCCCTCTTCCTCCACCTCCCCTTCTCCTCCTCCCCGAACCCGCGTCGAACCCACCCAAACCCTCACCGCCTTTGCTGGAGCCCACCGCAACCACCAAACCACCGCGCCGCCCCTTCTTCTTCCCCCTCTCCTCTTCAATCGACAGCCGCAACCCCCCCCCCCTTCCGCTCCACCTCCGTCGCCTGCTGGAGGGCCCACCACACTTCCGCAAGCAAGAAAACCCCCCCCTCCGATTGCGAAAGTAAGTTTTTCTAATTTGTTTTATTTTATTTATTTATTTCTTTTGTATAGGATTAGCAAACAGTATATAAAAAAAAAATCAGTTAAAGTTAGGATTATTCAAAGGGAAAAGTTAGGATTTTTCAAAGGGAAAAGTTAGGATTTTTCAAAGGGAAAAGTTAGGATTTTTCAAATGGAAAAGTTAGGATTTTTTCAAATAGAAAAGACGATATTTTTAAATATGAAAAGTAAAGATTTGATTTTGAATTGTGGGAGTTAAAAATATAATTTTTACATGATAGGAATAATAAAAATATCATCTTTGTATATGTAGCAAAATAAAAATTTGATTTTTATTTTATATACGTTGAAATCAAGTGATTATTTTTATAAAGGCGAAAACTTTATTTTTATAAAGGCGAAAACTTTATTTTTATAAAGGCGAAATCAATATTTTTGAAATGGAATTTTTATCTCTATGACACCAAAGTAAAAATTCGATTTTTAAATATATGAAGTGATTATAAAAATATGATTTTTAAATTGAAAGTGGATAAATAAAAATGTGATTTTTATTTTAAAGACATCAAAATAAAAAAATGTGTGATTTTTATATATGTAGTGGCTAGGGGCAACAAAGAAGAAGAAGATTTCTATAAATGAAGTGTCGTGAAGTTGGATAGCTATTGGTGAGAACTTCTCACCTTTCAATTTAATTTTTCTAGTTATATATATATATACTAGGATGCAGACGGTGCTTAGTAGCACCCGACACAATCGTCCACAGACCATGGACTTGTTTGTTTGGTTGCAAAAATTAGTTAGATTATTTGGTTTGAATTGAATGGTTTGGTGAAATGAAATTGACTTGATTGATGTGTGAATGGCGTGGGCCTTCACTAGACCGGGGATAAGGCTAGGCCTTGTCCCGTTTCTAGTATCGTGCCGTTATGCCGCCGAAATTTTCTAAAATATGTTAGAAAAATAAAAATATCATTTTTATTGTGTAAATGAAATGAATAGAAATTCATGTGTTGAAATAGAATATTTTATCGTTAAAAATATAATTTTTAACGTGGAAGTGAATAAAATAAAATATTCATTTACAAACCGGACGGTTTGTTTACGTACACCTTTTTGAAGGACATTGATTGGGACGATAAATTTTACACATCGCCCAACTGCACAAATAAAAATCTGTGTTTGATTGTTTGAAACCCCACACGGGTGTTGGGATGAAATTTGAAGTTCACTCATCCTGATTGATTAAATATGTCGATCGATGGATTGACAGGCTGTTATAAGCGTCAGATATCTATATTTGATGCTTATACAGTGTAGTGCACTTTGGTTGATGATTGATTATTTTTCAATGCTATTATATACATGTGTTGTATGGAATCCATATAATTAACATTATATGGTGATTGATTGGGCCTCATTCCAATCGGGAAAACAATGAATATTATAAAAGAAAATTCATGTGTTGAATATAAAAATAGTCATGTGTTGACGATGATCATGTGTTGAAACTATTCATGTGTTGAGTAAAATATTTTGAATAAAATAAATTACATCTTTATCACATTTAAAATTAGAACTACTTCCCAGTAGAAGTCTAATTAAAAATCAAACGATAGATACCATAGTTTTATAAAATATTTTACATAACAAAAATAGTGATGTGTTGACAGTACTCATGTGTTGAGATTAGTCGTGTGTTGAAAGAAATATAGATTCATGTGTTGAATGGGATAAATATTCATTTGTTGGATAGAATATAGAAGTTTTGAAAATATAAATCCGTGTTGATTAGAGATGCGTTATTTTGACGCGAACGATATTTATATCGATTTTATTCGTTGTATAATGAATATTGAAAAGTGATTTCGAAATTAATTAAATTGAAATTGAAATTTAAAATGAACTGAAATTGAATTGAAATCAATTTGAAACGAATTCGAATTGAATCAAATAGAAGGTAAATTCGAATTGAATTGAATTGAAACGAATTTGAATTTGAATTGAATTGAAATGAGTTCGAGTTGAATTGAAAACGAATCGATTTGAAATTGAATGTAGAAGTTGAATTGTTTTAGGAACGAATTTAAAACGATTTATAAAATTCGTTTTAAATAGAAATCGACGAAATATATATTATATATATTATATATATAATATAATGGCCTGAATAGAACGCGCCGCGCCGCGGCAGTTCGTGAATTTCGACCATTTATTTCAAACGGACATTGCGGGAGATCCGACCGTCGGATTCTCCTAAAACCGGAACCGTTGGGTTCGTATCGAAAAGAGCTTTCCAATGAATATTAGAAATTTGAAATCTAACGATTGGATTTGGAATTATGTCCAAATCAAATTTGAAAAAGGTCGCTGTAAGTGCAGTTCGTTAGCCGTTGATGGAAATCGACTGTACGGGCCTTGATAAAATTATTGAAAATATCGATAATTTGTGTAAAATTATAATATGTGAATTGGAAAGAATTGGGCTGGAAAATTCCACATTAGATGATAAAAATAGATTTTTATCGAAATGAACTAGTTTTGAACTAGAATTAAAATCAATTTATTTTTGAAATAAATAAATTGAATTTGAAAGTGATTTTAAAAATAATCGATATTTCCAATACGTGAATTGGACTGGAGTTGAATCGAAATTATCTTCGGAATATTTCGATGTTGGATTTCGTGACTATACAGATATTGTTTTGGGAGTTTGAAAGATATATCTTATATCGTTATTTCCAATGCGATATTTGTTGGTTTCAGAATTTGGTATTGAATATAAGTCGATATATTTTCTATTCAGAGACTTGTATTTAATATTAAATGTGATTTGGGTTTATCGTGAATCGTGTTTTAGATGACATTGGTTCTTTAACCCAGTTAAAGACAGGATATTGATTTTTGAAAGGATTAAAGCTAAGTGGAGTTTTAATGAATCTTCAATTAGATTTAAAATGTGAATTGATAATTTAAATTATCAAAACTGAAAGGTGATCGAGAATGGAGTACCACCAATTTTGCTCCAAAGCGATAGTTAAATCTTTAATTAAATTTGAACGTGAAATGGTAATTAATTTTACTGATAACACCGTGGTGTTAGATGTGGAGTATTACCAGTTTTCTCCATGGGATATATAGGTTGGGATTGGGAAATAAACTAAATAATTACTTCGGTGTGGTTCGTTAATCCCGACTAATTTGAGATGATATCCAAAGGAAGATTAAAGAATAAATTTAGAAGAATTTATCTTTGATAAAATTAATGGGAACCTTTCCCTAAGAATGTGATTTTGTGAATAAAAGAATATTCTGAATTGGAATGAGGCGTTTGTTGTGCTTGTGTAACATTCGTTTATTATATACGTGGGGTATTCAGAAAGGCCGGGCTTATACCCATTCTGAATAACCGATTCGACGAGATGTCGAAGATGAAGACGGTGGTTGAAGACCGGAAGTCTTCACATCGTTTGGGTGATTACTGATGATCTTGATTGGGCTGTACACCCAGGATGAGGGAATCAGTTGGTGATCGTCCAGACGTACTTGGAGATGGATGGATATGCGAGGAAAGTGCCTCCGGTTTCGTTCAGACCCAGAACGAACTTGTAAATGGATTGTGTGTCTGACATTGGATTTTATTCTGTGTTGATTGGTCTCTATTAAATATACATCTGTTTGGCGGCGGAGAATTTATTCTCTTGCTTAACGCCCTTCTCTGAGACATACGAGCTCAGAGGTTGTATATCGATGGACATCAGTCGCATGGAGTGAATTGCCAATGTGACATGAGTAAGTGGCAATTGATCAAGGCTTCTGTTGAAAAGCAAAATCTTGTGGTTGATGATCAAAGCACGGCCTGTGTGGCGTAGCTTTGTGTATAACGTGAATTCGCGAGCCTCACACCTCGGTATGAGTCAAAAACGGGATAGTGACTGCAGGGAGAGCACGACGTTTCTTTCTAGCTAGGGTGGTGTCAGTGACCTACCAGCCCTAACATTTGTATACTTTTCACCTGTGTGGTTGTTGGATATGAGGCGCCTCGGATATAGGTCTGTAAGGACCGGGAAACGTGTGTTCAGGAATAACTAATCCTCAAAAGTAAGAGAGGACCGGCCCTGAAGATCCAAGGATCATAGTGGGGTCCTGAGGCATTTGCTAGAGTGTCTCGAACGCAGAGAGGAGCTTGCCCCTTGCCTCGGCTCATGACGGAATCCAATTTCCAATACGTGTGTTTCGGTTTTATTTGTAGAGCCTAGTATGGCGACATGATAGATGGTACCCATGCCGCCTATGATTGATATTTATGATTGAAAATTGTTTTGACACTATACACTTATAATAGTATCAAATAATGTGTTTTAAACGTATCAAGCATGCTTTGGCTGTTATAAGGGAAAACCCTATCCTCCGGCTTGCGTTGCATTGTGTGATGGGACCTAGGTCTTATAACAGCTTCATTTTTCTTTATTTTAGCATTGCGCTGTTTGTTTTATGCACTGGTATTCTTGGGAGGAAACCCGTTCCGTGTTATACGGCGTGGTCCCTTGATTTACCTAACTTTAAAAATAAAGATTAATAACTGTTTTAGTTCTCACACCAGTCCCATGACTGACCTGCAGTTTATTGTTTTAACCTAAACTCTGGGTGCCCCTATTTTCCACACGGGCAGCTAGTAGTTTTGGTTTTGCAGATTTATATTCATAGGGTCCTGATTTACAGCTGGAACGATGCTCAGAAAGCTCTGTATCCGTGTATTATTTTCAGTTGTGATTTTGTATTATTTTCCGCTGCTGTGTAATTTATTGTAATCTCTGATATTTATCGAATGTAATTTATTCATATATACTCTGTATATTCTTGTATCTGATGGAATTGTTGTAATAACAATGAAATGTTCTTCTGTCTGTGTTCCGATGTGTGTTGTTCTCAAAGTATCCGCTCTTTCCTTCACGGGGAAGTTACGGGTTCTTACAGTTGGTATCAGAGCTTTGGTTTACAGAGCTCGAGAACAAGACACATTAGAACCATACGAAAGAATTCATCAGATATTGGATTAGCAATATCCAATTAGAATGGCTCGTTAGAGATAGGATCAGTAGTATCCTAGAACGAGTGTGAAGAGTATACTTTTCAAATGAAAACAATTTTGTTTTAAAAATTTAAATCGGTTTATACGTATTTGAATATTTATTTATTTTGAATATGGACAATCGAGTATATATAGATTTCGCGTATACGCGTCATGAACGTATAGTCGAAATTTTAATATACTGGATAGATATAGAATCACATTCTAGACACCCGGGGATAATTCTGATGATGTGGCCACATCATCAGTATTTATGTTCGTGTTTCGAAGGTGTGACTTCTATATATTTCCATTAGACTGGTGTGAGAACCAAAACTAATATAGCTTGAATACATTGTTGTGAATTGGCATCAAAAATATGATTTTTGTATATATATCAAAATTATCAATTTGAAACATTAAATTCACTAATTGATTGATGTTTGTGTTGTTTGTTTATTTGTTTGATAATTTTGAACCATTATGCCTAATAGAATCACATATTGAACTATATTGATAGTTGGTCGCAACTGCTTGCATATACATATACTTACATTGAACAGGTCATAGCAAGGAGGCTAGAGCAGAGAATAAAATTTGTTTGCCCGACAAATAGGTACATGTTTACTACATAATTTACTGTTTTGTTTGGGTGATGATGATTTTATGAGCCTATTGGCTAGCCGCTTGGCTTTTTCTTTTTCTTTTTGAGATCTGAAGGACCGGGGAAGCTATTTGAAATTCCCCGATGCTCCCGGTGCAGGGGAGGTTATGGCGAAATTTTTCGAAAATTTAGGGTGTTAGCCAAATTTTTGAAGAATTTTGAAAATTCTCAGAAACTGAAAAGTTGGAGAATGGAAGCCAGATCGAACGTAGAGTTGATTAATCAAACCATTTTCGACATTGTTCCTTTTCGGGGACGAAAAGTTTTAAGTGGGGGAGATTGTAATAACCCGGAAAATCTGGGCCAGTTTAAAAATTTTATTTTGGCAATTTTAGTGAATTTTGAATATTTAAAATAGATTATTTTAAATATTATCGACGAGAAATTTATTTTGAATAGAATTCGACGTATATATTATACGCGTCGTCGTTAGAATATAAATATTTATATATAATTATAAAAGGAATTGAAAATGGCGCGGTAGTTCGATAATTCGATTTCAAACTTCAATTGAATGTACTAGGTGCAAAACAATCCGGATTTTAGTGAAACCAAAAATATTAGAATCTATTTGAGAATATCTTTCCAACGAATCCGAAAGATCAAAATTTCATAGTGGGAATCAAAAGATATGTCCAGTTGAAAATTCTGAATAGTCGCTATGGAATTCAGGCCCTTAAAAATGGACATTTTGCAAACGACCTCGGATTTCGACGAAACCACTTTTGTTGGATCCGTGATGTCAAGTTATTGCTAGGTTTTAAATTTCATAATTTTCCGAATCAATATGTGAGCGTGGCAAAGGAAAACGCGTTTGACCGGTTTTAGTTGATTTTAATCGACTGGAAAATGGCCATTTTTCCAACGGTCTCAGAATTTGACGAAACTAGTTTTGTTAGGACCGTATCGTCAATACGAAGCTAGAAAATATTTTTCTGGAATTTTTCTAGTTAGTATGTGACCCCGGTAATTTGAAATGTACGTTTAAAATTCAATATAGTGATTTAAATGTAAGTTCAACGGAAACTGATCGTAACGTTCGAATCAGCTTGCGATACATTTCCCATTGTGTTCGGAATGGGGGTAACACGCTAGTGGCGACAGTCGTTGGGTGTGATTCCGAGCTCGGACGAAAAGTCAACACTTAGGAGAAAAAAAATAAAAAAATAAAATAAAATTAAATATTATCGGGCCCCTCCTTCTCCTTTATCCCCTAAGCCCCCCTTCTGTAATTCATTACCGAATTCAGTTTTAAATAGAAAAAAAAGAATCGAATCGAACGACGGACGGAGGCGCGGCATCGACCACCGCCGCGACCCCCCTGGCGCGCGGCCACTAGGGCGTGGCCCCCTCTTCCTCCACCTCCCCTTCTCCTCCTCGCCGAACCCGCGTCGAACCTACCCAAACCCTCACCGCCTTCGCTGGAGCCCACCGCAACCACCAAACCACCGCGCCGCCCCTTCTTCTTCCCCCTCTCCTCTTCAATCGACAGCCGCAACCCCCCCCTTCCGCTCCACCTCCGCCGCCTGCTGGAGGGCCCACCACACTTCCGCGAGCAAGAAACCCCCCCCCCCTCCGATTGAGAAAGTAAGTTTTTCTAATTTGTTTTATTTTATTTATTTATTTCTTTTGTATAGGATTAGCAAACAGTATATAAAAAAAAAATCAGTTAAAGTTAGGATTTTTCAAAGGGAAAAGTTAGGATTTTTCAAAGGGAAAAGTTAGGATTTTTCAAAGGGAAAAGTTAGGATTTTTCAAATGGAAAAGTTAGGATTTTTTCAAATAGAAAAGACGATATTTTTAAATATGAAAAGTAAAGATTTGATTTTGAATTGTGGGAGTTAAAAATATAATTTTTACATGATAGGAATATTAAAAATATCATCTTTGTATATGTAGCAAAATAAAATTTTGATTTTTATTTTATATACGTTGAAATCAAATGATTATTTTTATAAAGGCGAAAACTTTATTTTTATAAAGGCGAAAATTTATTTTTATAAAGGCGAAATCAATATTTTTGAAATGGAATTTTTATCTATATGACACCAAAGTAAAAATTCGATTTTTAAATATATGAAGTGATTATAAAAATATGATTTTTAAATTGAAAGTGGATAAATAAAAATGTGATTTTTATTTTAAAGACATCAAAATATAAAAATGTGTGATTTTTATATATGTAGTGGCTAGGGGCAACAAAGAAGAAGAAGATTTCTATAAATGAAGTGTCGTGAAGTTGGATAGCTATTGGTGAGAACTTCTCACCTTTCAATTTAATTTTTCTAGTTATATATATATATATACTAGGATGCAGACGGTGCTTAGTAGCACCCGACACAATCGTCCACAGACCATGGACTTGTTTGTTTGGTTGCAAAAATTAGTTAGATTATTTGGTTTGAATTGAATGGTTTGGTGAAATGAAATTGACTTGATTGATGTGTGAATGGCGTGGGCCTTCACTAGACCGGGGATAAGGCTAGGCCTTGTCCCGTTTCTAGTATCGTGCCGTTATGCCGCCGAAATTTTCTAAAATATGTTAGAAAAATAAAAATATCATTTTTATTGTGTAAATGAAATGAATAGAAATTCATGTGTTGAAATAGAATATTTTATCGTTAAAAATATAATTTTTAACGTGGAAGTGAATAAAATAAAATATTCATTTACAAACCGGACGGTTTGTTTATGTACACCTATTTGAAGGACATTGATTGGAACGATAAATTTTACACATCGCCCAACTGCACAAATAAAAATCTGTGTTTGATTGTTTGAAACCCCACACGGGTGTTGGGATGAAATTTGAAGTTCACTCATCCTGATTGATTAAATATGTCGATCGATGGATTGACAGGCTGTTATAAGCGTCAGATATCTATATTTGATGCTTATACAGTGTAGTGCACTTTGGTTGATGATTGATTATTTTTCAATGCTATTATATACATGTGTTGTATGGAATCCATATAATTAACATTATATGGTGATTGATTGGGCCTCATTCCAATCGGGAAAACAATGAATATTATAAAAGAAAATTCATGTGTTGAATATAAAAATAGTCATGTGTTGACGATGATCATGTGTTGAAACTATTCATGTGTTGAGTAAAATATTTTGAATAAAATAAATTACATCTTTATCACATTTAAAATTAGAACTACTTCCCAGTCGAAGTCTAATTAAAAATCAAACGATAGATACCATAGTTTTATAAAATATTTTACATAACAAAAATAGTGATGTGTTGACAGTACTCATGTGTTGAGATTAGTCGTGTGTTGAAAGAAATATAGATTCATGTGTTGAATGGGATAAATATTCATTTGTTGGATAGAATATAGAAGTTTTGAAAATATAAATCCGTGTTGATTAGAGATGCGTTATTTTGACGCGAACGATATTTATATCGATTTTATTCGTTGTATAATGAATATTGAAAAGTGATTTCGAAATTAATTAAATTGAAATTGAAATTTAAAATGAACTGAAATTGAATTGAAATCAATTTGAAACGAATTCGAATTGAATCAAATAGAAGGTAAATTCGAATTGAATTGAATTGAAACGAATTGAATTTGAATTGAATTGAAATGAGTTCGAGTTGAATTGAAAACGAATCGATTTGAAATTGAATGTAGAAGTTGAATTGTTTTAGGAACGAATTTAAAACGATTTATAAAATTCGTTTTAAATAGAAATCGACGAAATATATATTATATATATAATATAATGGCCTGAATAGAACGCGCCGCGGCAGTTCGTGAATTTCGACCATTTATTTCAAACGGACATTGCGGGAGATCCGACCGTCGGATTCTCCTAAAACCGGAACCGTTGGGTTCGTATCGAAAATAGCTTTCCAATGAATATTAGAAATTTGAAATCTAACAGTTGGATTTGGAATTATGTCCAAATCAAATTTGAAAAAGGTCGCTGTAAGTGCAGTTCGATAGCCGTTGATGGAAATCGACTGTACGGGCCTTGATAAAATTATTGAAAATATCGATAATTTGTGTAAAATTATAATATGTGAATTGGAAAGAATTGGGCTGGAAAATTCCACATTAGATGATAAAAATAGATTTTTATCGAAATGAACTAGTTTTGAACTAGAATTAAAATCAATTTATTTTTGAAATAAATAAATTGAATTTGAAAGTGATTTTAAAAATAATCGATATTTCCAATACGTGAATTGGACTGGAGTTGAATCGAAATTATCTTCGGAATATTTCGATGTTGGATTTCGTGACTATACAGATATTGTTTTGGGAGTTTGAAAGATATATCTTATATCGTTATTTCCAATGCGATATTTGTTGGTTTCAGAATTTGGTATTGAATATAAGTCGATATATTTTCTATTCAGAGCCTTGTATTTAATATTAAATGTGATTTGGGTTTATCGTGAATCGTGTTTTAGATGACATTGGTTCTTTAACCCAGTTAAAGACAGGATATTGATTTTTGAAAGGATTAAAGCTAAGTGGAGTTTTAATGAATCTTCAATTAGATTTAAAATGTGAATTGATAATTTAAATTATCAAATCTGAAAGGTGATCGAGAATGGAGTACCACCAATTTTGCTCCAAAGCGATAGTTAAATCTTTAATTAGATTTGAACGTGAAATTGTAATTAATTTTACCGATAACACCGTGGTGTTAGATGTGGAGTATTACCAGTTTTCTCCATGGGATATATAGGTTGGGATTGGGAAATAAACTAAATAATTACTTCGGTGTGGTTCGTTAATCCCGACTAATTTAAGATGATATCCAAAGGAAGATTAAAGAATAAATTTAGAAGAATTTATCTTTGATAAAATTAATGGGAACCTTTCCCTAAGAATGTGATTTTGTGAATAAAAGAATATTCTGAATTGGAATGAGGCGTTTGTTGTGCTTGTGTAACATTCGTTTATTATATACGTGGGTTATTCAGAAAGGCCGTGTTTATACCCATTCTGAATAACTGATTCGACGAGATGTCGAAGATGAAGACGGTGGTTGAAGACCGGAAGTCTTCACATCGTTTGGGTGATTACTGATGATCTTGATTGGGCTGTACACCCAGGATGAGGGAATCAGTTGGTGATCGTCCAGACGTACTTGGAGATGGATGGATATGCGAGGAAAGTGCCTCCGGTTTCGTTTAGACCCAGAACGAACTTGTAAATGGATTGTGTGTCTGACATTGGATTTTATTCTGTGTTGATTGATCTCTATTAAATATACATCTGTTTGGCGGCGGAGAATTTATTCTCTTGCTTAACGCCCTTCTCTGAGACATACGAGCTCAGAGGTTGTATATCGATGGACATCAGTCGCATGGAGTGAATTGCCAATGTGGCATGCGTAAGTGGCAATTGATCAAGGCTTCTGTTGAAAAGCAAAGTCTTGTGGTTGATGATCAAAGCACGGCCTGTGTGGCGTAGCTTTGTGTATAACGTGAATTCGCGAGCCTCACACCTCGGTATGAGTCAAAAACGGGATAGTGACTGCAGGGAGAGCACGACGTTTCTTTCTAGCTAGGGTGGTGTCAGTGACCTACCAGCCCTGACATTTATATACTTTTCACCTGTGTGGTTGTTGGATACGAGGCGCCTCGGATATAGGTCTGTAAGGACCGGGAAACGTGTGTTCAGGAATAACTAATCCTCAAAAGTAAGAGAGGACCGACCCTGAAGATCCAAGGATCATAGTGGGGTCCTGAGGCATTTGCTAGAGTGTCTCAAACGCGGAGAGGAGCTTGCCCCTTGCCTCGGCTCATGACGGAATCCAATTTCCAATACGTGTGTTTCGGTTTTATTTGTAGAGCCTAGTATGGCGACATGATAGATGGTACCCATGCCGCCTATGATTGATATTTATGATTGAAAATTGTTTTGACACTATACACTTATAATAGTATCAAATAATGTGTTTTAAACGTATCAAGCATGCTTTGGCTGTTATAAGGGAAAACCCTATCCTCCGGCTTGCGTTGCATTGTGTGATGGGACCTGGGTCTTATAACAGCTTCATTTTTCTTTATTTTAGCATTGCGCTGTTTGTTTTATGCACTGGTATTCTTGGGAGGAAACCCGTTCCGTGTTATACGGCGTGGTCCCTTGATTTACCTAACTTTAAAAATAGAGATTAATAACTGTTTTAGTTCTCACACCAGTCCCATGACTGACCTGGAGTTTATTGTTTTAACCTAAACTCTGGGTGCCCCTATTTTCCACATGGGCAGCTAGTATTTTTGGTTTTGCAGATTTATATTCACAGGGTCCTGATTTACAGCTGGAACGATGCTCGGAAAGCTCTGTATCCGTGTATTATTTTCAGTTGTGATTTTGTATTATTTTCCGCTGCTGTGTAATTTATTGTAATCTCTGATATTTATCGAATGTAATTTATTCATATATACTCTGTATATTCTTGTATCTGATGGAATTGTTGTAATAACAATGAAATGTTCTTCTGTCTGTGTTCCGATGTGTGTTGTTCTCAAAGTATCCGCTCTTTCCTTCACGGGGAAGTTACGGGTTCTTACAAAAAAGATGTCTTTTTATTTTATTAACCTACCTAACTATTTTTTTTAATTTCTTTTTCTAAATGTAGTGAATGTAACATGTTTAAGGTATGTGTTCATTTTAAAGCTATGCACCATTTGACTAAACCATACGTTACTTTACTTTTTTTTTCATTTCATGTGACATGGAAAGAAGAAATAAAAAGGTGTCCCCTATTTGTTCCTTGCGTTAGTCCCTTTTTGTGGACAAAATGGAAAAACTCCTCATGCTACATGTACACAAACTCCAACGCCAACCTTCTACTTCCCTTTCCACTAGTATATTCATGTATGAATCACTCTACATATAAATATCCCCACATACAACAATATATATTTAGTATGCTGAGTTACATGCATGTTTTTTTTAGAGAGGTTAAGTAGAAGAATATGTGTTGTTAGGGAAGGAAAAGAACAACAAAAAAATGTAGAAAACTAGAAAGTAATGTGTCAGGCAAATCATAAATAATGTTATTCCTGGTTCCATGCGTGTGATTCAGAAATGAAGAGAAAAAGGAAAAAAATGGCAAAATGTTTTGGCCTCCCCCTTGTTTCATTTTTTTTGCTCTTTGCGTTGCTTTTTTTTTTCTTTTCCTAATGTAAGCATGAACTGCATATTCACACACACAGTGCTTCCCCAACCAAATAAGTAACCACCCAAGTACACAAATATACACAGACATATAATATAGCTAATACAAATGAATATGTTTTTCTGTGTTGTGTTTTATACTTGCAGGGAAGAATATGAAAGACTGTTTATTTGCATTGTTTAATGCATGAAAGCTTTGTGAACTATATGGAGAAAAATGAATAATGAATGCATTGTACTCTTCTTTAATCTAGTACATGCGCATGGGAGCCCTTGTCTCCATTCTGTGTTCATGCATGTAGAGTAATAAAAACATGCTAATATTTTATCTGAGAACTAAATGAGAGGAAGGGGGAAAGAAAATGAAATGTTTTTCTCTCTTTTTGTCATCTGCAGAGAAATAAAGTTCTTTTGATCTTTGTGAGATGCATGTCCTAGCAAATTAATGTGTCCCTCTTCTCTACTTGTGAAATATTCATGCACGCATGCATATACACTCAACCACACACTCATATGCACACATGCACTAATGCGTACAAGTCGCATGCACACACTAATGTTCATATATGTATAAATATATAGTAAACGCATTAAAGAAGTTTAGACGTGAGTAACTCACTTTCGGTTTCGAGAGCTAAACGACGATGAGATGGACGCGGCGAAGAGAACGGAGCTGATGTCGCGGTTGTTGTCGAGGTTGCCGGAGTTGTATGGCGTCAAAGAGAGGGCGGAGCAAGAGAGGACGTGGATAGCATGAGGGAAGGGATGGTGGCTGTCTAATTTATGCGTGCTTTCATTGTATTTTTTTTTTGTATGTAAGAAAGTTTCTGAAGCAAGAATGGTGAATGGAGAAGAGACAATGAAATGGAGAGGGAGCGGATGGAGCTTGGGATGCTGATATATATAAGATGGGGTAGGTGAAATTGTGGTGTTTATTTGGCAGAAGAAATGATGCACTACATCATTCATTAAATGCTCCAAAGAAAAAAAAAAGTGTCATGTGCATCACTTCTCATTAATGCACGAAGAAAATTGTGGCTTGCAAATGATGTACCACATTACCTCATTAAATGCAAGGAAGGGAAGTAAATGTGGCCGACATCATTCTTTTAATGCTCTTTATCCTCATGGAGATATTTATATTTTGTTTTGTTTATCTGTACATATTTGTAAGTCATATATTTTTCAGTTCCATTGTTTTATGTTGCACTACTTTACAGGGTCACCTGTATGAAAATAAATGTCTACTCATTTGTCTGTACGAACACCAAAATATCAATATAAATACACCGTTGGAATCAGGACGTCGAGACGAACACAATGGCACACAGTTATTAGTGATTTTAACGTTTTATAAAATTTCTATATATTTTTTTTTATCGCACTGATTTAATTAACGGTCATTTAAATTTATTTAGTTTAAATTACCAGAATTATATGGAACGAACTTATAACGTTTTGATTACAAATTTATTTTCAAATTCATCGCATACAAATATTTATTTTTATTTTAAATTTAATAAACACTGAATACATTCATTCTAATAACTAAATTTAATTGTTTTATTTTATTTACTTGTTTGTTTTTTTTTTTGAAATTTATCATTAAATAATATTTTTTCCAACTTGAAAACTCAGGTCGTTACAAGGACGTTGTCGCGGAGGCGCGCTCAGCGAGAAAAGGTGGGAAAGAAGGCTAGCACGATGGTCTGGATTCTCTTGTGCAACATTGGTATTGCAATTTGGGCGGCAAAAGAGTTACTAGTTATGGGAGCTGCTACTGTTGGAACTCACGTATGGCTGGGAGACACTTGGAGAAAACAATGGACAACAATTGAGTTTATGAAGTGCGGCTGTAGTTTCGAGCCTGGAGTCACGGATTTTGTAGTGAACAAGAGGTACGAGAAAAGTGCAGATTAAGGAATTCTATCGTTTTACAGGTGAGTTTCTCCCCTTACTCACGTCCGTGTTTTTCTCTAGCATAATTAAATATATGGTTGCAAACCATATTTCGACCTGGATTGAATGGTTGAATTTAAATTGTCACCATGATTGAATTGGTTGTTATAAGGTATTAATTTGGTTACTGGGTGATTGTTATGAATTAGGAATGTGTTGTTTGGCTATTAGTTACACAGAGGAGATGCTGTCCGTTTTATATTTGAATTATATCAATACAACCTGACGAGTGATTAATTGTGTAATTTTAAATAAGTTGTGAAGGTTCATGTATATATATATATATAAACTATAATTTTTTTACAATGTTTGAGATTGTAAATTGTAAATTATATATGTAATTTGATTTCAAATATTAATTTATTGTTTAAGTTAGAAGTAGATTGAAATTAACAATATGTGTACATATATAATTATCCTTTAAGTAGATAATAACGTTTTAATTTTTATTATAACAACGTATTTTATTGAGTTCACATCTTTTAATTAAACATCTTCATTTAGAATGCTCTTTATTGTTTTGGTTGACTACTCAATGAATTTTATCATTATTTCAAGCAAGTCACTTAAGAAGTTCTCACCTTTATTGTAATATGAAGTAGCGTTAGATAATAATTGACTTGTTATTGAATTTAATTTGTTACATATTCTGTTTTATAGATGTAAACCAATTTGAATGAATATTTATATGTTTCAACTATTTGAATTAGCTTTTGAGTAATACTTTTATTTAAACTTTGCTTATGTATTATATTGAAATTTCATGTATTTCTTGAATAATACAGTAGTATTTTCATCATTTGTTTAATTTCGTTTTTAGTCCTTGTATGAATTTTATATTATGAATGATTCATTGTTGATTTAATTTGATTGTTGACCTAATTTGATTTTATATGATTTATGATGGCTACATTCTGTTTAACAAGAAATTTGAATAAACGATTTGGTGAAACCGTCCGGTATGGGACTTTCGGTATCGCCTTTCTGATTATTCACTAGACTTGTTATATAAAGTATTGAAGGATTAAATGTACTATACGAGCTCAATTAATTTCCTATTTCGTCTGATTGAAGCTATTGGGTGGATGTTGTGATTCGTGATCTTTTTGTGATTTGAGATTTTTGAGTTTCCAGTGTGGTGCTGACTAGCGGGTAGTAAACCGATAGTGGAAATATGTGGTATGAGACACACAATTACCGCTACTCGGGTTACCGACTGTGAGTCTGTAACACATATTGTTGTTGAGCCAGTACTCGCTTCGGGGGGAAGCTAGACTCCGGAGGAGTCTCATATACGTATTCACTTGGCCCGGGGGGGGGGGAGGCTAAGTTATACTCGATTGGGAGGGCCATAGTGTTAGGTGTCTAAATACATATATAGTACTTGGCTAAGCTCGGGGGCGAGCTTATTAGCACGTGCGAAACTATGTTGTTTCATATTCGAATTATCGCTTTGATGAGCTTGTGATTTTGGATCCATTTTATGATGCCGTTATTGAATTTGTGGCTTTTATTATCATTCGAAGTTTTGGATCCAATTTGAAACGACCCGCAAATCCGAGCTATCTGAGTTGACTAAATACACCACACGTCCAACCCCAAATAACACAGAAATACGAACCATTAATAGAAAGAAGTTAGAAGATGAGAAATAGAAAGAAAGAAATATTAGAATAGAAGAAGAACGAAGATCACAACTCACAGCGGAACGAATAAAATATATTATATAACATAACTTTTGAAATACAATTAGTAACTTTATATACATACCATCATCAGAGCACAACAGTCATTTCTGGAACAGTTATAAACACCTGTTTCCAGATACAAACAAGGTCCACAGCGGAATATATGATAGTCTATAGCTAACCGGTGAAGCCTCCTGCTTCCAGCTCCTCCAAATGAATCTGTGAAATCCCGACTACTTGACTGCCCGTACAAATTTGGGCACCCAAGAGTTTAGGAAAAACAAAACAAAATAAAACTCTGGGTCAGTCATGGGACTGGTGTGAGTAAACTCCAACCACTTGTTTAACTTTCAAAGATCCTTTTCAAAAGAAAAGATAATAGTAAGACCAGCCCACACATAAACATGGACGGTTTTTACCTTACTATAACCAAAACACTTTGATATGAAAACCTAGTGATATTATAATAATGTCTACATCAAGTAAATAACCAAATAGCAGAACGCTTGCATCTCACGCTCCACATTCATAGTATAAAATCAAAAACCGCATGGCGCTTATTGGAGATTGGATTTCCAACATGACAAGGTATGGAACCACCTTCCGACTGTGTATCTCTAGAGAGGAATACACTGGGTTCAACAAGAACATCTTGCAACCCGGCCCACATGTAATAACCCGAAAATCTGGGCCAGTTTAAAATTTTTATTTTGGCGATTTTAGCGAAATTTGAATATTTAAAATAGATTATTTTAAATAAAATCGACGAGAAATTTATTTTGAATAGAATTCGAACGTATATTATATACGCGTCGTCGTTAGAATATAAATAATTTTATATATAATTATAAATAGAATTGAAAATGGCGCGGTAGTTCGATAATTCGATTTCAAACTTCAATTGAATGTACCGGGTGCAAAACAATCCGGATTTTAGTGAAACCAAAAACGTTAGGATCTAATTGACGATATCTTTCCAACGAAGTTAACAAACTGAGATTTCACTTTATAAATGATAAGATATGTCCAGTTGAAAATTCTGAATAGTCGCTATGGAATTCAGGCCCTTAAAAATGGACATTTTGCAAACGACCTCGGATTTCGACGAAACCACTTTTGTTGGGTCCGTGATGTCGAGTTATTGCTAGGTTTCAAATTTCATAATTTTTCGAATCAATATGTGAGCGTGGCAAAAGAAAACGTGTTTTGACCATTTCAGTTGATTTTAATCGACTGGAAATTGGCCATTTTTCTAACGGTCTCAGAATTCGACGAAACTAGTTTTGTTAGGACCGTATCGTCAATACGAACCTAGAAAATATTTTTCTGCAATTTATAGAGTTAGTATGTGACCCCGGTAATTTGAAATATACGTTTAAAATTCAATATAGTGATTTAAAATGTAAATTCAACGGAAGCTTATCGAGACGATCGAATCAGCTTGCGATACATATCCCATTGTGTTCAGAATGGGGGTGAAACGCTAGGGACGACAGGCGGTGGGCCTCGTTTCGAGGTCGCAAGTAAAAGTCAACTTTTTGGGAAGTAATTAATTAAATAAATAAAAAAAAAGAGAACGAAAGGGGGGCGCGATCGACGCTGCCGCCCCCCCCCCCCCCCCGATGAGCCACCGCGCCTAGGCGGCGCAGCCACCACAGGCGCCGACCATCGCGAGTCTCCCCCCCCCTCCAGCTTCTCCTCCTCTTCGTTCGACTCCACCGCAGCCTTACAGCCCTCCGCCTCGACCACAGCCACCCACGCCCCAGAGCCGACCACCGACCTCCCCTCCGCCATGAATTCCCCTCCTCCGACCACCCGCGCACCTCCCCTTCCCAACCGATGACCGACGCAGCCCCCCCCTGTAAGTTAATTGATTTTTTTTTATTTTATTTTATTTATTTACTTTAAAACCTAATTTCGATTTTAGGGAAAAAGAAACTGATTTTTTTTATTTTAACTTTAAAAAGAAACTGATTTTTTTTATTTTAACTTTAAAAAGAAACTGATTTTTATTTATTTTTAAAAACTGAATTTTCTTTATTTTATGTTGTAAAGTGATAAAAATGTAATCTTTTATATTGTAGTATTAAAAATATGATTTTTATATTTTTAAAGTATTAAAAATATAATCTTTATTAAGGAAAGTATTAAAAATATAATCTTTCTTAAGGAAAGTATTAAAAATATAATCTTTATAGGATAGAGAACATAAAAATAAAATCTTTGTGTATGTAACGAAATAAAAATCTGATTTTTATTTTATCTACGTTGAGATAAAGTGGTTAAATTTAAAAAGGTGAAATCTTTAGATTTAAAAAGGTGAAATCTTTAGATTTAAAAAGGTGAAATCTTTAGATTTAAAAAGGTGAAATCTTTAGATTTAAAAAGGTGAAATCTTTAGATTTAAAAAGGTGAAATCTTTAAATTTAAAAAGGTGAAATCTTTAAATTTAAAAAGGCGAAATCTTTATATAGAAAATAGCGTGATAAAAATATAATTTTTATCTATATAACATAGTAGTAAAAATTCGATTTTTATATATTGAACTTCGAAATAAAAATATGATTTTTATATATTGAATAGCATAGTAAAAATTCGATTTTTAAATTGAAAGTAAGCAAATAAAAATGTGATTTTTATTTTAAAGACATCGAAATATAAAAATGTGTGATTTTTATATATATAGTGACTACGGACAACGAAGATGACGAAGATGGGATAACGAAGAAGATTTCTATTAATGAAGTGTCGTGAAGTGGATAGCTTTCGGTGAGAACTTCTCACTCTTAATTCTCTTTTTCTAGATATATATATATACTAGGATGCAGACGGTGCTTATTAGAAGCACCCGACACCCGTCCACATACCATGGACTTGTTTGTTTGGATGTTTGGTGATTGATTGAGATATTGGTTTGAATGTGGTTTGTGGTGTGAAAAATCGAATCGATAAATTGGTTAGGATTAGACGTGCGCCGTTATAAGGCGAAGGAGTAAGACTAGGTTAGACTCTTACTCCAAATTTTGTGGTTTGCATAACGAAAGTGATTTGATTGATGTGTGAATGGCGTGGGCCTTCACTAGACCGGGGATAAGGCTAGGCCTTGTCTCGTTTCTAGTATCGTGCCGTTATGCCGCCGAAATTTTCTAAAATATGTTAGAAAAATAAAAATATCATTTTTATTGTGTAAATGAAATGAATAGAAATTCATGTGTTGAAATAGAATATTTTATCGTTAAAAATATAATTTTTAACGTGAAGGTGAATAAATAAAATATTCATTTACAAACCGGACGGTTTGTTTATGTACACTGATTTGACTGACATTGATTGGGTCGATAAATTTTACACATCGCCCAACTGCACAAATAAAATCTGTGTTGGATTGTTTGAAACCCCACACGGGTGTTGGGATGAAATTTGAAGTTCACTCATCCTGATTGATTAAATATGTCGATCGGTGGATTGACAGGCTGTTATAAGCGTCGGATATCTATATTTGATGCTTATACAGTGTAGTGCACTTTGGTTGATGGTTGATTATTTTTCAATGCTATTATATACATGTGCTGTATGGAATCCATATAATTAACACTATATGGTGATTGATTGGGCCTCATTCCAATCGGGAAAATAATGAATATTATAAAAGAAAATTTATGTGTTGAATATAAAGAAAATAGTCATGTGTTGACGATGTTCATGTGTTGAGTGAAATATTTTAAATAAAATAAATTACATCTTTATCATATTTAAAATTAGAACTACTTCCTAGTAGAAGTCTAATTAAAATCAAACGATAGATACCATAGTTTTATAAAATATTTTACATAACAAAAATAGTGATGTGTTGACAGTACTCATGTGTTGAGATTAGTCGTGTGATGAAAGAAATATAGATTCATGTGTTGAATGGGATAAATATTCATTTGTTGGATAGAATAAAGGAGTTTTGAAAAAATATAAAGCCGTGTTGATTAGAGATGCGTTATTTCGACGTGAACGATATCTATATCGATTTTAAACGATTTCGAAATGAATTGAATTGAAAACGATTTCGAAATGAAATGAATTGAAAACAAATTCAAATTGAATTGAAAGTGAATTGAAATGAATTCAAATTGAATTAAAATTTGAATTGAATAGAAATGAATTTTTAAAACGAATTTATAAAGAAGAATTCAATTTTGGCTTTGAATGGAAATAGTGTTGAAATGGTTTTGAAACGAAGTTAAAACGATTTATAAAATTCGTTTTAAAAAGGAAATCGACGAAATATATAATATATATATATATATTATATATATAATGGCCTGAATAGAACGCGCCGCGCCGCGGTAGTTCGTGAATTTCGACCATTTATTTCAAACGGACATTGCCGGAGATCCGACCGTCGGATTCTCCTAAAACCGGAACCGTTGGGTTCGTATCGAAAAGAGCTTTCCAATGAATATTAGAAATTTGAAATCTAACGGTTGGATTTGGAATTATGTCCAAATCAAATTCGAAAAAGGTCGCTGTAAGTGCAGTTCGATGGCCGTTGTTGGAAATCGACTGTACGGGCCTTGATAAAATTATTAAAAATATCTATAATTTGTGTAAAATTATAATAGGTGAATTGGAAAGATTTGAGCTGGAAAATTCCACATTTGAAAAGATAAAAATAGATTTTTATCAAAATGAACTAGTTTTGAACTAGAATTGAAATCAATTTATTTTTAAAATAAATAAATTGAATTTGAAAGTGATTTTGAGAATAATCGATAATTTCCAATACGTGGATTGGACCGGAGCTGAATCGAAATTATCTTCGGGATATTTCGATGTTGGATTTCGTGACTATACAAATATTGTTATGGGGATTTGAAAGATATTTTATATCGTTATTTCCAATACGATATTTGTTGGTTTCAGAATTTGATATTGAATATAAGCCGATATATTTTCTATTCAGAGCCTTGTATTTAATATCAAATGTGATTTGGTTTGTCGTGAATCGTGTTTTTGATGACATTGGTTCTTTAACCCAGTTAAAGGTAGAATATTGATTTTTGAGAAGATTAAAACTAAGTGGAGTTTTAATGAATCTTTAATTAGATTGAAAAGTGAATTGATAATTTAAATTATCAAATCTGAAAAGTGATCGAGAGTGGAGTACCACCAGTTTTGCTCCAAAGCGATAGTTAAATCTTTAATTAGATTTGAACGTGAAATGGTAATTAATTTTACCGATAACACCGTGGTGTTAGATGTGGAGTATTACCAGTTTTCTCCATGGGATATATAGGTTGGGATTGGGAAATAAAATAAATAATTACTTCGGTGTGGTTCGTTCATCCCGACTAGTTTGAAATGATATCCAAAGGAAGATTATAGGATAAATTTAGAAGAATTTATCTTGGATAAAATTAATGGGAACATTTCCCTAAGAATGTGATATTGTGAATAAAAGAATATTCTGAATTGGAATGAGGCGTTTGTTGTGTTTGTGTAACATTCGTTTATTATATACGTGGGTTATTCAGAAAGGCCGGGTTTATACCCATTCTGAATAACCGATTCGACGAGATGTCGAAGATGAAGACGGTGGTTGAAGACCGGAAGTCTTCACATCGTTTGGGTGATTACTGATGATCTTGATTGGGCTGTACACCCAAGATGAGGGAAACAGTCGGTGATCGTCCAGACGTACTTGGAGATCGATGGATATGCGAGGAAAGTGCCTCCGGTTTCGTTCAGACCCAGAACGGACTTGTAAATGGACTGTGTGTCTGACATTGGATTTTAGTCCGTGTGATTGATCTCTATTAAATATATATCTGTTTGGCGGCGGAGAATTTATTCTCTTGCTTAACGCCCTTCTCTGAGACGTACGAGCTCAGGGGTTATATATTGATGGATATCAAACGCATGGAGTGAATTGCCTGTGTGGCATGCGTAAGTGGCAATTGATCAAGGCTTCTGTTGAAAAGCAAAGTCTTGTGGTTGATGATCAAAGCACGGCCTGTGTGGCATAGCTTTGTGTAAAACGTGAATTCGCGAGCCTCACACCTCGGTATGAGTCAAAAACGGGATAGTGACTGCAGGGAGAACACGACGTTTCTTTCTAGCTAGGGTGGTGTCAGTGACCTACCAGCCCTGACATTTATATACTTTTCACCTGTGTGGTTGTTGGAATGCGAGGCGCCTCGGATATAGGTCTGTAAGGACCGGGAAACGTGTGTTCAGGAATAATTAATCCTCAAAAGTAAGAGAGGACCGGCCCTGAAGATCCAAGGATCATAGTGGGGTCCTGGGACATTTGCTAGAGTGTCTCGAACGCGGAGAGGAGCTTGCCCCTTGCCTCGGCTTATGACGGAAATCCAATTTCCAATACGTGTATTGCGGTTTTAATTGTAGAACTAGTATGGCGACATGATATATGGTACCCATGCCGTCTATGATTGATATTTATGATTGAAACTGTTTTGACACTATACACTTATTATAGTATCAAATGATTTGTTTTAAACGTATCAAGCATGCTTTGGCTGTTATAAGGGAAACCCCTATCCTCCGGCTTGCGTTGCATTGTGTGATGGGACCTGGGTCTTATAACAGCTTCATTTTCCTTTATTTAGCATTGCGCTGTTGTTTTATGCACTAATATTCTTGGGAGGAAACCCGTTCCGTGTTATACGGCGTGGTCCCTTGATTTACCTTACTTTGAAAACCAATAAAGAATAACTGTTTTAGTTCTCACACCAGTCACATGACTGACCTGGAGTTTATTGTTTTAACCTAAACTCTGGGTGCCCCTATTTTCCGCACGGGCAGCTAGTAGTTTCGGTTTTGCAGATTTATATTCACAGGGTCCTGATATACAGCTGGAACGATGCTCGGAAAGCTCTGTATCCGTGTATCACTTCTAGTTGTGCTTTTGTATTATCTTCCGCTGCTATGTAATTTATTGTAATCTCTGATATTTATCGAATGTAATTTATTCATTTATACTCTGTATATTCTTGTATCTGATGGAATTGTTGTAATAACAATGAAATGTTCTTCCGTATGCGTCCTTTTGTGTGTTGTTCTCAAAGTATCCGTGCTTTCCTTCACGGGGAAGTTACGGGTTCTTTCAGTTGGTATCAGGGCTTTGGTTTACAGAGCTCGAGAACAAGACACATTAGAACCATACGAAAGAATTCATCAGATATTGGATTAGCAATATCCAATTAGAATGACTCGTTAGAGATAGGATCAGTAGTATCCTAGAACGAGTGTGAAGAGTATATTTTTCAAATGAAAACAATTTTGTTTTGAAAATTTAAACCATTTTAAACGTATTTGAATATTTATTTATTTTGAATATGGACAATCGAGTATATATAGATTTCGCGTATACGCGTCATGAACGTATATTCGAAATTTTAATATACTGGGTAGATATAGGATCACATTCTAGATATCCGGGGATGATTCTGATGATGGTGCATCATCATCAGTATTCATATTCGAGTTTCGAAGGTGTGATTTTCTATATATTTCCATTAGGCTGGTGTGAGAACCAAAACTTATATAGTTAGAATACATTGTTGTGAATTGGCATCAAAACATGATTTTCTGTATATGTATCAAATTATGAATTTGCAACTCTAATTCACTAATTGATTGATGTTTGTGTTGTTTGTTTATTTGTTTGCTAATTTTTAACCATTTAGCCTAATATAATCAAATATTGAATTATATCGACAATTGGTCGCATTTGCTTGCATATACATATACTTATATTGAACAGGTCATAGCAAAGAGGCTAGAGCAGAGAATAAAATTTGTTTGCCCGACAAATAGGTACATGTTTACTACATAATTTCCTGTTTTGTTTGGGTGATGATGATTTTGTGAGCCTATTGGCTAGCCGCTTGGCTTTTTCTGTTTCTTTTTGAGATCTGAAGGACCGGGGAAGCTATTTGAAATTCCCCGATGCTCCCGGTGCAGAGGAGGTTATGGCGAAATTTTTCGAAAATTTAGGGTGTTAGCCAAATTTTTGAAATTTTGAAAATTCTCAGAAACTAAAGAGTTGGAGAATGGAAGCCTGATCGATCGTAGAGCTGAATAATCAAACCACTTTCGACTTTGTTCCTTTTCGGGGACGAAAAGTTTTAAGTGGGGGAGATTGTAATAACCCGAAAATCTGGGCCAGTTTAAAATTTTTATTTTGGCGATTTTAGCGAAATTTGAATATTTAAAATAGATTATTTTAAATAAAATCGACGAGAAATTTATTTTGAATAGAATTCGAACGTATATTATATACGCGTCGTCGTTAGAATATAAATAATTTTATATATAATTATAAATAGAATTGAAAATGGCGCGGTAGTTCGATAATTCGATTTCAAACTTCAATTGAATGTACCGGGTGCAAAACAATCCGGATTTTAGTGAAACCAAAAACGTTAGGATCTAATTGACGATATCTTTCCAACGAAGTTAACAAACTGAGATTTCACTTTATAAATGATAAGATATGTCCAGTTGAAAATTCTGAATAGTCGCTATGGAATTCAGGCCCTTAAAAATGGACATTTTGCAAACGACCTCGGATTTCGACGAAACCACTTTTGTTGGGTCCGTGATGTCGAGTTATTGCTAGGTTTCAAATTTCATAATTTTTCGAATCAATATGTGAGCGTGGCAAAAGAAAACGTGTTTTGACCATTTCAGTTGATTTTAATCGACTGGAAATTGGCCATTTTTCTAACGGTCTCAGAATTCGACGAAACTAGTTTTGTTAGGACCGTATCGTCAATACGAACCTAGAAAATATTTTTCTGCAATTTATAGAGTTAGTATGTGACCCCGGTAATTTGAAATATACGTTTAAAATTCAATATAGTGATTTAAAATGTAAATTCAACGGAAGCTTATCGAGACGATCGAATCAGCTTGCGATACATATCCCATTGTGTTCAGAATGGGGGTGAAATGCTAGGGACGACAGGCGGTGGGCCTCGTTTCGAGGTCGCAAGTAAAAGTCAACTTTTTGGGAAGTAATTAATTAAAGAAATAAAAAAAAAAAAGAAGAGAACGAAAGGGGGGCGCGATCGACGCTGCCGCCCCCCCCCCCCCCCCCGATGAGCCACCGCGCCTAGGCGGCGCAGCCACCACAGGCGCCGACCATCGCGAGTCTCCCCCCCCCCCTCCAGCTTCTCCTCCTCTTCGTTCGACTCCACCGCAGCCTTACAGCCCTCCGCCTCCACCACAGCCACCCACGCCCCAGAGCCGACCACCGACCTCCCCTCCGCCATGAATTCCCCTCCTCCGACCACCCGCGCACCTCCCCTTCCCAGCCGATGACCGACGCAGCCCCCCCCCTGTAAGTTAATTGATTTTTTTTTATTTTATTTTATTTATTTACTTTAAAACCTAATTTCGATTTTAGGGAAAAAGAAACTGATTTTTTTTATTTTAACTTTAAAAAGAAACTGATTTTTTTTATTTTAACTTTAAAAAGAAACTGATTTTTATTTATTTTTAAAAACTGAATTTTCTTTATTTTATGTTGTAAAGTGATAAAAATGTAATCTTTTATATTGTAGTATTAAAAATATGATTTTTATATTTTTAAAGTATTAAAAATATAATCTTTATTAAGGAAAGTATTAAAAATATAATCTTTCTTAAGGAAAGTATTAAAAATATAATCTTTATAGGATAGAGAACATAAAAATATCATCTTTGTGTATGTAACGAAATAAAAATCTGATTTTTATTTTATCTACGTTGAGATAAAGTGGTTAAATTTAAAAAGGTGAAATCTTTAGATTTAAAAAGGTGAAATCTTTAGATTTAAAAAGGTGAAATCTTTAGATTTAAAAAGGTGAAATCTTTAAATTTAAAAAGGCGAAATCTTTATATAGAAAATAGCGTGATAAAAATATAATTTTTATCTATATAACATAGTAGTAAAAATTCGATTTTTATATATTGAACTTCGAAATAAAAATATGATTTTTATATATTGAATAGCATAGTAAAAATTCGATTTTTAAATTGAAAGTAAGCAAATAAAAATGTGATTTTTATTTTAAAGACATCGAAATATAAAAATGTGTGATTTTTTTATATATAGTGACTACGGACAACGAAGATGACGAAGATGGGATAACGAAGAAGATTTCTATTAATGAAGTGTCGTGAAGTGGATAGCTTTCGGTGAGAACTTCTCACTCTTAATTCTCTTTTTCTAGATATATATATATATATATACTAGGATGCAGACGGTGCTTATTAGAAGCACCCGACACCCGTCCACATACCATGGACTTGTTTGTTTGGATGTTTGGTGATTGATTGAGATATTGGTTTGAATGTGGTTTGTGGTGTGAAAAATCGAATCGATAAATTGGTTAGGATTAGACGTGCGCCGTTATAAGGCGAAGGAGTAAGACTAGGTTAGACTCTTACTCCAAATTTTGTGGTTTGCATAACGAAAGTGATTTGATTGATGTGTGAATGGCGTGGGCCTTCACTAGACCGGGGATAAGGCTAGGCCTTGTCTCGTTTCTAGTATCGTGCCGTTATGCCGCCGAAATTTTCTAAAATATGTTAGAAAAATAAAAATATCATTTTTATTGTGTAAATGAAATGAATAGAAATTCATGTGTTGAAATAGAATATTTTATCGTTAAAAATATAATTTTTAACGTGAAGGTGAATAAATAAAATATTCATTTACAAACCGGACGGTTTGTTTATGTACACTGATTTGACTGACATTGATTGGGTCGATAAATTTTACACATCGCCCAACTGCACAAATAAAATCTGTGTTGGATTGTTTGAAACCCCACACGGGTGTTGGGATGAAATTTGAAGTTCACTCATCCTGATTGATTAAATATGTCGATCGGTGGATTGACAGGCTGTTATAAGCGTCGGATATCTATATTTGATGCTTATACAGTGTAGTGCACTTTGGTTGATGGTTGATTATTTTTCAATGCTATTATATACATGTGCTGTATGGAATCCATATAATTAACAATATATGGTGATTGATTGGGCCTCATTCCAATCGGGAAAATAATGAATATTATAAAAGAAAATTTATGTGTTGAATATAAAGAAAATAGTCATGTGTTGACGATGTTCATGTGTTGAGTGAAATATTTTAAATAAAATAAATTACATCTTTATCATATTTAAAATTAGAACTACTTCCTAGTAGAAGTCTAATTAAAATCAAACGATAGATACCATAGTTTTATAAAATATTTTACATAACAAAAATAGTGATGTGTTGACAGTACTCATGTGTTGAGATTAGTCGTGTGATGAAAGAAATATAGATTCATGTGTTGAATGGGATAAATATTCATTTGTTGGATAGAATAAAGGAGTTTTGAAAAATATAAAGCCGTGTTGATTAGAGATGCGTTATTTCGACGTGAACGATATCTATATCGATTTTAAACGATTTCGAAATGAATTGAATTGAAAACGATTTCGAAATGAAATGAATTGAAAACGAATTCAAATTGAATTGAAAGTGAATTGAAATGAATTCAAATTTGAATTGAATAGAAATGAATTTTTAAAACGAATTTATAAAGAAGAATTCAATTTTGGCTTTGAATGGAAATAGTGTTGAAATGGTTTTGAAACGAAGTTAAAACGATTTATAAAATTCGTTTTAAAAAGGAAATCGAAGAAATATATATAATATATATATATTATATATAAAATGGCCTGAATAGAACGCGCCGCGCCGCGGTAGTTCGTGAATTTCGACCATTTATTTCAAACGGACATTGCGGGAGATCCGACCGTCGGATTCTCCTAAAACCGGAACCGTTGGGTTCGTATCGAAAAGAGCATTCCAATGAATATTAGAAATTTGAAATCTAACGGTTGGATTTGGAATTATGTCCAAATCAAATTCGAAAAAGGTCGCTGTAAGTGCAGTTCGATGGCCGTTGTTGGAAATCGACTGTACGGGCCTTGATAAAATTATTAAAAATATCTATAATTTGTGTAAAATTATAATAGGTGAATTGGAAAGATTTGAGCTGGAAAATTCCACATTTGAAAAGATAAAAATAGATTTTTATCAAAATGAACTAGTTTTGAACTAGAATTGAAATCAATTTATTTTTAAAATAAATAAATTGAATTTGAAAGTGATTTTGAGAATAATCGATAATTTCCAATACGTGGATTGGACCGGAGCTGAATCGAAATTATCTTCGGGATATTTCGATGTTGGATTTCGTGACTATACAAATATTGTTATGGGGATTTGAAAGATATTTTATATCGTTATTTCCAATACGATATTTGTTGGTTTCAGAATTTGATATTGAATATAAGCCGATATATTTTCTATTCAGAGCCTTGTATTTAATATCAAATGTGATTTGGTTTGTCGTGAATCGTGTTTTTGATGACATTGGTTCTTTAACCCAGTTAAAGGTAGAATATTGATTTTTGAGAAGATTAAAACTAAGTGGAGTTTTAATGAATCTTTAATTAGATTGAAAAGTGAATTGATAATTTAAATTATCAAATCTGAAAAGTGATCGAGAGTGGAGTACCACCAGTTTTGCTCCAAAGCGATAGTTAAATCTTTAATTAGATTTGAACGTGAAATGGTAATTAATTTTACCGATAACACCGTGGTGTTAGATGTGGAGTATTACCAGTTTTCTCCATGGGATATATAGGTTGGGATTGGGAAATAAAATAAATAATTACTTCGGTGTGGTTCGTTCATCCCGACTAGTTTGAAATGATATCCAAAGGAAGATTATAGGATAAATTTAGAAGAATTTATCTTGGATAAAATTAATGGGAACATTTCCCTAAGAATGTGATATTGTGAATAAAAGAATATTCTGAATTGGAATGAGGCGTTTGTTGTGTTTGTGTAACATTCGTTTATTATATACGTGGGTTATTCAAAAAGGCCGGGTTTATACCCATTCTGAATAACCGATTCGACGAGATGTCGAAGATGAAGACGGTGGTTGAAGACCGGAAGTCTTCACATCGTTTGGGTGATTACTGATGATCTTGATTGGGCTGTACACCCAAGATGAGGGAAACAGTCGGTGATCGTCCAGACGTACTTGGAGATCGATGGATATGCGAGGAAAGTGCCTCCGGTTTCGTTCAGACCCAGAACGGACTTGTAAATGGACTTTGTGTCTGACATTGGATTTTAGTCCGTGTGATTGATCTCTATTAAATATATATCTGTTTGGCGGCGGAGAATTTATTCTCTTGCTTAACGCCCTTCTCTGAGACGTACGAGCTCAGGGGTTATATATTGATGGATATCAAACGCATGGAGTGAATTGCCTGTGTGGCATGCGTAAGTGGCAATTGATCAAGGCTTCTGTTGAAAAGCAAAGTCTTGTGGTTGATGATCAAAGCACGGCCTGTGTGGCATAGCTTTGTGTAAAACGTGAATTCGCGAGCCTCACACCTCGGTATGAGTCAAAAACGGGATAGTGACTGCAGGGAGAGCACGACGTTTCTTTCTAGCTAGGGTGGTGTCAGTGACCTACCAGCCCTGACATTTATATACTTTTCACCTGTGTGGTTGTTGGAATGCGAGGCGCCTCGGATATAGGTCTGTAAGGACCGGGAAACGTGTGTTCAGGAATAATTAATCCTCAAAAGTAAGAGAGGACCGGCCCTGAAGATCCAAGGATCATAGTGGGGTCCTGGGACATTTGCTAGAGTGTCTCGAACGCGGAGAGGAGCTTGCCCCTTGCCTCGGCTCATGACGGAAATCCAATTTCCAATACGTGTATTGCGGTTTTAATTGTAGAACTAGTATGGCGACATGATATATGGTACCCATGCCGTCTATGATTGATATTTATGATTGAAACTGTTTTGACACTATACACTTATTACAGTATCAAATGATTTGTTTTAAACGTATCAAGCATGCTTTGGCTGTTATAAGGGAAACCCCTATCCTCCGGCTTGCGTTGCATTGTGTGATGGGACCTGGGTCTTATAACAGCTTCATTTTCCTTTATTTAGCATTGCGCTGTTGTTTTATGCACTAATATTCTTGGGAGGAAACCCGTTCCGTGTTATACGGCGTGGTCCCTTGATTTACCTTACTTTGAAAACCAATAAAGAATAACTGTTTTAGTTCTCACACCAGTCACATGACTGACCTGGAGTTTATTGTTTTAACCTAAACTCTGGGTGCCCCTATTTTCCGCACGGGCAGCTAGTAGTTTCGGTTTTGCAGATTTATATTCACAGGGTCCTGATATACAGCTGGAACGATGCTCGGAAAGCTCTGTATCCGTGTATCACTTCTAGTTGTGCTTTTGTATTATCTTCCGCTGCTATGTAATTTATTGTAATCTCTGATATTTATCGAATGTAATTTATTCATTTATACTCTGTATATTCTTGTATCTGATGGAATTGTTGTAATAACAATGAAATGTTCTTCCGTATGCGTCCTTTTGTGTGTTGTTCTCAAAGTATCCGTGCTTTCCTTCACGGGGAAGTTACGGGTTCTTTCACCACACATGACCGACCACTCATTTCGCTTGAGTGTATCGAATGTATATCACCAACGGTTGGGATCAGCAACCGTCTCCCGACTGGGACAGCATCGAATAGAATAAGAAATTAAATGAACCTCTAGATAGGTGATTATACACCCTAATGGGTGCGACCCACATAGCCATGCTGCCTGCCCGATTTTTGTCCTTTCCCGGTTGTTGAGGCCTGAGGCTACGATTACTTACCATTCATTGATAACACAATCACTTTGAATGCCACATTGTCAGATCCGTTAATCACTAGTTGAGTTTGCACAAATATTCTGGATATTATGCTAAGGGATAAATCCGTTGCAACCATATATATTCATACAGACCAACCCATTTGATCATTGGAAATACTCTGTCAGACATTCGTCCATTTACGTTCGTTCTGGGATTGAACGAAACCGAAGGCACAATTTCTATAAATAGAAAAGCCCTTGCACTTTACTCCGTCTTCAATATATTCAGCATACTTGGTTCGCAACGCTTATGCCGATACGGAGTGGTTCTTCGGATAATAATCCAACCGGTCTCTCCATATTGACAACGATGGTCAAAACTTCGATAGTCTGTGATTTAACTATCGCATAAAAACAAGTGTTCATCCAAACATATCAAACAAATCACTGGGCTCTTTAATTAATATTTCATTAATTAAATCTCTTCTATATTCTCTTATCAATATTTGTTAACCAAATATTTCAATAACCATATTGGCCCTTTACGCTATTTTTGATTTCGTTTCCTTGTCAAATTCTATATATATCGATATATAGATTTCTAATTGTCAAATTTCTTAAAAATATTCTAACTCCTTAAATTCCCGGAAAATTTCGCCATAACCTCCCCTGTATCGGGAGCATCGGGAAATTTCAAATAGCTTTCCCGGTCCTTCTAATCTCAAAAAGAAAAAGAAGAAGCCAAGCGGCTAGCCGATACGGCGCATAAAACCCATATATGAATTTAAACATGTACCTTTTTGTCGGGCACATAAATAAAAATCTTCATATACTCCATCCCATATCTTTTTAACACCTGTTCACCTGTTTCCAATTCAATTCAACTCAATCCGTTCGTTTTAATTAAATTTTGAATCGTTTGAATTCAGTTTCGCTCAATTATTCTTTAATTAGCCTTTTTGCCTATTTCACTTCTTTGTTGAACATAACATGTTCGAACAAAATATTTAACTCGTTCATAACCAAATCGAATTTCGATTTCAATTCTAGTTTCCTTTTCTATTTCGAATATAAATTTTCAAATCGAATTCACTTATTTAAGGCCCAATATCCATTCAAAAGCTCCTTAACTAATTTCTATTCAATTTAGTTAATTCCATTCAATAAATCAAAATCTGGTTTCTGTTTCAAAAAAATCATATTCATTTACACAACTTGAATTCGCATATATTTTACAACTCACTCTGAAATTTTCTAAATAGAACTTCAGATTTCCTCTCTTAAAATCCTTTTATAATGTTAAATAAACCATTATGGTTTTAAACGATTCTGGCGCTGCTTTTCTGAAAATTTGATTTTGACATAACTCAAAATCTATACGACGAAATTCATATTTTTCTCTTTCATTAGAAAACTATTATCAAACCGGTCCTGACGTTTCTTGTTTCAAAGAATTTCGACTTCAATTAGGTTCTGTATATTCAATTGAAGTTCGAATCGCCAATTTACGAACTGTAGCGCTGCGGCGTGTTCGTTTTAATTATATTTATATATATAAACTTTTAAACTTCGTTAAATGAATTCAACTCCCTTCTAATATATATATATATATATATAGATATATAAATTCCAAATTCCATTTGAATCTTTACATTTCAAATTCCATAGTTTTAAATCCTGTATTCAAATCCCATTTGAAATCCTTTATTCGAATTCCATTTCAAATTCTTTATTCGAACTCCATTTCAAATCCTCTATTCGAATTCCCACTTTAATTCAACTCCTTTTTGAATTTCTATATTTGAAATTCATACTTGAATTTAGATATTTTGAATTCCCTTTTGAAATTCAAATATTCAAACCCCATTTGAATTTCTATGTTCAAATCTATTTCCAACTCTATTTGAATTAAAATATTCCAATTTTCTTTCAAACACCATTGAATTCTAAATTCGAATTCATTTACAAATACCATTTGAATTCTAAATTCAAATTCATTAGTTAAACTCCACATTTAATTTTCTTGAATCCCAATACCTTAATTTATTCCTTTGAATTAAATTCCACTTTAAATTCTATAATCAAATCCCTTTTGAATGGTTATATTTGAAAATCATATTTGAATTTAAATATTTAAACTTCATTTAAATTTCTATTTGAAATCTCATATTTAAATCCCATTGGAATTTCTTTATTCAAACCTATTTGAATTTCTTTGAATTCAAATTCCATTTCAAACCATTTGGATTTCCTATTCTACCTTGAAATCCTATTTTCAAAGTTTATTTCAAATTCTATTTTGAAATTCTATATTCAAATCCCTATTTGAATTTCTTTATTCAAATTCTATTTCAATTCTCTTATTCAAATTCCATTTTGAACTCTCTTATTCAAATGCTGTTTGAATCTCTTATTCAAACTCTATATTTAAAATTCCATTTGAACTTCCATATTCAAATTTCTATATTTGAATTTCATTCGAATTCTATATCCAAATCTCTATTTGAATTTCCTTTATTTGAATTCCTTCGAATTCAAATTATATTTTAATTCCTTGAATTCAAATTCTATTTTTCATTCTAATTTCGTCTATTCAAATTCTATTTGAACTTCTATTTGAATTTCTAATATTCAATCCCCTTTTAAAATTCAAATATTTAAACTCCTTTTCTAATTCTACTATTCAATTGTTATACTCAAATTTCATTTGAGTTATATATTTAAAATTTCCTTTTCACATCTTATTTTGAAATTCCATTTCAAATCCCAATTCCATGCTTGTATTTCTATTTCTGAATTATCAAATGATAATTCTTTTTACTTCATTTATAACTTCGTTATAAAAGAACTATTTATAAACTTCGTTTAAAAAGAAACTACTTGTTTTATTTTTCAAAACAAGTTTATATTTTTATTTCCATTAAAAATTCAAATTCTATTTAAAAATAGAATTTCCCCTTTTAAAATCTCAAATATCCTTCCACGATATTTTAAATAAATTAACATTTAGCCCAGTGATATTTAAAACAATCAAACCATTCAAATTTCAATCATTTGATTTATAGCACGTCATATATGAATATATATGAAATCAAGCAAACAAACAAACAGATAATATATTTTTGAGGAATCCAGTTGGATTCCTCCAACCTGTTTTCCTGCATCCACAGATGTTAGCACATAAATAATACCCATTCTGCTTCGTGGCAGAATATCGCGGTATAGAAGGTCATCCACTAATCATAGCGTGGGGCCGTATAGGGTAATCATCCGCTATGAAACTGCGGGCATCCGCTAATGAGACTGCGGGAATCCAACCAATCAATCAACCCAATATATATATATATAATAGCCTAAATAACTAACATATATATAAAACAAGCAGAAAAATCCAAACGAGCAACAACAATTATTTTTAACGAAATAAAAATAATTATAAATAAAAGGTGAGTGAGATTTACTCACCAGGGTGTCTATATACGCTGAATACCCGATGAAGACTATTATGTAGATTGTACAGTGGTTCCTCCATTTCACTGTTTTTCAATGTAAAACAAATAAAATTTCAATTATCGAAGTATACTAATTTAATTAACTTTTCAGATGTAACAAATTTCTAATTTAACCTTAACCTTTCTCGAATGGTTAGTCTACACATTTTATTTCTTTATTAACTAATTTCCTTTGTAACCACTAATTATATCAACTAATTTATTTTAATCAAATACCAATAAAAAAAAAATAATTTCCATGTATTAAATTAAAATCATTTTACAGTAGTAAAATGCCTAAGTTAATTTCCTATCTGGAAATAATTTCCGTACCTAAATCACTTGAATTAAGTAATTGAATTACACCTTACTAAGCCTAAAATTTCTTGACTGAAATAAATAAATAACTAAATTAACTAAATTAAGATAATTACCTTAATAACCAAATTAAATCCATTTTCATTCTCGGTCCTTCACCAACATGTTGAACTCGATGTTCCTCCCCTTATTCACGATTTCAAACCCCCAACAAATTTCATTTCCTGTTACAGGCATCGAACCCTTGGTTCGAATTCTCCTTCGTGACCTGTACCTCGCTCCACCCACATCTGTCTCCCTTCAAATCCTAACATCACAAGCCTGACAATCCTCATCTGCACCCTTTCCAAAGGCGGCGCCTCCCCCTTAAACCGCGACAATGACCATACTCCATCGCTAAACTCTAGCTCCAAGCCAATCGCGACACCGTTGCTCGAGTTACAGGCGCTCGCAATTACTGATGAAGCCGAACACCCTCATTCTCTTAGCACTGTCGATCTCCCCCCAAACGATGCCACACAATTTAAATTGCACCCAAAATAGAAGAACAGACTTTATCGACCTCCCAGAACACGTTTCACCTCCCATTTGGATTTTTAAAATAATCGATTCGGAATGAAGTGGCTTATGGGCTTTTTGTAGCGAAAGGGGGATTTTCGATTTTTACTGAAAAAGAATTGAATGGGAACTTGAATGGCTCTCGTGGGTTGGAGAAAAATGGTAAACGAATGGCAGAGGACTGATTATATAGGTGTGCGAGAGCAGACAGGGGTACGAGGCCATTAATTTGTTGCCTTCTTGATATGAAGAATAGCAGACAATTTAGTTGGCTCGAGAAGAATAGGGTGGCGAGGTTTTTGGGTTTTTAGGTCGGCTGAAAGATTTGATTTTATTTTAATTAAAAACTAAAATATCTCATAGTCCCTTATTTTAAAATCCTGATCCGCTATTTAGTCGCAACGACCGACGTTTTCAAGCTTATACAATAATTTGAACTTAACAGAATCGGTTTAAAATGAAATAACACTAGTAAATTAAGTTAAACCGTTTAGAATGTAAATCGATTTCTGAACAAATAAATTCATCAAAAATAAATTATTATCTTTTTAAGTCAATACAGAATTTATATTAGTCGACTGAATCGTTCTGATTTAGTGTTACACTGTGTGACGAACAGGAATTTCGCCCGGTCCGAACCAGTCGCTAAACCGATCCAGGCCGTTCGTAACGCCCTATCGTTGAGAACACGACAAAACAGAACGCATATAAAAGAACATTTCATTGTATATTACAACAATGCATCAGATTACAAGAATATACAGAGTATTAATGAATAAAAATTACACAGAAATATCAGAGATTTAAATTACATTTAAATACCTAGCAGCGGAAAATAATACAATACACAACTAGAAGAGATATACGGATACAAAGCTTTACGGATATCGTTCCCGCTGTAAACCAGGACCCTGTGAATATAAATCTGCAAAACCAAAACTACTAGCTGCCCGTGTCAAAATAGGGGCACCCAGAGTTTAGGTTAAAACAATAAACTCCAGGTCAGTCATGTGACTGGTGTGAGAACTAAAACAGTTATTGATCTTTATTTTAAAAGTTAGGTAAATCAAGGGACCACGCCGTATAACACGAAACGGGTTTCCTCCCAAGAATACCAGTGCATGAAACAACAGCGCAATGCTAAATAAAGAAAGATGAAGCTGTTATAAGACCCAGGTCCTATCACACAATGCAACGCAAGCCGGGGGATAGGGTTTTCCCTTATAACAGCCAAAGAATGCTTGATACGTTTAAAACAAATCATTTGATACTATTATAAGTGCATAGTGTATAAAACAACTTCAAATCATAAGTATCAATCATAGGCGGCATGGGTACCATATATCATGTCGCCATACTAGTTCTACAATTAAAACCGCAAATGTCACGTATTTGGAAATTGGATTTCCGTCTATGAACCGAGGCAAAAGATAGTCCTCAACCGATTCGAGACAATCTAGCCCATGTCTCAGGATCAGAGCTCGAGTGACCCTTGGAGCGACAGGGCCGGTCCACCGATGTGGATTAAAATGCCTGAACACTATGTTTCCCCGCCCTTTGGGGCGTAAATGAGCCAACAAATGACTCCATCGGACCCGGATCGTCCGATCAAACCGAGGCGCCTCGCAACAGCAACAACCACATAAGTCAAACTCGTCAGGGCGTGTAAAACCACTGACGCCACTTTTTAGCTAGAAGGAAACGCATGCCCTCCCTGAGGTCCGTCTCCTGTTTCTGGTTCATACCGGGTGTGAAACTCGCGAATTCACGTTACACAAAGCTGTGCCACACAGGCTGTGCTTTGATCATCACCACAAGACTTTGATTTTCAACAGAAGCCTCGATCTATTGCCACTTAGGCATGCCACACAGGCAATTCACTCTATGTGTTTGATATCCATCAGTATATAACCCCTGAGCTCGTACGTCTCAGAGAAGGGCGTTAAGCAAGAGAATAAATTCTCCGCCGCCAAACAGATGTATATTTAATAGAAATCAACCACACAGACTAAAATCCGATGTCAGACACACAGTCCATTTACAAGTCCGTTCTGGGTCTGAACGAAACCGGAGGCACCTAGTACCCCGCATATCCATCGATCTCCAAGTACGTCTGGACGATCACTAACTGTTTCCATCTTCTTGGGTGTACAGCCCAATCAAGATCATCAGTAATCACCCAAACGACGTGAAGACTTCTGGTCTTCGACCACCGTCTTCCTCTTCGACACCACGTCGAATCAGTTATTCAGAATGGGATAAACCCGGTCTTTCTGAATAACTCGCGTATATATTATAAAAGTGTTACACAAACACAACATACGCCTCATTCCAATTCAGAATATTCTTTTATTCAAATATTCCTATACTTTGGGAAAAGTTCCCATTAATTTTATCCAAGATAAATTCTTTAAATTTATTCTTTAATCTCCTTTGAATATCAATTCAAACTAGTCGGGATTAGCGAACCACACCGAAGTAATCATTTATTTTATTTCCCAATCCCAACCTATTCATCCCATGAAGTAAAACTGGTAATACTTCATATCTAACACCACGGTGTTATCGGTAAATTCAATTACCATTTCACGTTCAAATCTGATTAAAGATTTAACCATCGCCTGGAGCAAAACTGGTGATACTCCATTTTCGATCATTTCAATCTAATTAAAGATTCATTAAAACTCCACTTAGTTTTAATCTTTAACTGGGTTAAAGAATCAGTGTCATTTAAAACACGGTTCACGATAAACCCAAAAATCACATTCCATTAATTATTGGGTTAAAGAACAAGTGTTATTTAAAACACTGTTCACGATAAACCCAAAAATCAATACCAATTCAATTCCAATTAAATATCGTTTAATTGGTACACTTCATTAAATCTAAATAAAAAGATTTTTTTTTTCCTCAACTGGGTTCAAGAACAGTGTTAGTGAGGACACCATTCACGACAAACCCAAATCACATTTGATATTCACTACAAGGCTCTGAATAGAAAATATATCGGCTTATATTCAATATCAAATTCTACGACTAACAAATGTCGTATTGGAAATAACGATATAAATATATATCTTTCAAATTTCCATAACAACATCCGTATAATCTCGAATTCCAACATCGAAATATTCCGAAGACAATTTCGATTCAAATCCACCCCAATGCAATCATTGGAAATTTTGGTTATTTTCAAAATCCTTTTCAAATTCAATTTATTTATTTAAAAATAAATAGAATTATAATTCTAGTTCAAAACTAGTTCATTTCGATAAAAATCTATTTTTATCCTTTCAATTATGGAGTTTTTCATCCCAATCCTTTCTAAATCATTTCTTATGATTATACACAAATTATTACTATTTTTAATAATTTTATCAAGGCCCGTATAGTCGATTTCCATCAATGGCCATCGAACTGCACTTACAGCGACCTTTTTCGAATTTGATTTGGACATAATTCCAAATCCAACCGTTAGATTTCTAATTTCTAATATTCGTTAGAAAGCTCTTTTCGATACGAACCCAACGGTTCCGATTTTAGGAGAATCCGACGGTCGGATCTCCCGTAATGCCCGTTTGAAATAAATGGTCGAAATTCACGAACTGCCGCGGCGCGGCGCGTTCTATTCAGGCCATTATATTATATATATAATATATATAATATATACTTCGTCGATTTCTATTTAAAATGAATTATATAAATAGTTTTGAATTCGTTTCAAAAACATTTTCAACTTCCTTTTCAATTCAAATCACAATTGAATTCTTCTTTATAAATTCGTTTGAATATTCATTTCTATTCAATTCAAATTTCAATTCAATTTGAATTCATATTCAATTCAATTCATCTCGAAATCGTTTTCAATTCAATTCATTTCGAAATCGTTTTCAATTCAATTCATTTCGAAATCGTTTTCAATTCAATTCATTTCGAAATCGTTTTCAATTCAATTCATTTCGAAATCGTTTTCAATTCAATTCATTTCGAAATCGTTTTCAATTCAATTCATTTCGAAATCGTTTTCAATTCAATTCATTTCGAAATCGTTTTCAATTCAATTCATTTCGAAATCGTTTTCAATTCAATTCATTTCGAAATCGTTTTCAAATCGATATAAATATCGTTCACGTCAAAATGGCGTCAATCTAATCAACACGGCTTCATAAATTTCTATTTTCAAATTTTCTTTATTTTTCAAATTGGAATGAGGCCCAATCAATTACCATATAAAGTTAATTATATGGATTTTCATACAACACATGTATATAATAGCAACGATAAATAATCAACCATCAACCAAAGTGCACTACACTGTATAAGCATCAAATATAGATATCTAATGCTTATAACAGCCTGTCAATCAATCGATTGACATATTTGATCAATCAGGATGAGTGAAATTCATATTTCATCCCAACACCCGTGTGGGGTTTCAAAAAAACAAACACAGATTTTATTTGTGCAGTTGGGCGAGGTGTAAAATTTATCGTCCCAATCAATGTCATTCAAATAAGTGTACATAAACAAACCGTCTGGTTTGTAAATGAATATTTATTTATTCACATTCACGTTAAAAATTATATTTTTAACGATAAAACATTTTATTTCAACCTATGAATTCCTATTCAATTCATTTACACAATAAAATGATATTTTTATTTTCTAACATATTTTAGAAAATTTCGGCGGCATAACGGCACGATACTAGAAACGGGACAAGGCCTAGCCTTATCCCCGGTCTAGTGAAGGCCCACGCCATTCACACATCAATCAAATCAATTCATTTCACCAAACAACCAAATTCCAATCAAATCATCTAACTAATTTATGCAACCAAACAAACAAGTCCATGGTCTGTGGACGATTGTGTCGGGTGCTACTAAGCACCGTCTGCATCCTAGTATATATATATAACTAGAAAAGAAATTGAAAGGTGAGAAATTCTCACATATTGCCATCCTAGCTCCACGGCACTTCATTGATAGAAATCTTCATCGCTATCGCATCTTCGTTGCCCGTATTCTCTACATATGTGAAAATCGAATTTTTACTTCGCTATTCAATATATAAAAATCACATTTTTACTTCGATGTTAAATATATAAAAATCACATTTTTACTTCGATGTTAAATATATAAAAATCACATTTTTACTTCGATGTTAAATATATAAAAATCACATTTTTACTTCGATGTTAAATATATAAAAATCACATTTTTACTTCGAAGTTCAATATATAAAAATCATATTTTTATTTCGATGTTAAATATATAAAAATCACATTTTTACTTCGAAGTGAAATATATAAAAATCACATTTTTACTTCGATGTTAAATATATAAAAATCACATTTTTACTTCGATGTTAAATATATAAAAATCACATTTTTACTTCGAAGTTCAATATATAAAAATCATATTTTTATTTCGATGTTCTATATATAAAAATCATATTTTTATTTCGATGTTAAATATATAAAAATCACATTTTTACTTCGAAGTTCAATATATAAAAATCATATTTTTACTTCGAAGTTCAATATATAAAAATCATATTTTTATTTCACTACACATATAAAGGTGATATTTTTAATTCTCTATATGAACAAAAATCATATTTTTACCACTTCTATATAGTAAAGATTATATTTTTAATACTTTAAAAATATAAAAATCATATTTTTATTACTTTAAAAATATAAGAATCATATTTCACTCCTTCTACTTAATAAAATTCCGGCTTTTCTATTTTCAAAATATGATCTTTTCTATTCTAAAAAAGATGTGATCTTTTTCTATTTAAAGTTTAAATCTTTTCCTTTTTAAAAATTCAAATCTTCTTCCCTTTTTAAAATCTTAGAATAAAATAAAATCAGTTTTATTTCTTTTAAAAAAAATCAGTTTTATTTCTTTTAAAAAAAATCAGTTTTATATAACAAAACAAAAATAAAAATAAAAATAAAATAACTTAATCACTCACCTCAGCCTGCGAAGAGGGAGGGAAGCAGAAGGAAGCGTCGGCGGCAGGCTTCGAGGGGGGGGCGCGGTGGCTCAGTGGTGTCGGCGTCGAGGTGTTCGAGGGGTTGCTTCGATTCGCGTCGGCGCTGGGTGTCTCGAGGTAAGGGCGCTGGAAGGAGGAGGATCGGGAGGCTGACGCGGCGGGGCTGGAGGTGTCGATCGCCTGGGCGACGGCGAGGCTGGAGCGCGTTTTCTCTTTTTTTTTTTTTTTCGATTTGATAAAGTAACAGAAAAAAAGGGGGGGGGGGGGCAGAAGATAAAGGGGGGGGGGAAATATATTTTTTTATTTAATTTTATTTAATTATTTTATTCGTCCCAAAGTTGACTTTTACATACGACCCCGAAATGGGGCCCACCGCCTGTCGTCCATAGCGTTTTACCCCCATTCCGAACACAATGGGATATGTATCGTAGGTTGATTCGATCGTTTAAATCAGTTTCCGTTAAATTTACATTTAAATCACTATATTGAATTTTAAACGTACATTTCAAATTACCGGGGTCACATACTAACTCTAAAGATTCTCGAAAAATATTTTCTAGCTTCGTATTGACGATACGGTCCTAACAAAACTAGTTTCGTCGAATTCTGAGACCATTTGAAAAATGGCCAATTCCCAGTCGATTAAAATCAACTGAAACTGGTCAAACGCGTTTTCCTTTGCCACGCTCACATATTGATTCGAAAAATTATGAAATTTGGAATCTAGCAATAACTTAACATCACGGACCCAACAAAACTGGTTTCGTCGAAATCCGAGGTCGTTTGCAAAATGTCCATTTTTAAGGGCCTGAATTCCATAGCGACTATTCAGAAATTTCAACGGGACATATCTTTTGATTCCCGCTACGAACTTTTGATTTTTCGGATTCGATAGAAAGATATCATCAATTAGATCCTATCATTTTTGGTTTCACTAAAATCCGGATTGTTTTGCACCCGGTACATTCAATTGAAATTTGAAATCGAATTATCGAACTACCGCGTCATTTTCAATTCCTTTTATAATTATAAATAAATATTTATATTCTAACGACGACGCGTATATAATATATACGTCGAATTCTATTCAAAATAAATTTCTCGTCGATTATATTTAAAATAATCTATTTTAAATATTCAAAATCCGCTAAAGTTGCCAAAATAAAAATTTAAACTGGCCCAGATTTTCGGGTTGTTACAATCTCCCCCACTTAAAACTTTTCGTCCCCGAAAAGGAACAAAGTCGAAAGTGGTTTGATCATTCAACTCTAAGCTCGCTCTGGCTTCCATTCTCCAACTTTTCAGTTTCTGAGAATTTTCTAAAATTTCAAAAATTTGGCTAACACCCTAAATTTTTGAAAAATTTCGCCATAACCTCCCCTGCACCGGGAGCATCGGGGAATTTCAAATAGCTTCCCCGGTCCTTCAGATCTCAAAAAGAAAAAGAAAAAGCCAAGCGGCTAGCCAATAGGCTCATAAAATCATCATCACCCAAACAAAACAGTAAATTATGTAGTAAACATGTACCTATTTGTCGGGCAAACAAATTTTATTCTCTGGCTCTAGCCTCCTTGCTATGACCTGTTCAAAGTAAGTACATGTATGCAAGCAAATGCAACCAATTTTCAATATAATTCAATATGTGATTCAATTAGGCTAAATGGCTAAAAATTAGCAAACAAATAAACAAACAACACAAACATCAATCAATTAGTGAATTAGAGTTTCAAATTCATAATTTCGATACATATACAGAAAATCTTGTTTTTGATGCCAATTCACAACAATGTATTGTAGCTATATATAAGTTTCGGTTCTCACACCTGCCTAATGGAAATATATAGAAAATCACACCTTCGAAACACGAACGTAAATACTGATGATGTCATGACAATCATCAGTACCATCTCCGGGCGACTAGAATGTGATTCCATATCTATCCAGTATATTAAAACTTTGAATATACGTTTGCAAGGCGTATATGCAAATTCTTTATATACTGAATTGTCCAAAATCAATATAAACAAATAATCAAATACGAATAGTTGATTTAAATTTTCAAAACAAAAATGTTTTCATTTGAAAAATATACTCTTCACACCCGTTCTAGGATACTACTGATCCTATCTCTAACGAGTCATTCTAATTGGATATTACTAATCCAATATCTGATGAATTCTTTCGTAAGGTTCTAATGTGTCTTATTCTCTGCTTTGTAAACCAAAGCTCTGATACCAAATGTGACGAACAGGAATTTCGCCCGGTCCGAACCAGTCGCTAAACCGATCCAGGCCGTTCGTAACGCCCTATCGTTGAGAACACGACAAAACAGAACGCATATAAAAGAACATTTCATTGTATATTACAACAATGCATCAGATTACAAGAATATACAGAGTATTAATGAATAAAAATTACACAGAAATATCAGAGATTTAAATTACATTTAAATACCTAGCAGCGGAAAATAATACAATACACAACTAGAAGAGATATACGGATACAAAGCTTTACGGATATCGTTCCCGCTGTAAACCAGGACCCTGTGAATATAAATCTGCAAAACCAAAACTACTAGCTGCCCGTGTCAAAATAGGGGCACCCAGAGTTTAGGTTAAAACAATAAACTCCAGGTCAGTCATGTGACTGGTGTGAGAACTAAAACAGTTATTGATCTTTATTTTAAAAGTTAGGTAAATCAAGGGACCACGCCGTATAACACGGAACGGGTTTCCTCCCAAGAATACCAGTGCATGAAACAACAGCGCAATGCTAAATAAAGAAAGATGAAGCTGTTATAAGACCCAGGTCCTATCACAAAATGCAACGCAAGCCGGGGGATAGGGTTTTCCCTTATAACAGCCAAAGAATGCTTGATACGTTTAAAACAAATCATTTGATACTATTATAAGTGCATAGTGTATAAAACAACTTCAAATCATAAGTATCAATCATAGGCGGCATGGGTACCATATATCATGTCGCCATACTAGTTCTACAATTAAAACCGCAAATGTCACGTATTTGGAAATTGGATTTCCGTCTATGAACCGAGGCAAAAGATAGTCCTCAACCGATTCGAGACAATCTAGCCCATGTCTCAGGATCAGAGCTCGAGTGACCCTTGGAGCGACAGGGCCGGTCCACCGATGTGGACTAAAATGCCTGAACACTACGTTTCCCCGCCCTTTGGGGCGTAAACGAGCCAACAAATGACTCCATCGGACCCGGATCGTCCGATCAAACCGAGGCGCCTCGCAACAGCAACAACCACATAAGTCAAACTCGTCAGGGCGTGTAAAACCACTGACGCCACTTTTTAGCTAGAAGGAAACGCATGCCCTCCCTGAGGTCCGTCTCCCGTTTCTGGTTCATACCGGGTGTGAAACTCGCGAATTCACGTTACACAAAGCTGTGCCACACAGGCTGTGCTTTGATCATCACCACAAGACTTTGATTTTCAACAGAAGCCTCGATCTATTGCCACTTAGGCATGCCACACAGGCAATTCACTCTATGTGTTTGATATCCATCAGTATATAACCCCTGAGCTCGTACGTCTCAGAGAAGGGCGTTAAGCAAGAGAATAAATTCTCCACCGCCAAACAGATGTATATTTAATAGAAATCAACCACACAGACTAAAATCCGATGTCAGACACACAGTCCATTTACAAGTCCGTTCTGGGTCTGAACGAAACCGGAGGCACCTAGTACCCCGCATATCCATCGATCTCCAAGTACGTCTGGACGATCACTAACTGTTTCCATCTTCTTGGGTGTACAGCCCAATCAAGATCATCAGTAATCACCCAAACGACGTGAAGACTTCTGGTCTTCGACCACCGTCTTCCTCTTCAACACCACGTCGAATCAGTTATTCAGAATGGGATAAACCCGGTCTTTCTGAATAACTCGCGTATATATTATAAAAGTGTTACACAAACACAACATACGCCTCATTCCAATTCAGAATATTCTTTTATTCAAATATTCCTATACTTTGGGAAAAGTTCCCATTAATTTTATCCAAGATAAATTCTTTAAATTTATTCTTTAATCTCCTTTGAATATCAATTCAAACTAGTCGGGATTAGCGAACCACACCGAAGTAATCATTTATTTTATTTCCCAATCCCAACCTATTCATCCCATGAAGTAAAACGGGTAATACTTCATATCTAACACCACGGTGTTATCGGTAAATTCAATTACCATTTCACGTTCAAATCTGATTAAAGATTTAACCATCGCCTGGAGCAAAACTGGTGATACTCCATTTTCGATCATTTCAATCTAATTAAAGATTCATTAAAACTCCACTTAGTTTTAATCTTTAACTGGGTTAAAGAATCAGTGTCATTTAAAACACGGTTCACGATAAACCCAAAAATCACATTCCATTAATTATCGGGTTAAAGAACAAGTGTTATTTAAAACACTGTTCACGATAAACCCAAAAATCAATACCAATTCAATTCCAATTAAATATCGTTTAATTGGTACACTTCATTAAATCTAAATAAAAAGATTTAATTTTTTTTCCTCAACTGGGTTCAAGAACAGTGTTAGTGAGGACACCATTCATGACAAACCCAAATCACATTTGATATTCACTACAAGGCTCTGAATAGAAAATATATCGGCTTATATTCAATATCAAATTCTACGACTAACAAATGTCGTATTGGAAATAACGATATAAATATATATCTTTCAAATTTCCATAACAACATCCGTATAATCTCGAATTCCAACATCGAAATATTCCGAAGACAATTTCGATTCAAATCCACCCCAATGCAATCATTGGAAATTTTGGTTATTTTCAAAACCCTTTTCAAATTCAATTTATTTATTTAAAAATAAATAGAATTATAATTCTAGTTCAAAACTAGTTCATTTCGATAAAAATCTATTTTTATCCTTTCAAATATGGAGTTTTTCATCCCAATCCTTTCTAAATCATTTCTTATGATTTTACACAAATTATTACTATTTTTAATAATTTTATCAAGGCCCGTATAGTCGATTTCCATCAATGGCCATCGAACTGCACTTACAGCGACCTTTTTCGAATTTGATTTGGACATAATTCCAAATCCAACCGTTAGATTTCTAATTTCTAATATTCGTTAGAAAGCTCTTTTCGATACGAACCCAACGGTTCCGATTTTAGGAGAATCCGACGGTCGGATCTCCCGTAATGCCCGTTTGAAATAAATGGTCGAAATTCACGAACTGCCGCGGCGCGGCGCGTTCTATTCAGGCCATTATATTATATATATAATATATATAATATATACTTCGTCGATTTCTATTTAAAACGAATTATATAAATAGTTTTGAATTCGTTTCAAAAACATTTTCAACTTCCTTTTCAATTCAAATCACAATTGAATTCTTCTTTATAAATTCGTTTGAATATTCATTTCTATTCAATTCAAATTTCAATTCAATTTGAATTCATATTCAATTCAATTCATCTCGAAATCGTTTTCAATTCAATTCATTTCGAAATCGTTTTCAATTCAATTCATTTCGAAATCGTTTTCAATTCAATTCATTTCGAAATCGTTTTCAATTCAATTCATTTCGAAATCGTTTTCAATTCAATTCATTTCGAAATCGTTTTCAATTCAATTCATTTCGAAATCGTTTTCAATTCAATTCATTTCGAAATCGTTTTCAATTCAATTCATTTCGAAATCGTTTTCAATTCAATTCATTTCGAAATCGTTTTCAAATCGATATAAATATCGTTCACGTCAAAATGGCATCAATCTAATCAACACGGCTTCATAAATTTCTATTTTTAAATTTTCTTTATTTTTCAAATTGGAATGAGGCCCAATCAATTACCATATAAAGTTAATTATATGGATTTTCATACAACACATGTATATAATAGCAACGATAAATAATCAACCATCAACCAAAGTGCACTACACTGTATAAGCATCAAATATAGATATCTAATGCTTATAACAGCCTGTCAATCAATCGATTGACATATTTGATCAATCAGGATGAGTGAAATTCATATTTTATCCCAACACCCGTGTGGGGTTTCAAACAAACAAACACAGATTTTATTTGTGCAGTTGGGCGAGGTGTAAAATTTATCGTCCCAATCAATGTCATTCAAATAAGTGTACATAAACAAACCGTCTGGTTTGTAAATGAATATTTATTTATTCACATTCACGTTAAAAATTATATTTTTAACGATAAAACATTTTATTTCAACCTATGAATTCCTATTCAATTCATTTACACAATAAAATGATATTTTTATTTTCTAACATATTTTAGAAAATTTCGGCGGCATAACGGCACGATACTAGAAATGGGACAAGGCCTAGCCTTATCCCCGGTCTAGTGAAGGCCCACGCCATTCACACATCAATCAAATCAATTCATTTCACCAAACAACCAAATTCCAATCAAATCATCTAACTAATTTATGCAACCAAACAAACAAGTCCATGGTCTATGGACGATTGTGTCGGGTGCTACTAAGCACCGTCTGCATCCTAGTATATATATATAACTAGAAAAGAAATTGAAAGGTGAGAAATTCTCAAATATTGCCATCCTAGCTCCACGGCACTTCATTGATAGAAATCTTCATCGCTATCGCATCTTCGTCATCTACGTTGCCCGTATTCTCTACATATGTGAAAATCGAATTTTTACTTCGCTATTCAATATATAAAAATCACATTTTTACTTCGATGTTAAATATATAAAAATCACATTTTTACTTCGATGTTAAATATATAAAAATCACATTTTTACTTCGATGTTAAATATATAAAAATCACATTTTTACTTCGATGTTAAATATATAAAAATCACATTTTTACTTCGATGTTAAATATATAAAAATCACATTTTTACTTCGAAGTTCAATATATAAAAATCATATTTTTATTTCGATGTTAAATATATAAAAATCACATTTTTACTTCGAAGTTAAATATATAAAAATCACATTTTTACTTCGATGTTAAATATATAAAAATCACATTTTTACTTCGATGTTAAATATATAAAAATCACATTTTTACTTCGAAGTTCAATATATAAAAATCATATTTTTATTTCGATGTTCAATATATAAAAATCATATTTTTATTTCGATGTTAAATATATAAAAATCACATTTTTACTTCGAAGTTCAATATATAAAAATCATATTTTTACTTCGAAGTTCAATATATAAAAATCATATTTTTATTTCACTACACATATAAAGCTGATATTTTTAATTCTCTATATGAACAAAAATCATATTTTTACCACTTCTATATAGTAAAGATTATATTTTTAATACTTTAAAAATATAAAAATCATATTTTTATTACTTTAAAAATATAAGAATCATATTTCACTCCTTCTACTTAATAAAATTCCGGCTTTTCTATTTTCAAAATATGATCTTTTCTATTCTAAAAAAGATGTGATCTTTTTCTATTTAAAGTTTAAATCTTTTCCTTTTTAAAAATTCAAATCTTCTTCCCTTTTTAAAATCTTAGAATAAAATAAAATCAGTTTTATTTCTTTTAAAAAAAATCAGTTTTATTTCTTTTAAAAAAAATCAGTTTTATATAACAAAACAAAAATAAAAATAAAAATAAAATAACTTAATCACTCACCTCAGCCTGCGAAGAGGGAGGGAAGCAGAAGGAAGCGTCGGCGGCAGGCTTCGAGGGGGGGGGGGGGTGGCTCAGTGGTGTCGGCGTCGAGGTGTTCGAGGGGTTGCTTCGATGCGTCGGCGCTGGGTGTCTCGAGGTAAGGGCGCTGGAAGGAGGAGGATCGGGAGGCTGACGCGGCGGGGCTGGAGGTGTCGATCGCCTGGGCGACGGCGAGGCTGGAGCGCGTTTTCTCTTTTTTTTTTTTTTTTTTTTATTTCGATTTGATAAAGTAACAGAAAAAAAAGGGGGGGCCAGAAGATAAAGGGGGGGAAATATATTTTTTTATTTAATTTTATTTAATTATTTTATTCGTCCCAAAGTTGACTTTTACATACGACCCCGAAATGGGGCCCACCGCCTGTCGTCCATAGCGTTTTACCCCCATTCCGAACACAATGGGATATGTATCGTAGGTTGATTCGATCGTTTAAATCAGTTTCCGTTAAATTTACATTTAAATCACTATATTGAATTTTAAACGTACATTTCAAATTACCGGGGTCACATACTAACTCTAAAGATTCTCGAAAAATATTTTCTAGCTACGTATTGACGATACGGTCCTAACAAAACTAGTTTCGTCGAATTCTGAGACCATTTGAAAAATGGCCAATTCCCAGTCGATTAAAATCAACTGAAACTGGTCAAACGCGTTTTCCTTTGCCACGCTCACATATTGATTCGAAAAATTATGAAATTTGGAATCTAGCAATAACTTAACATCACGGACCCAATAAAACTGGTTTCGTCGAAATCCGAGGTCGTTTGCAAAATGTCCATTTTTAAGGGCCTGAATTCCATAGCGACTATTCAGAAATTTCAACTAGACATATCTTTTGATTCCCGCTACGAACTTTTGATTTTTCAGATTCGATAGAAAGATATCATCAATTAGATCCTATCATTTTTGGTTTCACTAAAATCCGGATTGTTTTGCACCCGGTACATTCAATTGAAATTTGAAATCGAATTATCGAACTACCGCGTCATTTTCAATTCCTTTTATAATTATAAATAAATATTTATATTCTAACGACGACGTGTATATAATATATACGTCGAATTCTATTCAAAATAAATTTCTCGTCGATTATATTTAAAATAATCTATTTTAAATATTCAAAATCCGCTAAAGTTTCCAAAATAAAAATTTTAAACTGGCCCAGATTTTCGGGTTGTTACACACTGGGAATTCAATTGTTACTATTACGATAATTAAATATATTCGATATTAAATCATATATAGATAATTAAATTGACAAATCCAATATAAAATTCATTTATATTATGAGTTCAATATTTAAAACCATACTAAATATTTACAATAAACTGTTCAAAAATCTGGGTCGTTACATTCTTCCCCCCTTAAAATAATTTCGTCCTCGAAATTGCTAAGGTAGGAAAAATGGTACAAATCCATTACTTTTCAAAACTTCTTTATGTTGAAACTCATCTCTTCACATTTCAACAAATTTAGTTCCACCAAAACTTTTGGTTCCCATTCATATGCATTCTAATTCATATTCATTTCAATTTATTTCAAATTGATTCTAGTCAATTGATTCACTTCGACCCATTTAACTAGCTTAAGTTAAATTCCAATTCCAGAATTCAATTCCCAGGGTTTTCATTTCAAATCCTTTGAAATAAATATATACTTATATTTATTTCCATCTAAAACTCAAAACATTTGAATTTTCAAACCACTTGTTTTCCTTTCAAACAAATTCCATCAAAATTTTTCTAAGGTAGCCATTTGTCACTTAGAACTCGAAAATGAATACTGATGAAGCTGCAGTTATCATCAGAATTATTTCCTAGCGACTGAAGTGAGTTCAGTGCTTTATCTATTTCAAAATCCATTCAAAAATGATTTTGATTCAAAAACCCTTTCAAAATAAAACTATATTATTTTAATTATTTTGAAAAATATTTTCCAACTTCCCAGGATTTTGAAATTCTTAATTCTGGTTTGAATTTAATTCTAATTCATCTCATTTGTATATATTTCATTCATATACAAATTCAGTTTGGTTATAAATAACCATTTCAATCTTTATAATCTTAACTGATTATGATGATATCAATCAACACATCCATATACTATAATATCTCAGAAAATTATTTCCTTTTTTGTAAAAATAGAATTTTGGGCAAAATTATTTCATTTACCCACTTTTAAACAATATAGTGTTCAATCTTCTGTTCAAGTGTTTAGAAATTCCTATCGACGTCGTGGCGTCCCACGATTCGACCAGAATTCATAAACCACTCAACAGACTAGCCAACACAATATAAAACAATTTTTATATCAATTAACAAATACGCGCTCTCGTATATACATACACTCAACTCATTCTAGGGCACTACTGACCCTATCTCTAATGAGCACATGCCACACAAGCCTAGGTGTTCACTCAACCTGGCTCTGATACCAACTGAAACGACCCGCAAATCCGAGCTATCTGAGTTGACTAAATACACCACACGTCCAACCCCAAATAACACAGAAATACGAACCATTAATAGAAAGAAGTTAGAAGATGAGAAATAGAAAGAAAGAAATATTAGAATAGAAGAAGAACGAAGATCACAACTCACAGCGGAACGAATAAAATATATTATATAACATAACTTTTGAAATACAATTAGTAACTTTATATACATACCATCATCAGAGCACAACAGTCATTTCTGGAACAGTTATAAACACCTGTTTCCAGATACAAACAAGGTCCACAGCAGAATATATGATAGTCTATAGCTAACCGGTGAAGCCTCCTGCTTCCAGCTCCTCCAAATGAATCTGTGAAATCCCGACTACTTGACTGCCCGTACAAATTTGGGCACCCAAGAGTTTAGGAAAAACAAAACAAAATAAAACTCTGGGTCAGTCATGGGACTGGTGTGAGTAAACTCCAACCACTTATTTAACTTTCAAAGATCCTTTTCAAAAGAAAAGATAATAGTAAGACCAGCCCACACATAAACATGGACGGTTTTTACCTTACTATAACCCAAAACACTTTGATATGAAAACCTAGTGATATTATAATAATGTCTACATCAAGTAAATAACCAAATAGCAGAACGCTTGCATCTCACGCTCCACATACATAGTATAAAATCAAAAACCGCATGGCGCTTATTGGAGATTGGATTTCCAACATGACAAGGTATGGAACCACCTTCCGACTGTGTATCTCTAGAGAGGAATACACTGGGTTCAACAAGAACATCTTGCAACCCGGCCCACACATGACCGACCACTCATTTCGCTTGAGTGTATCGAATGTATATCACCAACGGTTGGGATCAGCAACCGTCTCCCGACTGGGACAGCATCGAATAGAATAAGAAATTAAATGAACCTCTAGATAGGTGATTATACACCCTAATGGGTGCGACCCACATAGCCATGCTGCCTGCCCGATTTTTGTCCTTTCCCGGTTGTTGAGGCCTGAGGCTACGATTACTTACCATTCATTGATAACACAATCACTTTGAATGCCAAATTGTCAGATCCGTTAATCACTAGTTGAGTTTGCACAAATATTCTGGATATTATGCTAAGGGATAAATCCGTTGCATCCATATATATTCATACAGACCAACCCATTTGATCATTGGAAATACTCTGTCAGACATTCGTCCATTTACGTTCGTTCTGGGATTGAACGAAACCGAAGGCACAATTTCTATAAATAGAAAAGCCCTTGCACTTTACTCCGTCTTCAATATATTCAGCATACTTGGTTCGCAACGCTTATGCCGATACGGAGTGGTTCTTCGGATAATAATCCAACCGGTCTCTCCATATTGACAACGATGGTCAAAACTTCGATAGTCTGTGATTTAACTATCGCATAAAAACAAGTGTTCATCCAAACATATCAAACAAATCACTGGGCTCTTTAATTAATATTTCATTAATTAAATCTCTTCTATATTCTCTTATCAATATTTGTTACCCAAATATTTCAATAACCATATTGGCCCTTTACGCTATTTTTGATTTCGTTTCCTTGTCAAATTCTATATATATCGATATATAGATTTCTAATTGTCAAATTTCTTAAAAATATTCTAACTCCTTAAATTCCCGGAAAATTTCGCCATAACCTCCCCTGTATTGGGAGCATCGGGAAATTTCAAATAGCTTTCCCGGTCCTTCTAATCTCAAAAAGAAAAAGAAGAAGCCAAGCGGCTAGCCGATACGGCGCATAAAACCCATATATGAATTTAAACATGTACCTTTTTGTCGGGCACATAAATAAAAATCTTCATATACTCCATCCCATATCTGTTTAACACCTGTTCACCTGTTTCCAATTCAATTCAACTCAATCCGTTCGTTTTAATTAAATTTTGAATCGTTTGAATTCAGTTTCGCTCAATTATTCTTTAATTAGCCTTTTTGCCTATTTCACTTCTTTGTTGAACATAACATGTTCGAACAAAATATTTAACTCGTTCATAACCAAATCGAATTTCGATTTCAATTCTAGTTTCCTTTTCTATTTCGAATATAAATTTTCAAATCGAATTCACTTATTTAAGGCCCAATATCCATTCAAAAGCTCCTTAACTAATTTCTATTCAATTTAGTTAATTCCATTCAATAAATCAAAATCTGGTTTCTGTTTCAAAAAAATCATATTCATTTACACAACTTGAATTCGCATATATTTTACAACTCACTCTGAAATTTTCTAAATAGAACTTCGGATTTCCTCTCTTAAAATCCTTTTATAATGTTAAATAAACCATTATGGTTTTAAACGATTCTGGCGCTGCTTTTCTGAAAATTTGATTTTGACATAACTCAAAATCTATACGACGAAATTCATATTTTTCTCTTTCATTAGAAAACTATTATCAAACCGGTCCTGACGTTTCTTGTTTCAAAGAATTTCGACTTCAATTGGGTTCTGTATATTCAATTGAAGTTCGAATCGCCAATTTACGAACTGCAGCGCTGCGGCGAGTTCGTTTTAATTATATTTATATATAAAAACTTTTAAACTTCGTTAAATGAATTCAACTCCCTTCTAATATATATATATATATAGATATATATATTCCAAATTCCATTTGAATCTTTACATTTCAAATTCCATAGTTTTAAATCCTGTATTCAAATCCCATTTGAAATCCTTTATTCGAATTCCATTTCAAATTCTTTATTCGAACTTCATTTCAAATCCTCTATTCGAATTCCCACTTTAATTCAACTCCTTTTTGAATTTCTATATTTGAAATTCATACTTGAATTTAGATATTCATTTTGAATTCCCTTTTGAAATTCAAATATTCAAACCCCATTTGAATTTCTATGTTCAAATCTATTTCTAACTCTATTTGAATTAAAATATTCCAATTTTCTTTCAAACACCATTGAATTCTAAATTCGAATTCATTTACAAATATCATTTGAATTCTAAATTCAAATTCATTAGTTAAACTCCACATTTAATTTTCTTGAATCCCAATACCTTAATTTATTCCTTTGAATTAAATTCCACTTTAAATTCTATAATCAAATCCCTTTTGAATGGTTATATTTGAAAATCATATTTGAATTTAAATATTTAAACTTCATTTAAATTTCTATTTGAAATCTCATATTTAAATCCCATTGGAATTTCTTTATTCAAACCCATTTGAATTTCTTTGAATTCAAATTCCATTTCAAACCATTTGGATTTCCTATTCTACCTTGAAATCCTATTTTCAAAGTTTATTTCAAATTCTATTTTGAAATTCTATATTCAAATCCCTATTTGAATTTCTTTATTCAAATTCTATTTCAATTCTCTTATTCAAATTCCATTTTGAACTCTCTTATTCAAATGCTGTTTGAATCTCTTATTCAAACTCTATATTTAAAATTCCATTTGAACTTCCATATTCAAATTTCTATATTTGAATTTCATTCGAATTCTATATCCAAATCTCTATTTGAATTTCCTTTATTTGAATTCCTTCGAATTCAAATTATATTTTAATTCCTTGAATTCAAATTCTATTTTTCATTCTAATTTCGTCTATTCAAATTCTATTTGAACTTCTATTTGAATTTCTAATATTCAATCCCCTTTTAAAATTCAAATATTTAAACTCCTTTTCTAATTCTACTATTCAATTGTTATACTCAAATTTCATTTGAGTTATATATTTAAAATTTCCTTTTCACATCTTATTTTGAAATTCCATTTCAAATCCCAATTCCATGCTTGTATTTCTATTTCTGAATTATCAAATGATAATTCTTTTTACTTCATTTATAACTTCGTTATAAAAGAACTATTTATAAACTTCGTTTAAAAAGAAACTACTTGTTTTATTTTTCAAAACAAGTTTATATTTTTATTTCCATTAAAAATTCAATTTCTATTTAAAAATAGAATTTCCCCTTTTAAAATCTCAAATATCCTTCCACGATATTTTAAATAAATTAACATTTAGCCCAGTGATATTTAAAACAATCAAACCATTCAAATTTCAATCATTTGATTTATAGCACGTCATATATGAATATATATGAAATCAAGCAAACAAACAAACAGATAATATATTTTTGAGGAATCCAGTTGGATTCCTCCAACCTGTTTTCCTGCATCCACAGATGTTAGCACATAAATAATACCCATTCTGCTTCGTGGCAGAATATCGCGGTATAGAAGGTCATCCACTAATCATAGCGTGGGGCGTATAGGGTAATCATCCGCTATGAAACTGCGGGCATCCGCTAATGAGACTGCGGGAATCCAACCAATATATCAACCCAATATATATATATAATAGCCTAAATAACTAACATATATATAAAACAAGCAGAAAAATCCAAACGAGCAACAACAATTATTTTTAACGAAATAAAAATAATTATAAATAAAAGGTGAGTGAGATTTACTCACCAGGGTGTCTATATACGCTGAATACCCGATGAAGACTATTATGTAGATTGTACAGTGGTTCCTCCATTTCACTGTTTTTCAATGTAAAACAAATAAAATTTCAATTATCGAAGTATACTAATTTAATTAACTTTTCAGATGTAACAAATTTCTAATTTAACCTTAACCTTTCTCGAATGGTTAGTCTACACATTTTATTTCTTTATTAACTAATTTCCTTTGTAACCACTAATTATATCAACTAATTTATTTTAATCAAATACCAATAAAAAATAATAATTTCCATGTATTAAATTAAAATCATTTTATAGTAGTAAAATGCCTAAGTTAATTTCCTATCTGGAAATAATTTCCGTACCTAAATCACTTGAATTAAGTAATTGAATTACACCTTACTAAGCCTAAAATTTCTTGACTGAAATAAATAAATAACTAAATTAACTAAATTAAGATAATTACCTTAATAACCAAATTAAATCCATTTTCATTCTCGGTCCTTCACCAACATGTTGAACTCGATGTTCCTCCCCTTATTCACGATTTCAAACCCCAACAAATTTCATTTCCTGTTACAGGCATCGAACCCTTGGTTCGAATTCTCCTTCGTGACCTGTACCTCGCTCCACCCACATTTGTCTCCCTTCAAATCCTAACATCGCAAGCCTGACAATCCTCATCTGCACCCTTTCCAAAGGCGGCGCCTCCCCCTTAAACCGCGACAATGACCATACTCCATCGCTAAACTCTAGCTCCAAGCCAATCGCAACACCGTTGCTCGAGTTACAGGCGCTCGCAATTACTGGTGAAGCCGAACACCCTCTTTCTCTTAGCACTGTCGATCTCCCCCCAAACGATGCCACACAATTTAAATTGCACCCAAAATAGAAGAACAGACTTTATCGACCTCCCAGAACACGTTTCACCTCCCATTTGGATTTTTAAAATAATCGATTCGGAATGAAGTGGCTTATGGGCTTTTTGTAGCGAAAGGGGGATTTTCGATTTTTATTGAAAAAGAATTGAATGGGAACTTGAATGGCTCTCGTGGGTTGGAGAAAAATGGTAAACGAATGGCAGAGGACTGATTATATAGGTGTGCGAGAGCAGACAGGGGTACGAGGCCATTAATTTGTTGCCTTCTTGATATGAAGAATAGCAGACAATTTAGTTGGCTCGAGAAGAATAGGGTGGCGAGGTTTTTGGGTTTTTAGGTCGGCTGAAAGATTTTATTTTATTTTAATTAAAAACTAAAATATCTCATAGTCCCTTATTTTAAAATCCTGAACCGCTATTTAGTCGCAACGACCGACGTTTTCAAGCTTATACAATAATTTGAACTTAACAGAATCGGTTTAAAATGAAATAACACTAGTAAATTAAGTTAAACCGTTTAGAATGTAAATCGATTTCTGAACAAATAAATTCATCAAAAATAAATTATTATCTTTTTAAGTCAATACAGAATTTATATTAGTCGACTGAATCGTTCTGATTTAGTGTTACACTGGGAATTCAATTGTTACTATTACGATAATTAAATATATTCGATATTAAATCATATATCGATAATTAAATTGACAAATCCAATATAAAATTCATTTATATTATGAGTTCAATATTTAAAACCATACTAAATATTTACAATAAACTGTTCAAAAATCTGGGTCGTTACACAATTTATGATGATATTTTTGGGTTTCGTTATTTGTTTCGTAGAGATGTCAAATTTCAAATGTTTTCACCTTATTTGTTGGTGTTGATTCATATATATAGCCTTGAAGCTATAATGTTATTTTTACATCTATAATTTTGTGTTTCATTTCACTATCTTGTGATTGTGAGATTTTGGCGATTTTATAATGTGTTATAACTCTTGAATTAGATTCATTTGAATAAGATTATGTTGTCATTTGCACATGTTCATACATGACGATGCTTCCATAATATTTAGGCCGAGACATTTCAGGTGCAGGGACATGGAGAACAATTGGTAATTTACTGGGTTCAGAGGAGTATAGTAATCTAGTGAATTATTTATTACCATGTATTGAATAGAATGATGTGTATGTTTTGGTGTGTAATAAGTAAATGTATTTGAAACATTAAAGATTATATTTATTATATTTTATTGTTGCGACTATCTCTGTGATCTCTGTATTTCAGTTTATTATGTATTGTTCTATCCTTAAGACACACGTGTAATTGTTTTGTACCGACGTTGAGTACGTAAAGGTAATTGATATTTCTGAAATTTTAATACGTACCAGTGTTAGACCAAGAGAATTTGCACGTGTGTGCCCCTATAGCCTTATTCTCCATATTATCTGACGGTATTACTTAGTAATACTCTAGGATAATATGGGTATAGAGGTGGAGCGTTACAATAAATTTATGATTTTTATTTATATAAAGTTATGATTTTTAATTGCATATAGTTATGATTTTTAATTGCATAAAGTTATGATTTTTAGTTATGTAAAAATATCATTTTTGGTTAGTAAAATATAGGGTTTTTATTGTAGGAAGGAAATATTTTTGGCAAGATTAAAAATATGATTTTTAACTAGTGTATGGCATGGAAATGTTTTTAGAAAGATAAAAATATGATTTTAGATTATATATGTCATTTATAAAATGGTCATACAAAGAAATAATTATTAGTTGGCTAAAAATCCAATTTTTATATACGTAGTAGCGATATAAAAATGTGATTTTTATAATGTAAACATCGTGTTAAAAATATGATTTTTACCTATGTAGTAGCGTTATAAAAATATGATTTTTATGTATATGTAGCAACATTAAAAATATGATTTTTATATATGTAACGAAATAAAAATTTGATCTTTATATATGTAGCGATAGGATAAAAATACGATTTTTATATTTGAAGTGGTTTTCATTACATGAATCATTGTAGAAAAATTCGATTTTTATATATGTTGTTTTGAAATAAAAATATGAGTTTTATTCTGAAGAGGGCGTTATAGAAATATATTTTTTATGTGAGTAGCAGTATAAAAATAGCAATTTTTAAATATGTGAACATCATATTAAAAATGTGATTTTAATATGAACAGTGGGGAGAAGACTATGTTGGAAGTACGGGAAAATCCAGACTGTTCTGAATTTCAGAAATAAAATGGCGGAGTGGAACCCAAAGGTGAGAACTTCTCACTTTAATTTTATTTTCTAGTTAAAATATAGACTAGGATGCAAACGGTGCTTAGCAGCACCCGACATCCGTTGTCCACAAACCATGGACGACTTGTTTGTTTGTTTGACTATGTTGTGAAAATTGATTATGTAATGTGGAATGGAATAAATTATTTTATAGTTAAAAATATGTTTTTAATGTGTACATAAATAAAATAAATATTCATAAACAGATCGAACGATTTGCTTACGTACACACATTTAATGAATATTGATTGGGACGATAAGTTTTACACATCGCCCAACTGCACAAATAAAGTTCATTATTCGTTGATTGAAACCCCACACGGGTATTGGGATGATATATGACATACACTAATCCCAATTTGATTGGTTGACAAGCTGTTGTAAGCGTTAAATATTTATATTTGATTCTTATACAGTGTAGAATGCACTTGGATGATGGTTGACTGTGTTTGATTGTCGTTGTTGTGTACATGTGTGTATGAAATCCATTTAATCAAATTATATTGTAATTGGCTGTTTTTGATTCTAGTTCAGAAAGAATGAACATTTTAAAATAACGAATATTTTAAAATAATGAATATTTTAAAATAATATTCAGTAAAAGATCAAAAATCTGATTTTGATGTCCGATTTGGGATGGACACGAATATATTTAGATATATGAAGTCGGGTTGAGACGTGTGCCATTTTGATGTGAACGATATTTATATCGATTTTATTCATTTTTATTATGAATATCGAAAAGGAATTGGTTTCAAAATATAATGTTTTGAAAATATTATCATTTATATATTGATGATATGGAATATTCAATTTTGATTTGAAATTGAATATGAAGTCGAAATCATTTTGAAAACGAATTTAAAACGATTTATAATATACGTTTTAAATGGAAATCGACGAAATATATATAATATATATACTATATATATAATATATATACTATATATATAATGGCCTGAATAGAACGCGCCGCGCTGCAGCAGTTCACGAATTTCGACCGTTGACTTCGAACGGACATTATAGGAGATCTGACCGTCGGATTCTCCTAAAACCGGACCCGTTGGGTTCGTATCGAAAAGAGCTTTCTATTGAATATTAGATATTTGAAATCGAACGGTTGGATTTGGAATTATGTCCAAATCAAATTTGGAAAAGGTCTCTGTAAGTGCAGTTCGATGACCGTTTATGGAAGTTGACTATACGGGCCTTGATAAAATTAATAAAAATATCAATAATTTATGTAAAATCATAACAAATGATATCGAAAGAATTGGGAAGAAAAATTCCATATTTTAAAAGATAAAAATAGATTTTTATCGACATGAACTAGTTTTGTACTATAATTATATTCCCATATTTTTAAATAAATAAATTGGATTTGAAATGGTTTTAAAAATAACCAGAATTTCCCATATATAAATTGGAAATGGATTTGAATCAAAATTGTCTTCAGAATATTTCAATGTTGGATTTCGTGATTATACAGATATTATTATGAAAATTTGAAAGATATATTTATATCATTATTTCCAATATGATATTTGTTGGTTGTTGTATTTGCTATTGAATATAAGCCGATATATTTTCTATTCAGAGCCTTGTATTTAATATCAAATGGGATTTGGGTTTGTCGTGAATGGTGTCTTCGTTAGCACTATTCTTAAACCCAGTGGAGAAAAGATTAAATCTTTTTATTTAGATTTAATGAAGTATACCAATTAATTGATATTTAATTAGAATGGAATTGAAATTGTTCTTTGGGTTTATCATGAACGGTGTTTTAAATAACACTTGCTCTTTAACCCGATTAACAGTGGAATAATATTTTGGGTTGTCGTGAATGATATATTTAATAATACTGTTCTTAGACCCAATGGAGTTAAGAAAATCAGAAACTAAGTGGGGATTATTTAAGTTGAATGATTTCCTGGGTATTGATTTGATGTTGATTTCGGCCTTCAGGGTTTATACTTAAGAAATTGTTCACTTGCTAATTAACGGTTAAAGGCCGATGGAATGGAATGTGATTTTAGGTTTATCATGAACCGTGTTTTAAATGACATTGGTTCTTTAACCCAATTAAAGACAAGAATAAGATTTTGGGTTGTCGTGAATGGTATCTTTAATAATACTGTTCTTAGACCCAATGGAGTTAAGAAAATCAGAAACTAACTGGAGATTAGTTAAGTTGAATGGTTTCCTGGGTATCGATCTGATGTTGGTTTTGGCCTTCGGGGTTAATACTTAGGGAATTGTTCACTTGCTAATTTACGGTTAAAGATTGATGGAATGGAATGTGATTTTAGATTTATTGTGGACCGTGTTTTAAATGACATTGGTTCTTTAACCCAGTTAAAGACAGGATATGATTTCCCAAGTTAAACAATCATTAATATTAATTTTTGGGAAGATTAAAACCAAATGGAGTTTTAATGCATCTTTAATTAGATTGAAATGATATCCAAAGGAAGATTAAAGAATAAATTTAAAGAATTTATCTTTGATAAAATTAATGGGAACCTTTCCCAATGTATAAGAATATTTAATAAAGAAATGTTCTAGAGTGGAATAAGGCGTATGTTGTGTTTTTATAGCACTTGTTTATTATATACGCGAGTTATTCGGAAAGATCGGGTTTATCCCATTCTGAATAACTGATTCGACGATATGTCGAGGATGAAGACGGTGGTTGATGAATGGCGGTCTTCACATCATTCGGATGATTACTGATGTCTTGATTGGGCTGTACACCCAGGACAAGGTAATAAGTGGTGATCGTCCAGACGTACTTGGAGATCGACGGGATATGCGAGGACCTCTCCCCTGTATTGGAAATATGGGGGATGAATAGGTGCCTCCAGTTTCGTTCAGACCCAGAACGAACTTGTAAATGGATGTGTGTATGACATCGGATTTCATTCTACGTGATTGATAGACATCGGTTGCATAGCGTGAATTGCCTGTGTGGCATGCTGAGATGCAAATGATCAAGGCTTCTGTTGAAAAGCAGAGTCTTGTGGTTGATGATCAAAGCACGACTTTAATATAGAGTAGCTTTGTGTAGCGTTAATTCGCGAGCCTCACACATCGGTGTGAACCGGAAACGGGAGAGGACCTCAGGGAGGGCATGTGTTTCTTTCGAGCTAGGAGTGGTCTCACGTTTTGCACGCCCTAGCATTTTACTTATGTGGATGATGGATAGCGAGGCACCTCGGTTATATCGGTCATTCCGAGGCCGATAGTTTGATTGGGATATGACCAGTTTACGCCCCATAGGGCGGGGAAACGCATTGTTCAGGCATTTTAATCCACTCTATGTGGAACGGCCCTGACGATCCATGGCTTGTCTGCGCGATTGCCTGAGAATGGGCTAGAGCGTCTCGAAGCGGTAAGGACGATCCCTTGCCTTGGTTCACAGATGGAAATCCAACTTCCAATATGTGACTTTGCGGTTTTGATTGTAGAGCCTAGTATGGCGCCATAGTGGTATGGGGGCACTTATGCCATCTATTATTGATACTTATGGTTGAAATTGTTTTGACACTATACACTTATAGTAATAATAAAATATGAAATTTCACGTACCAAGCATTTTTGGCTATTATAAGGTAAAAACTCTATCCTCCGGCTTGCGTTGCATTATGTGATGGAACCTGAGTCTTATAATTGCTTCATTATTCTTTATTTAGCATTGCGCTGTTATTTTTATGCACTGGTGTTCTTGGGAGGAAACCCATTTCGTGTTATACAGCGTGGTCCCTGGATCTACCTAACTTTAAAGTAAAGTTTTAAATAACTATTTTAGTTCTCACATCTGTCACATGACTGACCTAGAGTTTATTGTTTTAACCTAAACTCTGGGTGCCCCTATTTTCCACATGGGTAGCTAGTAGTTTTGGTTTTGCAAATTTATATTCACAGGATCCTGGTTTACAGCTGGAATGATACTCGGAAAGCTCTGTATCCGTATATTCTTTTCAGTTGTGTTTTGTATTATTTTCTGCTTCATTGTAACTTGAAAATCTCTTATATTTAGTAAATGTGTAATATTTATTCATACTTGGTATATTATTGTATTGTGATGGAATAGTTGTAATAAGCAATGAAAAGTTCTTCTATTTGTGTTCTGATTTGTCGTGTTCTCAAAGTCAATCCGTGCTTTCCTTCACGGGGAAGCTCGGGTCATTTCAGGTAGTATCAGAGCTTTGGTTTATAGAGCTCGAGAACAAGGCACATTAGAACCAACCGAAAGAATTCATCAGAGATTGGATTAGTAATATCCAATAAGAATGACTTGTTAGAGATTAGATCAGTAGTATCCTAGAACGAGTGTGAAGTGTATTATTTTTAAAAATAAAAGTGAAAAAAAATTTTATTTTAAAAATTTGAACCTTATGATACATATTTGAATATTTTATTTGTATTGAATTTGGACAATCCAATATATAAAGATTTAGCATATACGTCTTGCAAATGTATATACGAAGTTTTAATATACTGGATAGATATAGAACCACACTATAGTCGCCCGGAGATGATTCTGTTGATGAGTACTTAGCATCAGCGGTTTGTGTTCGAGTTTTGAAAGTGGGATTTCTATATATTTCCAATTGACTAGTGTGAGAACCAAAACTAGAAAGGGTTATTGTGTGAATTGGCATCAAAAACATGATTTTCTGTATATGTATAAAAATTATGAATTTGAAACGTTAATTCACAATTTAATTGATGATTGTGTTGGGTGATTATTCATTTAAGCTATTATGTGAACAAAAGGTAAATTTAGGCCAAATTGTATCAAATTTTGAACTGTATTGAAAATTGTTTGGAAATGCATGCATGTACATATATATGTGTGAATAGTTCATAGCAAGGAAGCTAAGCAGAGGAATAAAATTGTTTTCCCGACAAATAGGTACATGTTTATTGTACTTCTTGAGGTTTTTTATGATTTTATGAGCCGCTTAGATGTTTCCTTTTTTTTTGGATTGGAGAGGCCTGTCTGGCGATTTCGGGATTTCCCGGTGCCCCTGTATATGGGAGGTCATGGCGATATTTTCTAAAAATTTAGGGTGTTAGCCAATTTTTTGAAGAATTGGAAAATTCTTAGAAACTGAAAAGTTGAAGAACTTAAGCCATAATGAAAATAATGAAAGTTGAGTTGATTAGTTAAACAACTTTCACCTCCGTTCCTTTTCAAGGACGAAAAGATTTTAAGTGGGGGAGATTGTAACAACCCGGAAAATCCGAACCAATTTAAAATTTTTATTTTGGCAATTTTAATGAAATTTGAATATTCAAAATGAATTATTTAAAATAATAATGACGAGAAATTTATTTTGAATAGAATTAGAATGTATATATTTATATAGATCGTCGTTAGAATATAAATATTTATTTTTAATTATAAAAGGAATTGAAAATGGCGCGGTAGTTCGAAAATTCGATTTCAAATTTCAAATGAATGTACAGGATTCAAAATAAATTAGATTTTAGCGAAACCAAAAATATTAGAATCTATTTGAAAATATCTTTCCAACAAATCTGAAAAATTGAAATTTCATAGCGGGAATAAAAAGTTATGTCCAATTGAAAATTCAGAATAGTCGCTATGGAAATATAGCCCTTAAAAATGGAAATTTTGCAAACACCTCCGTTTTTGACGAAACTACTTTTGTTGCATCCGTGATGTCAAGTTACTGCTTGATTCCAATTTTCATAATTTTTGTGATCAATATGTGAGTGTGGCAAAGTTAAACATCTTTTGACAATTTTAGTCAATTTTAATCGACTGGAAAATGGCCATTTTTCAAACAGCCTTCAAATTCAGCGAAATTAGTTTTGTTAGGACCGTATCGTAAAAACATAGCTAGATTTATTTTTTTTGGAATTTCTGGAGTCAGTATGTGGCCCCAGTAAATTAAAATGTACGCTAAAATTCAATATATTGATTCATATTTTAATTTTTAGAAAAACTGATGGAAACAATCGAATTGGCTTACGAGACATATCCCATTATGTCCGGAATGGGGGTATTTAGCTAGGGCGATAGTCGTTGGTTCGATTTGGAGTTCGAAAGAAAAAATAACTTTTTGGAGAATTAAATTAAATAAATATATACTTAGTCAACCCTCCTTTATCTCTCTTCTCCATCTTCATTCACCTTAAGAAAAAGAAAAAAAGAAATGCACGCACCTCCCTCCCATCACTGCCACCACCGCTCCCTCCTAGCACCACCGTCGCTCCTCGCCTCCTCCCCCTCCTCCTCTTCCTCCTCTCCTCTCTCTCCTCCTCTTTCTCTCTTTAAATTTGCAAACCCTAAGCCCCAAATTGCAAACCCTAGCCGCTGTGGGCCCCCACTGCCCTAGCGCTGCCACCTGCACCTCCCACACGTCCAATCAGGTCCGACGCCGCCTTTAAACACCCTCCCTTGGCCGTGGGGCCCCCATCACCCAAAAACTCATTTTCAACAAAAATCCCGTTTTTGCAAATAACACACTGAGCTTTCACAGCCCATAACTCCCAAACTGAGCGCTTCTGCCCAAAACTCCATAATATTAAATTCAAAGAGCACAGTTTTCTCTTCGATTTGGTATATGATAGTCCTATTTTGGATTGCGGAGCTGTCGGGAAAACGCGTCTAAAATTTGTTGTCTAAATGATGTCTTTTCACGATTTCCGGCGAAATGGCACATTTTCGAAAGGAAGACCACTAGGCGAAAGTTGTCCGAAATGGCGCGTTTGAGCTAGAAAAAAAGATGATGTGAAGATTGGAGCTTGTCTGCAAATTCTGGAACCAGAACAACAAATCCGGACGATAGAAAATCTCCGCTTTAAAGCTTGTATGGTTTTTGACGTATGAAGTATATAAAGTTATGATTTTTATTTATATAAAGTTATGATTTTTAATTACATAAAGTTATGATTTTTATTTAGATAAAGTTATGATTTTTAGTTATGTAAAATATCATTTTTGGTTAGTTAAAAATAGGAATTTTATTGTAGGAAGGAAATATTTTTGGCAAGATTAAAAATATGATTTTTAACTAGTGTATGGCATGGAAATGTTTTTAGAAAGATAAAAATATGATTTTAGATTACATATGTTATTTATAAAATGGTCATACAAAGAAATAATTATTAGTTGGTTAAAAATCCGATTTATATATATATATAGCAGCGATATAAAAATGTGATTTTTATAAAGTAAACATCGTGTTAAAAATATGATTTTTACTTATGTAGTAGCGTTATAAAAATATGATTTTTATGTACATGTAGCGACATTAAAAATATGATTTTTATATATGTAACGAAATAAAATTTGATCTTTATATATGTAGCAATAGGATAAAAATACGATTTTTACATATGAAGTGGTTTTCATTACATGAATCATTATAGAAAAATTCGAATTTTATATATGTTGTTTTGAAATAAAAATATGATTTTTATTCTGAAGAGGGTGTTATAGAAATATAATTTTTATGTTAGTAGCAGTATAAAAATAGCAATTTTTAAATATATGAATATCATATTAAAAATGTGATTTTAATATGAACAGTGTGGAGAAGACTACGCTGGAAGTACGGGAAAATCCAGACTGTTCTGAATTTCAGAAATAAAATGGCGAAGTGGAACCCAAAGGTGAGAACTTCTCACTTTAATTTTATTTTCTAGTTAAAATATAGACTAGGATGCTGTCGGTGCTTAGCAACACCCGACATCCGTCGTCCACAGACCATGGATGACTTGTTTGTTCGTTTGACGGTGTTGTGAAAATTGATTGTGTGATGAGGAATGGAATAAAATATTTTATAGTTAAAAATATGATTTTTAATGTGTACGTAAATAAAATAAATATTCATAAACAAATCAGACGATTTGTTTATGTACAGACATTTGACTAATATTGATTGGGATGCTAAATTTTACACATCGCCCAACTGCGCAAATAAAATTCATTATTTGTTGATTGAAACCCCACAGGGGTATTGGGATGACATATGACATACACTAATTGCAATATTTTGTTGTATGTCAATCGATTGGTTAACAAGCTGTTGTAAGCGTTAAATATTCATATTTGATGCTTATGCAGTGTAGAATGCACTTTGGATGATGGTTGACTGTGATTGATTGTCATCGTGTACATGTGTGTATGAAATCCATATAATCAAATTATATGGTAATTGGTTGTGTCTGATTCCAGTTCAGAAAGAATGAATATTTTAAAATAATGAATATTTTAAAATAATATTCAGTAAAAGATCAAAAATCTGATTTTGATGTCCGATTTGGGATGGACACGAATATATTTAGATATATGAAGTCGGATTGAGATGTGTGCCATTTTGATGTGAACGATATTTATATCGATTTTATTCATTTTTATTATGAATATCGAAAAGGAATTGGTTTCAAAATATAATGTTTTGAAAATATTATCATTTATATATTGATGATATGGAATATTCAATTTTGATTTGAATTTGAATATGAAGTTGAAATCGTTTAGAAAAGGAATTTAAAACGATTTATAAAATACGTTTTAAATGGAAATCGACGAAATATATATAATATTATATATATATATATATATATATATATAATGGCCTAAATAGAAGGCGCCGCGCTGCGGCAGTTCGCGAATTTCGACCACTGACTTCGAACGGACATTACAGGAGATCCGACCGTCGGATTCTCCTAAAACCGGAACCGTTGGGTTCATATACAAAAGGGCTTTCTAACGAATCTAACAGTTGGATTTGGAATTATGTCCAAATCAAATTTGGAAAAGGTCACTGTAAGTGCAGTTCGATGACCATTTATGGAAATCAACTGTACAGGCCTTGATAAAATTATTAAAAATATCAATAATTTGAGTAAAATCATAACAAATGATATGGAAAGAATTGGAATAAATAATTCCATATTTGAAAAGATAAAAATAGATTTTTATCGAAATGAACTACTTTTGAACTAGAATTATATTCCAACATTTTTAAATAAATAAATTGGATTTGAAATTGTTTTAAAAATAATCAAAATTTCCTATGTATAAATTGAAAATGGATTTGAATCGAAATTGTCTTCAGAATATTTCGATGTTGGATTTCGTGATTATACAGATATTGTTACGGAAATTCGAAAGATATATTTATATCGTTATTTCCAATACGATATTTGTTGGTTGTGGTATTTGATATTGAATATAAGCCGATATATTTTCTATTTAGAGCCTTGTATTTAATATCAAATGGTATTGGGTTTGTCGTGAATGGTGTCTTCATTAACACTGTTCTTAAACCTAGTGAAGAAAAGATTAAATCTTTTTATTTAGATTTAATGAACTATACCAATTACTTGATATTTGATTGGAATGGAATTTAAATTGGCCTCTGGGTTTATCGTGAACGGTGTTTTAAATAACACTTGTTCTTTACCTGATTAACAACGGAATAAGATTTTGGGTTGTCGTGAATGGTATCTTTAATAATACTGTTCTTTGACCCAATGGAGTTTAGAAAATCAGAAACTAACTAGAGATTAGTTAAGTTGAATGGTTTCCTTGGTATTGATCTGATATTGGTTTCGGCCTTCCGGGTTAATACTTAGGGAGTTGTTCACTTGCTAGTTTACAGTTAAAGGCGGATGGAATGGAATGTGATTTTGGGTTTATCAAGAACCGTGTTTTAAATGACGTTGGTTCTTTAACCCAGTTAAAGTCAGGAATAAGGTTTTGGGTTGTCGTGAATGGTATCTTTAATAATACTGTTCTAAGACACAATGGAATTAAGAAAATCAGAAACTAACTGGAGATTAGTTAAGTTGAATGGTTTCCTGGGTATTGATCCGATGTTGGTTTTGGCCTTCGGGGTTAATACTTAGGGAATTGTTCACTTTCTAATTTACAGTTAAAGGCTGATGGAATGGAATGTGATTTTAGGTTAATCGTGGACCGTGTTTTAAATGACATTGGTTCATTAACCCAGTTAAAGACAGGATATGATTTCCCATGTTAAACAATCTTTAATAATGATTTTTGGGAAGATTAAAACCAAGTGGACTTTTAATGCATCGTTAATTAGATTGAAATGATATCCAAAGGAAGATTAAAGAATAAATTTAAAGAATTTATCTTTGATAAAATTAATGGGAACCTTTCCCAATGTCTAAGAATATTTGAATAAAGAAATTTTCCGGAGTGGAATAAGGCGTTTGTTGTGTTTTTGTAGCACTTCTTTATTATATACCCGATTTATTCGTAAAAACAGGGTTTGTCCCATTTTGAATAACTGATTCGACGATATGTCGAGGATGAAGACGGTGGTCGAAGACCGAAGGTCTTCACATCGTTTGGATGATTATTGATGTCTTGATTGGGCCGTACACCCAAGACAAGGTAATAAGTGGTGATCGTCCGGATGTACTTGGAGATCTACCGGATATGCGAGGACCTCTCCCCTGTATTGGACATATGGGGTAGGAATAAGGTGCCTCCGGTTTCGTTCAGACCCAGAACGAACTTGTAAATGGATGTGTGTCTGACATCAGATTTCATTCTGTGTGATTGATAGACATTGGTTGCATAGCGTAAATTGCCTGTGTGGGATGCTGATATGCAAATGATCAAGGCTTCTGTTGAAAAGCAGAGTTTGTGGTTGATGATCAAACCATGGCTTTAATATAACGTAGCTTTGTGTAGCGTTAATTCGCGAGCCTCACACACCGGTGTGAACCAGAAATGGGAGAGGACCTCGGGGAGGGCATAAATTTCCTTCTAGCTATGAGTGGTGTCAGCGTTTTGCACGCGCTGGCATTTTACTCATGTGGATGATGGATAGCGAGGCGCCTCAGTTATGTCGGTCATTCCAGGGCCGATAGTTTGGTCGAGATATGACCAGTTTACGCTCCATAGGGCGGGGAAATGCATTGTTCGGGCATTTTAATCCACTCCGTGTGGACCGGCCCTGACGATCCAAGGCTTGTCTGCGCGCTTGCCTGAGTATCACGACCCGAACTTCCCCAGTAAGTAAAGCCTGGACTGAATTGAGGACAAGCCACAAAAGAACGCAGACATAAGAACGTTTTCATTGTATATTACAATAATTCCATCAGAATAAAATAATATACAGAGTATGAATAAATATAACACAGAAAAATATCAGAGATTTAAATTACATTTAAATACATCGCAGCGGAAAATAATACAAAACACAACTAGAAGTAATACGCGGATACAGAGCTTTCCGAGTGTCGTTACAGCTGGTATCAGAGCTTTGGTTAAACTCAAATCTTTGGAGTACAACTCGTTAGAATAAAATAAAAGGCTCATCAAAGATTGGATTAGTAATATCCTATGAAAGAATCCTCATTAGAGATAGAATCAGTAGCATTCTAGAATGAGTAACTCGTTAGAGATGGGGTTAGTAATGCCCCAGAACGAGTTGGGAGTTATTTGTTTATAAATAACGTATTTGTGATTCAATATAATCTGATCTTAGTAAATATGAATTTTGAATATATAGAAAGATATATGTTTGAAAATTTAATTCACTAATTGATTGATGGTTTGGGATTCTATATAATCTAATCTTAGAAAATATGAATTTTGAATATATAGAAAGATATATGTTTGAAAATTTAATTCACTAATTGATTGATGGTTATGTTATGTGAAGATCCAACGGTTGGATTGTCTAGAATGTTTAATTCAAATCTAAAGAAAAACAGCGCCAGAATCGATTATATTTATAAATATGTATAAATATAATTAAATTAAATCGAATAACGAAGTTGTAGTTCGTATTTTGAAACCGTGACTTCAAACGATTAGTTCGGGAGATCCGAGCATCGGATTTTCCCGAAACCGAAACCGTTGAGTTCGCTTTGGAAATATCTTCCCAACGACACCAACTTTGTGAAGATCCAACGGTTGGATTGTATGGAATGTTTAATTCAAATCTAAAGAAAAACAGCGCTAGAATCAATTATATATATATAATTAATTAAATTAAATCGAATAACGACGCTGTAGTTCGTATTTTGAAATCGAAACTTCAAACGAGTGTACCAGGAGATCCGACCGTCAGATTTTCCCAAAACTGAACCGTTGGATTCGTTTTGAAAAGATCTTTCTAAGGATATAAAATTTGTGAAGATCCAACGGTTAGATTTTCAAGTATGTGTAAATCAAATCTGAAGAAAAACAGCGCCACGGCCGCGTTATGGCCAGAAGCGTCGTTTGAATAAATTGGCTATTTTTAAATAAATAAAAATAGCGATAAACCGTTATAAAATATTATAAACAATATGGAATGGAAATAAACTGAATTTACCCGGTTTATTGGATATTTGATGGTTGAATGTGAAATTTATAAACTAACTGAAGGTTAGCTAAGTCGGATGGTTTCCTGGGTTTTGATCTGATGTTGGTTTCGGTCTTCGTGGTTAATACTTGGGAAATTGTTCTCTTACTAATATACAATTAGTGAATGATGAATTGGAATGAGGAATATGTTGTGTTTGTGTAGCACTTGTTTATTATATACGCGAGTTGCTCAGAAAGACCAGGTTCATCCTATTCTGAATAACTGAATCGACGATAATAAGTCGACGATGAAGACGGTGATTGAAGACCGGAGATCTTCACCTCGGTTGGATGACAACTGATGTCTTGATTGGGAGGCATCCCGAAATATGGATAATGAGTGGTGATCGTCCAGATGTACGTGGAGATCGATGGGTATGCGAGGTATATAGTGCCTCCAGTTTCGTTCAGACCCAGAACAGACTTGTAAATGGACTGTGTGTTTGACATTGGAATTCATTCTGTGTGATTGATGGCATCAGTTGCATGGTGTGAATTGCCTGTGTGGCATGCTAAGATGCAGTAATCAAGGCTTCTGTTGAAAAGCAAATTCTTGTGGTTGATGATCAAAGCATGGCCTGTGTGGCATAGCTTTGTGTATAACATGAATTCGCGAGCCTCACACCCCGGTATGAACCAGAAACGGGAGAGGACCTCAGGGAAGGCATGCGTTTCCCTCTAGCTAGAGGTGGTGTCAGTGCTTAAACTGGCTGACATTTATATTACTTTCACCTGTGTGGTTGTTGCTGTTGCGAGGCGCCTTGGATATATCGGTCGATCCGGGACCGATGGAGTCATTCGTTGGCTCATTTACGCCCCAAAGGGCGGGGAAACGCATTGTTCAGGCACTATAATCCATATCGAGTGGACCGGCCCTATCGCTCCAAGGCGCAGTTGCGGATGTTCCAGAGACATGGGCTAGATTGTCTCAAAGTCAGTAAGGACTATCTTTTGCCTTGGTTCATGACGTAAATCCAATTTCCAAATACGGCACCGTGAGGTTTTGATTGTAAACCTATATTTGGCGACATAGTGGCATGGGATGCTCATGTCGTCTATGATTGATACTTATGATTTGAAATTGTTTTTGAAACATATAAACACTAGTAGTAATATCAAATGCTTTTTTTTAATTGTATCAAGCATATTTTGACCATTATAAGGTAAAAACTTTATCCTCCGGTTTGCGTTGCATTGTGTGATAGGAACTGAGTCTTATAATGGCTTCATTTTTGTAAAAAGCATTGCGATGTTTAAAAGAGTTACTTGTTGTAAAGCACTGGCAATCCAATAGAGTAAACCCGTTCCGCGAAAGTGGCATGGTCCTGTGATTAGCCATATTATAAAATATGTTAAGTAGATTTCTCATACCAGTCCCATGACTGACTCGTAGCTTGTTTCACTTGCAAACTCAGGTGCCCCTTTTTCTACATGGGCAGCCTTGTGTTCAGGTTTTAGCAGGCTCTTTCTGGGTAGCTGGAGCTGAAGATGGATTCTATCATTTATCTCTTTTATGTTGTTCATCTCCTATTGTACATATTATGTTGTTTTCCGCTATAGACATTTATGTATAGCTGAACTATATTTGTACTAAGTATGATCCGGTATATTGTGTAACTCTGATGATTATGTTTATCCAGTTTACTCTATTGTACATTATCTGGTGTATTTATTTATTTTTGTTCTGCTATTATCTGTTTATGTGTTATATTCCAAAGATTACCCTTGCCACCATCAGTACGTGGTTTGGGGTCGTCATCTAGTTGTGTATTGTATTATTTTCCGCTGCTATGTAATGTATTGTAATCTCTGATATTTATCGAATGTATATCATTTGTTCATACTCTGTATATTCTTGTATTCTGATGAATTGTTGTAAATAAGCAATGAAATGTTCTTCGTTTGCGTTCTTTTGTGTGTTGTTCTCAAAGTAATTCGGGCTTTCCTTACAGGGGAAGTTACAGGTCTCTACAGTTGTATCAGAGCTTTCCGAGTATCGTTCCAGCTGTAAATCAGGATCCTGTGAATATAAAACTGCAAAACCAAAACTACTAGCTGCCCGTGTCAAAATAAGGGCACCCAGAGTTTAGGTTAAAACAATAAACTCCAGGCCAGTCATGGGACTGGTGTGAGAACTAAAACAGTTATTAATCTTTATTTTAAAGTTAGGTAAATCAAGGGACTATGCCGTATAACACGGAACGGGTTTCCTCCCAAGAACTCCAGTGCATAAAACAAGGGCGCAATGCTAAATAAAGAACAATGAAGCTATTATAAAACCCAGGTCCTATCACACAATGCAACACAAACCAGAGGATAGGGTTTTACCTTATAATACCCAAGGAATGCTTGATACATTTAAAACAGATTATTTTGATATTACTATAAGTGTATAGTGTCAAAACATTTTCAATCATAAATATCAATCATAAACGGAATGGGTACCATATATCATGTCGCCATACTGGGCTCTACAACCAAAACCGCAAAGTCACGTATTTGGAAATTGGATTTCCGTCTGTGAACCGAGGCCAGGGATCATCCTCTACCGATTCGAGACAATCTAGCCTACCATGTCTCAGGACCCAAACTCAGGTGGGCCCTTGGATCGTCAGGGCCGGTCCACCGATGTGGATTAAAATGCATGAACACTGTGTTTCCCCGCCCTCTGGGACGTAAATGAGCCAATGAATGACTCCATCGGCTTCACATAGTCACCGATATATCCGAGTTGCTACGCAACAGCAACAACCACATAAGTCAAACTCGTCAGGGCGTGTAAAACCACTGACGCCACTTCTAGCTAGAAAGAAACGCGTGCCTTCCCTGAAGTCCTCTCCCGTTTCTGGTTCACAACCGGGGTGCGAGGCTCGCGAATTAACGCTACACAAAGCTATGCCACACAGGCCGTGCTCTGATCATCAACCACAAGACTTTGCTTTTCAACAGAAGCTCTGATCAATTGCCACTTAGGCATGCCACACAGGCAATTCACTCCATGCGTTTGATATCCATAAATATATAACACCTAAGCTCGTATGTCTCAGAGAAGGGCATTAAGCAAGAGAATAAATTCTCTGCCGCCAAACAGATATATATTTAATAGAAATCTAATCACACAGAATAAAATCCAATGTCTGACACACAGTCCATTTACAAGTTCGTTTTGGGTTTGAACAAAACCGGAGGCATCTAGTACCTCGCATATCCATCGATCTCCAAGTACATCTGTACGACCACTAACTGATTCCCTCTTCTTGGGTGTACGACCTGTGATGACCCCAAACTTCCACGGAGTGAAAGCAAGGAGAAATCATATGGAATACAACATAATTATAATATAACAAGTCACAGGAAACAACATAGCACAGGAAATCCATAAAGTAGCAACATCATATCAGCGGATATATAATGTCATCAGCAATAGAAATCCACAGTCACAGAATCTAAATTATTACCACAAGTTTTCAGAAAATGACATAAGTTCCAACTCCAAATTAAATAACATGAAATGGAAATAAGTTCAATGTCTGAAATAAAAAGGAAAATGCGATAAAGCAAAAGATAGAGAGTCTTCGAAGCTCCAAGTAATCACCTCTTCACCAAAGCAATCCCAAGAGAGAGAATATAAGCTGCTCCAAAGAAAACTCCAAGTAAAGAGTAAACCTGTCTACTTGGCTGCCCGTGTGAAGGAGAGGGCACCCAAGTTTGCAAAAGGTGAAACAAACGATGGGTCAGTCGTGGGACTGGTGTGAGAATTCTTAACTAAAACTACTACTAGGAATAAGGCAAATTCAAAGACCACGCCGCTAATGCGGAACGGGTTGTACCAATGGATTGCCGTGCATAATTACAGTGTTTAGTACAGATAAATAAACGTAACACAACGCAATGTATTTTGAAAAATGGAACCACCATAAGACTCAGGTCCCATCACACAATGCAACGCACACCAAGAGGATAGAGTTTTACCTTATGGTGGTTAAACATGCTAAAATACGCCAAATACGAAACTAATACTATTATTAGGGTGTATAGGTTTCAAAACAATTCAAATTATATATATCAATCCTAGGAAGCATAGGTACCATATACTATGCCTCCAATACTAGCAATACAATCAAATCCGTCGGGGTCGTATTGGAAAGTTGGGTTTCCATCATGAGTCCAGGCTAGGGAGGACTCCTTACCGATTCGAGACACTCTAGTTAATGCCTCAGGATTACCCGCAGTTAACCCTTGGAAATGGCAGGGTCGGTCCTCAAATACAGCTTAGAGGATTGGCAATTCCTAAGCACACGTTCCCCGGTCCTATAGGACCTATCCGAGGCGCCTCATTTCATCATCCACAAAAGTAAAATGACTACTAACTAGAAAGAAACGTACTACTTTCCCTGCGTTCCCTTCTCTCTTTTTAGACTCAATCGGTGTGTGAGGCTTGTGAAGTCATGCATCCCATACCACAAGGATTTGCTTTTCAACAAGAAACCTTGATCATTTCATCTTAGCATGCCACACCGTCATTCCATACCGTACCATCGACCGTCTGTCAATATATAAAAGGGTGTTAAGCAGAGAATAAATTCTCTACCACCAATCATTTATACGTTAACAGAAAATCGACAACATAATATTTAATGGGGTACGATGTCACACACACCATCCATTTACACCCATGCTCTGGGTCTGAGCGAGGGTCAAATCCGTGAAACCAACGCGTACGTTTGGACAATTACCACGACTCTTGAATCGGGAGCTACCCAATTCAGAGTCTTGATCGTTGTCCATTCGAGGGAAGATTTACGGTCTTCATACGCCGTCTTCAAATTTAGACTCTTGAAGTCGTACAATCATTTGGAATGGAATAAATCCGGACTTTCCAAATAATCTCGCATTCATAATTTTGAGAAAAACACATTTCATATCGTTATGTTGTTTTATAACGATTAATCCTTGCCTTAATTATTTAATATAATTAATTTCTTTATTTTACGACGCTTCAGGTCAAAGGCGACACTGGCGCTGTTTTCCATCCATTTTGATTTTCACATTTCTCAAAATCTAACCGTTGGATTTTGACGCAACTTATATCGTTGGTAAGGTTTGTCCAAGACGGTCCTAATAGTTTCAGTTTTTGGGAAAATCCGACGGTCGGATCTTCCTGTATAATCGTTTAAAAGTTCGTTTTCAAAACGCGAGCTACCATGCTCGATTCGTTATATTTTAATTATATATATATAATATATATAATTAAAATATAAATATAAATATAAATAATTCGCTTAACTCATCGTCCATACATCCATCTCTCCTTTTTACCTTTTCACTTCTTTAACTTACATGAAAATATATTTCATAATTAGGCGGTGAATTGTTCTTCTTATTTTATTTTCATTTTATACTTTATAATTCACATTTAAAAATGTAAATTATAAAACATCATTCCATTTATTCCCTTTCATCTATCTTTTCCAATTATATTATAAATAATGTACATTTTCCTATGGCGTAAATTCCCTTTTTATACACATTATAAATAATGTGTGTTTTACCTACGGTCAGGTTCTCTTTTTATATGCATTATAAATAATGTATATTCTTCCTACGAGGTACATTCTCTTTCTATATACATTATAAATAATGTATATTCTTCCTACGGTCAAGTTCTTTAAATCTTAACATTATAAAATAGTGTAACTATCATACGGTGGAACTTTCTTTTTATTTAACATTGTGAATGATGTTAAATTTACATACACTTCATCTTCTTTTTATTAACATTGAAAATAATGCTATTTCACATACAATACATTCTTTTATTATTTTCTATATTAACATTTGACACAAATGTCATTTTCATACAATGACCATTTTCTAAATTAACATAACTAAAAATGTTAATTTAACATGCGGTGACATTTTCTTTTATTAACATTAATAAAAATGCTAATTTAACATGCGGTGACATTTTCTATATTAACATACAACATTTTTCCAATTAACATACGATGGCAATTCTGTTTTAATATTGACAAAATTCTATTTTCATACAATGAAGTTTCTTATATTAACATTGACAAAAACGATGCTATACATACAATGCATTTTATATTTTATAACATGACACAAAACGATGCTATATATACAATGCATTTTTTTATATTTTAACATGACAAAAATGTTATTTTTCATACAACGAACATTTTCTATACGACGGACATTTTCTATGCTAACATAACAAAAATGTCATTTTTAATACGATGATCATTTTCTATTTTAATATCAATGAATCATACGGTGACAGTTTTCTATATTCATATCAAATAAAAATGTCAATTAATCATATGGTGACAGTTTTCTAACTTTTAACACTAACATAAATGTCATTTTCCTACGATGAACCTTTTCTATTTTGACATAACAAAAATTGTCCATCATCATACAGTGAATAATTTCTATTTAAATATTGAACAAAATTTGTTCATCAACATACGGTGAATAATTTCTATCTAAATATTGAACAAAATAGTGTGTATTCTATTTTATAATGAACAAAAATGTACTCATTTCAAATGGCGACAAATTCTATTTTTAATAATGAACAAAATATAGTTCATTAACATATAGTGTCAAGTTCTATTTTTAATAATGAACAAAATATAGTTCATTAACATACGGTGCTTTCCTTATTTTTAATACTAACCCAAATGTCAATTTACATACAATGAACATTTTCAATAATTTCTATTTTAATCATGACAATGTCAATATAACATACAATGAACAATTTCAACATTTTCTACTTCAACATATTAAAATGTCAATAAACATACAATGAACCATTTTAATATTTCCTATGTTAACATATTAAAATGTCAGTAAACATACAGAGATTTTATTCATATTTAAATATTGGCAAAAATGTGTCAATCAGCATACAGTGGTTTTTGTCCTAGCATACACACACAGTTTATGTCATAGCAGGTTCACATTCAGTTTATGTCATAGCAGATTCATACAGTTTAATAATTTAAATAAATTCAAGTTCAGTGAATTCTCACCTTGACTGGATAAAAGGTATAATAATCCAAAAAAAAAAATATTTAGATGCCCCCAATCACTCTCAGCAGGTCCTAATCGTCGTCACGGTCCTATTGGTTCTGAAATTTTCAGAATCCGAGTTCATACGAATAAGTTATCAATGTTTTAATTAACCAGACTTTTAACAACTGTTTCTGTCACGCTTAAAAGCGTTACAATTTCTGAAATAGAATTACCTTAAAATTTTCAGATTTGGTTCAAATTTTCAATCTTGATTTTCTCTGCCTGTAGTTGATGGATTAAGGTGCCGTTTGTTGGACGTCGACTGGAAAAGAGAGGAGTATCGGCGGCCGTAAGGGGGTGGCGTTCGGTTGGACGTGGTGGGGCCCACGACGCTCGCGACGGCGGCTGTTCCTGGCGACGTGGCGGCCGGCTCTTGCGATGGTGGCGGGGGAAACCGGTATGGTTGCGAAGGTCTCGGTTTCCTCTTCGATACGGTATAAAGTTTGCAGAAAATCGTCGAGTATGGAGGGAGAAATCGAAGGTCAAAGATTCGATGAAATATGGGTTTCGGCGGCTGTGTTTTGAACGAAGAGGAAGAGGAACTGTTCATCTATACGGCCCGTATTTATACCGTATTCTAGGGTTTAATTTAATTAATTAATTAATTTATTCGAGAAATTACAGTTTTCATATACGATCTCCGATTCGCGCTCAACGACTGTCGATCTTGATATTTTCACGCCTTCTGAGCGCGATGGTGCTATCCCCATGGTCCAATTCTGAAGTTACGGTATGGTTTTCTTTTATTTTCAAATTAAATCATTTAATTTAAATTCGAACATACATTTTAATTTCCTAAGGCCACATACTGATCCAGAAAAATCCAGAAAAATTATTTTTGGCATCGCGATGACGATACGGTCCTAACAAAGCCAATTTCATCGAATTCTGAGACCGTTCAAAAAATGGCTATTTTTAAATCGTTCAATTTTAACTATTTTTGACCAAACACAGTTTCTTTCGCCACGCTCACAAATTAAATCGAAAAATTCTAAAAATTGAAACTTAGCCATATTATGACATTCCGGATCCAACGAAAGTGGTTTCGTCGAATTCCGAGGTCGTTTGCAAAATGACCATTTTTAACTGTTTTCAGAGTTATTTAAAATTGGAAATTTTAAATTTGGACTAAAAATTCAACAAAATTCCCAGAAATAAAATTTTCAAACTGGTTCAGATTTCCGGGTCATTACAATCTCCCCTCCTTAAGAACTTTTCGTCCTCGAAAAGGAAAAAGGAAAAAAACAGAAGAGTAGAAACCAACACAGAGAATACTGAAATGATTAAGCGTACCTCAAAACAAGATCTAATCTGAGATATACACTCTGCATTTGGGATAGGCCTTTTTGAAACTCTCTTCAGTCTCCCAAGTGCAGTCCCTAGGATCACTACTCCATTGCACTTTAACAAGGTTGATTCTTTTATTTCTCAGAACTCGGGTTTCCTTGCCAATAATCTTTATCGGCTCTTTCCTCACTGTTAGACTTGGAGTAATATCCATGACTTGCTGATTTAGTTCATCCTCAATCAAATTCGGGTCATGCACATGCTGGCGGAGTTGGGACACATGAAATACATCATGCACCCCTGGCAACCAATCGGGCAACTGCAGTCGATAAACTAGGGTACCAATCCTTTCGAGAATAGGGAATGGACCAATGAATCTTGGCGCCAATTTCCCAAACTTCCCAAATCGTATCACACCCCTTAGTGGAGAAACCTTCAAGTACACATGGTCACCAACCGAGAATTGCAAATCTCTTCTACGTTTGTCTGCATAGCTTTTCTGTCGGCTTTGAGCAGCCAGTAACCGCTTCTTAATTTTATCAACTTTGTCTGAAGCTTCTCGGACCATGTCTAGACCCAAAACAAGGCGGTCTCCTTTTTCAATCCAACAGGCTGGCGATCTACATGGCTTATCATATAAGGCTTCGAATGGAGCCATCTTCAAACTTGCTTGATAGCTATTGTTATATGAAAACTCAACTAAATGCAAGTGATCCTCCCAAGAACCTCCATAATCGAGTATGCAAGCTCGCAACAAATCTTCAAGAATGCGATTCACCCTCTCAGTTTGGCCGTCTGTCTGAGGGTGGTATGCGGTGCTGAGATTTAATTTTGTTCCCAATTCATTTTGGAATGCCTCCCAAAACTTGCTAGTGAAGATAGGATCACGGTCACTAACAATGCTGCTAGGAATACTGTTTAAAACAAAAGATTTTCTTTGATTAGACATGAAAATTTTCATTTAGAAAATGATGAAAAAGGAAAGATATAGTTTTATTACCCATATAGCCTGACTATTTCTTTGAGATAAATTTGTGCCAGACTTTGAGCAGTTCTGGTGGACTTGACAGGTATGAAATGAGCGACCTTGGTGAAGCGGTCCATGATCACCCAAATGCTGTCATTTCCTTTCCTAGTGCGGGGTAACCCATCTATAAAATCCATAGAGACTTGGTCCCACTTCCCTTCTGGTACCGGCAATGGTTGCAACAATCCTGCTGGCTTTTGTTGATCGCTTTTAACTCGCTGACATGTAGGACATCTACTCACATAAATGGATATATCCCTCTTCATATCTTTCCACCAAAACGTGCGCTTTAGATCATGATACATCTTGTTCACGCCTGGGTGGATGGAAAGCTTTGATTTGTGCCCTTCATTTAAAACTTCCCTGATGAGCTCTGGGATTTTTGGAACACAGATCCTCCCTTGCAACCTAAGGGCCCCCTTTTGATCTATTTGAAAGCTCGTGCTCTCACCTTCTTGAATATTCTTAATCATTCTTTGAATAAACTTATCTTCCTTTTGAAGGGTAGAAATTTTATCAATCAAAGAAGGGGTAACTATGAAGCTTGCGACCATGGCAGCTTTTCTACTGAGTGCGTCTGCCACAACATTGGCTTTCCCTGGCGTATACAAGATGTCGAGATCATACGCCGCAAGAAATTCTAGCCACCTTACCTGCCTTAAATTCAAGTCCTTTTGATCGAAGAGATATTTCAAAGATTGATGGTCTGTGAATAATTCGAATTTTTCGCCCAAGAGATAATGCCTCCAAATTTTTAAAGCAAAGACTATGGCCAACAGCTCTAGGTCATGGACACGATAGTTTTTCTCATGCGGCTTTAGTTGACGGCTTGCATACGCAACAACTTTGCCCCTTTGCATCAATACTGCGCCAAGACCCCCACTTTGAGAAGCATCGGTATAGACGGCTAAATCTTGGTTGCCATCGATGATGGTTAGCACGGGAGCAGTGATCAAACTCTCCTTTAACTTTTGGAAGGACTCCTCACACTCTGCTGTCCAAATGAACTTGGTATGTTTCTTGGTGAGCTGTGTTAAAGGGCCAGATAGCTTGGCAAAGTTTTGGACAAACTTTCTGTAATATCCAGCCAACCCTAGGAAGCTCCTTACTTCAGTGGGTGTAGTCGGCTGCTTCCAATCTTGAATGGCGGAAATTTTGCTTGGGTCAACAGCAATTCCTTCTTTCGACACAACATGGCCCAAGAATTTTACCTCCTCTTGCCAAAATGTGCATTTTGAAAATTTTGCTTTTAGCACATTTCTTTGCAGAATCTCTAGCACTTCTCTTAGATGCCCTTCATGCTCCTCCTTTGTTTTGGAAAAGATCAAGATATCATCAATGAAGACTAAGACGAATTTATTCAAGACCTCTCTGAAGACCCTATTCATCAAGTCAACAAAATAGGCTGGAGCATTGCACAGACCGAACGGCATTACCAACCATTCGTAGAATAAGTCAGGACCTCTGAAAGCGGTCAAAGGGATGCATTCTTCGGCTATGCGGAGTTGGTGGAAACCTGTGGCTAGGTCCATCTTCGAAAACACCTTGGCTCCATTTAAATTGTCCATCAAATCATCTATGCGAGGCAAGGGGTATTTGTTCTTCAGGGTCTGCTTATTTAGGTCACGGTAGTCCACACAAAGCCTTAGAGTGCCGTCCGATTTGGGGACAAACAAAACAGCTGCTCCCCAATTGGAAAAGCTAGGTCGGATTAATCCCTTCTTCAAGAGCTGTTTGGTTTGGGTACTCAACTCTTCTTTTTCTTTAGGGGTCATCCTTCGAATAGCATGAACTACAGGCCTTGCATTAGGGACAAGATCAATTCTGAAATCTATTTCCCTCCGTGGCGGCAAACTTTCTACTTCTTCAAATACGTCTGCATAATTCTTGACAATAGGAATATTCTCAGAAGAGATGGGTGTGACTTCTAAAGAAGACCAAAAAGCTTTCCTATCAGGTTTTGAGCCATGGCAAGGTATAGCAACGGTATTTCCTAATCCTGGTTTCGCCTTCACTACTCTTTCTGAGCAAAGCACCTCAGCGTCATATTTTGTAAGCCAATCAAGACCAAGGATAATATCAAATTCTGAAAAATTCATAATGATCAAGTCGAAGGGAAATTTGAAACGAGAGTAAGAAATAGGCACCCTACAGTATAAATCGAGGGTGATAGAACCCCCCCACGGGATTATGAACATCAGTTGGCTCTTTAAGGCTTCTTTGCGTTAAATTTAACTTCTTAACCGCGTTGCTAGAAACAAAACTTCTTGATGCACCCGTATCAAACAAAGCAGTGATAGGAATATTTTTAATAGAAACAGTACCATCTAGAACATCAGGCTTACCTCCCTCAGTAGGTGCAGAGGAAGATGGTGTACCTGCTCCCTCATAGACAAGGGCAATCTGGGCTCCTTTCAGCAGTGGGCAGTTAGCCTTGACATGACCCTTCTTGTGGCAGTTGTAGCAGTCCTTGGTGCTATCACTCCTAGCCTTCTTTGGGTTCTTGCACTCCGAGCTATAATGTCCAAATTGCTGGCAGTTAAAACATTGCACCTTTGACTTATCCCCCTTCTTAGTGACTCCCGAACCACTTCCTTCAGTCTTTTTCTCAGGCTGCTTCCTTTTGTTGTTGTTGTTAGCTAAGCTCCTCTCTCTGTCCTACTGAGAAACCTTCTTGTCATTCTCTTCATAACGGCAAGCGAACTCCACCATCTTATTGAAGGAAAGGTCGATGTGGGCAGTGACTCTGTCAATATATTTCCTTGCAAGGCCATTTATGAATCTCTTATTCTTCTGAAAGTCATCTCGAATCAGTTCAGGTGCATAATGGGAAAGGTCCTCGAACCTACGAACATACTCTGAAATGGACTTGTCGCCTTGCTTCAGATTGGCGAATTCGTCGTGTAGCCTTTCTACCTCCTGCCTCGGAATGTATTTGTCGTTGAAAAGCTCTTTAAATCTATCCCAAGACATATTATCTTCGTCGCCTCCAATGTTGACTACCTCCCACCAGTTTTGCGCTTCACCTTGAAGATGCCATGCTGCAGTGAATCTCTTTCTCTGATCATCTAGTCCCAGTCCTCCAAATATCTTTTCACAATTTTTCAGCCACGCCTGAGCTTGTTCCACGGTCTCGGAACCGGTGAATGGAACTCCACCTAAATTCTTGAACTTCTTTGCCACCTTGTCCAAGTCAAAGGGTGGCGGCGGCGGTGGTGGTTGTTGTTGGACAGTGGGCTCCTCAGTTTCAGTGGTATTTTGCCTTCTTCTAGCGGCTCTAGCAGCTCTAGCAGCAGCGGTACTCATTTTAAGTTAGTTCTGTACAATCAAGGGACGAGTCAGAACAACTTTAATGATGACTTAAGACATGATAAGATAAAAGGATAGATAAAAGATGGTGATAAAGTGACTGACTATTATGTATCCTTATGAAATGTTCGCCGTAGAATAATGTGATTCTACGTAAACGAGTTACTATAAATATGTTATATTCCGCTTTGTAAACCTGGCTCTGATACCAACTGTCATGACCCCAAACTTCCACGGAGTGAAAGCAAGGAGAAATCATATGGAATACAACATAATTATAATATAACAAGTCACAGGAAAAGTAACGACCCAGAAAATCTGAACCAATTTAAAATTTTTAAATTGGCTAAAATAATGGATTTTAAATATTTAGCATAAATATTTTAAATAATGGCGATGAAAACTGAGTTTGAAAACGAATATAATTAATTATAATTATATATAGAATTGAAAATAGCGCGGTAGTTCGATAATTCGATTTCAAACTTCAATTGAATATACCGGGTGCAAAACAATCCGGATTTTAGTGCAACCAAAAACATTAGGATCTAATTGATGATATCTTTCCAACGAATCTGACCAATCGAAATTTGATAGCGGGAATCAAAAGATATGTCCAATTGAAAATTCTGAATAGTCGCTATGAAATTCAGGCCCTTAAAAATGGACATTTTGCCAATGACCTCGGATTACGACGAAACCACTTTTGTTGGATCCGCAGTGTTAAGTTATTGCTAGGTTTCAAATTTCATAATTTTTCGAATCAATATGTGAGCGTGGCAAAGGAAAACGCGTTTGGTCGGTTTCAGTTGATTTCAATCGACTGGAAATTGGCCATTTTTCAAACGGTCTCAGAATTCGACGAAACTAGTTTTGTTAGGACCGTATCGTCAATACGAAACTAGAAAATATTTTTCTGGAATTTTTCTAGTTAGTATGTGACTCCGGTAATTTGAAATGTACGTTTAAAATTCAATATAGTGATTTAAATGTAAATTTAACGGAAACTGATTGTAACGAGCAAATCAGCTTGCGATACATATCCCATTGTGTTCGGAATGGGAGTAAAACGCTATGGACCACAGGCGGTGGGCCTCGTTTAGAGGTCGTATGTAAAAGTCAACTTTTTGAAATAAAATAAATTAAATAATATAAAAATAAAAAAAATAATTCCCTCCCTTTATCTTTCTTTCTGCCCCCCCCCCCGATTTCAGTATACAGAAATAAAAAAAAAAAAGAAGAAAGGAGGAGCAGCTCGTCGCCTCCACCGAAGCTCCACCGAAGATCCGCCCTCTCCCCCGTGCCAACCGCTCCACCCTCTTCCTTGCTCTCACTCCCCTCCTAACGGCGACGCCCTGAATTCGCGAGCCCCACCGAAGCCATCGCGACGCATCCGCCTCTCCCCGAAACCCTAGCGCCGCCGAGCCTGGCCGTCACCCCCCCTCCTTCGCAGGTTAAAGTGGTTTATTTTATTTTATTTTATTTTTATTTTAATCTGAAATTTTCGATTTTAAAGATTTTAGAACTGATTTTTTAAAGATTTTAAAACTGATTTTATTTTGAGATTTAAAAAGAAAAAGATTTAAACTTTAAAAAGTAAAAATCAGATTTTTATATATTGAAAGTCGAAGTAAAAACCAGATTTTTATATATTGAAAGTCGATGTAAAAATCAGATTTTTATATATTGAAAGTCGAAGTAAAAATCAGATTTTTATATATTGAAAGTCGAAGTAAAAATCAGATTTTTATATATTGAAAGTCGAAATAAAAATCAGATTTTTATATATTGAGAGTCGAAGTAAAAATCATATTTTTATATATTGAATAGCGTAGTAAAAATTCGATTTTTATATATTGAATAGCATCGTAAAAATTCGATTTTTACATATGTAGAGAATACGGGCGAAAGCGACAAAAAGGCGAGATTGGCGAAGATTTCTAAAGGAAGAGTCGTAGATGGATAGCTATTGGTGAGATTTCTGATTTAAAAATTATAACTGTGTGAGAATTTCTCACTCTTCAATTTCTTTTTACTATATAATTATATATGTGTTGAAATAAAAGTGAATTGCTATATATAATATATATATATATATGCCCCTCGTCCACAAACCATGGACGATATTTATTGGTTGAAATTGTTGTGAAAATTGATTGATAGCGAATGATTGTTTGGGATTGTTTGTGATTGATATTGGTTGATTGTGGTTGAAAAATACCCATTTGTGGTTGAGAAATATTTGGTTGAAACCACAAAGGATTAGTTTGTGGAAATGAAATAAATATATACATGGCGCCTGCGTGCGAACTAGATGCATGATCCCCATTGTCAAAAACCGCGAGGTTTTAAGGTAGAGCGAGGAGCCGTACTAGGGACGGTCCCGGTTTTAACTACCCTGCCGTTATGCTGCCGAAATTTTGAATAATATTCGTATGTTTGAATTATTTTCATCTGCTTAAACTATATTTATTCATTGTATAGAAAACATTCATGTGTTGAATTGATATTCATTCGTTGATTAGAAATTCATGTGTTGAATGGTATTCATATTTTAAAATAAATCGTTTGATAATAAAAATCACATTTTTATCTATATATAGAAACTATAGAAAACATTCATGTGTTGAATTGATATTCATTCGTTGATTAGAAATTCATGTGTTAAATGGTATTCATATTTTAAAATAAATCGTTTGATAATAAAAATCACATTTTTATCTATATATAGAAACTATAGAAAACATTCATGTGTTGAATTGATATTCATTCGTTGATTAGAAATTCATGTGTTGAATGGTATTCATATTTTAAAATAAATTGTTTGATAATAAAAATCACATTTTATCGACTATATGAACTGTGTAAAATAATCTCGTTTTAAAAGAAATTGTTTTATGATAAAAATCCTATTTTTGTCACCTATATGAACTATATAGAAAAATAGTGTTTTAAAATGAATTGTTTTACAATAAAAATCACATTTTTATTGTATGCATAAATCGTTGAAATGTGAAGTGTTAAAAATAGCCACTTGTTCAAAATAAACATATATGAGTCGAAATATTCATTAATTAGCTAATGAAATGATTTGCACCTATGTATGTGACATTAGAATAAATGGTGTTTTTAAACCAAATAGAAATCAAATATGAAGTTGAATAGAAAATGATAAATGTTAAGAACTGTGTATATATGTACATACATATTCATTGAACAGGTTATAGCAAAGGGGCTAGAGAAGAGGAATAAAATTTTGTGCCCGACAAATAGGTACACATTTACTGCTTTGTTTGGGTGATGATTTTATGAGCCTGTTGGCTAGCCGCTTGGCTTTTTCTTTTTCTTTTTGAGATTAGAAGGACTGGGAAAGCTATTTGCGATTTCCCGATGCTCCCGGTGCAGGGGAGGTTATGGCGAAATTTTCCAAAATTTTAAGGTGTTAGTGAAAATTTTGAAATGAAAACGATATAGGAATTTTTGAAGAAACTATATTTATATAAATATATAAATATAAATAAAATTAAAACGAAACGAAGCCGTGCAGTTCGTATTTTGAAACCCTGATTTCAAACAACTAGTACGGGAAATCCGACCATTGGATTTTCCCGAAACCTCAACCGTCGGGTTCGCCTTGGAATAATCTTTCCAACGGCACCAACCTTGTAAAAATCCAACGGTTGGATTGTCTGGAATGTTTAATTCAAATCTGAAGAAAAACAGCGCCAGAAACGATTATATTTATTTATATATATAAATATAATTATATTTAATCGAATAACGACGCTGCAGTTCGTATTTTGAAATCGAAACTTCAAACGATTGTACCGGGAGATCCGACCGTCGGATTTTCCTGAAACTGGAACCGTTCGATTCGTTTTGAAAAGACCTTTTTATGGTGTAAATTTTGTGAAGATCCAACGGTTAGATTTTCTGATATGTGTAAATCAAATCTGAAGAAAAACAGCGCCACGGCCGCGTTATGGCCCGAAGCGTCGTTTTGAATAAATGAGCTATTTTAAAATAAATAAAAATAGCGATAAATCATTATAAAGTACCATAAACAATATGGAGTGGAAATAAACTGAATTTGCTCGATTTATGTTGTATTAGATGGTTGAATGTGTTTGGTGTGAAAATTACATTAAAGAACAATATTGGTGTTGTCGAATAATTTAACCATTGAAATAAATCGATTTGAAATTCTAAATATACGTGAATTATTTGAAAAGGCCGAGTTAATTCTCATTTCGAATAATTGACCGACGATTGAAATTCGAAGATGAAGACGATGGTCGAAGACCGGAGATCTTCACCTCGTTTGGATGGTAACCGAGGTCCTGATTGGGAGGCATCCCGAAATATGGATAATGAGTGGCGATCGTCCAGACGTACGTGGTTATCGAAGGGTTTGCGAGGTATTTAGTGCCTCCGGTTTCGTTCAGACCCAGAACGGACTTGTAAATGGACTGTGTGTCTGACATTGGAGTTTATTCTGTGTTGATTGATTTCTGTTAAATATACATCTGTTTGGCGGCGGAGAATTTATTCTTTTGCTTAACGCCCTTCTCTGAGACGCCCGAGCTCAGAGGTTGTATATCGATGGACATCAGTCGCATGGCATGAATTGCCTGTGTGGCATGCTAAGATGCAGTGATCAGGGCTTCTGTTGAAAAGCAAAGTCTTGTGGTGATGATCAAAGCACCGCCTGTGTGGCGTAGCTTTGTGTATAACGTGAATTCGCGAGCCTCACACCCCGGTATGAATCTAAAACGGGAGAAGGACATCAGGGAGGGCCTGCGTTTCTTTCTAGCTAGGGTGGTGTCAGTGACCTACCAGCCCTGACATTTATATACTTTTCACCTATGTGGTTGTTGCTGTTGCGAGGCGCCTCGGTTTGATCGGACGATCCCGGTCCGATGGAGTCATTCGTTGGCTCGTTTACGCCCCAAAGGGCGGGGAGACGTAGTGTTCAGGCATAATAATCCACATCGGTGGACCGGCCCTGACGATCTAAAGGGTTGATGCGTTCTGATCCTGTGGCTCGGGCTAGAGAGTCACGAATTCGGTAAGGACTATCTTTTGCCTTGGGTCATGATGGAAATCCAATTTCCAAATACGTGATCGTGCGGTTTCAATTGTATATATATATTTGGCGACATAGTGGCATGGGACGCTCATGTCGTCTATGATTGATAGTTATGATTTGAAATTGTTTTCAAAACATATAAACACTAGTAATAATATCAAATGCCTTTGTTTTATTCGTATCAAGCATATTTTGGCCGTTATAAGGTAAAAACTCTATCCTCCGGTTTGCGTTGCATTGTATGATGGGAACTGAGTCTTATAACAGCTTCATTTTTATAAAAAGCATAGCGATGTTTAAAAGAAAGATTTGTTTTAAAGCACTGGCGATCCAATGGAGTAAACCCGTTCTACGAAAATGGTGTGGTCCTGTGATTAGCCTATTATATATGTGTTGAGTGGATTTATCATACCAGTCCCATGACTGACTCGTAGTTTGTTTCACTCTCAAACTCGGGTGCCCCTTTTTCTACACGGGCAGCCTTGTATTCAGGTTTAGCTGGTTCTTTCTGGATAGCTGGAGCTGAAGATGGATTCTATCATTTATTTCTTTTTATGCTGTTCAGCTCCTATTGTACATATTTTGTTTATTTCCGCTATAGACATTTATGTATAGCTGAACTGTATTTGTACTAAGTAAGATCCTGTATACTGTGTAACTCTGATGATTAATTTTATCCAGTGTATTTTATTGTTCATTATCTGGTGTATTTATTTAATTCTGTTCTGCTATTATCTGCTTCTGTGTTATATTCCAAAGATAACCCTTGTTTCCGTCTGAACGGGATTTCGGGTCGTCTCAACGTGGTATCAAACCTTTGGTTAAGCTTAGTTCTGGAATATAACATTGGAACGAACTCGTCAGAAATAGAACCAGTAGTGTTCTAGGACGAGTAACTCTATACAGATAGGATCAGCAATATCCTAGTATGAGTATAACAGAATCAGAACAACTGGTTAGAGATGGGGTCAAAAGTGCCTCAGAACGAGTCGAGAGTAATATGTTTTTAAATAACGTATTTGTGATTATATATATATAGTCTGGTTTTAGAAATATAATTTTTGAATATATAAAAGATTTATATTTGAAAGGTTAAAAACAATTGGATTGGCTGTTGTATTGTGGGATTGTAGATTTATCAAACCACTTTCGACTTTATTCCTTTTCGGGGACGAAAAGTTTTAAGTGGGGGAGATTGTAACGACCCAGAAAATCTGAACCAATTTAAAATTTTTAAATTGGCTAAAATAATGGATTTTAAATATTTAGCATAAATATTTTAAATAATGGCGATGAAAACTGAGTTTGAATCGACATTTTAAAACGAATATAATTAATTATAATTATATATAGAATTGAAAATAGCGCGGTAGTTCGATAATTCGATTTCAAACTTCAATTGAATATACCGGGTGCAAAACAATCCGGATTTTAGTGAAACCAAAAACATTAGGATCTAATTGATGATATCTTTCCAACGAATCTGACCAATCGAAATTTGATAGCGGGAATCAAAAGATATGTCCAATTGAAAATTCTGAATAGTCGCTATGTAATTCAGGCCCTTAAAAATGGACATTTTGCCAATGACCTCGGATTTCGACGAAACCACTTTTGTTGGATCCGCAGTGTCAAGTTATTGCTAGGTTTCAAATTTCATAATTTTTCGAATCAATATGTGAGCGTGGCAAAGGAAAACGCGTTTGGCCGGTTTCAGTTGATTTCAATCGACTGGAAATTGGCCATTTTTCAAACGGTCTCAGAATTCGACGAAACTAGTTTTGTTAGGACCGTATCGTCAATACGAAACTAGAAAATATTTTTCTGGAATTTTTCTAGTTAGTATGTGACCCCGGTAATTTGAAATGTACGTTTAAAATTCAATATAGTGATTTAAATGTAAATTCAACGGAAACTGATTGTAACGAGCAAATCAGCTTGCGATACATATCCCATTGTGTTCGGAATGGGAGTAAAACGCTATGGACCACAGGCGGTGGGCCTCGTTTAGAGGTCGTATGTAAAAGTCAACTTTTTGAAATAAAATAAATTAAAAAATATAAAAATAAAAAAAATAATTCCCTCCCTTTATCTTTCTTTCTGCCCCCCCCCCCCCCCCTCCCCGATTTCAGTATACAGAAATAAAAAAAAATAAAGAAGAAGAAAGGAGGAGCAGCTCGTCGCCTCCACCGAAGCTCCACCGAAGATCCGCCCTCTCCCCCGTGCCAACCGCTCCACCCTCTTCCTTGCTCTCGCTCCCCTCTTAACGGCGACGCCCTGAATTCGCGAGCCCCACCGAAGCCATCGCGACGCATCCGCCTCTCCCCGAAACCCTAGCGCCGCCGAGCCTGGCCGTCACCCCCCTCCTTCGCAGGTTAAAGTAAGTGGTTTATTTTATTTTATTTTATTTTAATCTGAAAATTTCGATTTTAAAGATTTTAAAACTGATTTTTTAAAGATTTTAAAACTGATTTTTTTAAAGATTTTAAAACTGAATTTTAAAAGATTTTAAAACTGAATTTTAAAAGATTTTAAAACTGAATTTTAAAAGATTTTAAAACTGAATTTTTAAAGATTTTAAAAGATTTTAAAACTGAATTTTTAAAGATTTTAAAAGATTTTAAAACTGGTTTTTTAAAGATTTTAAAACTGATTTTATTTTGAGATTTAAAAAGAAAAAGATTTAAACTTTAAAAAGTAAAAATCAGATTTTTATATATTGAAAGTCGAAGTAAAAACCAGATTTTTATATATTGAAAGTCGAAGTAAAAATCAGATTTTTATATATTGAAAGTCGAAGTAAAAATCAGATTTTTATATATTGAAAGTCGAAGTAAAAATCAGATTTTTATATATTGAAAGTCGAAATAAAAATCAGATTTTTATATATTGAGAGTCGAAGTAAAAATCATATTTTTATATATTGAATAGCGTATTAAAAATTCGATTTTTATATATTGAATAGCATCGTAAAAATTCGATTTTTACATATGTAGAGAATACGGGCGAAAGCGACAAAAAGGCGAGATTGGCGAAGATTTCTAAAGGAAGAGTCGTAGTTGGATAGCTATTGGTGAGATTTCTGATTTAAAAATTATAACTGTGTGAGAATTTCTCACTCTTCAATTTCTTTTTACTATATAATTATATATGTGTTGAAATAAAAGTGAATTGCTATATAATATATATATATATATATATATATATATGCCCCTCGTCCACAAACCATGGACGATATTTATTGGTTGAAATTGTTGTGAAAATTGATTGATAGCGAATGATTGTTTGGGATTGTTTGTGATTGATATTGGTTGATTGTGGTTGAAAAATACCCATTTGTGGTTGAGAAATATTTGGTTGAAACCACATAGGATTAGTTTGTGGAAATGAAATAAATATATACATGCCGCCTGCGTGCGAACTAGATGCATGATCCCCATTGTCAAAAACCGCGAGGTTTTAAGGTAGAGCGAGGAGCCGTACTAGGGACGGTCCCGGTTTTAACTACCCTGCCGTTATGCTGCCGAAATTTTGAATAATATTCGTATGTTTGAATTATTTTCATCTGTTTAAACTATATTTATTCATTGTATAGAAAACATTCATGTGTTGAATTGATATTCATTCGTTGATTAGAAATTCATGTGTTGAATGGTATTCATATTTTAAAATAAATCGTTTGATAATAAAAATCACATTTTTATCTATATATAGAAACTATAGAAAACATTCATGTGTTGAATTGATATTCATTCGTTGATTAGAAATTCATGTGTTGAATGGTATTCATATTTTAAAATAAATCGTTTGATAATAAAAATCACATTTTTATCTATATATAGAAACTATAGAAAACATTCATGTGTTGAATTGATATTCATTCGTTGATTAGAAATTCATGTGTTGAATGGTATTCATATTTTAAAATAAATTGTTTGATAATAAAAATCACATTTTATCGACTATATGAACTGTGTAAAATAATCTCGTTTTAAAAGAAATTGTTTTATGATAAAAATCCTATTTTTGTCACCTATATGAACTATATAGAAAAATAGTGTTTTAAAATGAATTGTTTTACAATAAAAATCACATTTTTATTGTATGCATAAATCGTTGAAATGTGAAGTGTTAAAAATAGCCACTTGTTCAAAATAAACATATATGAGTCGAAATATTCATTAATTAGCTAATGAAATGATTTGCACCTATGTATGTGACATTAGAATAAATGGTGTTTTTAAACCAAATAGAAATCAAATATGAAGTTGAATAGAAAATGATAAATGTTAAGAACTGTGTATATATGTACATACATATTCATTGAACAGGTTATAGCAAAGGGGCTAGAGAAGAGGAATAAAATTTTGTGCCCGACAAATAGGTACACATTTACTGCTTTGTTTGGGTGATGATTTTATGAGCCTGTTGGCTAGCCGCTTGGCTTTTTCTTTTTCTTTTTGAGATTAGAAGGACCGGGAAAGCTATTTGCGATTTCCCGATGCTCCCGGTGCAGGGGAGGTTATGGCGAAAGTTTCCAAAATTTTAAGGTGTTAGTGAAATTTTTGAAATGAAAACGATATAGGAATTTTTGAAGAAACTATATTTATATAAATATATAAATATAAATAAAATTAAAACGAAACGAAGCCGTGCAGTTCGTATTTTGAAACCCTGATTTCAAACAACTAGTACGGGAAATCCGACCATTGGATTTTCCCGAAACCTCAACCGTCGGGTTCGCCTTGGAATAATCTTTCCAACGGCACCAACCTTGTAAAAATCCAACGGTTGGATTGTCTGGAATGTTTAATTCAAATCTGAAGAAAAACAGCGCCAGAAACGATTATATTTATTTATATATATAAATATAATTATATTTAATCGAATAACGACGCTGCAGTTCATATTTTGAAATCGAAACTTCAAACGATTGTACCGGGAGATCCGACCGTCGGATTTTCCCGAAACTGGAACCGTTGGATTCGTTTTGAAAAGACCTTTTTATGGTGTAAATTTTGTGAAGATCCAACGGTTAGATTTTCTGATATGTGTAAATCAAATCTGAAGAAAAACAGCGCCACAGCCGCGTTATGGCCCGAAGCGTCGTTTTGAATAAATGAGCTATTTTAAAATAAATAAAAATAGCGATAAATCATTATAAAGTACCATAAACAGTATGGAGTGGAAATAAACTGAATTTGCTCGATTTATGTTGTATTAGATGGTTGAATGTGTTTGGTGTGAAAATTACATTAAAGAACAATATTGGTGTTGTCGAATAATTTAACCATTGAAATAAATCGATTTGAAATTCTAAATATACGTGAATTATTTGAAAAGGCCGAGTTAATTCTCATTTCGAATAATTGACCGACGATTGAAATTCGAAGATGAAGACGATGGTCGAAGACCGGAGATCTTCACCTCGTTTGGATGGTAACCGAGGTCCTGATTGGGAGGCATCCCGAAATATGGATAATGAGTGGCGATCGTCCAGACGTACGTGGTGATCGAAGGGTTTGCGAGGTATTTAGTGCCTCCGGTTTCGTTCAGACCCAGAACGGACTTGTAAATGGACTGTGTGTCTGACATTGGAGTTTATTCTGTGTTGATTGATTTCTGTTAAATATACATCTGTTTGGCGGCGGAGAATTTATTCTTTTGCTTAACGCCCTTCTCTGAGACGCCCGAGCTCAGAGGTTGTATATCGATGGACATCAGTCGCATGGCATGAATTGCCTGTGTGGCATGCTAAGATGCAGTGATCAGGGCTTCTGTTGAAAAGCAAAGTCTTGTGGTGATGATCAAAGCACCGCCTGTGTGGCGTAGCTTTGTGTATAACGTGAATTCGCGAGCCTCACACCCCGGTATGAATCTAAAACGGGAGAAGGACATCAGGGAGGGCCTGCGTTTCTTTCTAGCTAGGGTGGTGTCAGTGACCTACCAGCCCTGACATTTATATACTTTTCACCTATGTGGTTGTTGCTGTTGCGAGGCGCCTCGGTTTGATCGGACGATCCGGGTCCGATGGAGTCATTCGTTGGCTCGTTTACGCCCCAAAGGGCGGGGAGTAGTAGTGTTCAGGCATAATAATCCACATCGGTGGACCGGCCCTAACGATCTAAAGGGTTGATGCGTTCTGATCCTGTGGCTCGGGCTAGAGAGTCACGAATTCGGTAACGACTATCTTTTGCCTTGGGTCATGATGGAAATCCAATTTCCAAATACGTGATCGTGTGGTTTCAATTGTATATATATATTTGGCGACATAGTGGCATGGGACGCTCATGTCGTCTATGATTGATAGTTATGATTTGAAATTGTTTTCAAAACATATAAACACTAGTAATAATATCAAATGCCTTTGTTTTATTCGTATCAAGCATATTTTGGCCGTTATAAGGTAAAAACTCTATCCTCCGGTTTGCGTTGCATTGTATGATGGGAACTGAGTCTTATAACAGCTTCATTTTTATAAAAAGCATAGCGATGTTTAAAAGAAAGATTTGTTTTAAAGCACTGGCGATCCAATGGAGTAAACCCGTTCCACGAAAATGGCGTGGTCCTGTGATTAGCCTATTATATATGTGTTGAGTGGATTTCTCATACCAGTCCCATGACTGACTCGTAGTTTGTTTCACTCTCAAACTTGGGTGCCCCTTTTTCTACACGGGCAGCCTTGTATTCAGGTTTAGCTGGTTCTTTCTGGATAGCTAGAGCTGAAGATGGATTCTATCATTTATTTCTTTTTATGCTGTTCAGCTCCTATTGTACATATTTTGTTTATTTCCGCTGTAGACATTATGTAGCTGAACTGTATTTGTACTAAGTAAGATCCTGTATACTGTATAACTCTGATGATTAATTTTATCCAGTGTATTTTATTGTTCATTATCTGGTGTATTTATTTAATTCTGTTCTGCTATTATCTGCTTCTGTGTTATATTCCAAAGATAACCCTTGTTTCCGTCTGAACGGGATTTCAGGTCGTCTCAACGTGGTATCAGAGCTTTGGTTAAGCTTAGTTCTGGAATATAACATTGGAACGAACTCGTCAGAAATAGAACCAGTAGTGTTCTAGGACGAGTAACTCTATACAGATAGGATCAGCAATATCCTAGTATAAGTATAGCAGAATCAGAACAACTCGTTAGAGATGGGGTCAGAAGTGCCTCAGAACGAGTCGAGAGTAATATGTTTTTAAATAACGTATTTGTGATTATATATATATAGTCTGGTTTTAGAAATATAATTTTTGAATATATAAAAGATTTATATTTGAAAGGTTAAAAACAATTGGATTGGCTGTTGTATTGTGGGATTGTAGATTTATCAAACCACTTTCGACTTTATTCCTTTTCGGGGACGAAAAGTTTTAAGTGGGGGAGATTGTAACGACCCAGAAAATCTGAACCAATTTAAAATTTTTAAATTGGCTAAAATAATGGATTTTAAATATTTAGCATAAATATTTTAAATAATGGCGATGAAAACTGAGTTTGAATCGACATTTGAAAACGAATATAATTAATTATAATTATATATAGAATTGAAAATAGCGCGGTAGTTCGATAATTCGATTTCAAACTTCAATTGAATATACCGGGTGCAAAACAATCCGGATTTTAGTGAAACCAAAAACATTAGGATCTAATTGATGATATCTTTCCAACGAATCTGACCAATCGAAATTTGATAGCGGGAATCAAAAGATATGTCCAATTGAAAATTCTGAATAGTCGCTATGTAATTCAGGCCCTTAAAAATGGACATTTTGCCAATGACCTCGGATTTCGACGAAACCACTTTTGTTGGATCCGCAGTGTCAAGTTATTGCTAGGTTTCAAATTTCATAATTTTTCGAATCAATATGTGAGCGTGGCAAAGGAAAACGCGTTTGGCCGGTTTCAGTTGATTTCAATCGACTGGAAATTGGCCATTTTCAAACGGTCTCAGAATTCGACGAAACTAGTTTTGTTAGGACCGTATCGTCAATACGAAACTAGAAAATATTTTTCTGGAATTTTTCTAGTTAGTATGTGACCCCGGTAATTTGAAATGTACGTTTAAAATTCAATATAGTGATTTAAATGTAAATTCAACGGAAACTGATTGTAACGAGCAAATCAGCTTGCGATACATATCCCATTGTGTTCGGAATGGGAGTAAAACGCTATGGACCACAGGCGGTGGGCCTCGTTTAGAGGTCGTATGTAAAAGTCAACTTTTTGAAAAAAAATAAATTAAATAATATAAAAATAAAAAAAATAATTCCCTCCCTTTATCTTTCTTTCTACCCCCCCCCCCCCCCCCCGATTTCAGTATACAGAAATAAAAAAAAATAAAGAAGAAGAAAGGAGGAGCAGCTCGTCGCCTCCACCGAAGATCCGCCCTCTCCCCCGTGCCAACCGCTCCACCCTCTTCCTTGCTCTCGCTCCCCTCCTAACGGCGACGCCCTGAATTCGCGAGCCCCACCGAAGCCATCGCGACGCATCCGCCTCTCCCCGAAACCCTAGCGCCGCCGAGCTTGGCCGTCACCCCCCCTCCTTCGCAGGTTAAAGTAAGTGGTTTATTTTATTTTATTTTATTTTGTTTTGTTTTAATCTGAAAATTTCGATTTTAAAGATTTTAAAACTGATTTTTTAAAGATTTTAAAACTGATTTTTTTAAAGATTTTAAAACTGAATTTTAAAAGATTTTAAAACTGAATTTTAAAAGATTTTAAAACTGAATTTTAAAAGATTTTAAAACTGAATTTTTAAAGATTTTAAAACTGAATTTTAAAAGATTTTAAAACTGGTTTTTTAAAGATTTTAAAACTGATTTTATTTTGAGATTTAAAAAGAAAAAGATTTAAACTTTAAAAAGTAAAAATCAGATTTTTATATATTGAAAGTCGAAGTAAAAACCAGATTTTTATATATTGAAAGTCGAAGTAAAAATCAGATTTTTATATATTGAAAGTCGAAGTAAAAATCAGATTTTTATATATTGAAAGTCGAAGTAAAAATCAGATTTTTATATATTGAAAGTCGAAATAAAAATCAGATTTTTATATATTGAGAGTCGAAGTAAAAATCATATTTTTATATATTGAATAGCGTAGTAAAAATTCGATTTTTATATATTGAATAGCATCGTAAAAATTCGATTTTTACATATGTAGAGAATACGGGCGAAAGCGACAAAAAGGCGAGATTGGCGAAGATTTCTAAAGGAAGAGTCGTAGTTGGATAGCTATTGGTGAGATTTCTGATTTAAAAATTATAACTGTGTGAGAATTTCTCACTCTTCAATTTCTTTTTACTATATAATTATATATGTGTTGAAATAAAAGTGAATTGATATATATATATATATATATATATATATATATATATATATATATATATATATATATATATATATATATGCCCCTCGTCCACAAACCATGGACGATATTTATTGGTTGAAATTGTTGTGAAAATTGATTGATAGCGAATGATTGTTTGGGATTGTTTGTGATTGATATTGGTTGATTGTGGTTGAAAAATACCCATTTGTGGTTGAGAAATATTTGGTTGAAACCACATAGGATTAGTTTGTGGAAATGAAATAAATATATACATGCCGCCTGCGTGCGAACTAGATGCATGATCCCCATTGTCAAAAACCGCGAGGTTTTAAGGAAGAGCGAGGAGCCGTACTAGGGACGGTCCCGGTTTTAACTACCCTGCCGTTATGCTGCCGAAATTTTGAATAATATTCGTATGTTTGAATTATTTTCATCTGCTTAAACTATATTTATTCATTGTATAGAAAACATTCATGTGTTGAATTGATATTCATTCGTTGATTAGAAATTCATGTGTTGAATGGTATTCATATTTTAAAATAAATCGTTTGATAATAAAAATCACATTTTTATCTATATATAGAAACTATAGAAAACATTCATGTGTTGAATTGATATTCATTCGTTGATTAGAAATTCATGTGTTGAATGGTATTCATATTTTAAAATAAATCGTTTGATAATAAAAATCACATTTTTATCTATATATAGAAACTATAGAAAACATTCATGTGTTGAATTGATATTCATTCGTTGATTAGAAATTCATGTGTTGAATGGTATTCATATTTTAAAATAAATTGTTTGATAATAAAAATCACATTTTATCGACTATATGAACTGTGTAAAATAATCTCGTTTTAAAAGAAATTGTTTTATGATAAAAATCCTATTTTTGTCACCTATATGAACTATATAGAAAAATAGTGTTTTAAAATGAATTGTTTTACAATAAAAATCACATTTTTATTGTATGCATAAATCGTTGAAATGTGAAGTGTTAAAAATAGCCACTTGTTCAAAATAAACATATATGAGTCGAAATATTCATTAATTAGCTAATGAAATGATTTGCACCTATGTATGTGACATTAGAATAAATGGTGTTTTTAAACCAAATAGAAATCAAATATGAAGTTGAATAGAAAATGATAAATGTTAAGAACTGTGTATATATGTACATACATATTCATTGAACAGGTTATAGCAAAGGGGCTAGAGAAGAGGAATAAAATTTTGTGCCCGACAAATAGGTACACATTTACTGCTTTGTTTGGGTGATGATTTTATGAGCCTGTTGGCTAGCCGCTTTGCTTTTTCTTTTTCTTTTTGAGATTAGAAGGACCGGGAAAGCTATTTGCGATTTCCCGATGCTCCCGGTGCAGGGGAGGTTATGGCGAAATTTTCCAAAATTTTAAGGTGTTAGTGAAATTTTTGAAATGAAAACGATATAGGAATTTTTGAAGAAACTATATTTATATAAATATATAAATATAAATAAAATTAAAACGAAACGAAGCCGTGCAGTTCGTATTTTGAAACCCTGATTTCAAACAACTAGTACGGGAAATCCGACCATTGGATTTTCCCGAAACCTCAACCGTCGGGTTCTCCTTGGAATAATCTTTCCAACGGCACCAACCTTGTAAAAATCCAACGGTTGGATTGTCTGGAATGTTTAATTCAAATCTGAAGAAAAACAGCGCCAGAAACGATTATATTTATTTATATATATAAATATAATTATATTTAATCGAATAACGACGCTGCAGTTCGTATTTTGAAATCGAAACTTCAAACGATTGTACCGGGAGATCCGACCGTCGGATTTTCCCGAAACTGGAACCGTTGGATTCATTTTGAAATGACCTTTCTAATGGTGTAAATTTTGTGAAGATCCAACGGTTAGATTTTCAGATATGTGTAAATCAAATCTGAAGAAAAACAGCGCCACGGCCGCGTTATGGCCCGAAGCGTCGTTTTGAATAAATGAGCTATTTTAAAATAAATAAAAATAGCGATAAATCATTATAAAGTACCATAAACAATATGGAGTGGAAATAAATTGAATTTGCTCGATTTATGTTGTATTAGATGGTTGAATGTGTTTGGTGTGAAAATTACATTAAAGAACAATATTGGTGTTGTCGAATAATTTAACCATTGAAATAAATCGATTTGAAATTCTAAATATACGTGAATTATTTGAAAAGGCCGAGTTAATTCTCATTTCGAATAATTGACCGACGATTGAAATTCGAAGATGAAGACGATGGTCGAAGACCGGAGATCTTCACCTCGTTTGGATGGTAACCGAGGTCCTGATTGGGAGGCATCCCGAAATATGGATAATGAGTGGCGATCGTCCAGACGTACGTGGTGATCGAAGGGTTTGCGAGGTATTTAGTGCCTCCGGTTTCGTTCAGACCCAGAACGGACTTGTAAATGGACTGTGTGTCTGACATTGGAGTTTATTCTGTGTTGATTGATTTCTGTTAAATATACATCCGTTTGGCGGCGGAGAATTTATTCTTTTGCTTAATGCCCTTCTCTGAGACGCCCGAGCTCAGAGGTTGTATATCGATGGACATCAGTCGCATGGCATGAATGACCTGTGTGGCATGCTAAGATGCAGTGATCAGGGCTTCTGTTGAAAAGAAAAGTCTTGTGGTGATGATCAAAGCATCGCCTGTGTGGCGTAGCTTTGTGTATAACGTGAATTCGCGAGCCTCACACCCCGGTATGAATCTAAAACGGGAGAAGGACATCAGGGAAGGCCTGCGTTTCTTTCTAGCTAGGGTGGTATCAGTGACCTACCAGCCCTGGCATTTATATACTTTTCACCTATGTGGTTGTTGCTGTTGCGAGGCGCCTCGGTTTGATCGGACGATCCGGGTCCGATGGAGTCATTGGTTGGCTCGTTTACGCCCCAAAGGGCGGGGAGACGTAGTGTTCAGGCATAATAATCCACATCGGTGGACCGGTCCTGACGATCTAAAGGGTTGATGCGTTCTGATCCTGTGGCTCGGGCTAGAGAGTCACGAATTCGGTAAGGACTATCTTTTGTCTTGGTTCATGACGGAAATCCAATTTCCAAATACGTGATCGTGCGGTTTCAATTGTATATATATATTTGGCGACATAGTGGCATGGGACGCTCATGTCGTCTATGATTGATAGTTATGATTTGAAATTGTTTTCAAAACATATAAACACTAGTAATAATATCAAATGCCTTTGTTTTATTCGTATCAAGCATATTTTGGCCGTTATAAGGTAAAAACTCTATCCTCCGGTTTGCGTTGCATTGTATGATGGGAACTGAGTCTTATAACAGCTTCATTTTTATAAAAAGCATAGCGATGTTTAAAAGAAAGATTTGTTTTAAAGCACTGGCGATCCAATGGAGTAAACCCGTTCCACGAAAGTGGCGTGGTCCTGTGATTAGCCTATTATATATGTGTTGAGTGGATTTCTCATACCAGTCCCATGACTGACTCGTAATTTGTAACAACCCGTAAAATGCGAGCCAGTTTGAAATTTTTATTTTTGCAATTTTAGCGAATTTTGATTATTTAAAATGAATTATTTTAAATAATATCGACGAGAAATTTGTTTTGAATAGAATTAGAACGTATATATTATATACGTCGTCGTTAGAATATAAATAATTATATATAATTATAAATAGAATTGAAAATGGCGCGGTAGTTCGATAGTTCGATTTCAAACTTCAATTGAATGTACCGGGTGCAAAACAATCCGGATTTTAGTGAAACCAAAAACATTATGATCTAATTGATGATATCTTTCCAACGAATCCGACAAATCAAATTTTCATAGCGGGAATCAAAAGATATGTCCGGTTGAAAATTCTGAATAGTCGCTATAGAATTCAGGCCCTTAAAAATAGCCATTTTTGCGAACGACCTCGGATTTCGACGAAACCACTTTTGTTGGATCCGTGATGTCAAGTTATTGCTAGGTTTCAAATTTCATAATTTTTCGAATCAATATGTGAGCGTGGCAAATGAAAACGCGTTTGACCAGTTTTAGTTGATTTTAATCGACTGGATAATGGCCATTTTCCAACAGTCTCAGAATTCGGCGAAACTAGTTTTGTTTGGACCGTATCGTCAATACGAAGCTAGAAAATATTTTTCGAGAATTTTTAGAGTTAGTATGTGACCCCGGTAATTTGAAATGTACGTTTAAAATTCAATATAGCGATTTAAATGTAAATTCAACGGAAACTGATTCAAACGATCGAATCAGCCAACGATACATATCCCATTGTGTTCGGAATGGGGGTAAAACGCTATGGACGACAGGCGGTGGGCCTCGTTTTGAGGTCGAAAATAAAAGTTGCTTTTCGGTGAAAATAAAATAATTAAATAAAAAAAAATCTCTTCCCTTTATACGCTGGCCCCATCTCTTCTTTCAAAATCGATAATTTTCCAGAAATTAAAAAAAAAGGGAAAGAGAACGACGGAAAGGGGGGGGGGGGGAACCCTTGCCGCCGCCGCCGCCAGAGGTGGCGCAGCCCCCTGCGCCGTCCTCCCTTCTTCTTCCTCCTTCTCCCCTTCTCTTCCTCGACTGCGACGCCCGAAGACCCCCCCCCCCTCCTGCGCGCAATCCCGTCGCCACCCACCTCCCTCCAGCGCCTCGCGAAGACCCCTCCCCCCAGCAGCGAGGCAACCGCCGACGCCCCCCCTCCTCTCCGATTCCTGTAAGTTTTTTTTTTTTAATTTATTTTTCAATTTTAGTTATTGTTCTATTCGAATGTAAAACTGAATTTTTATAGTTAAAAGAACTGATTTTTATTAATTTAAAAGCATTGATTTTTAGTTTAGAAAAGAATAAATGTTTATTTAGGAAAAATAGTTATTTTTAAACTAGAAAGATGCGATTTTTATTAACTAGGTAAGATTAGTTTTTTTTATCAAAATGATTTGATTTTGAAAAGTAAAGATTTGATTTTGAATTGTGGAAGTTAAAAATATAATTTTTATATGATGAAAAAAGATAAAAATATGATCTTTACTATATAGAAGTAGTAAAAATATGATTTTTATATTTTTAAAAATATAATTTTTACATGATAGGAATATTAAAAATATCATCTTTGTATATGTAGCAAAATAAAAATCTGATTTTTATTTTATATACGTTGAAATAAAGTGATGAATTTTATAATGGCAAAAACTTTATATTTGAAAAGGCAAAAACTTTATTTATGAAAGGGCGAAATCTTTATATAGAGAATAGCGTTATAAAAATAGAATTTTTATCTATATATTAGCGGTATGGAAATGCGATTTTTTATCCATATGAATTTGAAGTAAAAATTCGATTTTTATATATATGAAGTGATTATAAAAATATGATTTTTAAATTGAAAATGAATAAAAATGTGATTTTTATTTTAAAGACATCAAAATATAAAAATATGTGATTTTTATATATGTAGCGGCTACGGGCAACGAAGATGATAAAAGGGGAGAATGAAGAAGATTTCTATACAAGAAGAGTCAAGATGATTGGATAGCTTTTGGTGAGAATTTCTCACCTTTCAATTTCTTTTTCTAGTTATATATATATATATGCTAGGATGCAGACGGTGCTTAGTAGCACCCGACACCCGTCATCCACAGACCATGGATGGCTTGTTTGTTAATTTGTTTGGTTGTGTAGTTAGTCAGTCTAATTGGTTTGAATTGAATTGATTGGTGAAATGGAATGGATTTGATTGATGTGTGAATGGCGTGGGCCTTCACTAGACCGGGGATAAGGCTAGGCCTTGTCCCGTTTCTAGTATCGTGCCGTTATGCCGCTGAAATTTTCTAAAATATGTTAGAAAAATAAAAATATCATTTTTATTGTGTAAATGAAATGAATAGAAATTCATGTGTTGAAATAAAATGTTTTATCGTTAAAAATATAATTTTTAACGTGAAAGTGAATAAATGAATATTTATAAACAAATCGGCCGATTTGTTTATATACACTGATTTGACTGATATCGATGGGGTCGATAAATTTTACACGTCGCCCAACTGCAAAATAAAATCTGTGTTTGATTGTTTGAAACCCCACATGGGTGTTAGGATGAAATTTGAATTTCACTCATCCTGATTGGTTAAATATGTCGATCGGTCGATTGACAGGCTGTTATAAGCGTTAGATATTTATATTTGATGCTTATACAGTGTAGTGCACTTTGGTTGATGGTTGATTATTTTTCAATGCTATTATATACGTGTGATGTATGAAAATCCATATAATTAACATTATATGGTGATTGATTGGGCCTCATTCCAATCGGGAAAATAATGAATATTATAAAAGAAAATTCATGTGTTGAATATAAAAATAGTCATGTGTTGACGATGATTATGGGTTGAAACTATTCATGTGTTGAGTAAAATATTTTAAATAAAATAAATTACATCTTTATCATATTTACAATTAGAATCTACCTTACGGTGGAGTCTAATTAAAAATCAAACGATAGATACCATAGTTTTATAAAATATTTTACATAACAAAAATAGTGATGTGTTGACAGTACTCATGTGTTGAGATTAGTTGTGTGTTGAAAGCAATATAGATTCATGTGTTGAATGTGATAAATATTCATTTATTGGATAGAATAAAGAAGTTTTGAGAAATATAAAGCCGTGTTGATTAGAGATGCGTTATTTTGACGTGAACGATATTTATATCGATTTTATTCAAATTGAAATGAATATTATAGCGAATTCGAATTGAAAAGAAAACGAATTTGAATTGAATATAAAAGGACTTCGAATGGAATTGAATATAAAACAAATTCAAGTTGAATTGAAAACGAACTGAAATTCAATTGAATTCGAATTGAAATTAAATTGAAATCAATTTGAATTGAAACGAATTTGAATTTGAATTGAAACGAATTTGAACTCGAATTAAGTAAAATGGAAATGAATTCAAGTTGAATTGAAATCAAATCGATTTGAAATTGAATATAGAAGTTGAATTGTTTTAGAAACGAATTTAAAACGATTTATAAAATTCGTTTTAAATAGAAATCGACGAAATATATATATAATATATATATATATTATATATATAATGGCCGGAATAGAACGCGCCGCGCCGCGGCAGTTCGTGAATTTCGACCATTTATTTCAAACGGACGTTGCGGGAGATCCGACCGTCGGATTCTCCTAAAACCAGAACCGTTGGGTTCGTATCGAAAAGAGCTTTCCAATGAATATTAGAAATTTGAAATCTAACGGTTAGATTTGGAATTATGTCCAAATCAATTTCAGAAAAGGTCGCTGTAAGTGCAGTTCGATGGCCGTAGATGGAAATCGACTGTACGGGCCTTTATAAAATTATTAAAAATATCTATAATTTGTGTAAAATCATAATATATGATTTGGGAAAAATTGGGCTGGAAAATTCCACATTTGAAAGGATAAAAATGGATTTTGTCGAAATGAACTAGTTTTGAACTAGAATTAAAATCAATTTATTTTTGAAATAAATAAATTGAATTTGAAAGTGATTTTAAAAATAATCAATATTCCCAATAGGTGAAGTGAAAGTGGAGTTGAATCGAAATTATCTTCGGAATATTTCGATGTTGGATTTCGTGACCATACAGATATTGTTTTGGGGATTTGAAAGATATATTATATATCGTTATTTCCAATACGATATTTGTTGGTTTCAGAATTTGATATTGAATATAAGCCGATATATTTTCTATTCAGAGCCTTGTATTTAATATCAAATATGATTTGGTTTGTCGTGAATCGTGTTTTAGATGACATTAGTCCTTTAACCCAGTTAAAGGCATGATGTTGATTTATTTGAAAAGATTAAAACTAAGTGGAGTTTTAATGAATCTTTAATTAGATTAAAAATGTGAATTGATAATTTAAATTATCAAATCTGAAAAGTGATCGAGAGTGGAGTATCACCCGTTTTGCTCCAAAGCGATAGTTAAATCTTTAATTAGATTTGAACGTGAAATGGTAATTAATTTTACCGATAACACCGTGGTGTTAGATGTGGAGTATTACCAGTTTTCTCCATGGGATATATAGGTTGGGATGGGGAAATAAAATAAATAATTACCTCGGTGTGGTTCGCTAATCCCGACTAGTTTGAAATGATATCCAAAGGAGGGTTAAAGAATGAATTTAGAAGAATTTATCTTGGATAAAATTAATGGGAACATTTCCCTAAGAATGTGATTTTGTGAATAAAAGAATATTCTGAATTGGAATGAGGCGTTTGTTGTGTTTGTGTAACATTCGTTTATTATATACGTGGGTTATTCAGAAAGGCCGGGTTTATACCCATTCTAAATAATCGACTCGACGAGATGTCGAAGATGAAGACGGTGGTTGAAGACCGGAAGTCTTCACATCGTTTGGGTGATTACTGATGATCTTGATTGGGCTGTACACCCAAGATGAGGGAAACAGTTGGGGATCGTCCAGACGTACTTGGAGATGGATGGATATGCGAGGAAAGTGCCTCCGGTTTCGTTCAGACCCAGAACGAACTTGTAAATGGATTGTGTGTCTGACATTGGATTTTATTCTGTGTTGATTGATCTCTATTAAATATACATCTGTTTGGCGGCGGAGAATTTATTCTCTTGTTTAACGCCCTTCTCTGAGACATATGAGCTCAGAGGTTGTATATCGATGGACATCAGTCGCATGGAGTGAATTGCCAATGTGGCATGCGTAAGTGGCAATTGATCAGGGCTTCTGTTGAAAAGCAAAGTCTTGTGGTTGATGATCAAAGCACGGCCTGTGTGGCATAGCTTTGTGTATAACGTGATTTCGCGAGCCTCACACCTCGGTATGAGTCAAAAACGGGAGACGGACCGCTGAGAGAGCACGACGTTTCTTTCTAGCTAGGGTGGTGTCAGTGACCTACCAGCCCTGACATTTATATACTTTTCACCTGTGTGGTTGTTGGAATGCGAGGCGCCTCGGATATAGGCCTGTAAGGACCGGGAAACGTGTGTTCAGGAATAACTAATCCTCAAAAGTACGAGAGGACCGGCCCAGCCGATTCCAAGGATCATAGTGGGGTCCTGAGGCATTTGCTAGAGTGTCTCGAACGCGGAGAGGAGCTTGCCCCTTGCCTCGACTCATGACGGAAATCCAATTTCCAATACGTGTATTGCGGTTTTAATTGTAGAACTAGTATGGCGACATGATAGATGGTACCCATGCCGCCTATGATTGATATTTATGATTTGAATTGTTTTGACACTATACACTTATTGTAGTATCAAATAATGTGTTTTAAACGTATCAAGCATGCTTTGGCTGTTATAAGGGAAAACCCTATCCTCCGGCTTGCGTTGCATTGTGTGATGGGACCTGGGTCTTATAACAGCTTCATTTTTCTTTATTTAGCATTGCGCTGTTTGTTCTATGCACTGGTATTCTTTGGAGGAAACCCGTTCCGTGTTATACGGCGTGGTCCCTTGATTTACCAAACTTTAAAACCAATATTAATAACTGTTTTAGTTCTCACACCAGTCACATGACTGACCTGGAGTTTATTGTTTTAACCTAAACTCTGGGTGCCCCTATTTTCCGCACGGGCAGCTAGTAGTTTTGGTTTTGCAGATTTATATTCACAGGGTCCTGATTTACAGCTGGAACGATGCTCGGAAAGCTCTGTATCCGTGCATCACTTCTAGTTGTGATTTTGTATTATTTTTCCGCTGCTTTGTAATTTATTGTAATCTCTGATATTTGTCGAATGTAATTTATTCATTTATACTCTGTATATTCTTGTAATCTGATGCATTGTTGTAATATACAATGAAATGTTCTTCTGTTTGCGTTCTATTTTGTCTTGTCCTCAATTCTATCCGTGCTTTCCTTCACGGGGAAGTTCGGGTCGTCTCAGTTTGGTATCAGAGCTTTGGTTTACAGAGCTTGAGAACAAGACACATTAGAACCATACGAAAGAATTCATCAGATATTAGGTTAGTAATATCCAATTAGAATGACTCGCTAGAGATAGGATCAGTAGTATCCTAGAACGAGTGTGAAGAGTATATTTTTCAAATGAAAACAATTTTGTTTTGAAATTTAAATCGTTTTATACGTATTTGAATATTTATTTATTTTGAATATGGACAATCGAGTATATAAAGATTTCGCGTATACGCGTCATGAACGTATATTCGAAGTTTTAATATACTGGATAGATATAGAATCACATTCTAGACACCCGGGGATAATTCTGGTGATGTGGCCACATCATCAGTATTTATGTTCGTGTTTCGAAGGTGTGATTTCTATATATTTCCATTAGACTGGTGTGAGAACCAAAACTTATATAGCTAGAACACATTGTTGTGAATTGGCATCAAAAACATGATCTTTTGTATATATATCAAAATTATGAATTTGAAACTCTAATCCACTAATTGATTGATGTTTGTGTTGTTTGTTTATTTGTTTGGTAAATTTGAACCACTATGCCTACATGAACCAAATATTGAACTATATTGATAATTGGTCGCAACTGCTTGCATATACATATACTTACATTGAACAGGTCATAGCAAGGAGGCTAGAGCAGAGAATAAAATTTGTTTGCCCGACAAATAGGTACATGTTTACTACATAATTTACTGTTTTGTTTGGGTGATGATGATTTTATGAGCCTATTGGCTAGCCGCTTGGCTAGCCGCTTGGCTTTTTCTTTTTCTTTTTGAGATCTGAAGGACCGGGGAAGCTATTTCAAATTCCCCGATGCTCCCGGTGCAGGGGAGGTTATGGCGAAATTTTTCGAAAATTTAGGGTGTTAGCCAAATTTTTGAAGAATTGAAAATTCTCAGAAACTGAAAAGTTGGAGAATGGAAGCCAGATCGAGCATAGAGCTGAATAATCAAACCACTTTCGACTTTGTTCCTTTTCGGGGACGAAAAGTTTTAAGTGGGGGAGATTGTAACAACACGTAAAATGCGAGCCAGTTTGAAATTTTTATTTTTGCAATTTTAGCGAATTTTGATTATTTAAAATGAATTATTTTAAATAATATCGACGAGAAATTTGTTTTGAATAGAATTAGAACGTATATATTATATACGTCGTACTTAGAATATAAATAATTATATATAATTATAAATAGAATTGAAAATGGCGCGGTAGTTCGATAGTTCGATTTCAAACTTCAATTGAATGTACCGGGTGCAAAACAATCCGGATTTTAGTGAAACCAAAAACATTATGATCTAATTGATGATATCTTTCCAACGAATCCGACAAATCAAATTTTCATAGCGGGAATCAAAAGATATGTTCGGTTGAAAATTCTGAATAGTCGCTATAGAATTCAGGCCCTTAAAAATAGCCATTTTTGCGAACGACCTCGGATTTCGACGAAACCACTTTTGTTGGATCCGTGATGTCAAGTTATTGCTAGGTTTCAAATTTCATAATTTTTCGAATCAATATGTGAGCGTGGCAAAGGAAAACGCGTTTGACCAGTTTTAGTTGATTTTAATCGACTGGAAAATGGCCATTTTTCCAACAGTCTCAGAATTCGGCGAAACTAGTTTTGTTAGGACCGTATCGTCAATACGAAGCTAGAAAATATTTTTCGAGAATTTTTAGAGTTAGTATGTGACCCCGGTAATTTGAAATGTACGTTTAAAATTCAATATAGCGATTTAAATGTAAATTCAACCGAAACTGATTCAAACGATCGAATCAGCCAACGATACATATCCCATTGTGTTCGGAATGGGGGTAAAACGCTATGGACGACAGGCGGTGGGCCTCATTTTGAGGTCGAAAATAAAAGTTGCTTTTCGGTGAAAATAAAATAATTAAATAAAAAAAAATCTCTTCCCTTTATACGCTGGCCCCCCATCTCTTCTTTCAAAATCGATAATTTTCCAGAAATAAAAAAAAAAAGGGAAAGAGAACGACGGAAAGGGGGGGAACCCTTGCCGCCGCCGCCGCCAGAGGTGGCGCAGCCCCCTGCGCCATCCTCCCTTCTTCTTCCTCCTTCTCCCCTTCTCTTCCTCGACTGCGACGCCCGAAGACCCCCCCCCCCTCCTGCGCGCAATCCCGTCGCCACCCACCTCCCTCCAACGCCTCGCGAAGACCCCTCCCCCCAGCAGCGAGGCAACCGCCGACGCCCCCACCCCTCCTCTCCGATTCCTGTAAGTTTTTTTTTATTTTTTTTATTTTTTTTTCAATTTTAGTTATTGTTCTATTCGAATGTAAAACTGAATTTTTATAGTTAAAAGAACTGATTTTTAGTAATTTAAAAGCATTGATTTTTAGTTTAGAAAAGAATAAATGTTTATTTAGGAAAAATAGTTATTTTTAAACTAGAAAGATGCGATTTTTATTAACTAGGTAAGATTAGTTTTTTTTATCAAAATGATTTGATTTTGAAAAGTAAAGATTTGATTTTGAATTGTGGAAGTTAAAAATATAATTTTTATATGATGAAAAAAGATAAAAATATGATCTTTACTATACAGAAGTAGTAAAAATATGATTTTTATATTTTTAAAAATATAATTTTTACATGATAGGAATATTAAAAATATTATCTTTGTATATGTAGCAAAATAAAAATCTGATTTTTATTTTATATACATTGAAATAAAGTGATGAATTTTATAATGGCAAAAACTTTATATTTGAAAAGGCAAAAACTTTATTTATGAAAGGGCGAAATCTTTATATAGAGAATAGCGTTATAAAAATAGAATTTTTATCTATATATTAGCGGTATGGAAATGCGATTTTTTATCCATATGAATTTGAAGTAAAAATTCGATTTATATATATATGAAGTGATTATAAATATATGATTTTTAAATTGAAAATGAATAAAAATGTGATTTTTATTTTAAAGACATCAAAATATAAAAATGTGTGATTTTTATATATGTAGCGGCTACGGGCAACGAAGATGATAAAAGGGGAGAATGAAGAAGATTTCTATACAAGAAGAGTCAAGATGATTGGATAGCTTTTGGTGAGAATTTCTCACCTTTCAATTTCTTTTTCTAGTTATATATATATATATATATATGCTAGGATGCAGACGGTGCTTAGTAGCACCCGACACCCGTCATCCACAGACCATGGATGGCTTGTTTGTTAATTTGTTTGGTTGTGTAGTTAGTCAGTCTAATTGGTTTGAATTGAATTGATTGGTGAAATGGAATGGATTTGATTGATGTGTGAATGGCGTGGGCCTTCACTAGACCGGGGATAAGGCTAGGCCTTGTCCCGTTTCTAGTATCGTGCCGTTATGCCGCTGAAATTTTCTAAAATATGTTAGAAAAATAAAAATATCATTTTTATTGTGTAAATGAAATGAATAGAAATTCATGTGTTGAAATAAAATGTTTTATCGTTAAAAATATAATTTTTAACGTGAAAGTGAATAAATGAATATTTATAAACAAATCGGCCGATTTGTTTATATACACTGATTTGACTGATATCGATTGGGTCGATAAATTTTACACGTCGCCCAACTGCAAAATAAAATATGTGTTTGATTGTTTGAAACCCCACACGGGTGTTAGGATGAAATTTGAAGTTCACTCATCCTGATTGGTTAAATATGTCGATCGGTCGATTGACAGGCTGTTATAAGTGTTAGATATTTATATTTGATGCTTATACAGTGTAGTGCACTTTGGTTGATGGTTGATTATTTTTCAATGCTATTATATACGTGTGATGTATGAAAATCCATATAATTAACATTATATGGTGATTGATTGGGCCTCATTCCAATCGGGAAAATAATGAATATTATAAAAGAAAATTCATGTGTTGAATATAAAAATAGTCATGTATTGACGATGATTATGGGTTGAAACTATTCATGTGTTGAGTAAAATATTTTAAATAAAATAAATTACATCTTTATCATATTTACAATTAGAATCTACCTTACGGTGGAGTCTAATTAAAAATCAAACGATAGATACCATAGTTTTATAAAATATTTTACATAACAAAAATAGTGATGTGTTCACAGTACTCATGTGTTGAGATTAGTCGTGTGTTGAAAGCAATATAGATTCATGTGTTGAATGTGTTAAATATTCATTTGTTGGATAGAATAAAGAAGTTTTGAGAAATATAAAGCCGTGTTGATTAGAGATGCGTTATTTCGACGTGAACGATATTTATATCGATTTTGTTCAAATTGAAATGAATATTATAGCGAATTCGAATTGAAAAGAAAACGAATTTGAATTGAATATAAAAGGACTTCGAATGGAATTGAATATAAAACAAATTCAAGTTGAATTGAAAACGAACTGAAATTCAATTGAATTCGAATTGAAATTAAATTGAAATCAATTTGAATTGAAACAAATTTAAATTTGAATTGAAACAAATCTGAATTCGAATTAAATAAAATGGAAATGAATTCAAGTTGAATTGAAATCAAATCGATTTGAAATTGAATATAGAAGTTGAATTGTTTTAGAAACGAATTTAAAACGATTTATAAAATTCGTTTTAAATAGAAATCGACGAAATATATATAATATATATATATATATATATATATATATATATATATATATATATATATATATATATATAATGGCCGGAATAGAACGCGCCGCGCCGCGGCAGTTCGTGAGTTTCGACCATTTATTTCAAACGGACGTTGCGGGAGATCCGACCGTCGGATTCTCCTAAAACCAGAACCGTTGGGTTCGTATCGAAAAGAGCTTTCCAATGAATATTAGAAATTTGAAATCTAACGGTTAGATTTGGAATTATGTCCAAATCAATTTCAGAAAAGGTCGCTGTAAGTGCAGTTCGATGGTCGTAGATGGAAATCGACTGTACGGGCCTTGATAAAATTATTAAAAATATCTATAATTTGTGTAAAATCATAATATATGATTTGGGAAAAATTGGGCTGGAAAATTCCACATTTGAAAGGATAAAAATGGATTTTGTCGAAATGAACTAGTTTTGAACTAGAATTAAAATCAATTTATTTTTGAAATAAATAAATTGAATTTGAAAGTGATTTTAAAAATAATCAATATTCCCAATAGGTGAAGTGAAAGTGGAGTTGAATCGAAATTATCTTTGGAATATTTCGATGTTGGATTTCGTGACCATACAGATATTGTTTTGGGAATTTGAAAGATATATTATATATCGTTATTTCCAATACGATATTTGTTGGTTTCAGAATTTGATATTGAATATAAGCCGATATATTTTCTATTCAGAGCCTTGTATTTAATATCAAATATGATTTGGTTTGTCGTGAATCGTGTTTTAGATGAATTGGTTCTTTAACCCAGTTAAAGGCATGATGTTGATTTATTTGAAAAGATTAAAACTAAGTGGAGTTTTAATGAATCTTTAATTAGATTAAAAATGTGAATTGATAATTTAAATTATCAAATCTGAAAAGTGATCGAGAGTGGAGTATCACCCGTTTTGCTCCAAAGCGATAGTTAAATCTTTAATTAGATTTGAACGTGAAATGGTAATTAATTTTACCGATAACACCGTGGTGTTAGATGTGGAGTATTACCAGTTTTCTCCATGGGATATATAGGTTGGGATGGGGAAATAAAATAAATAATTACCTCGGTGCGGTTCGCTAATCCCGACTAGTTTGAAATGATATCCAAAGCAGGGTTAAAGAATGAATTTAGAAGAATTTATCTTGGATAAAATTAATGGGAACATTTCCCTAAGAATGTGATTTTGTGAATAAAAGAATATTCTGAATTGGAATGAGGCGTTTGTTGTGTTTGTGTAACATTCGTTTATTATATACGTGGGTTATTCAGAAAGGCCGGGTTTATACCCATTCTGAATAATCGACTCGACGAGATGTCGAAGATGAAGACGGTGGTTGAAGACCGGAAGTCTTCACATCGTTTGGGTGATTACTGATGATCTTGATTGGGCTGTACACCCAAGATGAGGGAAACAGTTGGGGATCGTCCAGACGTACTTGGAGATGGATGGATATGCGAGGAAAGTGCCTCCGGTTTCGTTCAGACCCAGAACGAACTTGTAAATGGATTGTGTGTCTGACATTGGATTTTATTCTGTGTTGATTGATCTCTATTAAATATACATCTGTTTGGCGGTGGAGAATTTATTCTCTTGCTTAACGCCCTTCTCTGAGACATATGAGCTCAGAGGTTGTATATCGATGGACATCAGTCGCATGGAGTGAATTGCCAATGTGGCATGCGTAAGTGGCAATTGATCAGGGCTTCTGTTGAAAAGCAAAGTCTTGTGGTTGATGATCAAAGCACGGCCTGTGTGGCATAGCTTTGTGTATAACGTGAATTCGCGAGCCTCACACCTCGGTATGAGTCAAAAACGGGAGACGGACCGCTGGGAGAGCACGGCGTTTCTTTCTAGCTAGGGTGGTGTCAGTGACCTACCAGCCCTGACATTTATATACTTTTCACCTATGTGGTTGTTGGAATGCGAGGCGCCTCGGATATAGGTCTGTAAGGACCGGGAAACGTGTGTTCAGGAATAACTAATCCTCAAAAGTAAGAGAGGACCGGCCCAGCCGATTCCAAGGATCATAGTGGGGTCCTGAGGCATTTGCTAGAGTGTCTCGAACGCGGAGAGGAGCTTGCCCCTTGCCTCGACTCATGACGGAAATCCAATTTCCAATACGTGTATTGCGGTTTTAATTGTAGAACTAGTATGGCGACATGATAGATGGTACCCATGCCGCCTATGATTGATATTTATGATTTGAATTGTTTTGACACTATACACTTATTGTAGTATCAAATAATGTGTTTTAAACGTATCAAGCATGCTTTGGCTGTTATAAGGGAAAACCCTATCCTCCGGCTTGCGTTGCATTGTGTGATGGGACCTGGGTCTTATAACAGCTTCATTTTTCTTTATTTAGCATTGCGCTGTTTGTTCTATGCACTGGTATTCTTGGGAGGAAACCCGTTCCGTGTTATACGGCGTGGTCCCTTGATTTACCAAACTTTAAAACCAATATTAATAACTGTTTTAGTTCTCACACCAGTCACATGACTGACCCGGAGTTTATTGTTTTAACCTAAACTCTGGGTGCCCCTATTTTCCGCACGGGCAGCTAGTAGTTTTGGTTTTGCAGATTTATATTCACAGGGTCCTGATTTACAGCTGGAACGATGCTCGGAAAGCTCTGTATCCGTGTATCACTTCTAGTTGTGATTTTGTATTATTTTTCCGCTGCTTTGTAATTTATTGTAATCTCTGATATTTGTCGAATGTAATTTATTCATTTATACTCTGTATATTCTTGTAATCTGATGCATTGTTGTAATATACAATGAAATGTTCTTCTGTTTGCGTTCTATTTTGTCTTGTCCTCAATTCTATCCGTGCTTTCCTTCACGGGGAAGTTCGGGTCGTCTCATAGTTTGTTTCACTCTCAAAATCGGGTGCCCCTTTTTCTACACGGGCAGCCTTGTATTCAGGTTTAGCTGGTTCTTTCTGGATAGCTGGAGCTGAAGATGGATTCTATCATTTATTTCTTTTTATGATGTTCAGCTCCTATTGTACATATTTTGTTTATTTCCGCTGTAGACATTTATGTATAGCTGAACTGTATTTGTACTAAGTAAGATCCTGTATACTGTGTAACTCTGATGATTACTTTTATCCAGTGTATTTTATTGTTCATTATCTGGTGTATTTATTTAATTTTGTTCTGCTATTATCTGCTTCTGTGTTATATTCCAAAGATAACCCTTGTTTCCGTCTGAACGGGATTTCGGGTCGTCTCAGGAAACAACATAGCACAGGAAATCCATAAAGTAGCAACATCATATCAGCGGATATATAATGTCATCAGCAATAGAAATCCACAGTCATAGAATCTAAATTATTACCACAAGTTTTCAGAAAATGACATAAGTTCCAACTCCAAATTAAATAACATGAAATGGAAATAAGTTCAATGTCTGAAATAAAAAGGAAAATGCGATAAAGCAAAAGATAGAGAGTCTTCGAAGCTCCAAGTAATCACCTCTTCACCAAAGCAATCCCAAGAGAGAGAATATAAGCTGCTCCAAAGAAAACTCCAAGTAAAGAGTAAACCTGTCTACTTGGCTGCCCGTGTGAAGGAGAGGGCACCCAAGTTTGCAAAAGGTGAAACAAACGATGGGTCAGTCGTGGGACTGGTGTGAGAATTCTTAACTAAAACTACTACTAGGAATAAGGCAAATTCAAAGACCACGCCGCTAACGCGGAACGGGTTGTACCAATGGATTGCCATGCATAATTACAGTGTTTAGTACAGATAAATAAACGTAACACAACGCAATGTATTTTGAAAAATGGAACCACCATAAGACTCAGGTCCCATCACACAATGCAACGCACACCAAGAGGATAGAGTTTTACCTTATGGTGGTTAAACATGCTAAAATACGCCAAATACGAAACTAATACTATTATTAGGGTGTATAGGTTTCAAAACAATTCAAATTATATATATCAATCCTAGGAAGCATAGGTACCATATACTATGCCTCCAATACTAGCAATACAATCAAATCCGTCGGGGTCGTATTGGAAAGTTGGGTTTCCATCATGAGTCCAGGCTAGGGAGGACTCCTTACCGATTCGAGACACTCTAGTTAATGCCTCAGGATTACCCGCAGTTAACCCTTGGAAATGGCAGGGCCGGTCCTCAAATACAGCTTAGAGGATTGGCAATTCCTAAGCACACGTTCCCCGGTCCTATAGGACCTACCCGAGGCGCCTCATTTCATCATCCATAAAAGTAAAATGACTACTGACTAGAAAGAAACGTACTACTTTCCCTGCGTTCCCTTCTCCCTTTTTAGACTCAACCGGTGTGTGAGGCTTGTGAAGTCATGCATCCCATACCACAAGGTTCTGCTTTCCAATAAGAAACCTTGATCATTTCATCTTAGCATGCCACACCGTCATTCCATACCGTACCATCGACCGTCTGTCAATATATAAAAGGGTGTTAAGCAGAGAATAAATTCTCTACCACCAATCATTTATACGTTAACAGAAAATCGACAACATGATATTTAATAGGGTACGATGTCATACACACCATCCATTTACACCCATGCTCTGGGTCTGAGCGAGTGTCAAATCCGTGAAACCAACGCGTACGTTTGGACAATTACCACGACTCTTGAATCGGGAGCTACCCAATTCAGAGTCTTGATCGTTGTCCATTCGAGGGAAGATTTACGGTCTTCATACGCCGTCTTCAAATTTAGACTCTTGAAGTCGTACAATCATTTGGAATGGAATAAATCCGGACTTTCCAAATAATCTCGCATTCATAATTTTGAGAAAAACATATTTCATATCGTTATGTTGTTTTATAACGATTAATCCTTGCCTTAATTATTTAATATAATTAATTTCTTTATTTTACGACGCTTCAGGTCAAAGGCGACACTGGCGCTGTTTTCCATCCATTTTGATTTTCACATTTCTCAAAATCTAACCGTTGGATTTTAACACAACTTATATCGTTGGTAAGGTTTTTTCAAGACGGTGCTAACAGTTTCAGTTTTTGGGAAAATCCGACGGTTGGATCTTCCTGTATAATCGTTTAAAAGTTCGTTTTCAAAACGCGAGCTACCGTGCTCGATTCGTTATATTTTAATTATATATATATAATATATATAATTAAAATATAAATATAAATAATTCGCTTAACTCATCGTCCATACATCCATCTCTCCTTTTTACCTTTTCACTTCTTTAACTTACATGAAAATATATTTCATAATTAGGCGGTGAATTGTTCTTCTTATTTTATTTTCATTTTATACTTTATAATTCACATTTAAAAATGTAAATTATAAAACATCATTCCATTTATTCCCTTTCATCTATCTTTTCCAATTATATTATAAATAATGTACATTTTCCTATGGCGCAAATTCCCTTTTTATACACATTATAAATAATGTGTGTTTTACCTATGGTCAGGTTCTCTTTTTATATGCATTATAAATAATGTATATTCTTCCTACGAGGTACATTCTCTTTCTATATACATTATAAATAATGTATATTCTTCCTACGGTCAAGTTCTTTAAATCTTAACATTATAAAATAGTGTAACTATCATACGGTGGAACTTTCTTTTTATTTAACATTGTGAATGATGTTAAATTTACATACACTTCATCTTCTTTTTATTAACATTGAAAATAATGCTATTTCACATACAATACATTCTTTTATTATTTTCTATATTAACATTTGACACAAATGTCATTTTCATACAATGACCATTTTCTAAATTAACATAACTAAAAATGTTAATTTAACATGCGGTGACATTTTCTTTTATTAACATTAATAAAAATGCTAATTTAACATGCGGTGACATTTTCTATATTAACATACAACATTTTTCCAATTAACATACGATGGCAATTCTGTTTTAATATTGACAAAATTCTATTTTCATACAATGAAGTTTCTTATATTAACATTGACAAAAACGATGCTATACATACAATGCATTTTATATTTTATAACATGACACAAAACGATGCTATATATACAATGCATTTTTTTATATTTTAACATGACAAAAATGTTATTTTTCATACAACGAACATTTTCTATACGACGGACATTTTCTATGCTAACATAACAAAAATGTCATTTTTAATACGATGATCATTTTCTATTTTAATATCAATGAATCATACGGTGACAGTTTTCTATATTCATATTAAATAAAAATGTTAATTAATCATATGGTGACAGTTTTCTAACTTTTAACACTAACATAAATGTCATTTTCCTACGATGAACCTTTTCTATTTTGACATAACAAAAATTGTCCATCATCATAACAAAATTTGTTCATCAACATACGGTGAATAATTTCTATCTAAATATTGAACAAAATGGTGTGTATTCTATTTTATAATGAACAAAAATGTACTCATTTCAAATGGCGACAAATTCTATTTTTAATAATGAACAAAATATAGTTCATTAACATATAGTGTCAAGTTCTATTTTTAATAATGAACAAAATATAGTTCATTAACATACGGTGCTTTCCTTATTTTTAATACTAACCCAAATGTCAATTTACATACAATGAACATTTCAATAATTTCTATTTTAATCATGACAATGTCAATATAATATACAATGAACAATTTCAACATTTTCTACTTTAACATATTAAAATGTCAATAAACATACAATGAACCATTTTAATATTTCCTATGTTAACATATTAAAATGTCAGTAAACATACAGAGATTTTATTCATATTTAAATATTGGCAAAAATGTGTCAATCAGCATACAGTGGTTTTTGTCCTAGCATACACACACAGTTTATGTCATAGCAGGTTCACATTCAGTTTATGTCATAGCAGATTCATACAGTTTAATAATTTAAATAAATTCAAGTTCAGTGAATTCTCACCTTGACTGGATAAAAGGTATAATAATCCAAAAAAAAAATATTCAGATGCCCCCAATCACTCTCAGCAGGTCCTAATCGTCGTCACGGTCCTATTGGTTCTGAAATTTTCAAAATCCGAATTCATACGAATAAGTTATCAATGTTTTAATTAACCAGACTTTTAACAACTGTTTCTGTCACGCTTAAAAGCGTTACAATTTCTGAAATAGAATTACCTTAAAATTTTCAGATTTGGTTCAAATTTTCAATCTCGATTTTCTCTGCCTGTAGTTGATGGATTAAGGTGTCGTTTGTTGGACGTCGACTGGAAAAGAGAGGAGTATCGGCGGCCGGAAGGGGGTGGCATTCGATTGGACGTGGTGGGGCCCACGACGCTCGCGACGGCGGCTGTTCCTGGCGACGTGGCGGCCGGCTCTTGCGATGGTGGCGGGGGAAACCGGTATGGTTGCGAAGGTCTCGGTTTCCTCTTCGATACGGTATAAAGTTTGCAGAAAATCGTCGAGTATGGAGGGAGAAGTCGAAGGTCAAAGATTCGATGAAATATGGGTTTCGGCGGCTGTGTTTTGAACGAAGAGGAAGAGGAACTGTTCATCTATACGGCCCGTATTTATACCGTATTCTAGGGTTTAATTTAATTAATTAATTAATTCGAGAAATTACAGTTTTCATATACGATCTCCGATTCGCGCTCAACGACTGTCGATCTTGATGTTTTCACGCCTTCTGAGCGCGATGGTGCTATCCCCATGGTCCAATTCTGAAGTTACGGTATGGTTTTCTTTTATTTTCAAATTAAATCATTTAATTTAAATTCGAACATACATTTTAATTTCCTGAGGCCACATACTGATCCAGAAAAATCCAGAAAAATTATTTTTGGCATCGCGATAACAATACGGTCCTAACAAAGCCAATTTCATCGAATTCTGAGACCGTTCGAAAAATGGCTATTTTTAAATCGTTCAATTTTAACTATTTTTGACCAAACACAGTTTCTTTCGCCACGCTCACAAATTAAATCGAAAAATTCTAAAAATTGAAACTTGGCCATATTATGACATTCCGGATCCAACGAAAGTGGTTTCGTCGAATTCCGAGGTCGTTTGCAAAATGACCATTTTTAACTGTTTTCAGAGTTATTTAAAATTGGAAATTTTAAATTTGGACTAAAAATTCAACAAAATTCCCAGAAATAAAATTTTCAAACTGGTTCAGATTTCCGGGTCATTACACGGCCCAATCAAGATCATCAGTAATCACCCAAACGACGTAAAGACTCTGGTCTTCGACCACCGTCTTCACCTTCGACTTATCGTCTCATTAGTTATTCAGAATGGGATAAATCCGGTCTTTCCGAATAACTCGCTTATAATAAAAAAGTGTTACACAAACACAACATATGCCGCATTCCAATTCATCAGTTACTAACCGCAAATTAATAAGAGAATAATTCCCCAAATATTAACCCCGAAGGCCGAAACCAACAACAGATCAATACCCAGGAAACCACTATGCTTAGCTAACCTACAGTTAGTTTCTAAATTTCACGTTCTTAGGGAAAGGTTCCCATTAATTTTATCAAAGATAAATTCCTCAAATTTATTCTTAAATCTTCTTTTGAATATCAATTCAACTAGTCGGGATTAGCGAACCACACCGAAGTAATCATTTATTTTATTTCCCAATCCCAACCTATTTATCTCATGAAGTAAAACTGGTCATACTTCATATCTAACACCACAGTGTTATAGGTAAATTCAATTACCATTTCACGTTCCAATCTAATTAAAGATTTAACTATCGCCTGGAGCAAAATTGGTGATACTCCATTCTCGATCTTTTCAATCTATTTAAAGATTCATTAAAACTCCACTTAGTTTTAATCTTTAACTGGGTTAAAGAACCGATGTCTTTTAAAACACGGTTCACGATAAACCCCAAAATCACATCACGTTTCGATCAATCCCTAACCGTAAATTAGCAAGTGAGTAATTCCCTAAGTATAAACAACCAATGACTATCACCCTAGCTAAATACCCACATTCCGAACACAATGGGATATGTTTCGTAAGCCCATTCGACTGTTTGAATCAGTTTTCATCTAAATTTAAAATATAAATCAATATATATTCAATTTAAATGTACATTTCAAATTACCGGGGCCAAATAATGACTCTAAAAATTCCAGAAAAATTATTTCTAGCTTCGTATTGACGATACGATCCTAACAAAACAAATTTCGTCAAATTCCGAGACCATTTGAAAAATGGCCATTTTCTGGTTGATCGAAATTGACTAAAACTGTCAAAACACGTTTAACTTCGCCACGCTCACATATTGATTCAGAAAATTATGAATTTTGAAACCTAGCAATAATTTGACATCCCGGAGCCAACAAAAGTGGTTTCTTCAACATCCGAGGTCGTTTGCAAAATTTCCATTTTCAAAGGCCTTTATATATATATATTAAAATATATAAATTCCACAGCGACTTTTCTGAATTTTGAACTGGACATATCTTTCAATTTCTAAAGTGAAATCTCAGTTTCTTAGATCCGTTAGAAAGATATCATCAAACTGATTCAGATATTTCTTGTTTCGTCCAATTCCGACTTAAAACGAATCCTATATATTCATTTGAAATATAAAATCGAATTTTCGAACTACCGTGCCATTTCAGGCTCGTTATATAATTAAAATAAATCTATTCGTTTTAACTTCATCGTGAATAAATTTTCCGTCATTATTATTTAAAATAATTAATTTTAAATAATCAAAATCCATCAAAATTGCCAAGATAAAATTTTTAAATTGGCTCAGAATTTCTGGGTTGTTACATTGTGGTTTTACATTGTGGTTCATCACATATTTGATTAGTTGCTATTAATGATGTATCTGTTTGGTGGCGGGGAATTTATTCTCTTGCTTAAACACCCTTCTTTGATACGTACGAGCTCAAAGGTTATGCGATTAATAGTGACTGATTATATGTGTGAATTACTGATGTGAAGTACTATAGTTTGAAAGTACTTGTGATTATTATGTTGTGAAATGATTTTCCTTACTTTGGGATATGAAATGATTTAGTATGTGGCTAAAGATTCGGGTAACCCGAGATTAAAGTACGGGTGAGAGGGCAGTATATGCTCTCCATGCATGGGAGGTGCATCGTCGGTGTAGCCTGCTCCTATGTGGGGTAGGTGCACATTTATATATCGAGTTGCTAGGTGCATACCCTTTTCCTTGTCGATGGGAAGCACGATATTTGGTTGCATACTTGTCTGTATGCATTGTTATGTTTTGCAATTCATATTTCCAAACGATTTGATTTGAGATCCCGAAGTGAAATCTACTTTGATATAGAAAGTTAGATAGGTATTTCAAATGATTTGAAATAGGAAATCGGGAATAAAATCCAAAGGAATGATTTCTGTAAATTGAATTGGATTTGGAAAATCTAAGTGGTGATTAATCTAAATGGGTAGATTCGGATATTGCATGTTGATTGATGCATAGTAGATCCATATTTATATTACCGATTGTTGTTTATACACTGGCATTCATGAGGGTAAACCCATTCCGCGTTAGCGGCGTGGTCCGTGATTTGTCATATGATTAAATAAGTTAATTTTAACTGTAGAGTTTCTCACACCAGTCCCATGACTGACCTGTAGTTTGCTTTTCCTTTGCAAACTCCGGTGCCCCTATTTTCCACACGGGCAGTCGAGTAGTTTTATTTTGCAGATATATTGAGCAGGATTCTGGATTGGAGCTTTAAGCTGTGTCCAGGCATTTACAGTCTTTCGCTGTGTAGTTTATAATTCCGCTGTGCATTGTATTACATTTATGTAAATTAATCTTCCGTTGTATTATATTCGATATACTCTGATGTAACATTATTATGATGTTTATAAAAGTCTTTTGTTATTTGTTCTGATGTGTTGTATGCCCAGAGTTAGCGTATACGGGATTCGAACGGTCTTGGTCGGTTTAGCGATCGATTAGGTCCGAGCGAAATCCATGTCGTTACAGATGGAATAGCAAAATGAAGCAACCCGAACTTCCTCGGTCCCCGAAGAGAAGTGAAAGAACGAATTACTGTAAGGACAACACACAAAAGAACGCAGACAGAAGAACATTTCATTGTTAATTACAACAATTCCATCAAAATACGAGAATATACCTAGTATAAATCAATATTACACATTTACCAAATATCAGAGATTACAATAAATTACGTAGCAGCTGAAAATAACACGATACACAACTGAAGGAGATATACGGATACAAAGCTTTCCGGATATCATTCTAGCTGTAAACCAGGATCCTGTGAATATAAATCTGCAAACCAAAACTACTAGCTGCCCGTGCGGAAAATAAGGGCACCCAGAGTTTAGGTTAAAACAATAAACTCCAGGTCAGTCTTGTGACTGGTGTGAGAACTAAAACAGTTATTAATCTTTATTTTAAAGTTCAGTAAATCAAGGGACCATGCCGTATAACACAGAACGGATTTCCTCCCAAGGATACTAGTGCATAAAACAACAACGCAATGCTAAACAAAGAACAATGAAGCTATTATAAGACCGAGGTCCCATCACACAATGCAACGCAAGCCGGAGGATAGGGTTTTTCCTTATAATAGCCAAACATGCTTGGTACATTTGAAACAAATCATTTGATACTATTATAAGTGTATAGTGTCAAAACAATTTCAATCATAAATATCAATCATAGACGGCACGGGTACCATATATCATGTTGCCATACTAGGCTCGACAAATAAAACCGCAGTCACGTATTGGAAGCTGGATTTCCGTCTATGAACCAAGGCAAGGGATCGTCCTCTACCGAATTCGAGACAATCTAGCCCGTGTCTCAGGGACAGAACGCATCGACCCTCGGATCGTCAGGGCCGGCCCACCAATGTGGATTATTATGCCTGAACACTACATTTCCCTGCCCTATGGGGCGTAAATGAGCCAACAAATGACTCCATCGGCTTCACATAGTCACCGATATATCCGAGGCACCTCGCAACAGCAACAACCACATAAGTCAAACTCGTCAGGGCGTGTAAAACCACTGACGCCACTTCTAGCTAGAAGGAAACGCATGCCCTCCCTGATGTCCTCTCCCGTTTCTGGTTGACAACCGGGGTGTGAGGCTCGCGAATTAACGCTACACAAAGTTGTGCCACATAGGCCGTGCTTTGATCATCAACCACAAGACTCTGCTTTTCAACAAAAGCCTTGATCATTTGTATCTTAGCATGCCACACAGGCAAACCACTCTATGCAACCGATATCAGTCACAAAGAATGAAATCCAATGTCAAACACACAGTCCATTTACAAGTTGGTTCTGGGTCTGAACGAAACCGGAGGAACCTTATTCCTTGCATACCCATCGATCTCCAAGTACGTCTGTACGACCACTAACTGGTTCCCTCCTCTTGGGTGTACGGCCCAATCAAGATCATCAGTAATCACCCAAACAACGTGAAGACCTCTGGTCTTCAACCACCGTTTTCCTCTTCGACACCACATCGAATCAGTTATTCAGAATGGGATAAACCCGGTCTTCCTGAATAACTCGCGTATATAATAAACACGTGTTACACAAACACAACATACGTCTCATTCCAGTTCATCAGTCACTAACCGTAAATTAGCAATAGAATAATTCCCCAAACCTTAACCCCGAAGGCCGAAATCAACATCAGATCAATACCCAGGAAACCATTCTTCTTAGCTAACCTACAGTTGGTTCCTAAATTTCACATTCTTAGGGAAAGGTTCCCATTAATTTTATCAAAGATAAATGCTTTAAATTTATTTTTTAATCTTCTTTTGAGTATCAATTCAAACCAAATTATGGTTTATCCAAATTAGCCGGGATTAACGAACCTTACCGAAGTAATCATTTCCTTTAATTTCTCAATCCCAACCTATTCATCCTTTGAAGTAAAACCGGTAATACTTCATATCTAACACCACAGTGTTATCGGTAAATTCAATAACCATTTCACGTTCAAATCTAATTAAAGATTTAACTATCGCCTGGAGAAAAACTGGTGATACTCCATTCTCGATCTTTTCGATCTAATTAAAGATTCATTAAAACTCCACTTAGTTTTAATCTTTAACTGGGTTAATGAATCAATGTCATTTAAAACACGGTTCACGATAATCCAAAATCACATTCCATTCTGTCAGCCTTTAACCGTAAATTAGCAAGTGAACAATTCCCTAAGTAATAACACCGAAGGACGAAACCAACATCAGATCAATACCCAGGAAACCATTCTTCTTAACTAATCTTCAGTTAGTTTCTGATTTTTCTAACTTCGTTGGGTCTAAGAACAATATTATTAAAGATACCATTCATGACAACCCAAATCACATTCCATTAATTTTTGGGTTAAAGAACAAATGTTATTTAAAATACCGTTCACGATAAACCCAAAAGTCAATTTCAGTTCAATTCCAATTAAATATTATTTAGTTGGCATACTTAATTAAATCCAAATAAAAAGATTTAACACTTTTCTCAACTGGGTTTAAGGACAGTGTTAACGAAGACACCATTCACGACAAACCCAAACCACATTTGATATTAAATCCAAGGCTCTGAATAGAAAATATATCGGCTTATATTCAATATCAAATTCTACGACCAACAAATATCGTATTGGAAATAACGATATTAATATATCTTTCAAATTCCCATAACAATATCTGTACCATCACAAAATCCAACATTGAAATATTCCAAAGACAATTTCGATTCAAATCCATTCCAATTCAATTATTGGAAATTCTGGTTACTTTTAAAACCATTACAAATCCACTTTATTTATTTTAAAAATAAATAGAATTATAATTCTAGTTCAAAACTAGTTCATTTCCATAAAAAATCTACTTTTATCTTTTCAAATTTGTAGTTTTTCATCCCAATTCTTCACAAATCATTTCTTATGATTTTACATCAATTATTACTATTTTAATAATTTTATCAAGGCCCATTAAGTCGATTTCCATCAACAGCCATCGAACTGCATTTACAGCGACCTTTTCCAAATTTGATTTGGACATAATTCTAAATCCAACCGTTAGATTTTAAATCACTTATATTCGTTAGAAATCTCTTTTCGATACGAACCCAACGGTTCCTGTTTTTGGAGAATCCGACGGTCAGATCTCCCGCAATGTCCACTCGAAGTCAATGGTCGAAATTCACGAACTGCCGCGGCGTGGCGCGTTCTATTTAGGCCATTATAATATATATAATGTATATATATACTATATACTTAATCGATTTCCGTATTAAAACGAATTTTATAAATCGTTTTACATTCGTTTCAAAAACAATTTCAACTTCCATTTCAAATTCAAATCAAAATTGAATTTTCCATTATAAATTGGTTTTAAACTTATTTCAATTTAATTTAAATTTCAAATTCATTTCAATTCGAATTCATTTTCTATTCAATTCAATTCGAAATCCTATTCAATTTCAAATATTTTTAATTCAATTTCAAATCATTTCAATTCATTTTCAATTCGATTTTGAATTTGTTTTCAATTCATTTCAATTTGATTTAATTCAAATTCATTTCTATTTTCTATTCAATTCAATTTAATTCGAATTATATTTTCAAAATATTCGATTTTGAAATCACTTTTCAATATTCATTTTAAAACAAATAAAATCGACAAAATTCCCGTTACTTAACACGGCTTCACATTTCAATATTCACTAAATATTATTTTAAATTATTCGATAATTCTGAACTGGAATTAGACACAGTCAATTACCATATACTTTCAGTTATATGGATTTCATTCAATACAGGTATACAACAATAGCGATAAACAATCAACCATCATCCAAAGTGCGTTCTACACTGTATAAGCATCAAATGTAGATATCTAACGCTTATAACAGCCTGTCCATTAATCGATCGACATACAACTAATTATTGGGATTAGTGTATGTCATTATCGTCCCAATACCCGTGTGGGGTTTCAAACAATCAAACACAGATTCAATTTGTGCAGTTGGGCGATGTGTAAAATTTATCGTCCCAATCAATATCAGTCAAATGTGTGTATATAAACAAATAGCTCGATTTGTTTATAAATATTTATTTCATTTTATATACAAGTTAAAAATTATATTTTTAACCACAAAATATTTTAACAATATAAATATTTTATTTCATTTAACATCACACAATCAACTACACATCAAAATCAATCAAACAAACAAGCCGTCCATGGTCTATGGATGACGGGTGTCGGGTGCTACTAAACACCGTCTGCATCCTAGTATATATTTTAACTAGAAAAAGAAAATTAAAGGTGAGAAGTTCTAACAGAGGGTTCCACTCCGCCATGCTTTTCTTTTGAACTGCTGAACCGTCTAAATATGTTTGAAATTCTAATGCAGTCCTTGTCCCGCTGTTCATAATAAAAATTATATTTTTCTCACTTCATTTCAATAAAATAAAAATCATATTTTTATTTCTACTTCATATATTTTTACAATGCTTCTTTCTATATAAAAATTATATTTTTATATTTCTACTTCTTATATAAAGATCGAATTTTTACTATCTATATAATATAAAAATCATATTTTTGATTAGCTAAAAATCGAATCTTTCTCTTTGAAAAATCATATTTTTATATTATGTCTACTTCACGATACAATAAAGTCCATATTTTTACGCCGCTATAATATATATAAAAATCGAATCTTCTCATATTTAAAAATCTCACCTTTCCTACATGAAAAATACGATCTCTTCACTTTCAAAAATACGATCTTTAAAACCATGCTAATTTTATTTTTGAAAGAAAATGCAAAACTCATTTCAAAGACAATGTATATTTTCATTTCTATAACCAAAGATCACACCATAAAAATATTAATTAATGATATTGTTTTATTTTGGCGATTTTGACCTCGTATGAAGAAGATATTGTTTTATTCGTTCTACACTGATCGAAATGATCGAATCAGCTTACGATACATGTCCCATTGTGTTCGGAATGGGGGTAATTAGCTACGTACGACAGGCGGTGGGTCCCGTTTTGAGATCGAAATCTAAAGTTACTTTTTGGAGGATAAAATAAATAAAAATATTATAAAATAAAAGTCAACCCTTTTCCCTCTTAACCCTCCCTGTCGTGTTCATTCAGAAAAGAAATAAGAAAGAAAAAAAAGAAATTGCGATCGATCTCCAGAGCCTGCCTCCACCTCGTCGTCGTTTCAGGCGCGCCGCCCCCACCCAGTTCTGTCGCACCCCTCCTCCGTCAATCGGTAGCGCCCCCTTCTGGACCCCTCTCTTCGATGTGCCCTAAACCCAAACCGACCCCATCTGCCGCCTGAAAACCCTAGCGCCGCCTCCCTTATACCATGCGCCACCGCGAGCTCGCCCACCCAACCCCGAGCCCACTTCGAACCAGCCCCTCTTAGAACCAAAAGCTGAGTTTTTTACATGAAAGGTGAGTTCTTTTCTTTTGTATTCAGCTTAAATAAATTAGTGTAATCAAATAAAATCAGTTCATAATATAGATTATAGCTATAGGAAAAGATTGTATTTTTCTTCATGTAAAAATGTGATTTTTCTTTGTAAAGACGCGATTTTTAAGTGTATAAAGTTTGGATTTTAACCCTATAAAGTTAGGATTTTTAACATTAGAAAGACATGATTTTTAACATGAATAAGCTTTGATTTTGTTTATATGAAAGCTTGGATGTTTATTTATATAAGGCTATGATTTTTTAATTATGAAAAGTTTTATCTTTATAGAAGTAGCCATGAAAAAATATAATCTTTTCTATATATATATAGCATTGTAAAAATATAATCTTTTCTATATATATAGCATTGTAAAAATATAATCTTTTCTATATATATAGAATTGTAAAAATATAATCTTTTCTATATATATAGCGTTGTAAAAATATAATCTTTTCTATACAAATAGCGTTGTTAAAAATGTGATTTTTAATATCGACTACGTGAAACAGATCTCATGGGAAACACGGAAAGGATTTCCTACATAAGAAGAGTCGTGGTGTTTGGTTTAGCTTATAGGTGTGAACTCCTCGCCTTTAATTTATTTCTAGTTTGAAATATATACTAGGATGCAGACGGTGCTTAGCAGCACCCGACATCCATCGTCCACAGACCATGGACGGCTTGTATGCTTGTTTGTTTGATTTTGATGTGTAGTTGATTGTGTGATGTGATAAGAAATGAAATAAAATATTTATGTAGTTAAAAATATTTTATAGTTGAAAATATATTTTTTAACGTGAATGTGAATAAATAAATATAAACAAATCGGACGATTTGTTTATATACACACATTTGGCTGATATTGATTGGGACGATAAATTTTACACATCGCCCAATTGCACAAATAAAATCTGTGTTTGATTGTTTGAAACCTCAAATGGGTATTGGGATGATATATGACATACACTAATCCCAATAATTAGCTGTATGTCGATCGATTGATTGAAAGACTGTTATAAGCATTGAATATTTATATTTGATGCTTATATAGTGTAGAACGCACTTTGGATGATCGTTGTTTATTTATCGTCATTGTTGTATATATGAATTTGATGAAATCCATATAACTGAAATTATATGGTAATTGACTCTGTCTGATTCCAGTTAAGAATTATTGAATAATTTAAAAATAATATTCTTTGAATATTGAAATGTGAAGCCTTGTTAATTAGTTACACGCCATTTTAACACAAACGGGAATTTTGTCGATTTTATAATGAATATTGAAAGTAATTTCAAAATCGAATATTTAGAAATGAATTCGAATTGAAATTGAATAGAAATGAATTCGAATTGAAATTGAATAGAAATGAATTCGAACTGAAATTGAATAGAAATGAATTCAAATTGAAATTGAATAAATTTAAAATTCAAATTGAATTGAAAACGAACTGAAATTGAATTCAAAATCGATTTGAATTGAAATCAATTTGAAATGAATTTAAAACGAATTTATAAGAAAAAATTCATTTTTGATTTTAATTTGAAATGAAGTCGAAATCGTTTCGAAAACGAATTTAAAATGATTTATAAAATACGTTTTTAACGGAAATCGATGATATATATATATGTATGTATGTATGTATAATGGCCTGAATAGAACGCGTCGCGGCAGTTAGTGAATTTCGACCATTGACTTCGAATGGACTGTACGGGAGATCCGACCGTCAGATTCTCCTGAAACCGGAACCATTGGGTTCGTATCGAAAAGAGCTTTCCAATGAATATTAGAAATCTAAAATCGAATGGTTGGATTTGGAATTATGTCCAAATCAAATTTGGAAAATGTCGCTGTAAGTGCAGTTCGATGGCCGTTGATGGAAATCGACTGTACGGGCCTTGATAAAATTATTAAAAATAGTAATAATTTGTGTAAAATCATAAGAAATGATTTGTGAAGAATTGGGATGAAAAACTCCATATTTGAAAAGATAAAAATAGTTTTTTATTGAAATGAACTAGTTTTGAACTAGAATTATAATTCTATTTATTTTTAAAATAAATAAAGTGGATTTGAAATGGTTTCAAAGGTAACCAGAATTTCCAATAATTGAATTGGAATGGATTTGAATCGAAATTGTCTTTGAAATATTACGATGTTGGATTTCGTGATGGAACAGAGATTATTATGGGAATTTGAAAGATATATTAATATCGTTATTTCCAATACAATATTTGTTGGTCGTAGAATTTGATATCGAATATAAGCCGATATATTTTCTATTTAGAGCCTTGTATTTAATATCAAATGTGATTTGGGTTTGTCGTGAATGGTATCTTCAAGAATACTGTTCTTAGACCCAAGGAGTTAAGAAAATCGAAAACTAACTGGAGGTTAGCTAAGTTGAATGGTTTCTTGGGTATTGATCTGATGTTGATTTCGTCCTTCGAGGTTAATACTTAGGGAATTACTCACTTGCTAATTTACGGTTAGGGACTGATCGAAATGTGATGTGATTTTGGGGTTTATCGTGGACCGTGTTTTAAAAGACATCGGTTCTTTAACCCAGTTAAAGATTAAAACTAAGTGGAGTTTTAATGAATCTTTAATTAGATTGAAAAGATCGAGAATGGGGTATCACCAGTTTTGCTCCAGGCGTTAGTTAAATCTTTAATTAGATTTGAACGTGAAATGGTAATTGAATTTACCGATAACACCCTGGTGTTAGATATGAAGTATGACCAGTTTTACTTCATGGGATAAATAGGTTGGGATTGGGAAATAAAATAAATGATTACTTCGGTGTGGTTCGCTAATCCCGACTAGTTGAATTGATATTCAAAAGAAGATTAAAGAATAAATTTGAGGAATTTATCTTTGATAAAATTATAAAATGAGACGACCTGAACTTCCCCGTTAAGGAAAGCACGGATTACCTTGAGAACACGACAAAATAGAATGCAAACAGAAGAACATTTCATTGTTTATTATAACAATTCCATCATAATACAAGAATATACAGAGTATGAATAAATATTACACAACAGAAAAATGCCAGAGATTACAATAAATTACATAGTAGCGGAATAACAATATAAAACACAACTGAAAGTAATACCCGGATACAGAGCTTTCCGAGCATCGTTCCAGCTGTAAATCAGGATCCTGTGAATATAAATCCGCAAAACCAAAACTACTAGCTGCCCCTATTGGCAGCTGTAACGACACATATTTCGCCCGGACCTGATCGATCGTTAAAACGACTAAGACCGTTCGAATCGCGTATACGCTAACTCTGGGCATACAACACGTCAGAACAAATAACAGAAGACATCTATAAATATCATAATAATATTACATCAGAGTACAGAATATCAAAGTATATCGAAAATAGTACACAACGGAAGATAAATTTACATAAATGTAATACAATGCACAGCGGAAATATAAACTACACAACGGAAGACTGTAAATGCCTGGACACAGCTTAAAGCTTCAATCCAGAATCCTTCTCAATATATCTGCAAAATAAAACTACTCGACTGCCCGTGTGGAAAATAAGGACACCCGAGTTTGCTTTACGCTAACTCTGGGTATACAACACATCAGAACAAATAACAGAAGACTTTTATATATATCATAATAATGTTACATCAGAGTACAGAATATCAGAGTATGTCGAAATATAACAATACAGAGGAAGATGATTTTATAATAAATGCACATCGAAAAAATAAAAAATAACACAATGGAAGACGATGAATGCACTGGACAAAGCTTTAAGCTTCAATCCAGAATCCGGCTCAAAATAAGTATCTGCAAAACAAACCACTCGACTTCCCGTGTGGAAAATAGGGGCACCCAAGTTTGCAAGGGAAAAGCAAACTACAGGTCAGTCATGAGACTGGTGTGAGAAACTCTACAGTTAAAATTAACTTGTTTAATCATAAGGCAAATCACAGGACCACTCCGTATAACACGGAACGGGTTTACCCCCATGAATGCCAGTGTATAAACAACAATCGGTAATATAGATATGCATCTACTATGCATCAATCAACATGCAATATCCCAATCTACCCATTTGGATTAATCACCACTTAGATTTTCCAAATCCAATTCAATTTACTGTTCCTTTGGATTTTATTCCTGATTTCTTATTTCAAATCATTTGAAATACCTATCTAACTTTCTATATCAAAGTAGATTTCACTTCGAGATCTCGAATCAAATCGTTTGGAAATATGAATTCCAAAACATAACAATGCATACAAAAAAATATGCAACCAAATATTGTCCTCCCCATCGACAAGGCAAAGGGTCGCACCTAGCAACTCGATATATATAAATGTGCACCTACCCCACATAGGAGCAGGTTACGCCGATGATGCACCTCCCACACATGGAGAGCATACACCGCCCTCTCACCCATAATTTTATCCTCAAGGTCGCCCGAATCTTTAGCCACATACTAAATCATTTCATATCCCGAAGTAGGGAAAATCTTTTCACAACATAATAATCACAAGTACTTTCAAAATATAGTACTTCACATCAGTAATACACACATATGATCAGTCAGTATTAATCACATGACCTTTGAGCTCGTACGTCTCAAGGAAGGGTGTTAAGCAAGAGAATAAATTCTCTGCCACCAAACAGATACATCATTAATAGCAACTAATCAAATATGTGATGAACCATAATGTAAAACCATAATACATTTCCAAATCATTTCGATAATATCGGGTTTAGGCCTAGAAATCCTTTCTATTTTATAAAACATTTTTATAAAACATTCCTTGTCCAAAATCGGGAATACATTTCTTTTCACTTAAGAAAAATATATCATTTCACAATCATTCATTAATTTTGAAATGAACACAACATCGCTAAACACCTTATCGTAAAATCGTGAAGTGTTTCACAAGGGGTTAGCTCATAGATATCTTTACCCAACCCAATGCTAAATGTAAAGGCATATTCTGCTCATAAACTGGTCGAGCATCAAACAATCAATCAACCCCAATCAATATCAACAACTAAGTACATTTGGTTTAATTACATCACGTGTTTTGGTAAATTTATTCACCATTCATTCATCCAAATCTAATTAAAGATTTATTTAAACACCAATTGGTTTCATCTCTAAAATCATTTCATATAGATTGTTCTACTTTTTGGAAATTAATCCTGCTTTTACGCGGGTTAAAGAAATAATATCATTTAAACGCAGTTCACGACAAACCCTAAATCCAATTTGATATTAACACAAGGCTTTGAATAGAAAATAGTATCGTCTTATACTCAACATCAAATTCTGAAACTAACAAATATCGTATTGGAAATAACGATATTAATATATCTTTCAAATTTCCACAACCATATTTGTATAATCACCAAATCCAACATCGAAATATTCTGTAACACCCCACATCTGTTAAGGTCACTCACAAAGGGAATGCCTTAACTTCAATGGAGTATTATGGGTACTGGAATAGAAATATTACAAGACAGACATATATAAAACAGCGGAAAATAAAGTGGAAGTACTTCAAATCATTTATTAAATATAAATGTTTACAAGAAAAGCCCATCAACTTCCAATACCCAATTTCACAGTTAAAATATCTGTCTTGCTCAAAAACAAAGAAGCATAAAAACAAACTGCAGTATTCCCCAATAAAGCAAAGCAAGCCATAGCCAAGAGAAATCCAAGTCATACATGAAAGAGCCTTGGAGCTTGGTAAGATCCGAACTAAGCTGTATTCCCACCCTATGAACCTGGGGGGGGGGGGAACGGAAGAAAAAGAGGCGAAACAAAACGGGTCAGTCATAAAGACTGAGTAAGTCCTAGTGACTTTCAGCATAAAAATAAGTAAAGATAACATGGCATGAATAAACTGAATGTAAACATAAGCATGATGACAAGGTAGGCAAGATAAACTAAGATAACAAGATAAACTATGATAACAAGATAAATTAAGGTAACAAGATAAACTTCGGGCACGATGAAACAAGTATAACATCCCATAATTCCTATCAAGTATCCCACCGCATGGTTTCTATCAAGAATAACATCGTAAGGTTTCTAAGCTTTGCCATTAAAACGATATCTGTTTGCTCTGCACCACCTAACTAGCATCCTCATAAGTGTCTTACATGGAATGATCTGTACTCCTACTAGTATCCCAACTAGTGTCCTGTTTAACAAGGATCCGTACCCCCTACTAGTGTCCCAACTAGTAGCCCGTGTTATATAATAATTACAATATGATCCCAATCCCCGCAATTATGGTAGCCTTCAGGTGTACATCGATTTTGAGGATTCCACCTCGATCACCCCAATGGCCATGTATATATTCGATGCACCCTTACTACCTTATCGATCGGCTCCCTACTTGTCCTAGTTCTCATTTGTGTCACGCGGCCCCCTACTTGTAGATACCTGTGCTGGTCCCACCATGGGGTGTATCAAGTCCCATGGTGGCAACCCTGACACAATCAAGATGCACAGCTTTATACCTATTGATGCCCAGTGGCTAAATTTTCTGCGCTGAAGTGTGTGCACGCCCGCACTCCGTTAGAACCTACACTGCTGCACCAACTGCCGCTAATTTGACCTCTTATAATTAGCCCAGTAATCGTGCCCCACCCTGCCTAGCTCAAGGTTCCGTTGATACCTAATGTGGGTTACTGCTGAAATGGGTCCCCGTTACTAGGTTTTTCTAATGGTTAAGTCTGTGGGCCTATATTTTCTAATATTACCCACTAACCCCGATGTGCACTTAACCCCGCTACTGATTCAAGCATGTGTATTTAATGGTTAAGCATATGTGGGCCTATATTTAATAATATTACCCACCAACTCAATATGTACTTAACCCTTCTACTCGTTTTGTTACCATGGTTAAGTGTTTACCTTAGTTAACTTAACCTTTCTCGCTTATTATGTTTGATTGGTCAAGTGTGGTTTATTAACTTAACCCCGTTCGTCTATCTGGTTACATTGGTTAAGAATTTTCTTGTTAACTTAACCCCATGTGTTACTTAACCCTACCACGCATCACATCAGATTGGTTAAGTGCATGTTAACTTAACCCCATCCACTAGTCATATTATAATGGTTAAGTGTTATCAACTTATTCAAGTTAACTTAACCCACCCGCTTGTCCTGTTATGTTGGTTAAGTGTTACTACTTAACCGCAACCACTTGTCTAATTAACCCATTGTATTAGTTAAGTGTTCTCATTAACTTAACCTCACTCTCTAGTCCAGTTTAATCATGTTATAATGGTTAAACATTTGCTTAACCTTACCCACTCCCGTAGTCAACATATTAAATTGGTTAAGTGTCCAGATTAACCTAATCATATTACTTAACCCACCCATTTATATCATATTGGTTAAGTGTTCTTATTTACTTAACCCTACCCACTGATCTAATTACCATGCTAAGTTGGTTAATTATTACTATTTGTATTTCCACATGTCACCCACATGTCACCCACTAAACCCCCATGTCCCACCACTTGTTTATCTGGTTAAGTATTTCTTAATTCATTAAGGCCGTAACCATACAAATACCTCTCACATTAGACTGACATTTATGGCAGCTGGATTTGCCAGGCGGGTCCGGGCTGTCTTACACCATAAAAGAGTCTAACCTCATGTCTTTATAACTGTTACGCTTTTAATTTGGGCCTAGGACCTCTCACATTGGGCTGACAATTTTGACTACTGGATTCGCCGGGCGGTTCCGGGCAGGTTTACGTCACAAATGAGTCCAACCTCGTGTCCTAAGCATTGATTATCACTTATAATCTTTTACCCCAATTTGAATTTATTTCCCCTAATCAAATTATCAATTAATTCCTAATTTAACGATGTCCATAATTGACTCAATTATGTCCATCGATTAATGGTATGCAAAATCATACCAATTTTACCACAATTTATCTTAGGCCATTAAAGGCAACTTATCTCAATTTATATTTATCCCTCTTTTAAGGCTATTACATACCAACTAATATATGTACCCAATTCTAGTCAGTTTACATATATACCAAGTTTCATGCCTTTTTTTCCATACGTCAAGATCTAGCCAAAATTACACGTATCAAGTTTCATACCCAAATCCGATGATTCATGATGTAGTTATCCCAAGCTATAATCTTTTTGTTTCAATACATGCTAGTTGCCCAAGTTCATAATACATGTTTATGCCAATTATAAAGTTCATGCTCAAATTCCCAAATCTACATATGCCTAATTAACATAAGCCCAATCTTTTGATTTAATTTACATAGATCCGATTAGTGTCGAATTCCATGTATATAATATTTATGCAAATTTTATCATAACAAGATTATACCAAACTTTACAGATCTACCCCAAACTTGCAAATTAAATGATAATATCCAATTTCATGTTGCCAATTATTAATCATATCCATATAGGCAATAATCCCATATTTCCCCCGTATACATCTCGTATGCGAATCGCGATTTTAGGTCAAGGTCCGAAGTTGACCAAGGTTCATCAAAAGAAAATAAATAGGGGGAGGTAGAAATTTGTATAATAAATAGATCAGAGAGAAAAACAACATCATGATAGGCATAAAGATTAGAACTTGATGATAACATCATTACGAATCAAGAAAACTAGCACTTAATAAGAACGGCTAATGAATTAGGGAGTGAATTTGTCGTAGAAAGTTGCAGTGTCATTGATCTATCCTCTTGAATTTGTTGTAGAAGCATTGATTTTTGATTTGATTTGAGTTTGAACGCTTAAGCTTTAATTTGGGGACGGCGGCCATGGCTCAAGAGATATTCCAGCAGCATTTAGGTGTAAGAATGATTTGTTATGAATTAGGTTAGGCCTTAGGTTGTTTTTATAGGTGTAGCAACTTATTTCAGCCATCGGATTGACCCTAAAACTGATACGGACCATCAAAACTCATCCCGGGCCTCAAAAATGGGTTCTGGGCCACCCCAGGCCGACCAGGTCGACTTGTACAGAGGGGGAGTCGACACTACAGTCGGCACGGGGGGGCAGGTCGACTTGGGTGTCGACACTACAGTCGACACGGGAAGTCTGCCAGAAAGTCTGCTGAAATCTTGTTTTGGCCATATCTTGGTCGTACGGACTCCGATTTTCGAAAAATCAGACACTATTTAGCGTATTTTTCCGAGACGAACGCAATGGCTCAACCGGTTTCCCTTAATTCTGATTTTAAAATTTAATTCTGCCTTGATTTATTGTTTTAACGGGTTGTTAAAATTCGGGTTGTTACATTCTCCCCTCCTTAAAGAATTTCGTCCCCGAAATCTCCAAGTTAGGAAGAACATATCCTACCATCCATCATGCATCCACTCAAAACATCATCCACAAGCAATCGTTGTCCTTAAAAAGATTTCTAATGCTATATGTACATATGCAGAAAGTGTGTGTATATGTTCCTTATCTAATGCAAATAATCAGGCCTGATTGATCTTTCTAATGCAAAATATGTTAAGTGCCATGAATCCACATGTATGCAAATAATCCTAGTCACGTAAACACTATATGTGTGCACAAACATCCATCCATATGCAACATCCACATGATAACACATTCAATTTCATCCATAAATGTAACGACCCGCAAATTCCCGCCCTTTGAATCGGCCATAAACCACACAGGTCTGACCCAAAAGGTGAAAATTTACGAATACATTAACTTTGAGCATACAACACATTACAACAGATAACAGAAGAATTTTATAACACTATAATAAATGTAACATTAGAGTACAGAATATACATATCAGAGTACATTGGAATATAATTACAGCGGAAGATAAGTACAAAAAAATGTAATATACTGCAATGGAAGAACACAGCGGAAGGCTCTCTATCTCTGGACACCGCTTTAAGCTTCAACTCAGAATCCTGTTTAATATATCTGCAAAAATAGCTACTCGACTGCCCGTGTGGAAAATATGGGCACCCGAGTTTGCCAGTGGACAAACTACAGGTCAGGCATGGGACTGGTGTGAGAATTCTACTTAACCTATATAATATAATAAGGCTAATCACAGGACCACGCCACTTTCGCGGAATGGGTTTTCTCCTATGGATTGCCAGTGCATGACTAAAGTAAATCGTCAAAATAACGCAATGCTTTTTAGAAAAATGAAACCATTATAAGACCCAAGTCCCATCACACAATGCAACACAAACCGGAGGGTAGGGTTTTACCTTATAATGATCAAAAGATGCTTGATACGATAGACACGGTATTATATAATAATAGTGTGCAACCAATTAGAAATACATCAAAGTAAATGTATCAATCCTAGACGGCATGAGTGCCCCATCCCACTATGTCGCCATATATAGGTATACAATCAAAACCGCGTGATGTCGTATTGGAAATTTGGGTTTCCATCTGAGTCAAGGCTAGAGAGGAGATCCTTACCGATTCGAGACACTCCAGCAAATTCCCCAGGATTGGTACTCTGTCCAACCCTTGGATCCTGCAGGGCAGGTCCATACGTTAACGCTTAATGGATTGGCAATTCCTGAACACACGCTTCCCGGTCCTTTTGGACCTATAATACGGCCAGTGGCGACCACAAAAACCGAGGCCTCGAAAAATCCAACAACCACAATGAATAAATGCCAGCGCTGGTAGGTCCCTGGCACCACTCTAGCTAGAGAGAAACGTGTGCACTCCCTACGTTCCCTTCTCCCCTTTTAGACTCTACCGGGCTGTGAGGCTCGCGAAGTCACGTTACACAAAGCTATGCCTAAATAGACTATGCTTTGATCATCCCACAAGGCTCTGCTTTGCAACAAAGCCTTGATCATTTGCATCTTGGCGTGCCACGTTGACATTTCACGCCATGCCATTCATAACTATTAATACACAACCTCTAAGGGTGTTAAGTAAGAGAACAAATTCTCCTCCACCAACGGTTGTATATTAATAGAAATCAATTTACATAAAATGAAAGTCAACGTCAGACATGCATCCATTTATAAGCTTATGCTCTGGGTCTGAGCGAAAGCCAAACCCGTACAATCAACAAGAACGTCCGGATGATCACTACCATCAACCCATCAAGGTAGCTACTCCCATCAAGGCCAATAATAGCAATACAACCATCCGCCTTGAAGATCGTCGGTCTTCGACCGTCGTCTTCAACTCTTCTATTTGGATATCGCCTTATAATCATTTGAAATGAGATGGACTCAGTCTTTTCAAATGATTATCGTATGTATATAAAGTTTTAAACCATTTCATATCATTAATAGTATTGAATAATGATTTGTCGCTATTCTTATTTATATTTGTGAATATAAATCATTTGGCGATAATATTAACATGGGTAACATGTCCCGTAAAGAATGAACTGTCTACCTAACATACACATTCATGTTTAATGTCTAATAAAATGTGTTTTACCAATCATAGAAATATCATTCTTAATTTCATATTTTATTGCCAAATCTTATTTGTGTTGTGGAACGCAAATAAAAATTGTACTTTTCTTTCATGTTTATTTACATCGAGGGATGTAAATAAAAATACGTAACTTTTATTTCTAAGTTTTCGTTTACAATAGAGTGTACAAATAGAAGACGCACTTTTATTTCTGTGACCTATTTGTATCGGAGAATACAAAAAAAAAGGATGAATTCTATTGTCATATTTGTATTGGAAATACAAATATAAAGATGAGCCTAAATCCTATGTTAATATTTGCGTTAAAGGACAACGTTAAAAGGCATTCATTTTCCTATTTGTATTTGTGTTAAGAACACAAATATAGAGGTGATTTATTCCTATGTAATATTTTTATGTTAAGAATACACATGAAGAATGACTTCATTTTCTATGCAAATGTTTGTGGTAAAAACACAAATAAAAAGAGTGCTTTATTTTCTATGCAAATGTTCGCATAGTGAATGCAAATAAAAAGGATGTTTTTATTATCTACGCATACATTTGTGTTGAAACACAAATTAAAAGAACGACTTTATTTTCCTACGCAATACTTGCATTATACATGCGAGTAAAAAGAGTGATTTTTATTTTCTTATGCAATACTTGCATTGTAAATGCAAGTATAAAAGATGATTTCTTTTCTTATGCAATACTTGCAATGTAAATGCAAGTATAAAAGATGATTTCTTTTCTTATGCAATACTTGCAATGTAAATGCAAGTATAAAAGATGATTTCTTTTCTTATGCAATACTTGCAATGTAAATGCAAGTATAAAAGATGATTTCTTTTCTTATGCAATACTTGCAATGTAAATGCAAGTATAAAAGACGATTTCTTTTCTTATGCAGTACTTGCAATGTAAATGCAAGTATAAAAGATGATTTCTTTTCTTATGCAATACTTGCAATAAAAATGCAAGAATAAAAGATTAACTACTTTTAAATGTGAATATTTGTGATAAAAACACAAATAAAAAGTATGACTTAATTTGCTATGTAAATGTGTGTATAGTAAATGCAAACAAAAAGATTAACTTCTTAATCGAAAAGTGAAAATGATACTTTTACACCCTTTTCAAATTATATTTATTTGCAAGAGAAAATGCAAACAAAATGTGTATTCTTTATAAATCATGATTTATTCGCATTATGAATGCGGATAAAAAAGAAGTAAATTTTATTTCTAACATCTTGTTCGCATTGTGAATGCGAACAAAAAAAGTGAATTTTATTTTGAAAGGTTTGTTTACATTGTAAATGCAAACAAAAGTAAGTTTTGATTCTAATGTTTGTTCGCATTGGTGGATGCAAAACAAAAAGCTAATTTCTTATTACAATGATTTTGTTCGCATTTGTGGATGCGAACGAAAAGTGAATTTTTAATCTTTATAAATTGTTCGCAATTGTGGATGCGAACAAAAAGTAATTTTCTTATTTTTAAAAAGTTTGTTTGCACTTGTGCCTGCAAAATCAAAAGCAAGTTTTATTCTCTCATTGTAAATTATAAATAGAAAGGTAAATTTTATTATCAAGTTTTATTTACATTATAAGACATAAATAAAAAGGTAAATTTTGGTTTCAAGTCATATTTGTGTTTTAAGAACACAAATGAAAATGTAAGTTTTTATTCCCATTCATGTCCACATTTTAAAGTGAAAATAAAAAGTAAAATTTCTGTTTCAAGTTTTATTTGTGTTTTAAGACACAAATGAAAATATAAGTTTTAAGTGTTAATTACATTATACAAATGTGAAGAAAATAAAAAGTAAACTTTGTTTACAATGTTATTTATATTATGCAAATAAAAATAAAAAGAAGATTTTGTTTCAATTCATATTTACATCATATAAGTGTAAATAAAATAAAAAGTAAACTTTATTTCCAATGTTATTTACAATATAAAATGGAAAACAAAAGTAAACTTTGTTTCCAAGTTCTATTTGTGTATTGAGAACACAAAAAAAAATGTAAGTTTTTATTTCAATTCATATCCATATCATGAAGTGAAATAAAAAGTAAATCTTTGTTTCAAGTTTCATTTACATTCTGAAAATGTAAATAAAGAAAAGGTAAATTTTGTTTCAAGTGTCATTTACATTATGAAAATGTAAATAAAATAAAAAGTAAATTTTGATAATTTCTGTTTTTGACATTTTTTTTTCAAAGTAAACTTTTTTTTTTTACTTTTTTATTTAATATTTTGTTCGCATTGAAAAATGTAAACAAAATATAATCTTTGGTAAATTTCTATTTTTGTAATCTAATTTCACAATTTACAAATGTCAAGTTTCGCGTCACATACTCAACGTTCAATTACAACGGTTTTTGTTTAACCATTGACCAATATCACAAGTGACAAATTTGGCGTCACGAAACTAATAACAAGAATAGAGATTTTTGTCTTAACCATTTCTAATTACGCAGAATGTCCAATTCGGTGTCATTTGAATAAATACACAAAAATAGAGATTTTTGTTCTAATTAATTTCTAACATCACGAAAGGTAAAATTTGGCGTCATGTAAGCATATAAACAAAAATAGGAATTTTGTTTATAATTAAGTCATCACAAGATTGTAAACTTTGGTGTCAACATATTCTTTTATTTTGAATTGAAAAGTAAATCAATTCAGATCTAAGCAAGGTTTTGACATGCAAATGGTGACAAACATTTTCTATTTTGAATTGAGAATTTGTCAATTCAATTCTAATCTAGATGTATAAATAATATCAAACATTTTCTTTTATTTGAATTGGAAATGTAGCGACCCGGGTATTTTCGACACTCGAGTCCAGACACTAACACATCTCGTGTCCAAACTCAGGTACCGAAAACCCAGAAAGCTAATAGAAAGAAGTTAGAGGGTGAGAGAAGAAAGAAAGAAATATTAGAATAGAAGAATAAGAAGGTCAGAATCTCACAGCGGAATGGACAATATATAATAATCAATAATACTTTATCAAAGAATTGTATATCACAACATTAGAGTATACATTCAGATCAATACAACACACAACGGAAATAAACTAGTACCAGTATATATGGCATACGTCTCGACTTCAACTCCTCTTCTGAAGCTCCAAGCGATACCTAACCTGATAATATACTCGGTCTGACCCGAGCACATTTGATTTAAAACAAAATTCACCCGGATCAGTCTCGAATACTTTCAGTGATAAATTCATATAGCAACCAACTTGTTTAACTTTGAAATCCTTTTGAAACAAAAGGATAATAGTAAGACCAGTCCACACATAAACACGGACGGTTTTTACCTTACTATAACCCAAATCATTTTGAAATCAATATCTTCATTTGATATTATCATAGTGTCTAAATACAAGTAAATAGAATCTAGCAGAACGCTTGCATCTCACGCTCCACGTATATAGTATACAATCAAAACCGCAGGCGCTTATTGGAGATTGGATTTCCAACTATGACAAGGTATTGGACCACCTGCCGCTAGTGTATCTCTAGAGACGAATACACTAGGTTCAACAAGAACGTCTTGCAACCCGGCCCACACATGACCGACCACTCATTTCTCTTGAGTGTATCGAATGTATTGTCACCCTTTCGGCTTTTTGTCGCGACCACCGAAATCCCCGGGAGATACAGAAATGAAAAGAAGTAACAAATATGAATATTCTCTAGATGGTGACAATACACCCTAATGGGTGCGACCCACATAGCCATGCTGCCTGCCCGATTTTTGTCTTTTTCCGGTTGATGAGGCTTGAGGCTATAATCGACTTTTTAAACATCTGTCCACCATTCACATCATCCATACACATCATCCAGGTACAGGATGAGCCGAAGGCACTCTCCTACTGCATCCAATATAGGAATCACCCCATGAATCAGCAGCGAGAAGTCCTTGCAACCCGTAGATTCCAATCACGACAGAATCACAGTATATCTCTAGGGATCAGCCAGAGATTGTAAGTAATTCATCCGTTTCATGAAGATCTACGGTCTTCAATTGCTCCATCACAATCAGCGTCTTCGACGTATTCGTATTTATTGGTTGGGATGGTTTTTGAATATAAATTCGATCCCGGTCTTCCCGTACCAATAACGTTGGGTCAGATTTTGATAGTCGGTTATTTAACTATCAAAATAAACAATCATAAAATAAAACAAAGCCATTGGTTTATACACAGCATCACTTGGTCCTTATAACATATTGGTTTAAAACATGTTATAATTCTTTCATCTATATATCTAGAAAATATCTTAAAATCATGTCTTACTTAACTTTCAAATAACATTACAAAACATTGCTATAACGTTTCTTATTATTCTATCGATTAACTTATCATAACGGCATCTTCTTTGGCTTCGTTATTTGAACACCAAAATCACCCCTCATTGCTTTAGAACAACCCATTTAAATTTTCCTTCCATCATTTTGAAAATACCATTATACTTCCACCAATCTTCTTTACATTTCTTTTACTTCGAAATCGCCTTATATATATTTCAAAATCCTTCAAATAACGTTACACTTTCATTTTTCCCAAAATATTTTATTCTAACACTTTCACCATTACGACTAACACCATCCTTTGATAATCCTGAAGTTGTTCAAGTTGGGGTATTTTAATTACCTCTCAGACCTTGATCAACAACGTTCTTATCGTAAGATAGATATCAGTTGTAATAAAAAAAAAAAACAATTCTTATTTCCATATCACAACAAATCTTATTTTAATTCCCTCTTTATGAAACACTATCTTTTCTTTGAAACAATCTTTATCGCATCTTTATAACTGATCTCGTTTAACTACTCTAATTCAATTTTAGGTTTACCTTTTGACTTCCCTTTTCATATCTACAGTAGTTCTTAATTGTCCGAAAATAATTCTCTAAATGTTTACCCCGAAGGCCGAAACCAACATCAGATCAACATTTAGAAATCACTCATCTCATCTGATTTCCAATTAACTCCAATACTTTAAATTCATACTCTGGCCCAAATGTCATTTCTAATATATTCAATACCCCTTAGGTTTCATTCTCCGTCGAAATCTTGGATTTCATAAATCCGATTAAATAGGATTTCCCTTTAAGCCACGATTTAAACTTAACTTCTATTTTCATTGATATCATTTATTTAAAATATTAATGAGCCTTATCTTTTCCCAAAATCCCATTTTCCCTTTTAAGTCCCAAAATTTCCAATTTGATTATTGTTAAATGTTAATCAAATTTCACATTTAAAAATATGGTTTACTTAACCAATTATCATTTCCATCAAATAAATATAAATTAATTTGATAAATCCATTTTAGTTAACCAGTTGACTTAGTCAACTCTAACATGATTAACTTGTTAATCAAATCTTAAGTTATCTTCCCATTTAAGTTAATCACCAAACTAATTAATTTAGATAATCCCATTTGATTATTATTAAATAAATAATAATCATCCTTTACCCTTCTTATCAAAATAGACATGGGTTTGTTTTACCATTAATGATCCTTCTTAAATTAGCGAACTAATTAAAATAACAAATTCAGTTAACGCCGTTAGCTGTTCAACTCTAAACACGACTAACCAGTTAGTCAATCATTCTAAATCTTGCCATTTACAAATAAATAGATCTAAATAATTCTATTCACTTTGATTTTATTTAAATCAATATCAATGTAACCCGTTCTAATTGTTCGTCAAATCTGGCCACTTGAATTAGCTAAGTAAAATCGTTTTTAATAGTCACTTAATAAGCACGTGCTTCGCGCACGGTCAATTTGGTTAAACCAACCAACGACGATTTGTGATTAAAACAAATCAATGTATATATGTGGCTGATTTTATTCCCTTTTTAGAAAACTTTATTTAAAATAATATATTAAATACAATCTATATTCGGTTATAAAATATATTCTATAACCTCATTTCTAACGATTCACCTGACGGTGAACCGATCTTTATAAAATGGTGTATTTAAGGGCCATCTGTTGTTTATTTATCAACCAATACTATTTATTGATTCAAAACACAACCACATTCAACAATCAACAGGGTTTAAAGTCATCGGGGTTTTGAACAGTTCATAAAATATGAAATAACAGCATATTAAATATTTGAGGAACCGGTTTGATTCCTCCTATCTGTTCTTCCCTGCAACACAGATCATTAAAATATTTCATATCAGTACATAGAAATATTTTAAACGATGAAAATATAATTAACGTCAACCATTAAAGCAACCATAGGCATCCAATCAACCAATTTAAATTTACATGAATTTAGCACATCAAAGTATTTCAGAAAAGTGTGAGAATTAACTCACCTTTGTTACGATCGCTGGTTCGCGCGTCGCATTCTTTAATTTTAGACAAGCGTTTGAAATTAACCGGAAACCCGATCGACTCCAACCCCTTTCGAATCATCACTCCGGCGTTGTACCCTTCATCGTGACCCCAAAGAACCCGGTTTGGCACAATTCTGATAATAAACGAATGATATATCGCTATCATAATTTTCAATGTGACTTAAATGAAATTATATTAACTTAAATTAATTTAAGTAAAGTAATACCTTGTTTATTTTGGTTAACCACCGTGTTTTAGTGAATTGATTCTCGTATTAGTCTCACCCATTTTCCCAGGATTAGCTTTACCAAAAAGCCCAGTTGAAAACTCGTTGCTTTCCCAACTTTATCGATATGACCATACAAGTGCCACCACACTTCCCAGTACCAATCGTTCTGATACTTTTTCTTCTCCTTGTGTTACGCTCAGCACCATGTTGCGCTAACGCTGGCTCCTATACCACATATACCCTCCTGCCTTGAACGTGGAAATGTTTTATCCATGAACCCTGAATAACTTTGCAACGGTTGTGCCTTGTCATTCCCAGTGTCCTGGCAACCTCGAACAGTCCAATCAACATTTTCCCGTCGATTGCCATCAAAGCTCTCACCACCATCCCACAGCACCAAATTCTACTTCGTATAACCACCTGCTCCCATTTCATGCTGTTACGTTTCTTTTTTCTTCTCTTTTTTTCGTGTATTTCCTTTTCAAAACAGTCTCCAGTTTAGATGCAAGTAATACTCCATGCACACACACCGTTCACCGCTCTGCATTATTAATATTAACACCAAACTCCACCTCCCCGTCTGTAATACACAAGGTACAGCTCCTCAGGCTCCTTGACTATTTAAAAAATATTTCCAGTTCTTGCATTATAGCATCCCATACGTCAATACCCTCAAGCCACCATGTATACTCCCCTTTCTATTCTCTTCCTGTACCACGTATTGGCATTTAATCCTCCCCATTCTTTTTCGTTCCAGCCCTCATCATTTTAGTAAAACTTCCCATGCACTAATACCATCACCACACTCGCGCCATGTCTCCTACCCAGCCCCGACCTCGCTCAAAGGGAGATCACCCTCCTCTCCTCACCGTTACCAAGACAAACGCCAGTTACGTCACCTCATCGTCGAACAACTGCTGACGATCAGCCACAACCGTGCCTGCGCCTCTAGTCCTACATTCACCAAAGCCGACGCTGCAAACTCCTTTGTTTTCTTCTCTCGTCGGCATCAGGGAAAATATAATGTCACAAGAAGATTTGATACTTATTTAAAAGTGGCGCAAAAAGAACAATTTTGATTCTATTTCAGTTTGCTGGAAAAACGATCAGGAGATGGGAAGTTAGTTTCTCAGAAGAAAATGAAGTTTGGTCATTGTTTGAAACAAAAAAGAGAAGGATAGGCAGCGTTTTATATATGTGCAGAAAACTTGGGGATGAGGTAAACGTGGAAAGCACGGTTACTTAGTGTGGTTGTCAAGGAAAGTAGCGAATTATTTTATTGTATTACTTTGTCCTCACGTTTCCATACCAACTGCAAAAATAGGGGCGTAGACATGTGAATAGGAAGATGGCGAAAAGGACAGGGCGTACATATATATATATATATATATATGAGAAGGGTTTGAATAGGAACGCGGTTCCATCATACACTTACATCATAGGCATCCATAGGAACATCGTGTAGCTGTGTTCTAAAAAAAAGAAGAGACAATGGCCGAAAAGATAGTCTAGACTTAAGGTAGGCTATGAAAAGAAATTGCAAGGCACTGACGCCTTTACAGTGCAATGTGTTTTCACTTCTATTGTTTCATCATGTTGAGGTGTACACACGCCAAAGGATTTAGAGTTATTAAGGGCTTAAGTGATATGTACGTATTAATTTTGTTTTATATAAGGTTAATAAATTCGTATTGCTATTTACGTCACCGTAAATTTTACGCACCACCACATACCATCTCCAAATTCGGATAAATACACCGCTGTGTAAGTCTCTGTCCGCATATGACTCGTTAACGACAGAAATAAATATACCGTCGCGTCCAGCAGTGTGTCACGATCCCAAATATATAATAATATCGGTCGGTTAACTTATATTGTGATACCTCAAATGTTGATATAGGTTGCAAAATATTCCAAATAAAAAGTTGCTTATTTTACGAAATAAAAATTACAGTAAAATTCTAAAAATTAATTTATGACTACGCCTCATAGGACTTGTCCAAATTCGAAGCCAATATTTAATTATATTAAATAAACCGTTATGGCGTATAAACGATTCCACAGCGACTATTTCAAAATTTGATTTGGACGTAAAATAAAATCTACAATACGAAAATTCGATCTTTCTTCTTCATTAGAAAAATATTATCAACTAGATTCAGACGCTTCTTGTTTTACCAAAATCCGACTCAACACGGATTCAGTATAGTCAATTGAAGTTGAAATTCAATTTTACGAACTACCGCACTGTTTCGAGTTCGTTTTAAATTAAATATAAATATAAACGCTCAATCATCGTTTAATTAACGATTTCGATATTGAATCCCATAAATAATTCAAATAAAAGATTTAAAACAAATTTAAATATTCGAATCAAAATAGCAGAAAAATCCGGGTCGTTACATTCTTCCCCCCTTAAATAAATTTCGTCCTCGAAATTGCTAGGTAAAAAGAATGCTCCAACCGCAATTATTTTCAAAATAATTAATTCAAAATATTATCAAAAATATCACCAAGTCATAAAATTTTCGAAAAATTCGGCGGCAACTCCCCTGCACGGTTCGATCGAAACAACTACAAACGCCACTCTGGGCCTTTCGTTTTGATCCGAAGAAAATAAAAGCCAAGCGGCCACCCATCTCGGGTATAAATTCAAACATCCAATCAATAATATTAAGGTTTACCTTTTTGTCGGGCAACTTCATTCCAGTTTCGAAGCAAATCAGCCAACATCTCTTCATTTCCCAATCCGTGCTTCAATCTCCGTGATCAAGTCAATTGTCATAGCCTTCTGGCAGTCTGCCCTTTTCTCAACTTCCAATGCAAAAACTGATACTGGGTTATATCATATAATCCCATCCAAAAGTCGTTACGCTGGATTTCCTTTCTCATGCCATTACCACGGTTCGCCTATTCACAGACCCCGACACCTAGATGGAACCACCTCCTTCCAGTCGAGAGGAACCGCGACCTTTCCCTATGGTAAATATATAATTTGCTACCCAAACTCCTTATTAATTCACGTTGTGTAACAACCCGTAAAATGCGAGCCAGTTTGAAATTTTTATTTTTGCAATTTTAGCGAGTTTTGATTATTTAAAATAGATTATTTTAAATAATATCGACGAGAAATTTATTTTGAATATAATTCGAACGTATATATTATATACGTCGTCGTTAGAATATATAATAATTATATATAATTATAAAAGGAATTGAAAATGGCGCGGTAGTTCGATAATTCGATTTCAAACTTCAATTGAATGTACCGGGTGCAAAACAATCCGGATTTTAGTGAAACCAAAAATAATGGAATCTAATTGATGATATCTTTCCAACGAATCAGAAAAATCAAGATTTCATCTTAGAAATGATAAGATATGTCCAGTTTAAAATTAGAAATAGTCGCTGTGGAATTTATATATATTTTTATATATATAAGGCCCTTAAAAATGGACATTTTGCAAACGACCTCGGATTTCGACGAAACCAGTTTTGTTGGGACCGTGATGTCAAGTTATTGCTAGGTTTTAAATTTCATAATTTTTCGAATCCATATGTGAGCGTGGCAAAGGAAAACGCATTTGACCGGTTTCAGTTGATTTTAATCGACTGGAAATTGGCCATTTTTCTAACGGTCTTAGAATTCGACGAAACTAGTTTTGTTAGGACCGTATCGTAGATACGAAGCTAGAAAATATTTTTCTGGAATTTTTCTAGTTAGTATGTGACCCCGGTAATTTGAAATGTACGTTTAAAATTCAATATAGTGATTTAAATGTAAATTCAAACGAAAACGGATTGTAACAGCCGAATCAGCTTGCGATACATATCCCATTGTGTTCGGAATGGGGGTAATACGCTATGGACGACAGGCGGTGGACCTCGGTTCGAGGTCATATGTAAAAGTCAACCCTTGTGCATAATTTAATAATTAAATAATTAAATAAAATAATAAAAAAAAACCTATTCCCTCCCCTTTTCTTTCTGCCTTGCCCCCCCCCCCCCCCGATCATTAATCAGAAAGAGAAAAAAAAAGGGAGAAAACCTAAAAAACTAAATCGCGCCGCCCCCTGACGCTCGAGCCGCCGACGAAGCCCCACCGCCAGATCGCCGTCCTCCGTCAGACCTCCTCCCTCCAGGCGACGCAACCCCGACACCTCCGAACCCCAGTCGAAGCCTCCGCACCCTGTCGCGACGCAACCCCGACACCTCCGAACGCCGCCAGAACCCACCGACGAACGCCTCCTCCACTTCGAGATCCACGGTGAGCTATTTCATTTTTATTTTGATTTTTATTTTCGAATTTATAAACTAATTTCTGATTTTTGTTTTGGGATTTTAAAAACAGAAATTTTAAAAAGATTTTAAAAACAGAAATTTTAAAAAGATTTTAAAACAGAAATTTTAAAAAGATTTTAAAAACAGAATTAAAAAAAAAAAAAAAAAACTGCATTTTTGAAAAAGATAAAAACTGCATTTTTATAAAAGAGTTAAAACTGGATTTTTAAAGAAAATATAAACTGATTCTTTTTAGAATATTATGAACGGTTTTTTTTTTAAAAAAGAAATTGAAAACTGATTTTTTTAAAAATAAATTTGAAAAGGAAAATATAATCTTTTATATTGTTGAAAAGGAAAATATAATCTTTTATATTGTCGAAATAAAAATAGATTTTTATATATTGAACTTCGATAGAAAAATAGGATTTTTATATATTGAACTTCGATAGAAAATTTGATTTTTATATATTGAATAGCGAAATAAAAATTTTATTTTTATATATTGAATAGCGAAATAAAAATTCGATTTTTATATATTGAATAGCAAAGAAAAAAATTTGATTTTTATATATTGAATAGCGAAATAAAAATTTGATTTTTATATATTGAATAGCGAAATAAAAATTCGATTTTTATATATTGAATAGCAAAGAAAAAAATTCGATTTTTATATATTGAATAGCAAAGTAAAAATCAGATTTTTATATATTGAAAGGCGAAGTAAAAATCATATTTTTATATATTGAATAACGAAGTAAAAATTCGATTTTTGCATATGTAGAGAATACGGGCGAAAGCGACAAAAGGCGGGTTGGCGAAGATTTCCTGCATTAGAAGTGCCGTGGAGCTAGGATAGCTATAGGTGAGAATTTCTCACCTTTCAATTTCTTTTTCTAGTTATATATATATACTAGGATGCAGACGGTGTTTAGTAGCACCCGACACCCGTCCACAGACCATGGACTTGTTTGATTGGTTGTGTAGTTGGTTAGATTATTTGATTTGGATTTGATTATTTTGGTGAAATTGAAATTGATATGATTGATGTGTGAATGGCGTGGGCCTTCACTAGACCGGGGATAAGGCTAGGCCTTGTCCCGTTTCTAGTATCGTGCCGTTATGCCGCCGAAATTTTCTAAAATATGTTAGAAAATAAAAATATCATTTTACTGTGTAAATGAATTGAATAGAAATTCATAGGTTGAAATAAAATGTTTTATCGTTAAAAATATAATTTTTAACGTGAATGTGAATAAATGAATAGTTATAAACAAATCGGCCGATTTGTTTATATATACACTGATTTGACTGATATCGATTGGGTCGATAAATTTCACACATCGCCCAACTGCACAAATAAAATCTGTGTTTGATTGTTTGAAACCCCACACGGGTGTTGGGATGAAATTTGAAGTTCACTCATCCTGATTGAGTAAATATGTCGATCGATTGATTGACAGGCTGTTATAAGCGTTAGATATCTATATTTGATGCTTATACAGTGTAGTGCACTTTGGTTGATGGTTGATTATTTATCGTTGCTATTATATACACGTGTTGTATGAAAATCCATATAATTAACTTTATATGGTAATTGATTGGGCCTCATTCCAGTTTAGAAATAGAAATATTTGAAATAGAAATATTCGAAATGGAATATTTGAAAATATCAATATATGAAGCCGTGTTGATTAGATTGACGCCATTTTGACGTGAACGATATTTATATCGATTTTATTCATCTTAAAAATGAATATTGAAAAGTGATTTCGAAATCGAATATTTTGAATTGAATTGAAAACGATTTCGAAATGAATTGAAAATGAATTCAAATTGAATTGAAAACGATTTCGAAATGAATTGAATTGAAAACGATTTCGAAATGAATTGAATTGAAAACGATTTCGAAATGAATTGAATTGAAAACGATTTCGAAATGAATTGAATTGAAAACGATTTCGAAATGAATTGAATTGAAAACTATTTCGAAATGAATTGAATTGAAAACGATTTCGAAATGAATTGAATCGAAAACGATTTCGAAATGAATTGAATTGAAAACGATTTCGAAATGAATTGAATTGAAAACGATTTCGAAAAGAATTGAATTGAAAACGATTTCGAAATGAATTGAATTGAAAATGAATTCAAATTGAATTGAAAACGATTTCGAAATGAATTGAATTGAAAACGATTTCGAAATGAATTGAATTGAAAATGATTTTGAAATGAATTGAAAATGAATTCAAATTGAATTGAAATTTGAATTGAATAGAAATGAAGTTTGAAACGAATTTATAAAGAAGAATTCAATTTTGATTTGAATTGAAAAGGAAGTTGAAATTGCTTTTGAAACGAATTTAAAACTATTTATATAATTCGTTTTAAATAGAAATCGACGAAGTATATATTATATATATTATATATATAATATAATGGCCTGAATAGAACGCGCCGCGCCGCGGCAGTTCGTGAGTTTCGACCATTTATTTCAAACGGACATTGCGGGAGATCCGACCGTCGGGTTCTCCTAAAACCGGAACCGTTGGGTTCGTATCGAAAAGAGCTTTCTAATGAATGTTAGAAATTTGAAATCTAACGGTTGGATTTGGAGATACGTCCAAATCAAATTCGAAAAAGGTCGTTGTAAGTGCAGTTCGATGGCCGTTGATGGAAATCGACTGTACGGGCCTTGATAAAATTATTAAAAATAGTAATAATTTGTGTAAAATCATAAGAAATGATTTAGAAAGATTTGGGATGAAAAACTCCATATTTGAAAAGATAAAAATGGATTTTTATCGAAATGAACTAGTTTTGAACTAGAATTATAATTCTATTTATTTTTAAGTAAATAAATTGAATTTGAAAAGGGTTTTAAAAATAACCAGAATTTCCAATGATTGCATTGGAGTGGATTTGAATCGAAATTGTCTTTGGAATATTTCGATGTTGGAATTCGTGATTAGACAGGTGTTGTTATGGAAATTTGAAAGATATATATTTATATCGTTATTTCCAATACGACATTTGTTAGTCGTAGAATTTGATATTGAATATAAGCCGATATATTTTCTATTCAGAGCCTTGTATTGAATATCGAATGTGATTTGGGTTTGTCGTGAATGGTGTCTTCACTAACACTGTTCTTGAACCCAGTTGAGAAAAGATTAAATCTTTTTATTTAGATTTAATGAAGTGTACCAATTAAATGATATTTAATTGGAATTGAATTGGTATTGATTTTTGGGTTTATCGTGAACAGTGTTTTAAATAACACTTGTTCTTTAACCCGATAATTAATGGAATGTGATTTTGGGTTTATCGTGAATCGTGTTTTAAATGACACTGATTCTTTAACCCAGATAACGATTAAAACTAAGTGGAGTTTTAATGAATCTTTAATTAGATTGAAAAGATCGAGAATGGAGTATCACCAGTTTTACTCCAGGCGATAGTTAAATCTTTAATTAGATTTGAACATGAAATGGTAATTGAATTACCGATAACACTGTGGTGTTAGATAGGAAGTACTACCAGTTTTACTTCATGGGATAAATAGGGTGGGATTGGGAAAATAAAATAAATGATTACTTCGGTGTGGTTCGCTAATCCCGACTAGTTTGAATTGATATTCAAAGGAGATTAAAGAATAAATTTAAAGAATTTATCTTGGATAAAATTAATGGGAACTTTTCCCAAAGTATAGGAATATTTGAATAAAAGAATATTCTGAATTGGAATGAGGCGTATGTTGTGTTTGTGTAACACTTTTATAATATATACGCGAGTTATTCAGAAAGACCGGGTTTATCCCATTCTGAATAACTGATTCGACGTGGTGTCGAAGATGAAGACGGTGGTCGAAGACCGGAAGTCTTCACGTCGTTTGGGTGAAAACTGATGATCTTGATTGGGCTGTACACCCAAGAAGATGGAAACAGTTGGTGATCGTCCAGACGTACTTGGAGATCGATGGATATGCGGGGTACTAGGTGCCTCGGGTTTCGTTCAGACCCAGAACGGACTTGTAAATGGACTGTGTGTCTGACATTGGATTTTAGTCTGTGTGATTGATTTCTATTAAATATATATCTGTTTGGCGGCGGAGAATTCATTCTCTTGCTTAACGCCCTTCTCTGAGACGTACGAGCTCAGGGGTTATATATTGATGGATATCAAACGCATGGAGTGAATTGCCTGTGTGGCATGCCTAAGTGGAAATTGATCGAGGCTTCTGTTGAAAAGCAAAGTCTTGTGGTGATGATCAAAGCACAGCCTGTGTGGCACAGCTTTGTGTAACGTGAATTCGCGAGCCTCGCACCCCGGTTGTGAACCAAAAACGGGAGACGGACCTCAGGGAGGACTTGCGTTTCTTTCTAGTTAGAAGTGGCGTCAGTGGTTTTACACGCCCTGACGAGTTTGACTTAAGTGGTTGTTGCTGTTGCGAGGCGCCTCGGTTATATCGGTTTCGGCCGATACATTCTGGTCGGCAGACGGACCAGACTTACACCCCATAGGGTGGGGAAACGTGTTGTTCAGGCACTATAATCCACATCGGTGGACCGACCCTGACGATCCAAGGGGCAGTTGCGGCTGTTCCGGTGGCTCGGGCTAGAGAGTCACGAATCGGTTGAGGACTATCTTTTGCCTCGGTTCATAGACGGAAATCCAATTTCCAAATACGTGACATTTGCGGTTTTATTTGTAGAACCTAGTATGGCGACATAGTGGGATGGGGCGCTCATGCCGCCTATGATTGATACTTATGATTTGAAGTTGTTTTATACACTATGCACTTATAATAGTATCAAACGATTCGTTTTAACCGTATCAAGCATTCTTTGGCTGTTATAAGGGAAAACCCTATCCTCGGCTGCGTTGCATTGTGTGATGGGACCTGGGTCTTATAACAGCTGCATTTTTCTTTATTTAGCATTGCGCTGTTTGTTTTATGCACTGGTATTCTTGGGAGGAAACCCGTTCCGTGTTATACGGCGTGGTCCCTTGATTTACCTAACTTTAAGAATAAAGATTAACTGTTTTAGTTCTCACACCAGTCCCATGACTGACCTGGAGTTTATTGTTTTAACCTAAACTCTGGGTGCCCTTATTTTGACACGGGCAGCTAGTAGTTTCGGTTTTGCAGATTTAGAATCACAGGATCCTGGTTTACAGCTGGAACGATATCCGGAAAGCTTTGTATCCGTATATCTCTTCTAGTTGTGTATTGTATTATTTTCCGCTACTATGTATTTAAATGTAATTTAAATCTCTGATATTTCTGTGTAATATTCATTTATACTCTGTATATTCTTGTAATCTGATGCACTGTTGTAATATATAGTGAAATGTTCTTCTATATGCGTTCTGTTGTGGCTTGTTCTCGAACTATCCGACGCTTCCTTTTACGGGGAAGTAACGGGTCGTTTCATTTGGTATCGGAGCTTTGGTTTACAAAGCTAGAGAACAAGACACATTAGAACCCTACGAAAGAATTCATCAGATATTGGATTAGTAATATCCAATTAGAATGACTCGTTAGAGATGGGATCAGTAGTATCCTAGAACGAGTGTGAAGAGTATATTTTTGAAAGTGAAAACAAATTTTTGTTTTGAAAATTTAAATCGATTATTCGTATTTGATTATCTATTTATATTGATGTGGACAATCCAGTATATATAGATTTTGCGTATACGTCTGATCCGCGTGTATTCGAAATTTTAATATACTGGATAGATATAGAATTACGCTCTAGTCGCCCGGGAGTGATTCTGATGATTGATATATCATCATCAGAATTTATATTCGAGTGACGAACGTGTAATATCTATATATTTCCATTAGACTGGTGTGAGAACCAAAATTAGATAGGGCTAATTGTTGTGATTTGGCATCAAAAACATGATTTTTGACTATGTATCGAAATTATGAATTTGAAACTCTAATTCACTAATTGATTGATGTTTGTGTTGTTTGCTTAATTATTTGATAATTTTGAACCATTATGCCTAATTGAACCAAATATTGAATTGTATTGAAAATTGGTCGCATCTGCTTGCATATACATGTATATCATTGAACAGGTCATAGCAAGGAGGCTAGAGCCAGAGAATAAAATTTGTTTGCCCGACAAATAGGTACATGTTTACTACATAATTTCCTGTTTTGTTTGGGTGATGATGATTTTATGAGCCTATTGGCTAGCCGCTTGGCTTTTTCTTTTTCTTTTTGAGATCTGAAGGACCGGGGAAGCTATTTGAAATTCCCCGATGCTCCCGGTGCAGGGGAGGTTATGGCGAAATTTTTCAAAAATTTAGGGTGTTAGCCAAATTTTTGAAATTTTGAAAATTCTCAGAAACTGAAAAGTTGGAGAATGGAAGCCTGATCGATCGTAGAGCTGAATAATCAAACCACTTTCGACTTTGTTCCTTTTCGGGGACGAAAAGTTTTAAGTGGGGGAGATTGTAACAACCCGTAAAATGCGAGCCAGTTTGAAATTTTTATTTTTGCAATTTTAGCGAGTTTTGATTATTTAAAATAGATTATTTTAAATAATATCGACGAGAAATTTATTTTGAATATAATTCGAACGTATATATTATATACGTCGTCGTTAGAATATATAATAATTATATATAATTACGAAAGGAATTGAAAATGGCGCGGTAGTTCGATAATTCGATTTCAAACTTCAATTGAATGTACCGGGTGCAAAACAATCCGGATTTTAGTGAAACCAAAAATAATGGAATCTAATTGATGATATCTTTCCAACGAATCAGAAAAATCAAGATTTCATCTTAGAAATGATAAGATATGTCCAGTTTAAAATTAGAAATAGTCGCTGTGGAATTTATATATATTTTTATATATATAAGGCCCTTAAAAATGGACATTTTGCAAACGACCTCGGATTTCGACGAAACCAGTTTTGTTGGGACCGTGATGTCAAGTTATTGCTAGGTTTTAAATTTCATAATTTTTCAAATCCATATGTGAGCGTGGCAAAGGAAAACGCATTTGACCGGTTTCAGTTGATTTTAATCGACTGGAAATTGGCCATTTTTCTAACGGTCTCAGAATTCGACGAAACTAGTTTTGTTAGGACCGTATCGTAGATACGAAGCTAGAAAATATTTTTCTGGAATTTTTCTAGTTAGTATGTGACCCCGGTAATTTGAAATGTACGTTTAAAATTCAATATAGTGATTTAAATGTAAATTCAAACGAAAACGGATTGTAACAGCCGAATCAGCTTGCGATACATATCCCATTGTGTTCGGAATGGGGGTAATACGCTATGGACGACAGGCGGTGGACCTCGGTTCGAGGTCATATGTAAAAGTCAACCCTTGTGCATAATTTAATAATTAAAAAATAAAATAAAATAATAAAAAAAAAACTATTCCCTCCCCTTTTCTTTCTGCCTTGGCCCCCCCCCCCCCCCCCCCGATCATTAATCAGAAAGTGAAAAAAAAAGGGAGAAAACCTAAAAAACTAAATCGCGCCGCCCCCTGACGCTCGAGCCGCCGACGAAGCCCCACCGCCAGATCGCCGTCCTCCGTCAGACCTCCTCCCTCCAGGCGACGCAACCCCGACACCTCCGAACCCCAGTCGAAGCCTCCGCACCCTGTCGCGACGCAACCCCGACACCTCCGAACGCCGCCAGAACCCACCGACGAATGCCTCCTCCACTTCGAGATCCACGGTGAGCTATTTCATTTTTATTTTGATTTTTATTTTCGAATTTATAAACTAATTTCTGATTTTTGTTTTGGGATTTTAAAAACAGAAATTTTAAAAAGATTTTAAAAACAGAAATTTTAAAAAGATTTTAAAACAGAAATTTTAAAAAGATTTTAAAAACAGAATTAAAAAAAAAAAGAAAAAAACTGCATTTTTGAAAAAGATAAAAACTGCATTTTTATAAAAGAGTTAAAACTGGATTTTTAAAGAAAATATAAACTGATTCTTTTTAGAATATTATGAACTGTTTTTTTTTTAAAAAAGAAATTGAAAACTGATTTTTTTAAAAATAAATTTGAAAAGGAAAATATAATCTTTTATATTGTTGAAAAGGAAAATATAATCTTTTATATTGTCGAAATAAAAATAGATTTTTATATATTGAACTTCGATAGAAAAATAGGATTTTTATATATTGAACTTCGATAGAAAAATAGGATTTTTATATATTGAACTTCGATAGAAAATTTGATTTTTATATATTGAATAGCGAAATAAAAATTTGATTTTTATATATTGAATAGCGAAATAAAAATTCGATTTTTATATATTGAATAGCAAAGAAAAAAATTTGATTTTTATATATTGAATAGCGAAATAAAAATTTGATTTTTATATATTGAATAGCGAAATAAAAATTCGATTTTTATATATTGAATAGCAAAGAAAAAAATTCGATTTTTATATATTGAATAGCAAAGTAAAAATCAGATTTTTATATATTGAAAGGTGAAGTAAAAATCATATTTTTATATATTGAATAACGAAGTAAAAATTCGATTTTTGCATATGTAGAGAATACGGGCGAAAGCGACAAAAGGCGGGTTGGCGAAGATTTCCTGCATTAGAAGTGCCGTGGAGCTAGGATAGCTATAGGTGAGAATTTCTCACCTTTCAATTTCTTTTTCTAGTTATATATATATATACTAGGATGCAGACGGTGTTTAGTAGCACCCGACACCCGTCCACAGACCATGGACTTTTTGATTGGTTGTGTAGTTGGTTAGATTATTTGATTTGGATTTGATTGTTTTGGTGAAATTGAAATTGATATGATTGATGTGTGAATGGCGTGGGCCTTCACTAGACCGGGGATAAGGCTAGGCCTTGTCCCGTTTCTAGTATCGTGCCGTTATGCCGCCGAAATTTTCTAAAATATGTTAGAAAATAAAAATATCATTTTACTGTGTAAATGAATTGAATAGAAATTCATAGGTTGAAATAAAATGTTTTATCGTTAAAAATATAATTTTTAACGTGAATGTGAATAAATGAATAGTTATAAACAAATCGGCCGATTTGTTTATATATACACTGATTTGACTGATATCGATTGGGTCGATAAATTTCACACATCGCCCAACTGCACAAATAAAATCTGTGTTTGATTGTTTGAAACCCCACACGGGTGTTGGGATGAAATTTGAAGTTCACTCATCCTGATTGAGTAAATATGTCGATCGATTGATTGACAGGCTGTTATAAGCGTTAGATATCTATATTTGATGCTTATACAGTGTAGTGCACTTTGGTTGATGGTTGATTATTTATCGTTGCTATTATATACATGTGTTGTATGAAAATCCATATAATTAACTTTATATGGTAATTGATTGGGCCTCATTCCAGTTTAGAAATAGAAATATTTGAAATAGAAATATTCGAAATGGAATATTTGAAAATATCAATATATGAAGCCGTGTTGATTAGATTGACGCCATTTTGACGTGAACGATATTTATATCGATTTTATTCATCTTAAAAATGAATATTGAAAAGTGATTTCGAAATCGAATATTTTGAATTGAATTGAAAACGATTTCGAAATGAATTGAATTGAAAACGATTTCGAAATGAATTGAATTGAAAACGATTTCGAAATGAATTGAATTGAAAACGATTTCGAAATGAATTGAATTGAAAACGATTTCGAAATGAATTGAATTGAAAACGATTTCGAAATGAATTGAATTGAAAACGATTTCGAAATGAATTGAATTGAAAACGATTTCGAAATGAATTGAATCGAAAACGATTTCGAAATGAATTGAATTGAAAACGATTTCGAAATGAATTGAATTGAAAACGATTTCGAAATGAATTGAATTGAAAATGAATTCAAATTGAATTGAAAACGATTTCGAAATGAATTGAATTGAAAACGATTTCGAAATGAATTGAATTGAAAACGATTTCGAAATGAATTGAAAATGAATTCAAATTGAATTGAAATTTGAATTGAATAGAAATGAAGTTTGAAACGAATTTATAAAGAAGAATTCAATTTTGATTTGAATTGAAAAGGAAGTTGAAATTGCTTTTGAAACGAATTTAAAACTATTTATATAATTCGTTTTAAATAGAAATCGACGAAGTATATATTATATATATTATATATATAATATAATGGCCTGAATAGAATGCGCCGCGCCGCGGTAGTTCGTGAGTTTCGACCATTTATTTCAAACGGACATTGCGGGAGATCCGACCGTCGAGTTCTCCTAAAACCGGAACCGTTGGGTTCGTATCGAAAAGAGCTTTCTAATGAATGTTAGAAATTTGAAATCTAACGGTTGTATTTGGAGATACGTCCAAATCAAATTCGAAAAAGGTCGTTGTAAGTGCAGTTCGATGGCCGTTGATGGAAATCGACTGTACGGGCCTTGATAAAATTATTAAAAATAGTAATAATTTGTGTAAAATCATAAGAAATGATTTAGAAAGATTTGGGATGAAAAACTCCATATTTGAAAAGATAAAAATGGATTTTTATCGAAATGAACTAGTTTTGAACTAGAATTATAATTCTATTTATTTTTAAGTAAATAAATTGAATTTGAAAAGGGTTTTAAAAATAACCAGAATTTCCAATGATTGCATTGGAGTGGATTTGAATCGAAATTGTCTTTGGAATATTTCGATGTTGGAATTCGTGATTAGACAGGTGTTGTTATGGAAATTTGAAAGATATATATTTATATCGTTATTTCCAATACGACATTTGTTAGTCGTAGAATTTGATATTGAATATAAGCCGATATATTTTCTATTCAGAGCCTTGTATTGAATATCGAATGTGATTTGGGTTTGTCGTGAATGGTGTCTTCACTAACACTGTTCTTGAACCCAGTTGAGAAAAGATTAAATCTTTTTATTTAGATTTAATGAAGTGTACCAATTAAATGATATTTAATTGGAATTGAATTGGTATTGATTTTTGGGTTTATCGTGAACAGTGTTTTAAATAACACTTGTTCTTTAACCCGATAATTAATGGAATGTGATTTTGGGTTTATCGTGAATCGTGTTTTAAATGACACTGATTCTTTAACCCAGATAACGATTAAAACTAAGTGGAGTTTTAATGAATCTTTAATTAGATTGAAAAGATCGAGAATGGAGTATCACCAGTTTTACTCCAGGCGATAGTTAAATCTTTAATTAGATTTGAACGTGAAATGGTAATTGAATTACCGATAACACTGTGGTGTTAGATAGGAAGTACTACCAGTTTTACTTCATGGGATAAATAGGGTGGGATTGGGAAAATAAAATAAATGATTACTTCGGTGTGGTTCGCTAATCCCGACTAGTTTGAATTGATATTCAAAGGAGATTAAAGAATAAATTTAAAGAATTTATCTTGGATAAAATTAATGGGAACTTTTCCCAAAGTATAGGAATATTTGAATAAAAGAATATTCTGAATTGGAATGAGGCGTATGTTGTGTTTGTGTAACACTTTTATAATATATACGCGAGTTATTCAGAAACACCGGGTTTATCCCATTCTGAATAACTGATTCGACGTGGTGTCGAAGATGAAGACGGTGGTCGAAGACCGGAAGTCTTCACGTCGTTTGGGTGAAAACTGATGATCTTGATTGGGCTGTACACCCAAGAAGATGGAAACAGTTGGTGATCGTCCAGACGTACTTGGAGATCGATGGATATGCGGGGTACTAGGTGCCTCCGGTTTCGTTCAGACCCAGAACGGACTTGTAAATGGACTGTGTGTCTGACATTGGATTTTAGTCTGTGTGATTGATTTCTATTAAATATATATCTGTTTGGCGGCGGAGAATTCATTCTCTTGCTTAACGCCCTTCTCTGAGACGTACGAGCTCAGGGGTTATATATTGATGGATATCAAACGCATGGAGTGAATTGCCTGTGTGGCATGCCTAAGTGGAAATTGATCGAGGCTTCTGTTGAAAAGCAAAGTCTTGTGGTGATGATCAAAGCACAGCCTGTGTGGCACAGCTTTGTGTAACATGAATTCGCGAGCCTCGCACCCCGGTTGTGAACCAAAAACGGGAGACGGACCTCAGGGAGGACTTGCGTTTCTTTCTAGTTAGAAGTGGCGTCAGTGGTTTTACACGCCCTGACGAGTTTGACTTAAGTGGTTGTTGCTGTTGCGAGGCGCCTTGGTTATATCGGTTTCGGCCGATGCATTCTGGTCGGCAGACGGACCAGACTTACACCCCATAGGGTGGGGAAACGTGTTGTTTAGGCACTATAATCCACATCGGTGGACCGGCCCTGACGATCCAAGGGGCAGTTGCGGCTGTTCCGGTGGCTCGGGCTAGAGAGTCACGAATCGGTTGAGGACTATCTTCTGCCTCGGTTCATAGACGGAAATCCAATTTCCAAATACGTGACATTTGCGGTTTTATTTGTAGAACCTAGTATGGCGACATAGTGGGATGGGGCGCTCATGCCGCCTATGATTGATACTTATGATTTGAAGTTGTTTTATACACTATGCACTTATAATAGTATCAAACGATTCGTTTTAACCGTATCAAGCATTCTTTGGCTGTTATAAGGGAAAACCCTATCCTCGGCTGCGTTGCATTGTGTGATGGGACCTGGGTCTTATAACAGCTGCATTTTTCTTTATTTAGCATTGCGCTGTTTGTTTTATGCACTGGTATTCTTGGGAGGAAACCCGTTCCGTGTTATACGGCGTGGTCCCTTGATTTACCTAACTTTAAGAATAAAGATTAACTGTTTTAGTTCTCACACCAGTCCCATGACTGACCTGGAGTTTATTGTTTTAACCTAAACTCTGGGTGCCCTTATTTTGACACGGGCAGCTAGTAGTTTCGGTTTTGCAGATTTAGATTCACAGGATCCTGGTTTACAGCTGGAACGATATCCGGAAAGCTTTGTATCCGTATATCTCTTCTAGTTGTGTATTGTATTATTTTCCGCTGCTATGTATTTAAATGTAATTTAAATCTCTGATATTTCTGTGTAATATTCATTTATACTCTGTATATTCTTGTAATCTGATGCACTGTTGTAATATATAGTGAAATGTTCTTCTATATGCGTTCTGTTGTGGCTTGTTCTCGAACTATCCGACGCTTCCTTTTACGGGGAAGTAACGGGTCGTTTCACGTTGTCACCCTTCTAGTACATACAAATCAAAACCATTCATTTTCAGGTTTGTATAACCCTGGAAACTTTCCTTTCAATCCATTCAATTTCTTAATTAACTGCTAATGGTTTCAATTTAATCCAATCCAAACAATTAAGCAACAATTACTTTAACCAAATCATTTTCCCTTTGATTTAACTTGTCTTATTTAATTCAATATTTCCAATACAAATTCATTTACTTGAATTTGTGAATTCCATTAACTTGAATTTTATTTTAATTCATTCATGCCAAATCAAGCGCAATATATCCAAAACATACAATCCAACAAATTCCCCTTCATTCTGTTTGGATTCATTCACTTTTTATTTTACCCAACCCAAGTCAAATTCCGGTTGGCTTGTCTCAATTCCAATTCAAAAAATTCATTCTAACTCATACAAGTTAAAATTTATTCCCATTTCATATTTGAAATCTTTCCAACTTCATACAAGTTTGGATTAAATAATAATTTGAGAAAATAATAAATTTTACCTTCTTATGAAATATTTGGGTCGAAACAATATAAAATAATTTTATATTCAAATTACAAATACGCGCTCTCGTATATATACACTCAACTCGATCTAGGGTATTACTAGCCCAATCTCTATCGAGTTACACCACAGAGCCAAGGTTATTCCTAAACCATTGCTCTGATACCAACTGTAGCGACCCGGGTATTTTCGACACTCGAGTCCAGACACTAACACATCTCGTGTCCAAACTCAGGTACCGAAAACCCAGAAAGCTAATAGAAAGAAGTTAGAGGGTGAGAGAAGAAAGAAAGAAATATTAGAATAGAAGAATAAGAAGATCAGAATCTCACAGCGGAATGGACAATATATAATAATCAATAATACTTTATCAAAGAATTGTATATCACAACATCAGAGTATACATTCAGATCAATACAACACACAACGGAAATAAACTAGTACCAGTATATATGGCATACGTCTCGACTTCAACTCCTCTTCTGAAGCTCCAAGCGATACCTAACCTGATAATATACTCGGTCTGACCCGAGCACATTTGATTTAAAACAAAATTCACCCGGATCAGTCTGGAATACTTTCAGTGATAAATTCATATAGCAACCAACTTGTTTAACTTTGAAATCCTTTTGAAACAAAAGGATAATAGTAAGACCAGTCCACACATAAACACGGACGGTTTTTACCTTACTATAACCCAAATCATTTTGAAATCAATATCTTCATTTGATATTATCATAGTGTCTAAATACAAGTAAATAGAATCTAGCAGAACGCTTGCATCTCACGCTCCACGTATATAGTATACAATCAAAACCGCAGGCGCTTATTGGAGATTGGATTTCCAACTATGACAAGGTATGGGACCACCTGCCGCTAGTGTATCTCTAGAGACGAATACACTGGGTTCAACAAGAACGTCTTTCAACCCGGCCCACACATGACCGACCACTCATTTCTCTTGAGTGTATCGAATGTATTGTCACCCTTTCGGCTTTTTGTCGCGACCACCGAAATCCCCGGGAGATACAGAAATGAAAAGAAGTAACAAATATGAATATTCTCTAGATGGTGACAATACACCCTAATGGGTGCGACCCACATAGCCATGTTGCCTGCCCGATTTTTGTCTTTTTCCGGTTGATGAGGCTTGAGGCTATAATCGACTTTTTAAACATCTGGCCACCATTCACATCATCCATACACGTCATCCAGGTACAGGATGAGCCGAAGGCACTCTCCTACTGCATCCAATATAGGAATCACCCCATGAATCAGCAGCGAGAAGTCCTTGCAACCCGTAGATTCCAATCACGACAGAATCACAGTATATCTCTAGGGATCAGCCAGAGATTGTAAGTAACTCTTCCGTTTCATGAAGATCTACGGTCTTCAATTGCTCCATCACAATCAGCGTCTTCGACGTATTCGTATTTATTGGTTGGGATGGTTTTTGAATATAAATTCGATCCCGGTCTTCCCGTACCAATAACGTTGGGTCAGATTTTGATAGTCGGTTATTTAACTATCAAAATAAACAATCATAAAATAAAACAAAGCCATTGGTTTATACACAGCATCACTTGGTCCTTATAACATATTGGTTTAAAACATGTTATAATTCTTTCATCTATATATCTAGAAAATAACTTAAATTCATGTCTTACTTAACTTTCAAATAACATTACAAAACATTGCTATAACGTTTCTTATTATTCTATCGATTAACTTATCATAACGGCATCTTCTTTGGCTTCGTTATTTGAACACCAAAATCACCCCTCATTGCTTTAGAACAACCCATTTAAATTTTCCTTCCATCATTTTGAAAATACCATTATACTTCCACCAATCTTCTTTACATTTCTTTTACTTCGAAATCGCCTTATATATATATTTCAAAATCCTTCAAATAACGTTACACTTTCATTTTTCCCAAAATATTTTATTCTAACACTTTCACCATTACGACTAACACCATCCTTTGATAATCCTGAAGTTGTTCAAGTTGGGGTATTTTAATTACCTCTCAGACCTTGATCAACAACGTTCTTATCGTAAGATAGATATCAGTTGTAATAAAAAAAACAACCAATTCTTATTTCCATATCACAACAAATCTTATTTTAATTCCCTCTTTATGAAACGCTATCTTTTCTTTGAAACAATCTATATCGCATCTTTATAACTGATCTCATTTAACTACTCTAATTCAATTTTGGGTTTACCTTTTGACTTCCCTTTTCATATCTACAGTTGTTCTTAATTGTCCGAAAATAATTCTCTAAATGTTTACCCCGAAGGCCGAAACCAACATCAGATCAACATTAAGAAATCACTCATCTCATCTGATTTCCAATTAACTCCAATACTTTAAATTCATACTCTGGCCCAAATGTCATTTCTAATATATTCAATACCCCTTAGGTTTCATTCTCCGTCGAAATCTTGGATTTCATAAATCCGATTAAATAGGATTTCCCTTTAAGCCACGATTTAAACTTAACTTCTATTTTCATTGATATCATTTATTTAAAATATCAATGAGCCTTATCTTTTCCCAAAATCCCATTTTCCCTTTTAAGTCCCAAAATTTCCAATTTGATTATTGTTAAATGTTAATCAAATTTCACATTTAAAAATATGGTTTACTTAACCAATTATCATTTCCATCAAATAAATATAAATTAATTTGATAAATCCATTTTAGTTAACCAGTTGACTTAGTCAACTCTAACATGATTAACTTGTTAATCAAATCTTAAGTTATCTTCCCATTTAAGTTAATCACCAAACTAATTAATTTAGATAATCCCATTTGATTATTATTAAATAAATAATAATCATCCTTTACCCTTCTTATCAAAATAGACATGGGTTTGTTTTACCATTAATGATCCTTCTTAAATTAGCGAACTAATTAAAATAACAAATTCAGTTAACGCCGTTAGCTGTTCAACTCTAAACACGACTAACCAGTTAGTCAATCATTCTAAATCTTGCCATTTACAAATAAATAGATCTAAATAATTCTATTCACTTTGATTTTATTTAAATCAATATCAATGTAACCCGTTCTAATTGTTCGTCAAATCTGGCCACTTGAATTAGCTAAGTAAAATCGTTTTTAATAGTCACTTAATAAGCACGTGCTTCGCGCACGGTCAATTTGGTTAAACCAACCAACGACGATTTGTGATTAAAATAAATCAATGTATATATGTGGCTGATTTTATTCCCTTTTTAGAAAACTTTATTTAAAATAATATATTAAATACAATCTATATTCGGTTATAAAATATATTCTATAACCTCATTTCTAACGATTCACCTGACGGTGAACCGATCTTTATAAAATGGTGTATTTAAGGGCCATCTGCTGTTTATTTATCAACCAATACTATTTATTGATTCAAAACACAACCACATTCAACAATCAACAGGGTTTAAAGTCATCGGGGTTTTGAACAGTTCATAAAATATGAAATAACAGCATATTAAATATTTGAGGAACCGGTTTGATTCCTCCTATCTGTTCTTCCCTGCAACACAGATCATTAAAATATTTCATATCAGTACATAGAAATATTTTAAACGATGAAAATATAATTAACGTCAACCATTAAAGCAACCATAGGCATCCAATCAACCAATTTAAATTTACATGAATTTAGCACATCAAAGTATTTCAGAAAAGTGTGAGAATTAACTCGCCTTTGTTACGATCGCTGGTTCGCGCGTCGCCTTCTTTAATTTTAAACGAGCGTTTGAAATTAACCGGAAACCCGATCGACTCCAACCCCTTTCGAATCATCACTCCGGCGTTGTACCCTTCATCGTGACCCCAAAGAACCCGGTTTGGCACAATTCTGATAATAAACGAATGATATATCGCTATCATAATTTTCAATGTGACTTAAATGAAATTATATTAACTTAAATTAATTTAAGTAAAGTAATACCTTGTTTATTTTGGCTAACCACCGTGTTTTAGTGAATTGATTCTCGTATTAGTCTCACCCATTTTCCCAGGATTAGCTTTACCAAAAAGCCCAGTTGAAAACTCGTTGCTTTCCCAACTTTATCGATATGACCATACAAGTGCCACCACACTTCCCGGTACCAATCGTTCTGATACTTTTTCTTCTCCTTGTGTTACGCTCAGCACCATGTTGCGCTAACGCTGGCTCCTATACCACATATACCCTCCTGCCTTGAACGTGGAAATGTTTTATCCATGAACCCTATATAACTTTGCAACGGTTGTGCCTTGTCATTCCCAGTGTCCTGGCAACCTCGAACAGTCCAATCAACATTTTCCCGTCGATTGCCATCAAAGCTCTCACCACCATCCCACAGCACCAAATTCTACTTCGTATAACCACCTGCTCCCATTTCATGCCGTTACGTTTCTTTTTTTTTTCTCTTTTTTTCGTGTATTTCCTTTTCAAAACAGTCTCCAGTTTACATGCAAGTAATACTCCATGCACACACACCGTTCACCGCTCTGCATTATTAATATTAACACCAAACTCCACCTCCCCGTCTGTAATACACAAGGTACAGCTCCTCAGGCTCCTTGACTATTTAAAAAATATTTCCAGTTCTTGCATTATAGCATCCCATACGTCAATACCCTCAAGCCACCATGTATACTCCCCTTTCTATTCTCTTCCTGTACCACGTATTGGCATTTAATCCTCCCCATTCTTTTTCGTTCCAGCCCTCACCATTTTAGTAAAACTTCCCATGCACTAATACCATCACCACACTCGCGCCATGTCTCCTACCCAGCCCCGACCTCTCTCAAAGGGAGAACACCCTCCTCTCCTCACCGTTACCAAGACAAACGCCAGTTACGTCACCTCATCGTCGACCAACTGCTGACGATCAGCCACAACCGTGCCTGCGCCTCTAGTCCTACATTCACCAAAGCCGACGCTGCAAACTCCTTTGTTTTCTTCTCTCGTCGGCATCAGGGAAAATATAATGTCACAAGAAGATTTGATACTTATTTAAAAGTGGCGCAAAAAGAAAAATTTTGATTCTATTTCAGTTTGCTGGAAAAACGATCAGGAGATGGGAAGTTAGTTTCTCAGAAGAAAATGAAGTTTGGTTATTGTTTGAAACAAAAAAGAGAAGGATAGGCAGCGTTTTATATATGTGCAGAAAACTTGGGGATGAGGTAAACGTGGAGAGCACGGTTACTTAGTGTGGTTGTCAAGGAAAGTAGCGAATTATTTTATTGTATTACTTTGTCCTCACGTTTCCATACCAACTGCAAAAATAGGGGCGTAGACATGTAAATAGGAAGATGGCGAAAAGGACAGGGCGTACACATATATATATGAGAAGGGTTTGAATAGGAACGCGGTTCCATCATACACTTACATCATAGGCGTCCATAGGAACATCGTGTAGCTGTGTTCTAGAAAAAAGAAGAGACAATGGCCGAAAAGATAGTCTAGACTTAAGGTAGGCTATGAAAAGAAATAGCAAGGCACTGACGCCTTTACAGTGCAATGTGTTTTCACTTCTATTGTTTCATCATGTTGAGGTGTACACACGCCAAAGGATTTAGAGTTATTAAGGGCTTAAGTGATATGTACGTATTAATTTTGTTTTATATAAGGTTAATAAATTCGTATTGCTATTTACGTCACCGTAAATTTTACGCACCACCACATACCATCTCCAAATTCGGATAAATACACCGCTATGTAAGTCTCTGTCCGCATATGACTCGTTAACGACAGAAATAAATATACCGTCGCGTCCAGCAGTGTGTCACGATCCCAAATATATAATAATATCGGTCGGTTAACTTATATTGTGATACCTCAAATGTTGATATAGGTTGCAAAATATTCCAAATAAAAAGTTGCTTATTTTACGAAATAAAAATTACAGTAAAATTCTAAAAATTAATTTATGACTACGCCTCATAGGACTTGTCCAAATTCGAAGCCAATATTTAATTATATTAAATAAACCGTTATGGCGTATAAACGATTCCACAGCGACTATTTCAAAATTTGATTTGGACGTAAAATAAAATCTACAATACGAAAATTCGATCTTTCTCCTTCATTAGAAAAATATTATCAACTAGATTCAGACGCTTCTTGTTTTACCAAAATCCGACTCAACACGGATTCAGTATAGTCAATTGAAGTTGAAATTCAATTTTACGAACTACCGCACTGTTTCGAGTTCGTTTTAAATTAAATATAAATATAAACGCTCAATCATCGTTTAATTAACGATTTCGATATTGAATCCCATAAATAATTCAAATAAAAGATTTAAAACAAATTTAAATATTCGAATCAAAATAGCAGAAAAATCCGGGTCGTTACAGGAAATTCGTCCATTCAATTCTAAATAAGGTGTATAACATAGAATAAGTGACAATCACATGGATCTAGACTATTCATTGCAAACACAGAATCAACAATCACAAATATGATCATACAAAACAGATCTAAAATATACAAATAGAAATAAATAGAAATAAATAAATTTATTAATTATTTTAAAATTAGAGATATCTCACATTCGTTGCGAATTTGTCAAAATCTCAACTGCTTAGAATTGTCCCTTTTGCAGTCTATGATTGTAGAGCTTCGTCGTACGATTACTTTTCTGTTCAAGTTTGCTCCATCGCCTAGATTTCAATTTTACGATTCCATCAGATCCGGAATCACGCGATCCCGCGCTCGTATGGAAAAAGATACGATGATTAATTACATATTTTAATTAATTAATAAATTTAAAACTCTTTTTATTTGAAAATCTCACCTTGTCTGGATTGATGAAGACAAGAAATAAGCGACCATCTTAAGCAGTGAATTTGAAATTGAAAATCCTTTATTTTTGGGAAGGAGGCTGGACAAAATTTTAAGAAGAAGAGGATACCATGAAGTTTAGGGAAGAGGAGGCTGATAAAAGTAGAAAGACATTTTATGTAGAAAGGAGGAAGAAGATCTAAAATTTACAAAAGACAATAGTAGAGAAGAAGAAAAATAATGAGAAAGGAAATTAAGAAAGATGCGTTATTTATTTCTCATTTGTGTCCCTTCACATGTTGTACGATACAAAAGAAATAAATTAGATGAGGTGGCGTATTTATCTCATATTCAAAATTCAAAAGTAATTGATTGAGAAAACGAGATAATTGGAATATAGACTAAAGATAATGGCAGGTTATAAATGGTAAGGGAAAACAACCATACGAGATGGTAAGTAGAAATGAGAAAGTAGTGGTAGGTGGAACTTTTAAAAGGGATGATACATGAAATGGGGACAAAAGATAACTATGATATAAATCAAAGGAGGGACCCACCCTTAATATCTTTAACTACCATGCACAAAATTTAAACTCATTTGTACATATGGCTCTCTTTCTAAAACCATTGATTACACATTTTTTATTATTATTTAGGAATTCCAATTCGTCTAAACATTAAATTCTAAATTTCTATTTCTAGGAAGAAAATAAAGGGTTGTCATCTAATTATACCAACTCATATTATTTTTTTACTACGATATATAAACAATAGGTATGAAATTTCAATTAAATACATATATCATTATTACTGCAACCAACGTTGCTAAGATACACATCTATATTACTTTTCAATTTTCGAAATGTATAATATTAACGTTTCAGTATTTAATGAACCTATTCAAAAATTCAAAGAAAAACATAGGGAGAGAGAGAAAACGGGAATGTAATTAATGCTTGATCTTATTGTTTAATGCCAATTGTTAGAAAGTTTATAACTTTGTTTGCATGTAAACGTTAATATTTAATAAATGCACATTTTCTATCTCTCTAACATTTAAATGTTAATATTAAACAAATGTACGTTTTCTATTGTTAAAACATTTTTATTACGTTAAAACGTTTTATCAAACTATGAATCTCTTTTTTAAAGATTCGTCTTTTACATTAAAATATAGTTCCTAATGCGAACACAATTTATTATACAATGAAACTTTTTTCTAATGTATCAAAAATGTAAATTTGAATGTCAAAACATTCTCAATGTTTCATTTACGTTAAAAGTGTAAATTCCATTGCCAATACATTTTATTTCAAAATGCTTTATTTTTCATGTTGTATATACATTAAAAATGTAAAATTTCATATCAATACATTTCTTTTTCACATATGTTTATTTTTAATGTTGCATTAAGAAAATAACGATGAGGGGAAGGCATTGAAAATGAATGCAACTATTCTTAAAGAATTTATTAATTGATGAACGTTACACTTTGAATAGGCAAGGAAAGTATTAAAGCGGACATCTCAACATATTATTAATAAATCTCATTAATAACGTCTTAATTTTATTTAAAAACTTATTATTATTATTATTATTATTTAATAATGGAATTTTTTTCTAATAATTTTCTGAAATAAAATTTTTAAATTGGTTCCAAAATTCCGGGTTGTTACAATCTCCCCCACTTAAAATCTTTTCGCCCCCGAAAAGGAACGGAGCTAAAAATTGTTTAATTACCCAACTCAACTTTAAATTTTCATTTATTGGATTCAATAATTTTATTAGTTGATTTAATATTCACACAACACAATCATCAATCAATTGGTTGATTAAATTTTCAAATATATATAGTTTTTATATATTAAAAATCATATTTTCTAAAATCTAATTATATATAGTTACAAATATGTTAATTATAAACATTTCACTCTGAACTCATTCTAGGGCATTTCTAACCCCATCTCTAATGAGTTTTCTCATTCTAGGATACTACTGATCCTATCTTTAATGAGTTTTCCTATTGGATATTACTAATCCAACCTCTGATGAGTCTTTGTTTAGTTCTAACGAATTATACCCCAAAGATTTGAGCTAACCAGAGCTCTGATACCAACTGTAACGACCCGCAAATTCCCGCCCTTTGAATCGACCATATACCACACAGGTCTGACCCAAAAGGTGAAAATCTACGAATACATTAACTTTGGGCATACAACACATTACAACAGATAACAGAAGACTTTTATTATACTATAATAAATGTTACATCAAAGTACAGAATATACATATCAGAGTACATTGGAATATAATTACAGCGGAAGATAAGTACACAAAAAATGTAATATACTGCAACGGAAGAACACAGCGGAAGGCTCTCTATCTCTGGACACCGCTTTAAGCTTCAACCCAGAATCCTGTTTAATATATCTGCAAAAATAGCTACTCGACTGCCCGTGTGGAAAATATGGGCACCCGAGTTTGCCAGTGGACAAACTACAGGTCAGTCATGGGACTGGTGTGAGAATTCTACTTAACCTATATAATATAATAAGGCTAATAACAGGACCATGCCACTTTCGCGGAACGGGTTTTCTCCTATGGATTGCCAGTGCATGACTAAAGTAAATCGTCAAAATAACGCAATGCTTTTTAGAAAAATGAAACCATTATAAGACCCAAGTCCCATCATACAATGCAACACAAACCGGAGGATAGGGTTTTACCTTATAATAATCAAAAGATGCTTGATACGATAGACACGGTATTATATAATAATAGTGTGCAACCAATTAGAAATACATCAAAATAAATGTATCAATCCTAGACGGCATGAGTGCCCCATCCCACTATGTCGCCATATATAGGTATACAATCAAAACCGCGTGATGTCGTATTGGAAATTTGGGTTTCCATCTGAGTCAAGGCTAGGGAGGAGATCCTTACCGATTCGAGACACTCTAGCAAATGCCCTAGGATTGGTACTCTGTCCAACCCTTGGATCCTGCAGGGCCGGTCCATACGTTAACGCATAATGGATTGGCAATTCATGAACACACGCTTCCCGGTCCTTTTGGACCTATAATACGGCCAGTGGCGACCGCATAAACCGAGGCCTCGAAAAATCCAACAACCACAATGAATAAATGCCAGCGCTGGTAGGTCTCTGGCACCACTCTAGCTAGAGAGAAACGTGTGCACTCCCTGCGTTCCCTTCTCCCGTTTTAGACTCTACCGGGCTGTGAGGCTCGCGAAGTCACGTTACACAAAGCTATGCCTAAATAAACTATGCTTTGATCATCCCACAAGGCTCTGCTTTGCAACAAAGCCTTGATCATTTGCATCTTGGCGTGCCACGTTGACATTTCACGCCATGCCATTCATAACTATTAATACACAACCTCTAAGGGTGTTAAGTAAGAGAATAAATTCTCCTCCACCAACGGTTGTATATTAATAGAAATCAATTTACATAAAATGAAATTCAACGTCAGACATGCATCCATTTATAAGCTTATGCTCTGGGTCTGAGCGAAAGACAAACCCGTACAATCAACAAGAACATCCAGATGATCACTACCATCAACCCAACAAGGTAGCTACTCCCATCAAGGCCAATAATAGCAATACAACCATCCGCCTTGAAGATCGTCGGTCTTCGACCGTCGCCTTCAACTCTTCTATTTGGATATCGCCTTATAATCATTTGAAATGAGATGGACTCGGTCTTTTCAAATGATTATCGTATATATATAAAGTTTTAAACCATTTCATATCATTAATAGTATTGAATAATGATTTGTCGCTATTCTTATTTATATTTGTGAATATAAATCATTTGGCGATAATATTAACATGGGTAACATGTCCCGTAAAGAATGAACTGTCTACCTAACACACACATTCATGTTTAATGTCTAATAAAATGTGTTTTACCAATCATAGAAATATCATTCTTAATTTCATATTTTATTGCCAAATCTTATTTGTGTTGTGGAACGCAAATAAAAATTGTACTTTTCTTTCATGTTTATTTACATCGAGGGATGTAAATAAAAATATGTAACTTTTATTTCTAAGTTTTCATTTATAATAGAGTGTACAAATAGAAGACGCACTTCTATTTCTATGACCTATTTGTATCGGAGAATACAAAAAAAAAGGATGAATTCTGTTGTCATATTTGTATTGGAAATACAAATATAAAGATGAACCTAAATCCTATGTTAATATTTGCGTTAAAGGACAACGTTAAAAGGCATTCATTTTCCTATATGTATTTGTGTTAAGAACACAAATATAGAGGTGATTTATTCCTGTGTAATATTTTTATGTTAAGAATACACATGAAGAATGACTTCATTTTCTATGCAAATGTTTGTGGTAAAAACACAAATAAAAAGAGTGCTTTATTTTCTATGCAAATGTTCGCATAGTGAATGCAAATAAAAAGGATGTTTTTATTATCTATGCATACATTTGTGTTAAAACACAAATAAAAAGAACGACTTTATTTTCCTACACAATACTTGCATTATACATGCGAGTAAAAAGAATGATTTTTATTTTGTTATGCAATACTTGCATTGTAAATGCAAGTATAAAAGATGATTTCTTTTCTTATGCAATAGTTGCAATGTAAATGCAAGTATAAAAGATGATTTCTTTTCTTATGCAATACTTGCAATGTAAATGCAAGTATAAAAGATGATTTTTTTCTTATGCAATACTTGCAATGTAAATGCAAGTATAAAAGATGATTTCTTTTCTTATGCAATACTTGCAATAAAAATGCAAGTATAAAAGATGATTTCTTTTCTTATGCAATACTTGCAATGTAAATGCAAGTATAAAAGATGATTTCTTTTCTTATGCAATACTTGCAATGTAAATGCAAGTATAAAAGATGATTTCTTTTCTTATGCAATACTTGCAATAAAAATGCAAGTATAAAAGATTAACTTCTTTTTAATGTGAATATTAGTGTTAAAAACACAAATAAAAAGTATGACTTAATTTGCTATGTAAATGTTTGTATAGTAAATGCAAACAAAAAGATTAACTTCTTAATCGAAAAGTGAAAATGATACTTTTACACCCTTTTCAAATTATATTTGTTTGCAAGAGAAAATGCAAACAAAATGTGTATTCTTTATAAATCGTGATTTATTCGCATTATGAATGCGGATAAAAAAGAAGTAAAAGTTATTTCTAACATCTTGTTCGCATTGTGAATGCGAACAAAAAAAGTGAATTTTATTTTGAAAGGTTTGTTTACATTGTAAATGCAAACAAAAGTAAGTTTTGATTCTAATGTTTGTTCGCATTGGTGGATGCAAAACAAAAGCAAATTTCTTATTACAATGATTTTGTTCGCATTTGTGGATGCGAACGAAAAGTGAATTTTTAATCTTTATAAATTGTTCGCAATTGTGGATGCGAACAAAAAGTAATTTTCTTATTTTTAAAAAGTTTGTTTGCACTTGTGCCTGCAAAATCAAAATCAAGTTTTATACTCTCATTGTAAATTATAAATAGAAAGGTAAATTTTATTATCAAGTTTTATTTACATTATAAGACGTAAATAAAAAGGTAAATTTTGGTTTCAAGTCATATTTGTGTTTTAAGAACACAAATGAAAATGTAAGTATTTATTCCCATTCATGTCCACATTTTAAAGTGAAAATAAAAAGTAAAATTTCTGTTTCAAGTTTTATTTGTGTTTTAAGACACAAATGAAAATATAAGTTTTAAATGTTAATTACATTATACAAATGTGAACAAAATAAAAAGTAAACTTTGTTTACAATGTTATTTATATTATGCAAATAAAAATAAAAAGAAGATTTTGTTTCAATTCATATTTACATCATATAAGTGTAAATAAAATAAAAAGTAAACTTTATTTCCAATGTTATTTACAATATAAAATGGAAAACAAAAGTAAACTTTGTTTCCAAGTTTTATTTGTGTATTGAGAACACAAAAAAAAATGTAAGTTTTTATTTCATTCATATCCATATCATGAAGTGAAAATAAAAAGTAAATCTTTGTTTCAAGTTTCATCTACATTCTAAAAATGTAAATAAAGCAAAAGTAAATTATGTTTCACGTGTCATTTACATTATGAAAATGTAAATAAAATAAAAAGTAAATTTTGATAATTTCTATTTTTGACATTTTTTTTTCAAAGTAATCTTTTTTTTTAACTTTATTTATTTAATATTTTGTTCGCATTGAAAAATGTAAACCAAATATAATCTTTGGTAAATTTCTATTTTTGTAATCTAATTTCACAATTTACAAATGTCAAGTTTCGCGTCACATACTCAACGTTACATTACAACGGTTTTTGTTTAACCATTGACCAATATCACAAGTGACAAATTTGGCGTCACGAAACTAATAACAAGAATAGAGATTTTTGTCTTAACCATTTCTAATTACGCAGAATGTCCAATTCGGTGTCATTTGAATAAATACACAAAAATAGAGATTTTTGTTCTAATTAATTTCTAACATCACGAAAGGTAAAATTTGGCGTCATGTAAGCATATAAACAAAAATAGGAATTTTGTTTATAATTAAATCATCACAAAATTGTAAACTTTGGTGTCAACATATTCTTTTATTTTGAATTGAAAAGTAAATCAATTCAGATCTAAGCAAGGTTTTGACATGCAAATGGTGACAAACATTTTCTATTTTGAATTGAGAATTTGTCAATTCAATTATAAACTAGATGTATAAATAATATCAAACATTTTCTTTTATTTGAATTGGAAATTTGTCCATTCAATTCTAAATAAGGTGTATAACATAGAATAAGTGACAATCACATGGATCTAGACTATTCATTGCAAACACAGAATCAACCATCACAAATATGATCATACAAAACAGATCTAAAGTATACAAATAGAAATAAATAAATTTATTAATTATTTTAAAATTAGAGATATCTCACATTCGTTGCGAATTTGTCAAAATCTCAACTGCTTAGAATTGTCCCTTTTGCAGTCTATGATTGTAGAGCTTCGTCGTACGATTCCTTTTCTGTTCAAGTTTGCTCCATCGCCTAGATTTCAATTTTACGATTCCAACAGATCCGGAATCACGCGATCACGTGCTCGTATGGAAAAAGATACGATGATTAATTACATATTTTAATTAATTAATAAATTTAAAACTCTTTTTATTTGAAAATCTCACCTTGTCTGGATTAATGAAGACAAGAAATAAGCGACCATCTTAAGCAGTGAATTTGAAATTGAAAATCCTTTATTTTTGGGAAGGAGGCTGGACAAAATTTGAAGAAGAAGAGGATACCATGAAGTTTAGGGAAGAGGAGGCTGATAAAAGTAGAAAGACATTTTATGTAGAAAGGAGGAAGAAGATCTAAAATTTACAGAAGATCATAGTAGAGGAGAAGAAAAATAATGAGAAAGGAAATTAAGAAAGATGCGTTATTTATTTCTCATTTGTGTCCCTTCACATGTTGTACGATACAAAAAAAATAAATTAGATGAGGTAGCGTATTTATCTCATATTCAAAATTCAAAAGTAATTGATTGAGAAAACGAGATAATTGGAATATAGACTAAAGATAATGGCAGGTTATAAATGGTAAGGGAAAACAACCATATGAGATGGTAGGTAGAAATGAGAAAGTAGTGGTAGGTGGAACTTTTAAAAGGGATGATACATGAAATGAGGACAAAAGATAACTATGATATAAATCAAAGGAGGGACCCACCCTAAATATCTTTAACTACCATGCACAAAATTTAAACTCATTTGTACATATGGTTCTCTTTCTAAAACCATTGATTACACATTTTTTTATTATTTAGGAATTCCAATTCGTCTAAACATTAAATTCTAAATTTCTATTTCTAGGAAGAAAATAAAGGGTGGTCATCTAATTATATCAACTCATATTATTTTTTTACTACGATATATAAACAATAGGTATGAAATTTCAATTAAATACATATATCATTATTACTGCAACCAACATTGCTAAGATACACATCTATATTACTTTTCAATTTTCGAAATGTATAATATTATCGTTTCAGTATTTAATGAACCTATTCAAAAATTCAAAGAAAAACATAGGGAGAGAGAGAAAACGGGAATGTAATTAATGCTTGATCTTATTGTTTAATGCCAATTGTTAGAAAGTTTATAACTTTGTTTGCATGTAAACGTTAATATTTAATAAATGCACATTTTCTATCTCTCTAACATGTAAATGTTAATATTAAACAAATGTACGTTTTCTATTGTTAAAACATTTTTATTACGTTAAAACGTTTTATGTGATGGCCCTCCCCACACCAACTGACATTTCCTCCAATAGTGCGCTGTACACATGTCCGGTTAGCACGGAACGGGTCGTCAGAAGGAAAAGGAAGAAGGAAATGAACATACAAAGAACCTGTAGGATGTCTCACAGCGCATGGAATAAAATATAATAATAGTAACATACTTTACATAAAACAGGTGAGACAGTGCATAAGCTGATAACTAAAATCAACATCAACATCAGAGCAGCGGAAATCCAAATACAGCTTATTACAACGTTCCAGATTTACTGTCTCTAACAAAAGAAAGCTAAAGTAGAAGATGCACCACCAATGCCCAAGCAGTGATCTTCAACAACACAGGGAGAATACTATATATATTACGTGGAAGCCTCCTGCTCGTCTCCGGATCATCTACCCGTGCATCACCAGCTAACCCGTCTCTAGTCTGCTCGTGTGAGCACCCAGAGTAATAAGAGGAGACATAAAACTCTGGGTCAGACATAAAGCCTGGTATGAGCGATAAGCATCTAAACAGAATAATAACAGGTATACTGAACCATACCTGAACCTGGACCTGCAACCAAAGAGTCAGTACCACATACCGTACAATACTCTAAGGTGCCATAATAAAGAGTGTAAGGATACGGGGGTGGGGTGTGCATGTCATAATGATAGCAAACAAATCAACCATAACAACCATCCTCACATCTCTCACTCAGTGCGTAAAGCATACGATATCTACTACTTTGGAACATTAGACAAATTGAGGTAACGACGAACCCCGACTTGTAGAAACCCTGCTATGACCAAGCTAAACACATGGAGTCATGACCAAACATTTCAATGACCCACCACATTGGTCGTAGCCCTTGGTCCTACCAATGCCATAATGGCCCTGAATCCGCCTTCGTACCTCCTACCATAGTGGTCCAAAGCTATAGACATCGATAAACCCTTAACACGCGTCCCGCAGCAAAGCCCAATCATGAAGCGAACTCGTTGATTCCCATCTGGATCTTGAGCTCTAGCTTCTCATTTGGACTTCCTTTGCATCTCGGGTTTGGTCGAATTGGAGTGGGTCTTCAGAAGAGTTGTCGCGCAGTAGCAGCCCTAGAATTTGGTTCGGTTCGGTAGTCATTACCCTCGTCGGTTCGGTTCGGTCCTCCTTCCTTGTCATCTTTCCATTCGGTTCGGGTCGGGTACTTCACTTCGGGTCGGGTCGGTGTCCTCCTCCGGGTTGGGTCGGATTGCTGTCTTCCTTCCAGTTCATGCTCCTACTCCAATCAGCTCCCTCATTTTCCATCTACTCCGATCCGATCCCTTCGCCTTACCCAGTCGTAGCCTTCCATTCCTTAGCCGATCCGATCTGGCCTCCATTATTCTTCCGATCCGATCCCCTTGTCCACTCCCACTCTAAGTAAACGGCCTTCCTTTTTGCCAAGTCTCTTATGTGCCAAACTCCAGTTCGGGTCGGGTTTTCTTGCCCAGTTCACACATCCGATCCGAGCCCTCATCCGATCCGATCCGAAGCCCTGCACAACTTTCTGCAACTTTTTCCAGCAACTTGTTTACGCAATTCGACGACGTTTTCGACAAATATAACTATACTAATCAATCACAAATCATGTCAAACAGTCATAACAACATAGCAAACTAACCACAAACACCACAACAATGAATTTACATGTCAAAATGGATCAAATGTGCCCAAAATCCCCTTATTTTCCCTTAAGCATGATTAAATAAAACTAATCATAGAATTAACAAAACTCAATCAAATTAAACCAAATTCCTACCAGAGGTATAAAACATTATTTAAGAATTTCTAAACATTTTTCCAGAATTTATTAGTGTATAAATCCGCTAATCCTCACTAATTACCCTTAATTACCGTAATTAGTGCAAAAACTATGCAAATCACTCACCTTGGCCACAAATGAAACACCAAATCTGAAATACTCTCTGTTTGGGTCGAATTCCTATGTATAGCAGCAGCTCCAACCTTGCTCTGTTGCTATCTGGCCTTGTTTTGATGTAGTTTAGTCTTAATCTTCACTAAAAATGTGGTTGGAGTGGTTTTAGAGGATGGAAGCCATTTCTAAGGTCTCAAGAAGGTTTGTGGTGGCTCAAAACTGAAATGAAAGTGATTTCCTAACCCTAATCAGTCTTCCTATACCTCTAAACCCGAAATTCCCCTCTAGGCCTAGCTGCTAATCACCCGGTTAAGCCCAATTAAGTTGTTTTTCACTATCTGAAACTTGTTTCAGCCATATCTCCCAAACGGTGAGTCCGTTTGGCTAATGTGACCACTCTACGGAAAGAGAAACCATCATCCGGAGCCAATGGAAGTGGTTTCAGGTCAAAATTCCTTTCCAGTCAAAAGTTATGGCCAAAACAGTGCCAACTATGGGTAAAATGGTCATTTAAAAATCGGGAAAAATCACGAACATGGGAAATGACCCCAATAGTCCTCCCCCAAAGTTACATGACCATATGACTTCGTATTTGAAAGAAATAAATATCCTACGATTCTATGATGCGTAGAATACGGGTCGTTACACTCTCCCCCCCCCCCCCTCCCCCTTAAGAAATTTCGTCCCCGAAATTCCTTAACCCAAAACATACAAAGGATCCTGCATGCCTAACAACCACATAACATGATCAAACATGCAAAACAAGCAAACAAGCCTATCCTAGCATGCAGAAAACTAAATCGAAGTCAAAATCTTATCAGGCAAAGAGTTCTGGGTGTGTCTTCCTAATGTTCTCCTCTGTCTCCCAAGTACAATCATTCTCGTCCTCGCTCCACTGTACCTTGACTAGCTTCACCGCCTTCCTTCGAAGTTGCTTCATGTCGTGCGCGACAATACGGGCCGGCTTGCGGTTCCCAACCGCCTCGGGTTCTACTTCGAAGTCCTCTAACTGATCAGGTGAAATAGTCATATCTGAGTCGTGAACGAACTTCCTTAGTTGGGAAACATGAAATACGTCGTGAACTCCCGCCATCTTCTCTGGTAAGTCAATTCTGTATGCCAAATTCCCGACTAGTTCAAGAACAGGGAATGGGCCAACAAATCTTGGTGCCAATTTGCCTCTCCTGCCAAATCGTATTACGCTCTTTAACGGAGAAATCTTGACAAACACCAAGTCACCAACGGAGAATTTTAGGTCTCTTCTCCTCTTATCAGCATAACTCTTCTGCCTATCTTGGGCAGCCTTCATTCGTTGTTGAATGATCTTGATCTTATCTGAAGTTTCCCTCACCACATCTGGTCCAAGCATAAACTTCTCGCCAGTCTCTATCCAACATGATGGTGAGTTGCACGGTCTTCCGTACAAAGCTTCAAACGGAGCCATACCAATACTGGATTGGTAGCTATTATTATATGCAAACTCTACTAGATGTAAATGGTCATCCCATGATCCACCAAAATCCAATATACATGCTCTCAAGAGATCTTCCAAAATACGATTCACCCTCTCCGTCTGACCGTCGGTCTGAGGATGATATGCGGTACTGAGATGTAACTCTGACCCTAGAGCCTCTTGCAAGCTCTTCCAAAACCCACTAGTGAACAACGGGTCTCGGTCGCTCACAATTCCTTTAGGTACTCCATGAAATCTCACTACCCACTTCATATATAATTCTGTTAACTTAGCTGTCGTTCTGGTCGATTTGACTGGTATAAATCTTGCACTTTGAGTCAGTCGATCCACAACTACCCAAATACTATCATGTCCCGATCTAGTCCTTGGTAACCCATCGATAAAATCCATCGAGACTTGCTCCCATTTCCATTTGGGAATTTCTAAGGGCTGTAACAACCCACTAGGCTTCTTTTGCTCGGCTTTAACTAGCTGGCAATTCATGCACTTGGATATAAACTTCCCAACGTCTCTTTTCATCCCTTCTCAGTAGTAAGTCTGCTTCATATCTCGATACATCTTGTTACCACCGGGGTGTATAGTCAGCTTTGAGTGATGACATTCTCTAAGCACTTCATCTCTCAATCCATTGACATTGGGTACAACAAGCTTTCCATTCTTTCTAAGCCATCCATCTCGATCAAGCCCATACTTGTTCATCTCCTCATCGATATCCATCTTTAACTTGGAGATGATTTCCAATAGGTTAGGATCGTCCCTCTGACTAGAGCCGATCCGCTCAATCAAAGTGGGTCTGATCGTCAAACTTGCTAACATTTCTGGATCCAATTCGCACTTTGGTCTGAAATCAAACCCCGCGATATACTCCAGTTGCTTCCATTCAAGGAACATAGCCCCTAAACTGGCATGTCTTCTACTCAATGCGTCAGCCACCGCATTGCCCTTTCCCGGTGTATATGCGATGTTGAAATCATAGGAAGCCAAGAATTCTAACCACCTTTGTTGCCGGAGATTTAGATCCTTCTGGGAGAAGAGATACTTCAACGACTTATGATCTGTAAACAGCTCAAATCTTTCTCCCAAGAGATAGTGTCTCCACATCTTTAACGCGAACAAGATCGCTGCCAATTCCAAATCATGGGTAGGGTATCTTCTCTCGTGTGGTTTCAATTGCCGACTTACATAAGCTACAACCTTACCGCCTTGCATTAATACAGCACCCAGTCCGGTACTGCAGGCATCCGTGTATACTGTCATCTCTTCATTCCCCTTAGGAATGACTAACACTGGTGCGCTTGTCAACTTGTCCTTCAGACTCTTAAATGCATTCTCGCACCTTCCATCCCAGACAAAAGCTTGATTCTTCTTGGTCAACTGGGTCAATGGTGCTGCTATCTTGGAGAAACCTTGGATAAACTTACGATAATATCCAGCTAATCCCAAGAAACTTCTTACACCTGTTGCATTCTTGGGCGTAGGCCAATCCTGTACCGTAGCCACCTTCGCCGGGTCCACGGCAATACCATTCTCTGAAACAACATGGCCCAAGAACCTCACTTCCCTCTTCCAGAAGTGACACTTAGAAAACTTTGCTTTCAATTGGTGTTTTCTCAACACCTCCATCACTACTCTTAAATGTTCCTTGTGTTCTTCCTCTGTCCTCGGATAGACCAAAATATCATCAACGAACACAAGGACAAACTTATTCAACTGATCTCTGAATACCCTATTCATAAGATCCACAAAATATGCTGGGGCATTGGTCAGCCCGAATGGCATGACCAACCATTCATAAAATCCAGACGGCGTTTGAAATGCCGTTTTAGCTATACTCTCAGCTTCCACTCTAAGCTGATGAAAACCTGTCGCGAGATCCAACTGAGAAAATACTCTCGTGCCACTCAACTGATCGAACAAATCATCTATCCGCGGTAGAGGATACTTGTTCTTCCTCGTCACTTTATTCAACTCGCGGTAGTCTACACACAAACGAAGGGAACCATCTGCCTTGGTAGCAAACACAACTGGTGCTCCCCATTCAGAAACACTCCTTCTGATAAATCCCTTCTTCAAAAGATCGCTGACTTGAACCTCGAGCTCTCGCTGCTCTCTTGGTGCCATACGACGAAGTGGCATCACTATAGGTCTGGCATCTTTTACCAAATCAATACGGAACTCAATCTCTCGGTGTGGTGGAAGTCCGGTCACTTCTTCGAAAACATCCGGATACTGGCCAACCACGGGCAAACCTGACAACTCACCATGCGGAATGTCGAGGGAGTTTAGAAAACTAGCCAATACCCCCTTACTGGGTAGACCACCAAACACTATCCTCCGCCCATCATCCGCTCTAGCAGTCACTAAAAAGCCCTCACAGTCTACCACCACCCCGTATCTTTGGAGCCAATCTACCCCCAAAATAATGCCAAACCCAGTAAAGCCCAAAACAAAGCAATCACAAACAAACATGCATCCATGACTCGATAGGACCACATTACGACAAATCATGCTAAGGCTAGTCGAACCACCAATCGGGTTCGTCACTACTAAAGGTCTATCGACAATCTCGGGCTCCAATCCCAACCTATCGACCAGGTCACTAGATATGAAAGAACTGGAAGCTCCGGTATCAAACAAAACTCTAACAGGAACATCATAAACAGAAAGCATACCTTGAATGATGACATTCTTTCCCTTCTCCGCCGCTGTTGGGGCATTCGACGAAGAAGGAATAGCATTAAGGGCGTAGGCTTTCACTATTTGCTTTTCTTTAGGGGGTTGCGGACACTTGTCTTTATGATGTCCCATTTGGCCACAGTTGAAGCACTTCCTATCCGCTGGCTTGGCCCGACAATTACTAGCATAATGGCCCTTCTTACCACAGCTGAAGCACTCAACATCTTGCTTATTCTTTTTCTTCTGGCCATCCTTAGTCTGATTCTGCTTTCTCTTATTCTGGGAACCACCCTTGCCTCCACCACTTGCTTGTGGCTTTGGCTCATCTGCGGATGCAACCTCAATCTTCGGCTTAGGGTAGAGACTTTCTGATCTTAATGCTTTCCCCACAATCGATTCAAACGTCTCATCGATGTGGTTAATAAGTCTTTCCCCCAAGTACTGATCCAAACCAGTTATGAATTTTTCATTCTTTTTCTCGGCAGTATCAATAAGAGATAACCCATATTTTGACAAAGTGTCAAATTCAGCAATACACTCCGAGACAGCTCTTCCATTCTGCTTGAGCTCCAAGACTTTCTTAAACAGCACTAACTTCTGAGCAGCTGGAATGAATTTCTCGCTAAAGCGAACCTTAAACTGCTCCCAAGTAATCTGATCTTCGGGAGTAGCTGCCTTTATAGCATTCCACCAATTCATTGCCCGCCCTTGCAGCTGACGAGACGCTAGCCTTCTCTTCATCGCATCCTCAAGACCTAAGTCATCAAAGATATGATTACAGCTATCCATCCAATCTTGAACATCTGTGGCTGACTCCGTTCCGTGGAACGGCTTCCCACCAAGGTTAGTGTAATCCTTGCAAACTTGGCGAAATCGACCCTAGGCGCCTGCACTACTGGGCCAACACTAACTTCAGGATTGTGAATTGCCCCTTGCACTTCTCTAAGCATGTCTCTCATGAGGTTAGTAAACATAGCCCTCATGTCAGCAGCATTCCCTTGGTTGGTCCCTCTACCAGCACCCCTCGTCTCTCGGCTCATCGTCAATCTGAAAAAGGGAAACGATTAACGACCCCATAGTGGTGCTAGTGCAGTGCGACTTCATCTTTATACTACTAATAGTATATATATATAGCTTTTGAAAACCAAAGTAATCACAAATACGCGCTCTCATATACGTACTAACTCTCCTTAGTGTCTTTCCCTAGGTTAACTACGCAACCTAGAGCTCTGATACCAAGTGTGATGGCCCTCCTCGCACCAACCGACATTTCCTCCAATAGTGCGCTGTACACATGTCCAGTTAGCACGGAACGGGTCGTCAGAAGGAAAAGGAAGAAGAAAATGAACATACAAAGAACCTGTAGGATGTCTCACATCGCATGGAATAAAATATAATAGTAGTAACATACTTGACATAAAACAGGTGAGACAGTGCATAAGCTGATAAGTAAAATCAACATCAACATCAGAGCAGCGGAAATCCAAATACAGCTTATTACAACTTTCCAGATTTACTGTCTCTAACAAAAGAAAGCTAAAGTAGAAGATGCACCACCAATGCCCAAGCAGTGATCTTCAACAACACAGGGAGAATACTATATATATTACGTGGAAGCCTCCTGCTCGTCTCCGGATCATCTACCCGTGCATCACCAGCTAACCTGTCTCTAGTCTGCTCGTGTGAGCACCCAGAGTAATAAGAGGAGACATAAAACTCTGGGTCAGACATAAAGCCTGGTATGAGCGATAAGCATCTAAACAGAATAATAACAGGTATACTAAACCATACCTGAACCTGGACCTGCAACCAAAGAGTTAGTACCACATACGGTACAATACTCTAAGGTGCCATAATAAAGAGTGTAAGGATACGAGGGTGGGGTGTGCATGTCATAATGATAGCAAACAAATCAACCATAACAACCATCCTCACATCTCTCACTCAGTGCGTAAAGCATACGATATCTACTACTTTGGAACACTAGACAAATTGAGGTAACGACGAATCCCGACTTGTAGAAACCCTGCTATGACCAAGCTAAACACATGGAGTCATGACCAAACATTTCAATGACCCACCACATTGGTCGTAGCCCTTGGTCCTACCAATGCCATAATGGCCCTGAATCTGCCTTCGTACCTCCTACCATAGTGGTCCAAAGCTATAGACATCGATAAACCCTTAACACGCGTCCCGCAGCAAAGCCCAATCATGAAGCGAACTCGTTGATTCCCATCTGGATCTTGAGCTCTAGCTTCTCATTTGGACTTCCTTTGCATCTCGGGTTTGGTCGAATTGGAGTGGGTCTTCAGAAGAGTTGTCGCGCAGTAGCAGCCCTAGAATTTGGTTCGGTTCGGTAGTCATTACCCTCGTCGGTTCGGTTCGGTCCTCCTTCCTTGTCATATTTCCATTCGGTTCGGGTCGGGTACTTCACTTCGGGTCGGGTCGGTGTCCTCCTCCGGGTCGGGTCGGGTTGCTGTCTTCCTTCCAGTTCATGCTCCTTCTCCGATCAGCTCCCTCGTTTTCCATCTACTCCGATCCGATCCCTTCGCCTTACCCCAGTCGTAGCCTTCCATTACTGAGCCGATCCGATCTGGCCTCCATTATTCTTCCGATCCGATCCCCATGTCCACTCCCACTCTAAGTAAACGACCTTCCTTTTTGCCAAGTCTCTTATGTGACAAACTCCAGTTCGGGTTGGGTTTTCTTGCCCAGTTCACACATCCGATCCGAGCCCTCATCCGATCCGATCCGAAGCCCTGCACAACTTTCTGCGACTTTTTCCAGCAACTTGTTTACGCAATTCGACGACGTTTTCGACAAATATAACTATACTAATCAATCACAAATCATCTCAAACAGTCATAACAACATAGCAAACTAACCACAAACACCACAACAATGAATTTACATGTCAAAATGGATCAAATGTGCCCAAAATTCCCTTATTTTCCCTTAAGCATGATTAAATAAAACTAATCATAGAATTAACAAAACTCAATCAAATTAAACCAAATTCCTACCAGAGGTATAAAACATTATTTAAGAATTTCTAAACATTTTCCAGAATTTATTAGTGTATAAATCCGCTAATCCTCACTAATTACCCTTAATTACCGTAATTAGTGCAAAAACTATGCAAATCACTCACCTTGGCCACAAATGAAACACCAAATCTGAAATACTCTCTGTTTGGGTCGAATTCCTATGTATAGCAGCAGCCCCAACCTTGCTCTGTTGCTATTTGACCTTGTTTTGATGTAGTTTAGTCTTAATCTTCACTAAAAATGTGTTTTGGAGTGGTTTTAGAGGATGGAAGCCATTTCTAAGGTCTCAAGAAGGTTTGTGGCGGCTCAAAACTGAAATGAAAGTGATTTCCTAACACTAATCAGTCCTCCTATACCTCTAAACCCGAAATTCCCCTCTGCGCCTAGCTGCTAATCACCCAGTTAAGCCCAATTAAGTTGTTTTTCACCATCTGAAACTTGTTTCAGCCATATCTCCCAAACGGTGAGTCCGTTTGGCTAATGTGACCACTCTACGGAAAGAGAAACCATCATCCGGAGCCAATGGAAGTGGTTTTAGGTCAAAATTCCTTTCCAGTCAAAAGTTATGGCCAAAATAGTGCCAACTATGGGTAAAATGGTCATTTAAAAATCGGGAAAAATCATGAACATGGGAAATGACCCCAATAGTCCTTTCCCAAAGTTACATGACCATATGACTTCGTATGTGAAAGAAATAAATATCCTACGATCCTATGATGCGTAGAATACGGGTCGTTACATTTTATCAAACTATGAATCCCTTTTTTAAAGATTCGTCTTTTACATTAAAATATAGTTCCTTATGCGAACACAATTTATTATACAATGAATCTTTTTTCTAATGTATCAAAAATGTAAATTTGAATGTCAAAACATTCTCAATGTTTCATTTACGTTAAAAGTGTAAATTCCAATGCCAATACATTTTATTTCAAAATGCTTTATTTTTCATGATGTATATACATTAAAAATGTAAAATTTCATATCAATACATTTCTTTTTCACATATGTTTATTTTTAATGTTGCATTAAGAAAATAACGATGAGGGGAAGGCATTGAAAATGAATGCAACTACTCGTAAAGAATTTATTAATTGATGAACGTTACACTTTGAATAGGCAAGGAAAGTATTAAAGCGGACATCTCAACATATTATTAATAAATCTCATTAATAACGTCTTAATTTTATTTAAAAACTTATTATTATTATTATTATTATTATTATTTAATACTGGAATTTTTTTCTAATAATTTTTCTGAAATAAAATTTTTAAATTGGTTCCAAAATTCCGGGTTGTTCCAATCGCCCCCACTTAAAATCTTTTCACCCTCGAAAAGGAACGGAGCTAAAAATTGTTTAATTACCCAACTCAACTTTAAATTTTCATTTATTGGATTCAATAATTTTATTAGTTGATTTAATATTCACACAACACAATCATCAATCAATTGGTTGTTTAAATTTTCAAATATATATAGTTTTTATATATTAAAAATCATATTTTCTAAAATCTAATTATATATAGTTACAAATATGTTAATTGTAAACATTTCACTCTGAACTCATTCTAGGGCATTTCTAACCCCATCTCTAATGAGTTTTCTCATTCTAGGATACTACTGATCCTATCTCTAATGAGTTTTCCTATTGGATATTACTAATCCAACCTCTGATGAGTCTTTGTTTAGTTCTAACGAATTATACCCCAAAGATTTGAGCTAACTAGAGCTCTGATACCAACTGTAACGACCCGCAAATTCCCGCCCTTTGAATCGACCATAAACCACACAGGTCTGACCCAAAAGGTGAAAATCTACGAATACATTAACTTTGGGCATACAACACATTACAACAGATAACAGAAGACTTTTATAACACTATAATAAATGTTACATCAGAGTACAGAATATACATATCAGAGTACATTGGAATATAATTACAGCGGAAGATAAGTACAAAAAAATGTAATATACTGCAACAGAAGAACACAGCGGAAGGCTCTCTATCTCTGGACACCGCTTTAAGCTTCAACCCAGAATCCTGTTTAATATATCTGCAAAAATAGCTACTCGACTGCCCGTGTGGAAAATATGGACACCCGAGTTTGCCAGTGGACAAACTACAGGTCAGTCATGGGACTGGTGTGAGAATTCTACTTAACCTATATAATATAATAAGGCTAATCACAGGACCACGCCACTTTCGCGGAACGGGTTTTCTCCTATGGATTGCCAGTGCATGACTAAAGTAAATCGTCAAAATAACGCAATGCTTTTTAGAAAAATGAAACCATTATAAGACCCAAGTCCCATCACACAATGCAACGCAAACCGGAGGATAGGGTTTTACCTTATAATGATCAAAAGATGCTTGATACGATAGACACAATATTATATAATAATAGTGTGCAACCAATTAGAAATACATTAATGTAAATGTATCAATCCTAGACGGCATGAGTGCCTCATCCCACTATGTCGCCATATATAGGTATACAATCAAAACCGCGTGATGTCGTATTGGAAATTTGGGTTTCCATCCGAGTCAAGGCTAGGGAAGAGATCCTTACCGATTCGAGACACTCTAGCAAATTCCCCAGGATTGGTACTCTGTCCAACCCTTGGATCCTGCAGGGCTGGTCCATACGTTAACGCTTAATGGATCGGCAATTCCTGAACACACGCTTCCCGGTCCTTTTGGACCTATAATACGGCCAGTGGCGATCGCATAAACCGAGGCCTCGAAAAATCCAACAACCACAATGAATAAATGCCAGCGCTGGTAGGTCCCTGGCACCACTCTAGCTAGAGAGAAACGTGTGCACTCCCTGCGTTCCCTTTTCCCGTTTTAGACTCTACTGGGCTGTGAGGCTCGCGAAGTCACGTTACACAAAGCTATGCCTAAATAGACTGTGCTTTGATCATCCCACAAGGCTATGCTTTGCAACAAAGCCTTGATCATTTGCATCTTGGCGTGCCACGTTGACATTTCACGCCATGCCATTCATAACTATTAATACACAACCTCTAAGGGTGTTAAGTAAGAGAATAAATTCTCCTCCACCAACGGTTGTATATTAATAGAAATCAATTTACATAAAATGAAATTCAACGTCAGACATGCATCCATTTATAAGCTTATGCTCTGGGTCTGAGCGAAAGCCAAACCCGTACAATCAACAAGAACGTCCGGATGATCACTACCATCAACCCATCAAGGTAGCTACTCCCATCAAGGCCAATAATAGCAATACAACCATCCGCCTTGAAGATCGTCGGTCTTCGACCGTCGTCTTCAACTCTTCTATTTGGATATCGCCTTATAATCATTTGAAATGAGATGGACTCGGTCTTTTCAAATGATTATCGTATATATATAAAGTTTTAAACCATTTCATATCATTAATAGTATTGAATAATGATTTGTCGTTATTCTTATTTATATTTGTGAATATAAATCATTTGGCGATAATATTAACATGGGTAACATGTCCCGTAAAGAATGAACTGTCTACCTAACACACACATTCATGTTTAATGTCTAATAAAATGTATTTTACCAATCATAGAAATATCATTCTTAATTTCATATTTTATTGCCAAATCTTATTTGTGTTGTGGAACGCAAATAAAAATTGTACTTTTCTTTCATGTTTATTTACATCGAGGGATGTAAATAAAAATACGTAACTTTTATTTCTAAGTTTTCATTTACAATAGAGTGTACAAATAGAAGACGCACTTTTATTTCTGTGACCTATTTGTATCGGAGAATACAAAAAAAAAAGGATGAATTCTATTGTCATATTGGTATTGGAAATACAAATATAAAGATGAACCTAAATCCTATGTTAATATTTGCGTTAAAGGACAACGTTAAAAGGCATTCATTTTCCTATATGTATTTGTGTTAAGAACACAAATATAGAAGTGATTTATTCCTATGTAATATTTTTATGTTAAGAATACACATGAAGAATGACTTCATTTTCTATGCAAATGTTTGTGGTAAAAACACAAATAAAAAGAGTGCTTTATTTTCTATGCAAATGTTCGCATAGTGAATGCAAATAAAAAGGATGTTTTTATTATCTATGCATACATTTGTGTTGAAACACAAATAAAAAGAACGACTTTATTTTCCTACGCAATACTTGCATTATACATGCGAGTAAAAAGAATGATTTTTATTTTCTTATGCAATATTTGCATTGTAAATGCAAGTATAAAAGATGATTTCTTTTCTTATGCAATACTTGCAATGTAAATGCAAGTATAAAAGATGATTTCTTTTCTTATGCAATACTTGCAATGTAAATGCAAGTATAAAAGATGATTTCTTTTCTTATGCAGTACTTGCAATAAAAATGCAAGTATAAAAGATGATTTCTTTTCTTATGCAATACTTGCAATGTAAATGCAAGTATAAAAGATGATTTATTTTCTTATGCAATACTTGCAATGTAAATGCAAGTATAAAAGATGATTTCTTTTCTTATGCAATACTTGCAATAAAAATGCAAGTATAAAAGATTAACTTCTTTTTAATGTGAATATTTGTGTTAAAAACACAAATAAAAAGTATGACTTAATTTGCTATGTAAATGTTTGTATAGTAAATGCAAACAAAAAGATTAACTTCTTAATCGAAAAGTGAAAATGATACTTTTACACCCTTTTCAAATTATATTTGTTTGCAAGAGAAAATGCAAACAAAATGTGTATTCTTTATAAATCGTGATTTATTCGCATTATGAATGCGGATAAAAAAGAAGTAAATTTTATTTCTAACATCTTGTTCGCATTGTGAATGCGAACAAAAAAAGTGAAATTTAGTTTGAAAGGTTTGTTTACATTGTAAATGCAAACAAAAGTAAGTTTTGATTCTAATGTTTGTTCGCATTGGTGGATGCAAAACAAAAAGCAAATTTCTTATTACAATGATTTTGTTCGCATTTGTGGATGCGAACGAAAAGTGAATTTTTAATCTTTATAAATTGTTCGCAATTGTGGATGCGAACAAATAGTAATTTTCTTATTTTTAAAAAGTTTGTTTGCACTTGTGCGTGCAAAATCAAAATCAAGTTTTATTCTCTCATTGTAAATTATAAATAGAAAGGTAAATTTTATTATCAAGTTTTATTTACATTATAAGACATAAATAAAAAGGTAAATTTTGGTTTCAAGTCATATTTGTGTTTTAAGAACACAAATGAAAATGTAAGTTTTTATTCCCATTCATGTCCACATTTTAAAGTGAAAATAAAAAGTAAAATTTCTGTTTCAAGTTTTATTTGTGTTTTAAGACACAAATGAAAATATAAGTTTTAAGTGTTAATTACATTATACAAATGTGAGCAAAATAAAAAGTAAACTTTGTTTACAATGTTATTTATATTATGCAAATAAAAATAAAAAGAAGATTTTGTTTCAGTTCATATTTACATCATATAAGTGTAAATAAAATAAAAAGTAAACTTTATTCCCAATGTTATTTACAATATAAAATGGAAAACAAAAGTAAACTTTGTTTCCAAGTTCTATTTGTGTATTGAGAACACAAAAAAAAAAAATGTAAGTCTTTATTTCATTCATATCCATATCATGAAGTGAAAATAAAAAGTAAATCTTTGTTTCAAGTTTCATTTACATTCTGAAAATGTAAATAAAGCAAAAGTAAATTTTGTTTCAAGTGTCATTTACATTATGAAAATGTAAATAAAATAAAAAGTAAATTTTGATAATTTCTATTTTTGACATTTTTTTTTCAAAGTAAACTTTTTTTTAACTTTATTTATTTAATATTTTGTTCGCATTGAAAAATGTAAATCAAATATAATCTTTGGTAAATTTCTATTTTTGTAATCTAATTTCACAATTTACAAATGTCAAGTTTCACGTCACATACTCAACGTTCAATTACAACGGTTTTTGTTTAACCATTGACCAATATCACAAGTGACAAATTTGGCGTCACGAAACTAATAACAAGAATAGAGATTTTTGTCTTAACCATTTCTAATTACGCAGAATGTCCAATTCGGTGTCATTTGAATAAATACACAAAAATAGAGATTTTTGTTCTAATTAATTTCTAACATCACGAAAGGTAAAATTTGGCGTCATGTAAGCATATAAACAAAAATAGGAATTTTGTTTATAATTAAATCATCACAAGATTGTAAACTTTGGTGTCAACATATTCTTTTATTTTGAATTGAAAAGTAAATCAATTCAGATCTAAGCAAGGTTTTGACATGCAAATGGTGACAAACATTTTCTATTTTGAATTGAGAATTTGTCAATTCAATTCTAAACTAGATGTATAAATAATATCAAACATTTTCTTTTATTTGAATTGGAAATTTGTCCATTCAATTCTAAATAAGGTGTATAACATAGAATAAGTGACAATCACATGGATCTAGACTATTCATTGCAAACACAGAATCAACCATCACAAATATGATCATACAAAACAGATCTAAAGTATACAAATATAAATAAATAGAAATAAATAAATTTATTAATTATTTTAAAATTAGAGATATCTTACATTCGTTGCGAATTTGTCAAAATCTCAACTGCTTAGAATTGTCCCTTTTGCAGTCTATGATTGTAGAGCTTCGTCGTACGATTCCTTTTCTGTTCAAGTTTGCTCCATCGCCTAGATTTCAATTTTACGATTCCAACAGATCCGGAATCACGCGATTCCGTGCTCGTATGGAAAAAGATACGATGATTAATTACATATTTTAATTAATTAATAAATTTAAAACTCTTTTTATTTGAAAATCTCACCTTGTCTGGATTGATGAAGACAAGAAATAAGCGACCATCTTAAGCAGTGAATTTGAAATTGAAAATCCTTTATTTTTGGGAAGGAGGCTGGACAAAATTTGAAGAAGAAGAGGATACCATGAAGTTTAGGGAAGAGGAGGCTGATAAAAGTAGTAAGACATTTTATGTAGAAAGGAGGAAGAAGATCTAAAATTTACAGAAGACAATAGTAGAGAAGAAGAAAAATAATGAGAAAGGAAATTAAGAAAGATGCGTTATTTATTTCTCATTTATGTCCCTTCACATGTTGTACGATACAAAAGAAATAAATTAGATGAGGTGGCGTATTTATCTCATATTCAAAATTCAAAAGTAATTGATTGAGAAAACGAGATAATTGGAATATAGACTAAAGATAATGGCAGGTTATAAATGGTAAGGGAAAACAACCATATGAGATGGTAGGTAGAAATGAGAAAGTAGTGGTAGGTGGAACTTTTAAAAGGGATGATACATGAAATGGGGACAAAAGATAACTATGATATAAATCAAAGGAGGGACCCACCCTTAATATCTTTAACTACCATGCACAAAATTTAAACTCATTTGTACATATGGTTCTCTTTCTAAAACCATTGATTACACATTTTTTTTTTATTATTTAGGAATTCCAATTTGTCTAAACATTAAATTCTAAATTTCTATTTCTAGGAAGAAAATAAAGGGTTGTCATCTAATTATACCAACTCATATTATTTTTTGTAAAGACCCGCAAATTCCCACCCTTTGAATCGACCATAAACCACACAGGTCTGACCCAAAAAGTGAAAATCTACAAATACTTTAACTTTGGGCATACAACATATTAAAACAACAACAGAAGACTTTTATAACATATCATCATATAATGTTACATCAGAGTACAGAATATACATATCAGAGTACATTGGAATATAATTACAGCGGAAGATAAATACAAAAATGTAATATACTGCAACGGAAGAACACAGCGGAAGACTTTCTATCTCTGGACACAGCTTTAAGCTTCAACCCAGAATCCTGTTTAATATATCTGCAAAAATAGCTACTCGACTGCCCGTGTGGAAAATATGGGCACCCGAGTTTGCCAGTGGACAAAACTACAGGTCAGTCATGGGACTGGTGTGAGAATTCTACCTAACCTATAAAATATAATAAGGCTAATCACAGGACCACGCCACTTTCGCGGAACGGGTTTTCTCCTATGGATTGCCAGTGCATGACTAAAGTAAATCGTCAAAATAACGCAATGCTTTTTAGAAAAATGAAACCATTATAAGACCCAAGTCCCATCACACAATGCAACGCAAACCGGAGGATAGGGTTTTACCTTATAATGATCAAAAGATGCTTGATACGATAAACACGGTATTATATAATAATAGTGTGCAACCAAATTGAAGGACATCAAAGTAAATGTATTAATCCTAGACGGCATGAGTGCCCCATCCCACTATGTCGCCATATATAGGTATACAATCAAAACCGCGTGATGTCGTATTGGAAATTTGGGTTTCCATCTGAGTCAAGGCTAGGAGCGAATTCCTTACCGATTCGAGACACTCTAGCAATGCCCAGGATTGGTACTCTGTCCAACCCTTGGATCCTGCAGGGCCGGTCCGTCCCCGTGTTGGTACTCTGTCCAACTGGTGCAATGGACTGGATTAGTTATTCCTGAACACACGTTTCCCGATCCTAACGGATTTCTGATTGGCCACAATACGACCAATATACCTGAGGTACCTCAAATCCAACAACCACATAAGTAAAATGTCAGCCAGTTTAAGCACCGACACCACTTCTAGCTAGAAAGAAACGTGCGCACTCCCTGCGTTCCCTTGCTCCGTTTTAGACTCAACCGGGGTGTGAGGCTCGCGAAGTAACGTATTACACAAAGCTATGTCCATACCAGACTATGCTTTGATCATCATACAAGGCTCTGCTTTGCAACAATAAGCTTTGTTCAATTGCAACTTGGCGTGCCACATCAACAACTCATATCATGCGATTGGTAATTATTTAACATACAAAAGGGTGTTAAGCAAGAGAATAAATCCTCCGCCACCATGCATTTATATATTAAATAAAAACCGATTTAATTACATGAAATAAATTTCAATGTCAGGCATGCTATCCATTTACAAGTCCGTTCTGGGTCTGAACGAAACAACGTATCCGTCGATCTCCAGTACGTCTGGAAGATCATCACTTTTACCTTGCCTTGGGGGATCAGTCCCAATTCAAGATATTAGTCACCATCAACCAAACGATGTGAAGCTCTCAGGTCTTCAGTCACCGTCTTCATCTTCGACTCTTGATCGTCGTGATGATTATTCAGAATGGGTTAGACCCGGTCTTTCTGAATAACTCGCGTATTTGTAATTAAAATCAATCATACGCCACATTCCAACTTTGAATATCCTTTTAAATAAAAATTATTATTTATGTTAAAAGGTTCTCATTAATTTTATCAAAGATAAAATAAATTACATTTTAATCTTTCTAAAAAGATGTATTAATATTCCAATTTTGATTTTCAATTTATAAAATAGATTTATAAATTTCAAATAGTAATTTCAATGTAAATTGGATTAAAGGATAAATGTTATTTAAAACATCGTCCACTACAAATCCAATCTACATATCAATTACCAACCATAATTGTTAAGATCTAATAATCTTAAATAAAAGATTTATCTTAAAGATATTAATTCATTACTATATAAAAAACACATTTTAAAATAATCCATAAAATATTCTATATATAAAAGATTATGAATGTAGAATATTCTTTATAATACAAAATCCTTTATTTTACAAAAACCCTTTCATTATATAAAAATTCTTTATTTAAAAAGAAATTCTGCATTGGAATGCGACTCAACCATGTACCATATAATTTGGGTCATATGGGTTTCATACATTTCATGTATAGGGTAATAACAGGAAATAATCCTCAATCCATCCATTAACAACCAGAGTGACAATGTCAACTGTGTGAGCATTAAAATAAAACAATAACGCTCATCGCAGCCTGTCGATCAATCGATAGACATATAATAACATTGGGATTTGTGTCAGTCAAGTATCGTCCCAATACCCGTGTGGGGTTTTCAGCCAACAAACAAATAATAAATTATTTGTGCACTTGGGCGATGTGTAAAAATAATCGACCCAATCACATAAACAAGTCGGATGACTTGTAAATGGAAGTGTAATATTCAATCTTGAATATACTAACATCACATTTAACACATCAAAATACAACATCACAGGCAAATATTTCAATACTCTTTATTATGAACATATGACCATAAAAATCGTGACTTTTATTTATTTACCAAAAATACATATTTTTGGTCTCATTCATTTTAATGACAAAATGAATATTTGACTTCATTATTTTTAATGTATAAAGATATACATCCTTAATTCATTCTTTTTAATGTATGAAAACATACATTTTAAATCCATTCTTTTTCTCAACATAAACAAATATGATGATTTTGTTTCTTAACTTCTAATGCAACAAAATGAGAATTTTGTCTAATCCTTTTCAATGAATAAAGATGTCTATTTTTACTTCATTCATTTTAATGTGCCAAAAATGTCCATTTTGTCTAATTCACTTTTAATATACAAAAAGAGTATTTTGTTTTAGTCGCTTTTCTTATGCATAAAAAAAATGTTTATTTTTAATTAACTTTTTTTTATGACACCAAGTGTTCATTTCTAATTAGTCCTTTTTAATGACACAAAATGTTCATGTCTAATTAATCCTTTTTAATGACACAAAATGTTCATTTTTAACTAATCCTTTTTAATGACACAAAATGTTCATTTTTAACTAATCCTTTTTAATGACACAAAATGTTCATTTTAACTAATCCTTTTTAATGACACAAAATGTTCATTTTAACTAATCCTTTTAATGACAAAAAATGTTCATTTTCTAATTCACTGACATGTTAACTCAAAATGACAATTTAAATTCACTAATCAAGTCTTGACAAGAATGTTGTTCTTTTTCATTTACAATAGAAAATGAAAAAAAAAAAAAAAAAAGATTCACATGTCTTGTTCTTTTATTTACCATAGAAATACCAATAAAATGATCAACATATTCTGGTCTTTTCATTTACAAAAGAAGTTGTAAATAAAGTGGTCCTCATATTTTTACTCTTTTCATTTACAATAGGAGTTGTAAATAAATGCTTCTCATGTTCTTGTTCTTTTTATTTTCTATCGCACCAAAAATGTCGATAAAAATGAATCACTAACATTGTCTATTTTTATCGCACCAAGAATGTCGATAAAAATGAACCACTAACATTGTCTATTTTTATCGCACCCAAAATGTCGATAAAAATGAATCACTAACATTGTCTATTTTTATCGCACTAAAAATGTTGATAAAAATGAATCACTAACATTGTCTATTCTTATCGCACTAAAAATGTCGAATAAAATGAATCACTAGCATTGTCTATTTTTATCGCACCAAGAATGTCGATAAAAATGAATCACTAGCATTGTCTATTTTTATCGCACCAAGAATGTCGATAAAAATGAATCACTAACATTGTCTATTTTTATCGCACCAAGACTGTCGATAAAAATGAATCACTAACATTGTCTATTTTTATCGCACCAAGAATGTCGATAAAAATGACAACATTAACCATTCTATTTTCACCGCGTCCAAAATGATGATAAAATATTCAACATTAACAATTCTATTTTTACCGCATTCAAAATGACGATAAAATATTCAACATTAACCATTCTATTTTTACCGCATTCAAAATGACGATAAAATATTCAATATTAACAATTCTATTTTTACCTACTATAAAAAATGTAAATAAATATATTTCTAAATTCTATTCTTTTTATTTACATAACTGATTAACCTGTTTTACTCTTTTTCTATTACAAAGAAAATGTAAACAAAGTGATTAACATGTTTTACTCTTTTTCTATTACAAAGAAAATGTAAACAAAATGATTTACATATTTTACTCTTTTTCTATTACAATGAAAATGTAAACAAAATGATTTACATATTTTACTCTTTTTCTATTACAATGAAAATGTAAACAAAATGATTTACAAAACTTTGTTTCTTTTCTTTCACCATATAAACATCAATAATGTGGATAACATATTTTTAGCCTTATCATTTACAAAGGAAGGTGTAAATAAATGATTAACCTATGTTGCGATTTAAAAATATGATCTTTTATATTTTACAAAGTAAAAATATCAACTTTACTATTTTACAATGTAAAAATATCAACTTTACTATTTTACAATGTAAAAATATAATCTTTTCTATTTCGCAATGTAAAAATATGACTTTTTCTATTTTGCAATGAAAATGATAACTTCTTCTATTTTAAATATAAAAAGATGGTCTTTTTATTTTCATCGTCAAAATTTCATCTTTTTGTTTCCAATATAAAAAGATTGTCTTTTTATTTCTTTTTATCACATCTAAATGTGTTCATTTATTTACAAAGAAATGTAAATAAAAACTTGTTCTTTTATATTTGTCCTTTTATTAATAACAGAAATGTAAATAAAAACTCTTTTTATTTTTAGGACAAAAAGAAATTCATTTGTGTACATGTTCTAAAAATAGAAGAGGATTTTATTTGTTTTACAAGTTCTAATCCAATCTTAACATATATATATATACTGAATAAAATATGTTATGATCTCATTTTAGATCCCATTTCTCCAACCGCAAATAAGATATATATAAATCCAAGCGGATTTTGCAAATCATGTACAACAATCATTCAACAAACAACAATTATCACTCCAAACAACACCCAACATTTCAGGTCAGAATTAAACGATCAAACAAATTTTTTTTAAATGCAAGAAAATAATTTATAATGAATTAAACAAATAAAATTAGAATCCTCACATTGAATTTTTGGCCAAAATTTTACTGTCTCCTTTTCAGCTGCGGTCTGCGCCATCGCGAAGCTCTTAATTTTGTGATTCCAACGCAATTTACGGTTCGTCAAACGGACCTCGTATGAAAGAGTTATGAATTTTTAAAGATCGGGTAATTAAATAATTAATTAATATTCGTGAAAATACCTAAAAATTTCACTGTCTCAGAATTGGACAAAATTAGTGTCCACGCGTCCATCTCGTCGCCACGATCCCAACGCACCTGAAATCGTCGATTTTCGACTTCGTATGAGTGAGTTATGCAATTTCAAAGTTCTGGAAATTAATTAAATAATTTAAAAATAAAATAGAAAATACCCTCAGCCCATTGACCGAAAAACACTGTTCACCGCCGAACTTTGACCGCACTTTGCCGCTGCCTCAGGCCACCTGACGCCACGGGACCACCGCCAATGTCTTCGTCTTGGCGAGACGCACCACACCAGAAAGAGCCGCCCCTAAAGCTTCTCCGATCATCGGGAAATCGCCTAGAAAGAATTTCGCCTCGCGGGTCCCACAGGCCGCCTCACACCTCCAAACTGCCTGAAATTTTCTGAGCATCTTCGTCTTGCGTAGACGAAGAACTTCCGTGTTCGTGACTTCGTCCAATTCTTCCTCGATTCACGGGAATTTCTTGATTTACGTTTTGAGCTTCTGAATTTCGAAAACAGCGAGCTTTAAGACGAGATTCCGGCGAATCCGAGCGCTGTTTGACAAAACCGACTACACCATTAGCTTTGTATCGTCGAGACCTTCGAGAAAACATATAATTTGCTATGGTTTGAAGAGATTTTATTTTTTATGAATTTTAGAGGAAGAGGGAGCCGCCATGGAAATTGAGAAAAAATGATGGAAAAGAGAGTGGCTGCTGTGTATTTCGAATTTCAGCCCTAAAACTTAGAAAAAAGATAATATATACCATGGGTTTAATTTTGGTTTGGGCCCAAATATCATTATGTGCCCAATTACCCAATTTTCAACTGTTTTCTTCAATTCAAAAATTCTTATAAATACATGCTGATTTCAAAATTAATAAATTTTTAAACATAATTATTTCAGGTCATTACGAACCCAACGAACCTGATTTCGTAATTTTCCGATTCCGTATGAATTTATTATGAATTTCCGAAGTCTGAAAATATGCTATATTTCCACTGTAAAAATTATACAGGCCACAAAATAATTCCAAAAATTATAAATTTTATAATTTTACCTTAATTTAATATTCCGAATCCATAGAAACTAGTTTCGTCGAATTCGGAGTTCGTTTGCAAAAATTCTATTTTTCAGGTGTATATTTTAATATTTAAAAATACCAAAAATAGTGGAATTTTTCCGAAACTCAAAAATATAAGTTCTTATAGTCATTTTATATGTAAACAACATTCTAAAACCAATGGAGATGGTTTCGGGTCCTAATTCCTTATTCTGCAAAATTTAGCATTTTGGCCCTTATAAATTTCATAGCGACCTTTCTAAATATTGAATTGGCCATAACTTTTGATTCCCGTTATGAAATTTCGATTTTTCGGATTCGTTGGAAATATATTTTTAAATAGATTCTAATATTTTTGGTTTCACTAAAATCCGTTAAATTTTGCATCCTGTACGGTCAGTCAAAGTTCAAGTTTGACTTTTCAAACTACCGCGTTATTTCTAACTCTTTTTATAATAATAATTAAATCATTCATTCTAACTTCGATTTGAATCAAATTTGTGATCATTATTATTTAAATAAATTATTTTATATTGTCAAAATTCATTAAAATTTTCTAAAACAAAATTTTTAAATTGGTCCTGATTTTGCGGGTTGTTACATTTTTTTACTACGATATATAAACAATAGGTATGAAATTTCAATTAAATACATATATCATTATTACTGCAACCAACATTGCTAAGATACACATCTATATTACTTTTCAATTTTCGAAATGTATAATATTAACGTTTCAGTATTTAATGAACCTATTCAAAAATTCAAAGAAAAACATAGGGAGAGAGAGAAAACGGGAATGTAATTAATGCTTGATCTTATTGTTTAATGCCAATTGTTAGAAAGTTTATAACTTTGTTTGCATGTAAACGTTAATATTTAATAAATGCACATTTTCTATCTCTCCAACATGTAAATGTTAATATTAAACAAATATACGTTTTCTATTGTTAAAACATTTTTATTACGTTAAAACGTTTTATCAAACTATGAATCTCTTTTTTAAAGATTCGTCTTTTACATTAAAATATAGTTCCTAATGCGAACACAATTTATTATACAATGAAACTTTTTTCTAATGTATCAAAAATGTAAATTTGAATGTCAAAACATTCTCAATGTTTCATTTACGTTAAAAGTGTAAATTCCAATGCCAATACATTTTATTTCAAAATGCTTTATTTTTCATGTTGTATATACATTAAAAATGTAAAATTTCATATCAATACATTTCTTTTTCACATATGTTTATTTTTAATGTTGCATTAAGAAAATAACGATGAGGGGAAGGCATTGAAAATGAATGCAACTACTCGTAAAGAATTTATTAATTGATGAACGTTACACTTTGAATAGGCAAGGAAAGTATTAAAGCGGACATCTCAACATATTATTAATAAATCTCATTAATAACGTCTTAATTTTATTTAAAAACTTATTATTATTATTATTATTATTATTATTATTTAATAGTGGAATTTTTTTCTAATAATTTTTCTGAAATAAAATTTTTAAATTTGTTCCAAAATTCCGGGTTGTTACAATAAACAAGTATAAACACTCATGCATATGCAATATGAAAGGTGACTGAGCCTATCTAATGCCTAATGTGTGTAAATGCATCCACGAGCAATCACTAGCAACCACTTGCAGCCACTTGCAACCATCAATCATAACATGTCTCAAACACATGTTTACACCCAATTGTTCCTATCTAAAGATATAGTCGAATGATAGAAGCAAGTAAAAACTTTGTGCCCATTAGGCAATGTCAAAACTGGAAATCTACGCCACCTATATCCTGATTAGGAGAAGAACTCCCTAAGCATCAGCCCCGAAGACCGAAATCAACATCAGAATGACACCCAAAGAATTGCTCAACCCAACCAATATATATGATCCTAGGAAACTAAGCATGATGGACTCCTATTAGGTCACAAGGAAATCCCTTTCTAAGACCAACCCGTATCCTATAAAACCCAAAAAGTTTAGTCCACCCGACGGACATCTTCAAGCCCCAACATATATTACTTACGGACGTGTCATACTCCCTATGAGGTTCGCAATAGAAATAGGATTGAGAATAGGACGAGAGGATATACACAAAAGATAGCATGTGAGTAAGCTCTACAGGAAAAGAGGGATCAAGGATATACTCTTAAAAAGAGATATAATGCGCGAATCTAGTCTTCAATCTTCTAAGTCGCATTTCCTTGAGCTTAACTCCATTGTGCTTTGACCGTCTTTAACTTCACAATTTTGTAGCTTCTTAATTCTTGTTTCCAAAATATGAGTTGGAACCTATTTCACTGTTGCCTCTCGTTCCTCTTTCATTTATTCTCCCCCTAGTATACACGGCTCAAACATAACTGCATACTCATGGTTTCATGCAAACTCTCCAAAATTCACTAGTGAATCTTGGATCTCATCCACTTACTATCAGGTATTCCACGCAAAAGAACTATCTCTTGGAAATAAACGCCAACCATGTTGCCAAATGTACTTACTAAGGTGATTCTCTACAACTCATACATAAGAGAAATGACCCATCCGCCTTAGTGGCGAACATTAGTTGAGCGGATTACGAATTACCAATAAATGTGTCAAGAGATTCTTGGTAACAAATCATGATAGAACCCTAAAAGTTACATGCAACTTCGAGGGTATTACCGAGACAAGTCAAGAGTCTAACTACCCTCTTTTCAAAATCGAGAAGGTCACCCTTACTGGATAACCACTCCATTGCTAGAATCAACCCATAGCCCAAAACATAAACATTACTTCTAGACTCAACACTTAGCATAGACATTCTGAAATCCAAACAAGTCATGAATAAATGAGCCGATTTCTCCAACAGGACTTGAGACAAAAATGGGATCCTATACTATGCTAGTACCAAGGTGTAGAGACTCAACTTTTGAAGCAGAATTAAAAGGATGCGATGTGCAAAAACAAAGTTCTAGTGGGATGATAGAAAGGAAAAGCTAAACTTTTAATAGAAACGTTACCATTCTCTTAGGTACGGTAGTAGTGAGAGCATTCAATTGCCCTCTCGACGATCTTGTCCCTTGCCCTATAATACTTAACTACATGTCCCTTCTCACTAAAGATACTCTCTCTTGTCATGGGTTTTATTATTTTTTCACTTTGGCCTCTTTCCTCTCACCTTTTTCCTCCTTCGTGGATTAAGCTATAACAACTAGTTTCTTGTTCTTACTGTCCTTGTATAGTTTGTTGACAAGTCTCTCGAAGATACCTCCAACGCACGGCACTCTACCCAACTTGAAATAAGATTAGACGCAGATGGAACTACCACGGCTACAAACGGAGGTTGGGCACTCCTTTGCCCTCCGACATGTGTCGGATGCCTATGAAACTATGGTGAAAAGAGAGAGAAGAGATTTCAAGAGAGAATCAAAAGATAAAGCATATGGCTTTGGAGAATACGCCTTTTAATCAAAACAAAATTTTCTTGAAAATTTGCTTCTTTGTAAATGTTTTGAAAACCAGTTCAGAAGGTTTTTGAAAACTTTTGCCCAGTCTGGTAACCACCTGGCTCTGATACCAAATGTGACACCCCACATCTGTTAAGGTCACTCACAAAGGGAATGCCTTAACTTCAATGGAGTATTATGGGTACTGGAACAGAAATATTACAAGACAGACATATATAAAACAGCGGAAAATAAAGTGGAAGTACTTCAAATCATTTATTAAATATAAATGTTTACAAGAAAAGCCCATCAACTTCCAATACCCAATTTCATAGTTAAAATATCTGTATTGTTCAAAAACAAAGAAGCATAAAAACAAACTGCGGTATTCCCCAATAAAGCAAAGTAAGCCATAGCCAAGAGAAATCCAAGCCATACATGAAAGAGCCTTGGAGCTTAGTAAGATCCGAACTAAGCTATATTCCCACCCTGTGAACCTGAGGGGGGGAGGGAAATGGAAGAAAAAGAAGCAAAACAAAACGGGTCAGTCTTAAAGACTGAGTAAGTCCTAGTGACTTTCAGCATAAAAATAAGTAAAGATAACATGGCATGAATAAACTGAAAGTAAACATAAGCATGATGACAAGGTAGGCAAGATAAAATAAGATAACAAGATAAACTATGATAACAAGATAAACTAAGGTAACAAGATAAACTTCGGGCACGATGAAACAAGTATAACATCCCATAATTCCTATCAAGTATCCCACCGCATGGTTTCTATCAAGAATAACATCGCAAGGTTTCTAAGCTTTGCCATTAAAACGATATATGTTTGCTCTGCACCACCTAATTAACATCCTCATAAGTGTCTTACATGGAATGATCTGTAGTCCTACTAGTATCCTAACTAGTGTCCTGTGTAACAAGGATCCGTACCCCCTACTAGTGTCCCAACTAGTAGCCCGTGTTTGACACGACCCGAACTTCCCCGTGAAGGAAAGCGCGGATAGCGTTGAGAACAGGACAAAATAGAACGCAAACAGAAGAACATTTCATTGTTATTACAACAATTCCATCAGATACAAGAATATACAGAGTATAAATGAATAAATTACATTCGATAAATATCAGAGATTACAATAAATTACATAGCAGCGAAAAAATATACAAAACACAACTAGAAGTGATACACGGATACAGAGCTTTCCGAGCATCGTTCCAGCTGTTAATCAGGACCCTGTGAATATAAATCTGCAAAACCAAAACTACTAGCTGCCCGTGTGGAAAATAGGGGCACCCAGAGTTTAGGTTAAAACAATAAACTCCAGGTCAGTCATGTGACTGGTGTGAGAACTAAAACAGTTAGTTAAAACTTTACTTTAAAGATAGTAATTCAAGGGACCACGCCATATAACACGGAACGGGTTTCCTCCCAAGAATACCAGTGCATAGAATAAACAGCGCAATGCTTTTTCGAAAAATGAAGCTATTATAAGACCCAGGTCCCATCACACAATGCAACGCAAGCCGGAGGATAGGGTTTTCCCTTATAATAGCCAAACATGCTTGATACGTTTAAAACAAATCATTTGATACTATAATAAGTGTATAGTGTCAAAACAATTTCAATCATAAATATCAATCATAGACGGCATGGGTACCATATATCATGTCGCCGTACTAGTTCTACAATTAAAACCGCAATACACGTATTGGAAATTGGATTTCCGTCATGAGCCGAGGCAAGGGGCAAGCTCCTCTCCGCGTTCGAGACACTCTAGCAAATGCCTCAGGACCCCACTATGATCCTTGGATCTTCAGGGCCGATCCTCTCTTACTTTTGAGGATTAGTTATTCCTGAACACACGTTTCCCGGTCCTTACAGACCTATATCCGAGGCGCCTCATATCCAACAACCACACAGGTGAAAAGTATATAAATGTCAGGGCTGGTAGGTCACTGACACCACCCTAGCTAGAAAGAAACGTCGTGCTCTCCCTGCAGTCGCTATCCCGTTTTTGACTCATACCGAGGTGTGAGGCTCGCGAATTCACGTTATACACAAAGCTACGCCACACAGGCCGTGCTTTGATCATCAACCACAAGACTTTGCTTTTCAACAGAAGCCTTGATTAATTGCCACTTACGCATGCCACATTGGCAATTCACTCCATGCGACTGATGTCCATCGATATACAACCTCTGAGCTCGTACGTCTCAGAGAAGGGCGTTAAGCAAGAGAATAAATTCTCCGCCGCCAAACATATGTATATTTAATAGAGATCAATCAACACAGAATAAAATCCAATGTCAGACACACAATCCATTTACAAGTTCGTTCTGGGTCTGAACGAAACCGGAGGCACTTTCCTCGCATATCCATCCATCTCCAAGTACGTCTGGACGATCACCAACTGATTCCCTCATCCTGGGTGTACAGCCCAATCAAGATCATCAGTAATCACCCAAACGATGTGAAGACTTCCGGTCTTCAACCACCGTCTTCATCTTTGACATCTCGTCGAATCGATTATTCAGAATGGGTATAAACCCGGCCTTTCTGAATTACCCACGTATATGATAAACAAATGTTACCCAAACACAACGAACGCCTCATTCCAATTCAGAATATTCTTTTATTCACAAAATCACATTCTTAGGGAAATGTTCCCATTAATTTTATCAAAGATAAATTCTTCTAAATTTATCCTATAATCATCCTTTGGATATCATTTCAAACTAGTCGGGATTAGCGAACCACACCGAAGTAATTATTTGTTTTATTTCCCAATCCCAACCTATATATCCCATGGAGCAAAACTGGGGATACTCCATTTCTAACACCACGGTGTTATCGGTAAAATTAATTACCATTTCACGTTCAAATCTAATTAAAGATTTAACTATCGCTTTGGAGCAAAACTGGTGATACTCCACTCTCGATCACTTTTCAGATTTGATAATTTAAATTATCAATTCCCATTTTAATCTAATTAAAGATTCATTAAAACTCCACTTAGTTTTAATCTTTTCAGAAATCGATATCTTGCCTTTAACTGGGTTAAAGAACCAATGTTATCTAAAACACGATTCACGATAAACCCAAATCACATTTGATATTAAATACAAGGCTCTGAATAGAAAATATACCGGCTTATATTCAATATCAAATTCTGAAACCAACAAATATCGTATTTGAAATAACGATATAAAATATATCTTTCAAATTCCCATAACAAAATCTGTATAGTCACGAAATCCAACATCGAAATATTCCGAAGATAATTTCGATTCAACTCCAGTCCAATTCACGTATTGGAAATTATCGATTATTTTCAAAATCACTTTCAAATTCAATTTATTTATTTCAAAAATAAATTGATTTTAATTCTAGTTCAAAACTAGTTCATTTCGATAAAAATCTATTTTTATCCTTTCAAATATGGAGTTTTTCATCCCAGTTCTTTCCAATTCATATATTATGATTTTACACAAATTATAGATATTTTTAATAATTTTATCAAGGCCCGTACAGTCGATTTCCAACAACGGCCATCGAACTGCACTTACAGCGACCTTTTTCGAATTTGATTTGGACATAATTCCAAATCCAACCGTTAGATTTCAAATTTCTAATATTCATTGGAAAGCTATTTTCGATACGAACCCAACGGTTCCGGTTTTAGGAGAATCCAACGGTCGGATCTCCCGCAACGTCCGTTTGAAATAAATGGTCGAAATTCACGAACTGCCGCGGCGCGGCGCGTTCTATTCAGGCCATTATATTATATATATAATATATATAATATATATTTCGTCGATTTCCATTTAAAACGAATTTTATAACTCGTTTTAAAAATCGTTTCAAAAGCAATTTCAACTTTTTTTTCAATTCAAATCAAAATTGAATTCTTCTTTATAAATCCGTTTTAAAATTCATTTCTATTCAATTCAAATTTTAATTCAATTTGAATTCATTTCTATTCACTTTCAATTCAATTTGAATTCGTTTTCAATTCACTTCATTTCGAAATCGTTTTCAATTCAATTCATTTCGAAATCGTTTTCAATTCAAATCATTTCGAAATCGTTTTCAATTCAATTCATTTCGAAATCGTTTTCAATTCAATTCATTTCGAAATCGTTTTCAATTCAATTCATTTTTAATCGAATTCAAATTCACTTTCTATTCAATTCGAATCGAATTCATTTTCTATTCGATTCGAATTCATTTCAAATTGATTCAATAAAATTTCCATTTGAATTTTAATCTAATTCAATTTGAACTTCCTTTCAAAATATTAAATTTTGAAATCACTTTTCAATATTCATTATAAAACGAATAAAATCGATATAAACATCGTTCACGTCAAAATGGCGCAAAACTAATCAACACGGCTTTATATTTCAATAATTCGTTATTCTATTCAACAAATGAATATTGGTTCCATTCAACACATGAATCTATATTTTTTTCAACACACGACTAATCTCAACCCATGAGTACTGTCAACACATCACTATTTTTGTTATGTAAAATATTTTATAAAACTATGGTATCTATCGTTTGATTTTCAATTAGACTTCTACTGGGAAGTAGTTCTAATTTTAAATATGATAAAGATGTAAATTTTTATTATATAAAATATTTCACTCAACACATGAACATCGTCAACACATGACTATTTTTATATTCAACACATGAATTTTCCTTTATAATATTCATTATTTTCCCGATTGGAATGAGGCCCAATCAATCACCATATAATGTTAATTATACGGATTCTATACAACACATGTATATAATAGCAATAATAAACAATCAACCATCATCCAAAGTGCACCACACTGTATAAGCATCAAATATAGATATCTAACGCTTATAACAGCCTGTCAATCAATCGATCGACATATTTAATCAATCAGGATGAGTGAACTTCAAATTTCATCCCAACACCCGTGTGGGGTTTCAAACAATCAAACACAGATTTTATTTGTGCAGTTGGGCGACGTGTAAAATTTATCGACCCAATCGATATCAGTCAAATCAGTGTATATAAACAAATCGGCCGATTTGTTTATAAATATTCATTTATTTACTTTCACGTTAAAAATTATATTCTTAACGATAAAACATTTTATTCAACCTATGAATATTCTATTCGGTTCATTTATTCAATAAAATGATATTTTTATTTTTCTAACATATTTTAGAAAATTTCGGTGGCATAACGGCACGATACTAGAAACGGGACGAGGCCTAGCCTTATCCCCGGTCTAGTGAAGGCCCACGCCATTCACACATCAATCAAATCAATTTCAATTCACCAATTCAAACCAATAACCTAACCAACTACACAATCAAACAATTTAACAAACAAGCCATCCATGGTCTGTGGATGACGGGTGTCGGGTGCTACTAAGCACCGTCTGCATCCTAGTATATATATATATATAACTAGAAAAGAAATTTAGAGTGAGAAGTTCTCACCAATAGCTATCCAACTTCACGGCACTTCCTTTAATAGAAATCTTCTTCGTTATCCCATCTTCGTCATCTTCGTTGCCCGTAGTCACTATATATATAAAAATCACACATTTTTATATTTCGATGTTTTTTTAAAATAAAAATCACATTTTTATTTATTCACTTTCAATTTAAAAGTCATATTTTTATAATCACTTCATATATTTAAAAATCGAATTTTTACTATGCTATTCAATATATAAAAATCGAATTTTTACTATGCTATTCAATATATAAAAATCGAATTTTTACTACTATGTTATATAGATAAAAATTATATTTTTATCTCGCTATTTTCTATATAAAGATTTCGCCTTTTTAAATTTAAAGATTTCACCTTTTCAAATTTCTCATTTTCACCTTTTTAAATTTAAAGATTTCACCTTTTCAAATTTCTCATTTTTATCTTTCTACACATATAAAGATGATACTTTTAATATTCCTATCATATAAAGATTATATTTTTAATATTTTAAAAATATAAAAATCATATTTTTACTTCTTCTACTTAATAAAGATCATATTTTTAATACTTTAAAAATATAAAAATCATATTTTTATTACTTTAAAAATATAAAAATCATATTTTGATTATCTTCCTTATATAGAAATTATATTTTTACTTCACTACTTCTCTCAAAATATCGTCTTTTATGTTTTAAAAATATCTTCTTTTATGTTTTAAAAATATCGTCTTTTAGGTTTTAAAAATATCGTCTTTTAGGTTTTAAAAATCAAACTTTTTTAGGTTTTAAAAATCAAATCTTTTTTTAGGTTTTAAAAATCAAATCTTTTAGGTTTTAAAAATCAAATCTTTTATAAAATAAATAATAAAGCAAATAGAGTATATAAATAAAAACAGAATTAACATAAAAAAAAAACTTACAGTGTTCGATTGGGGGGGGGGAAGGTGCGCTCGAGCTCAGGAGGGGGCTGCGGGTTGGTGGCGGCACGGTGGAGGCGGTGGCCTGCGGCGAGGCTAGGGTTTTGGGCGATAGGGGTTTCGTGGCAGAGGAGGGAAGAAGGAGGCGGAGGAACGGAGGGGGCTGGAGGAAGGGAAGAAGGGAGGAAGAGGAGGAAGCGGCGGCGGCTCTGGGGGGGCGCGATGTGGCGGCGGCTCCCCCCCCCCCCCCCCGTCGCCCTCGTCTCTCCCGCTTTTCTTTTCTTTTTTCTTTTATTCTGTTGAATGTAAACGAGAAAAGGGGGGGCTTATATATTTTTTTTTATTATTATTATTTTAATTAATTTATATTTCAAAAAGTTGACTTTTACATACGACCTCGAAACGAGGCCCACCGCCTGTCGTCCATAGCGTTTTACCCCCATTCCGAACACAATGAGATATGTATCGCAAGTTGATTTGATCGTTTGAATCAGTTTCCGTTAAATTTACATTTAAATCACTATATTGAATTTTAAACGTACATTTCAAATTACCGGGTCGCATACGAACTCTAAAAATTCTCGAAAAATATTTTCTAGCTTCGTATTGACGATACGGTCCTAACAAAACTAGTTTCGTCGAATTCTGAGACCGTTGGAAAAATGGCCAATTTCCAGTCGATTAAAATCAACTAAAACTGGTCAAACGCGTTTTCCTTTGCCACGCTCACATATTGATTCGAAAAATTATGAAATTTGAAACCTAGCAATAATTTGACACTGCGGATCCAACAAAAGTGGTTTCGTCGAAATCCGAGGTCATTTGCAAAATGTCCATTTTTAAGGGCCTGAATTCCATAGCGACTATTCAGAATTTTCAACTGGACATATCTTTTGATTCTCGCTACGAAATTTCGATTGGTCGGATTCGTTGGAAAAATATCATCAATTAGATCCTATCATTTTTGGTTTCACTAAAATCCGGTTTGTTTTGCACCCGGTATATTCAATTGAAGTTTGAAATCGAATTATCGAACTACCGCGCCATTTTCAATTCCTTTTATAATTATATATAAATATTTATATTCTAACGACGACGTATATAATTATATACGTCGAATTCTATTCAAAATAAATTTCTCGTCGATATTATTTAAAATAATTCATTTTAAATATTCAAAATTCACTAAAATTGCCGAAATAAAAATTTCAAACTGGCTCGCATTTTACGGGTTGTTACAATCTCCCCCACTTAAAACTTTTCGTCCCCGAAAAGGAATAAAGTCGAAAGTGGTTTGATCAATAAGCTCCACATTCGGTCTGGCTTCCATTCTCCAATTTTTCAGTTTCTGAGAATTTTCAAATTCTTCAAAAATTTGGCTAACACCCTAAATTTTCGAAAAATTTCGCCATAACCTCCCCTGCACCGGGAGCATCGGGGAATTTCAAATAGCTTCCCCGGTCCTTCAGATCTCAAAAAGAAAAAGAAAAAGCCAAGCGGCTAGCCAATAGGCTCACAAAATCATCATCACCCAAACAAAACAGGAAATTATGTAGTAAACATGTACCTATTTGTCGGGCAAACAAATTTTATTCTCTGCTCTAGCCTCCTTGCTATGACCTGTTCAATGTAAGAATGTGTATATGCAAGCAAATGCGACCAATTTTCAATACAATTCAATATTCGATTCAATTAGGCATAAATGGTTAAAAATTAGCAAACAAATAAACAACCAACACAAACATCAATCAATTAGTGGATTAGAGTTTCAAATTCATAATTTTGATATATATACAAAAAATCATGTTTTTGATGCCAATTCACAACAATGTTTTCTAGCTATATATCGGTTTTGGTTCTCACACCAGTCTAATGGAAATATATCGATATCACACCTTAGTTACTCGAACATGAATACTAATGACAACTAGTCAATCATCAGAATCATCTTCGGGCCACTAAAGTATGATTCTATATCTATCCAGTATATTAAAACTTCGAATATACGTTCATGACGCGTATACGCGAAATCTATATATACTCGATTGTCCATATTCAAAATAAATAAATATTCAAATATGTTTAAAACGATTTAAATTTTCAAAACAAAATTTGTTTCCATTTGAAAAATATACTCTTCACACTCGTTCTAGGATACTACTGATCCTATCTCTAACGAGTCATTCTAATTGGATATTACTAATCCAATATCTGATGAATTCTTTCGTATGGTTCTAATGTGTCTTGTTCTCGAGCTCTGTAAACCAAAGCTCTGATACCAAACTGACACGACCCGAACTTCCCCGTGAAGGAAAGCGCGGATAGCGTTGAGAACAGGACAAAATAGAACGCAAACAGAAGAACATTTCATTGTTATTACAATAATTCCATCAGATACAAGAATATACAGATTATAAATGAATAAATTACATTCGATAAATATCAGAGATTACAATAAATTACATAGCAGCGGAAAAATATACAAAACACAACTAGAAGTGATACACGGATACAGAGCTTTCCGAGCATCGTTCCAGCTGTTAATCAGGACCCTGTGAATATAAATCTGCAAAACCAAAACTACTAGCTGCCCGTGTGGAAAATAGGGGCACCCAGAGTTTAGGTTAAAACAATAAACTCCAGGTCAGTCATGTGACTGGTGTGAGAACTAAAACAGTTATTTAAAACTTTACTTTAAAGATAGTAATTCAAGGGACCACGCCATATAACACGGAACGGGTTTCCTCCCAAGAATACCAGTGCATAGAATAAACAGCGCAATGCTTTTTCGAAAAATGAAGCTATTATAAGACCCAGGTCCCATCACACAATGCAACGCAAGCCGGAGGATAGGGTTTTCCCTTATAATAGCCAAACATGCTTGATACGTTTAAAACAAATCATTTGATACTATAATAAGTGTATAGTGTCAAAACAATTTCAATCATAAATATCAATCATAGACGGCATGGGTACCATATATCATGTCGCCGTACTAGTTCTACAATTAAAACCGCAATACACGTATTGGAAATTGGATTTCCGTCATGAGCCGAGGCAAGGGGCAAGCTCCTCTCCGCGTTCGAGACACTCTAGCAAATGCCTCAGGACCCCACTATGATCCTGGGATCTTCAGGGCCAGTCCTCTCTTACTTTTGAGGATTAGTTATTCCTGAAAACACGTTTCCCGGTCCTTACAGACCTATATCCGAGGCGCCTCATATCCAACAACCGCACAGGTGAAAAGTATATAAATGTCAGGGCTGGTAGGTCACTGACACCACCCTAGCTAGAAAGAAACGTCGTGCTCTCCCTGTAGTCACTATCCCGTTTTTGACTCATACCGAGGTGTGAGGCTCGGGAATTCACGTTATACACAAAGCTACGCCACACAGGTCGTGCTTTGATCATCAACCACAATACTTTGCTTTTCAACAGAAGCCTTGATCAATTGCCACTTACGCATGCCACATTGGCAATTCACTCCATGCGACTGATGTCCATCGATATACAACCTCTGAGCTCGTACGTCTCAGAGAAGGGCGTTAAGCAAGAGAATAAATTCTCCGCCGCCAAATAGATGTATATTTAATAGAGATCAATCAACACAGAATAAAATCCAATGTCAGACACACAATCCATTTACAAGTTCGTTCTGGGTCTGAACGAAACCGGAGGCACTTTCCTCGCATATCCATCCATCTCCAAGTACGTCTGGACGATCACCAACTGATTCCCTCATCCTGGGTGTACAGCCCAATCAAGATCATCAGTAATCACCCAAACGATGTGAAGACTTCCGGTCTTCAACCACCGTCTTCATCTTTGACATCTCGTCGAATCGATTATTCAGAATGGGTATAAACCCGGCCTTTCTGAATTACCCACGTATATGATAAACAAATGTTACCCAAACACAACGAACGCCTCATTCCAATTCAGAATATTCTTTTATTCACAAAATCACATTCTTAGGGAAATGTTCCCATTAATTTTATCAAAGATAAATTCTTCTAAATTTATCCTATAATCTTCCTTTGGATATCATTTCAAACTAGTCGGGATTAGCGAACCACACCGAAGTAATTATTTGTTTTATTTCCCAATCCCAACCTATATATCCCATGGAGCAAAACTGGGGATACTCCATTTCTAACACCACGGTGTTATCGGTAAAATTAATTACCATTTCACGTTCAAATCTAATTAAAGATTTAACTATCGCTTTGGAGCAAAACTGGTGATACTCCACTCTCGATCACTTTTCAGATTTGATAATTTAAATTATCAATTCCCATTTTAATCTAATTAAAGATTCATTAAAACTCCACTTAGTTTTAATCTTTTCAGAAATCGATATCTTGCCTTTAACTGGGTTAAAGAACCAATGTTATCTAAAACACGATTCACGATAAACCCAAATCACATTTGATATTAAATACAAGGCTCTGAATAGAAAATATACCGGCTTATATTCAATATCAAATTCTGAAACCAACAAATATCGTATTTGAAATAACGATATAAAATATATCTTTCAAATTCCCATAACAATATCTGTATAGTCACGAAATCCAACATCGAAATATTCCGAAGATAATTTCGATTCAACTCCAGTCCAATTCACGTATTGGAAATTATCGATTATTTTCAAAATCACTTTCAAATTCAATTTATTTATTTCAAAAATAAATTGATTTTAATTCTAGTTCAAAACTAGTTCATTTCGATAAAAATCTATTTTTATCCTTTCAAATATGGAGTTTTTCATCCCAGTTCTTTCCAATTCATATATTATGATTTTACACAAATTATAGATATTTTTAATAATTTTATCAAGGCCCGTACAGTCGATTTCCAACAACGGCCATCGAACTGCACTTACAGCGACCTTTTTCAAATTTGATTTGGACATAATTCCAAATCCAACAGTTAGATTTCAAATTTCTAATATTCATTGGAAAGCTCTTTTCGATACGAACCCAACGGTTCCGGTTTTAGGAGAATCCGACTGTCGGATCTCCCGCAACGTCCGTTTGAAATAAATGGTCGAAATTCACGAACTGCCGCGGCGCGGCGCGTTCTATTCAGGCCATTATATTATATATATAATATATATAATATATATTTCGTCGATTTCCATTTAAAACGAATTTTATAACTCGTTTTAAAAATCGTTTTAAAAGCAATTTCAACTTTCTTTTCAATTCAAATCAAAATTGAATTCTTCTTTATAAATCCGTTTTAAAATTCATTTCTATTCAATTCAAATTTTAATTCTATTTGAATTCATTTCTATTCACTTTCAATTCAATTTGATTTCGTTTTCAATTCACTTCATTTCGAAATCGTTTTTAATTCAATTCATTTCGAAATCGTTTTCAATTCAATTCATTTCGAAATCATTTTCAATTCAATTCATTTCGAAATCGTTTTCAATTCAATTCATTTCGAAATCGTTTTCAATTCAATTCATTTCGAAATCGTTTTCAATTCAATTCATTTTTAATCGAATTCAAATTCACTTTCTATTCAATTCGAATCGAATTCATTTTCTATTCGATTCGAATTCATTTCAAATTGATTCAATAAAATTTCCATTTGAATTTTAATCTAATTCAATTTGAACTTCCTTTCAAAATATTAAATTTTGAAATCACTTTTCAATATTCATTATAAAACGAATAAAATCGATATAAACATCGTTCACGTCAAAATGGCGCAAAACTAATCAACACGGCTTTATATTTCAATAATTCGTTATTCTATTCAACAAATGAATATTGGTTCCATTCAACACATGAATCTATATTTTTTTCAACACACGACTAATCTCAACCCATGAGTACTGTCAACACATCACTATTTTTGTTATGTAAAATATTTTATAAAACTATGGTATCTATCGTTTGATTTTCAATTAGACTTCTACTGGGAAGTAGTTCTAATTTTAAATATGATAAAGATGTAAATTTTTATTATATAAAATATTTCACTCAACACATGAACATCGTCAACACATGACTATTTTTATATTCAACACATGAATTTTCCTTTATAATATTCATTATTTTCCCGATTGGAATGAGGCCCAATCAATCACCATATAATGTTAATTATACGGATTCTATACAACACATGTATATAATAGCAATAATAAACAATCAACCATCATCCAAAGTGCACCACACTGTATAAGCATCAAATATAGATATCTAACGCTTATAACAGCCTGTCAATCAATCGATCGACATATTTAATCAATCAGGATGAGTGAACTTCAAATTTCATCCCAACACCCGTGTGGGGTTTCAAACAATCAAACACAGATTTTATTTGTGCAGTTGGGCGACGTGTAAAATTTATCGACCCAATCGATATCAGTCAAATCAGTGTATATAAACAAATCGGCCGATTTGTTTATAAATATTCATTTATTTACTTTCACGTTAAAAATTATATTCTTAACGATAAAACATTTTATTCAACCTATGAATATTCTATTCGGTTCATTTATTCAATAAAATGATATTTTTATTTTTCTAACATATTTTAGAAAATTTCGGCGGCATAACGGCACGATACTAGAAACGGGACGAGGCCTAGCCTTATCCCCGGTCTAGTGAAGGCCCACGCCATTCACACATCAATCAAATCAATTTCAATTCACCAATTCAAACCAATAACCTAACCAACTACACAATCAAACAATTTAACAAACAAGCCATCCATGGTCTGTGGATGACGGGTGTCGGGTGCTACTAAGCACCGTCTGCATCCTAGTATATATATATATAACTAGAAAAGAAATTTAGAGTGAGAAGTTCTCACCAATAGCTATCCAACTTCACGGCACTTCCTTTAATAGAAATCTTCTTCGTTATCCCATCTTCATCATCTTCGTTGCCCGTAGTCACTATATATATAAAAATCACACATTTTTATATTTCGATGTTTTTTTAAAATAAAAATCACATTTTTATTTATTCACTTTCAATTTAAAAGTCATATTTTTATAATCACTTCATATATTTAAAAATCGAATTTTTACTATGCTATTCAATATATAAAAATCGAATTTTTACTATGCTATTCAATATATAAAAATCGAATTTTTACTACTATGTTATATAGATAAAAATTATATTTTTATCTCGCTATTTTCTATATAAAGATTTCGCCTTTTTAAATTTAAAGATTTCACCTTTTCAAATTTCTCATTTTCACCTTTTTAAATTTAAAGATTTCACCTTTTCAAATTTCTCATTTTTATCTTTCTACACATATAAAGATGATACTTTTAATATTCCTATCATATAAAGATTATATTTTTAATATTTTAAAAATATAAAAATCATATTTTTACTTCTTCTACTTAATAAAGATCATATTTTTAATACTTTAAAAATATAAAAATCATATTTTTATTACTTTAAAAATATAAAAATCATATTTTGATTATCTTCCTTATATAGAAATTATATTTTTACTTCACTACTTCTCTCAAAATATCGTCTTTTATGTTTTAAAAATATCGTCTTTTATGTTTTAAAAATATCGTCTTTTAGGTTTTAAAAATATCGTCTTTTAGGTTTTAAAAATCAAACTTTTTTAGGTTTTAAAAATCAAATCTTTTTTTAGGTTTTAAAAATCAAATCTTTTAGGTTTTAAAAATCAAATCTTTTATAAAATAAATAATAAAGCAAATAGAGTATATAAATAAAAACAGAATTAACATAAAAAAAAACTTACAGTGTTCGATAAGGGGGGGGGAAGGTGCGCTCGAGCTCAGGAGGGGGCTGCGGGTTGGTGGCGGCACGGTGGAGGCGGTGGCCTGCGGCGAGGCTAGGGTTTTGGGCGATAGGGGTTTCGTGGCAGAGGAGGGAAGAAGGAGGCGGAGGAACGGAGGGGGCTGGAGGAAGGGAGGAAGAGGAGGAAGCGGCGGCGGCTCTAGGGGGGGGGCGCGATGTGGCGGCGGCTTCCCCCCCCGTCGCCCTCGTCTCTCCCGCTTTTTTTTTTCTTTTGTTCTGTTGAATGTAAACGAGAAAAGGGGGGGGCTTATATATATTTTTTTATTATTATTATTTTAATTAATTTATATTTCAAAAAGTTGACTTTTACATACGACCTCGAAACGAGGCCCACCGCCTGTCGTCCATAGCGTTTTACCCCCATTCCGAACACAATGAGATATGTATCGCAAGTTGATTTGATCGTTTGAATCAGTTTCCGTTAAATTTACATTTAAATCACTATATTGAATTTTAAACGTACATTTCAAATTACCGGGGTTGCATACGAACTCTAAAAATTCTCGAAAAATATTTTCTAGCTTCGTATTGACGATACGGTCCTAACAAAACTAGTTTCGTCGAATTCTGAGACCGTTGGAAAAATGGCCAATTTCCAGTCGATTAAAATCAACTGAAACTGGTCAAACGCGTTTTCCTTTGCCACGCTCACATATTGATTCGAAAAATTATGAAATTTGAAACCTAGCAATAATTTGACACTGCGGATCCAACAAAAGTGGTTTCGTCGAAATCCGAGGTCATTTGCAAAATGTCCATTTTTAAGGGCCTGAATTCCATAGCGACTATTCAGAATTTTCAACTGGACATATCTTTTGATTCTCGCTACGAAATTTCGATTGGTCGGATTCGTTGGAAAAATATCATCAATTAGATCCTATCATTTTTGGTTTCACTAAAATCCGGTTTGTTTTGCACCCGGTATATTCAATTGAAGTTTGAAATCGAATTATCGAACTACCGCGCCATTTTCAATTCCTTTTATAATTATATATAAATATTTATATTCTAACGACGACGTATATAATTATATACGTCGAATTCTATTCAAAATAAATTTCTCGTCGATATTATTTAAAATAATTCATTTTAAATATTCAAAATTCACTAAAATTGCCGAAATAAAAATTTCAAACTGGCTCGCATTTTACGGGTTGTTACAGTGTTATATAATAATTACAACGTGATCCCAATCCCCGCAATTATGGTAGCCTTCAGGTGTACATCGATTTTGAGGATTCCACCTCGATCACCCCAATGGCCATGTATATATTCGATGCACCCTTACTACCTTATTGATCGGCTCCCTACTTGTCCTAGTTCTCGTTTGTGTCACGCGGCCCCCTACTTGTAGATACCTGTGCTGGTCCCACCATGCGGTGTATCAAGTCCCATGGTGGCAAACCTGACACAATCAAGATGCACAGCTTTATACCTACTGATGCCCAATGGCTAAATTTTCTGTGCCGAAGTGTGTGCACGCCCGCACTCCGTTAGAACCTGCACTGCTGCACCAACCGCCGCTAATTTGAACTCTTATAATCAGCCCAGTAATCGTGCCCCACCCTACCTAGCTCAGGGTTCCGTTGATACCTAATGTGGTTTACTGCTGAAATGGGTCCCCGTTACTAGGTTTTTCTAATGGTTAAGTCTGTGGGCCTATATTTTCTGATATTACCCACTAACCCCGATGTGCACTTAACCCCGCTACTGATTCAAGCATGTGTATTTAATGGTTAAGCATATGTGGGCCTATATTTAATAATATTACCCACCAACTCGATATGTACTTAACCCTTCTACTCGTTTTGTTACCATGGTTAAGTGTTTACCTTAGTTAACTTAACCTTTCTCGCTTATTATGTTTGATTGGTCAAGTGTGGTTTATTAACTTAACCCCGTTCGTCTATCTGGTTACATTGGTTAAGAATTTTCTTGTTAACTTAACCCCATGTGTTACTTAACCCTACCACGCATCACATCAGATTGGTTAAGTGCATGTTAACTTAACCCCATCCACTAGTCATATTATAATGGTTAAGTGTTATCAACTTATTCAAGTTAACTTAACCCACCCGCTTGTCCTGTTATGTTGGTTAAGTGTTACTACTTAACCGCAACCACTTGTCTAATTAACCCATTGTATTAGTTAAGTGTTCTCATTAACTTAACCTCACTCTCTAGTCCAGTTTAATCATGTTATAATGGTTAAACATTTGCTTAACCTTACCCACTCCCGTAGTCAACATATTAAATTGGTTAAGTGTCCAGATTAACCTAATCATATTACTTAACCCACCCATTTATATCATATTGGTTAAGTGTTCTTATTTACTTAACCCTACCCACTGATCTAATTACCATGCTAAGTTGGTTAATTATTACTATTTGTATTTCCACATGTCACCCACATGTCACCCACTAAACCCCCATGTCCCACCACTTGTTTATCTGGTTAAGTATTTCTTAATTCATTAAGGCCGTAACCATACAAATACCTCTCACATTAGACTGACATTTATGGCAGCTGGATTTGCCAGGCGGGTCCGGGCTGTCTTACACCATAAAAGAGTCTAACCTCATGTCTTTATAACTGTTACGCTTTTAATTTGGGCCTAGGACCTCTCACATTGGGCTGACAATTTTGACTACTGGATTCGCCGGGCGGTTCCGGGCAGGTTTACGTCACAAATGAGTCCAACCTCGTGTCCTAAGCATTGATTATCACTTATAATCTTTTACCCCAATTTGAATTTATTTCCCCTAATCAAATTATCAATTAATTCCTAATTTAACGATGTCCATAATTGACTCAATTATGTCCATCGATTAATGGTATGCAAAATCATACCAATTTTACCACAATTTATCTTAGGCCATTAAAGGCAACTTATCTCAATTTATATTTATCCCTCTTTTAAGGCTATTACATACCAACTAATATATGTACCCAATTCTACTCAGTTTACATATATACCAAGTTTCATGCCTTTTTTTTCATACGTCAAGATCTAGCCAAAATTACACGTATCAAGTTTCATACCCAAATCCGATGATTCATGATGTAGTTATCCCAGGCTATAATCTTTTTGTTTCAATACATGCTAGTTGCCCAAGTTCATAATACATGTTTATGCCAATTATAAAGTTTTACAATCGCTTTCATGCTCAAATTCCCAAATCTACATATGCCTAATTAACATAAGCCCAATCTTTTGATTTAATTTACATAGATCCAATTGGTGTCGAATTCCATGTATATAATATTTATGCAAATTTTATCATAACAAGATTATACCAAACTTTACAGATCTACCCCAAACTTGCAAATTAAATGATAATATCCAATTTCATGTTGCCAATTATTAATCATATCCATATAGGCAATAATCCCATATTCCCCCCGTATACATCTCGTATGCGAATCGCGATTTTAGGCCAAGGTCCGAAGTTGACCAAGGTTCATCAAAAGAAAATAAATAGGGGGATGTAGAAATTTGCATAATAAATAGATCAGAGAGAAAAACAACATCATGATAGGCATAAAGATTAGAACTTGATGATAACATCATTACGAATCAAGAAAACTGCTGAATAAATCACAAACTTGTCATGAGAATAAAGGTAGACAAGTCTCAAAACTAAAGATTCAAAAAGCAACAGGAATAGATTTGAATCGATAAACATACTTAGATTCAATTCCACTTTATTTTATGCCCATATTAAAATTAAATATTTAAATCCGAAAATAACTAGCACTTACTGAGAACGGCTAATGAATTAGGGAGTGAATTTGTCGTAGAAAGTTGCAGTGTCATTGATCTATCCTCTTGAATTTGTTGTAGAAGCATTGATCTTTGATTTGATTTGAGTTTGAACGCTTAAGCTTTAATTTGGAGACGGCGGCCATGGCTCAAGAGAGATTCCGGCAGCATTTAGGTGTAAGAATGATTTGTTATGAATTAGGTTAGGCCTTAGGTTGTTTTTATAGGTGTAGCAACTTATTTCAGCCATCGGATTGACCCTAAAACTGATACGGACCATCAAAACTCGTCCCGGGCCTCAAAAATGGGTTCTGGGCCACCCCAGGCCGACCAGGTCGACTTGTACAGAGGGGGAGTCGACACTACAGTCGACACGGGGGGGCAGGTCGACTTGGGTGTCGACACTACAGTCGACACGGGAAGTCTGCCAGAAAGTCTGCTGAAATCTTGTTTTGGCCATATCTTGGTCGTACGGACTCCGATTTTCGAAAACTCAGACTCTATTTCGCGTATTTTTCCGAGACGAACGCAATGGCTCAAACGGTTTCCCTTAATTCTGATTTTAAAATTTAATTCTGCCTTGATTTATTGTTTTAACGGGTTGTTAAAATTCGGGTTGTTACATATTCCGAAGATAGTTTCGATTCAAATCCATTCCAATTCATATAATGGAAATTCTGGTTATTTTTAAAACCATTTCAAATCTAATTTATTTATTTAAAAATAAGTAAATTATTATTCTAGTTAATAACTAGTTCATTTCGATAAAAATCTATTTTTATCTTTTCAAATATGGGATTTTTCATCCTAATTCTTTCCAAATCGTTTATTATGATTTTACACAAATTATTGATATTTCTAGTAATTTTATCAAGGCTCGTACAGTCGAGTTCCATCAAAGGCCATCGAATGCACTTACAACGACTTTTCCAAATTTGATTTGGACATAATTCCAAATCCAACCGTTAGATTTCAAATTTCTCATAGTCGTTAGAACGCTCTTTTCGATACGAACCCAACGGTTCCGGTTTTAGGAGAATCCGACGGTCGCATCTCCCGCAATATCCATTCGAAGTCAATGGTCGAAATTCGCGAACTACCGCAGAGCGGCGCGTTCTATTCAAGCCATTATATTATATATATATAATATATTTCATCGATTTCCTTTTTAAAACGCATTTTATAAATCGTTTTAAATTCGTTTTCAAAATGATTTCAACTTCATATTCAATTTCAAATCAAAATTGAATATTCCATATGCACGACAATTTTATACAGTGTATATATATGTTAAAAATTATACTTTTAACAATCAAATCATTTTCACATTTCATATATATATATATATTGTTTTCATTTCGTATATACATCGTTTTCACATTTCATATATATATCGTTTTCATTTCATATATACATCGTTTTCACATTTCATATATATATCGTTTTCATTTCATATATACATCGTTTTCACATTTCATATATATATCGTTTTCATTTCATATATATCGTTTTCATTTCATATATATATATATATATATTATTTCCACCTTTCATATATATAATATTTTCACTTTTTATATACGATATTTTCAATTTTCATATATATATATATATATACACATGATATTTTCACTTTCAATATATACGATATTTTTACTTTTCAATATATACGATATTTTCACTTTCAATATATACGATATTTTCACTTTTCAATATATACGATATTTTCACTTTTAATTATATACGATATTTTCACTTTTCAATATATACGATATTTTCACTTTCAATATATACGATATTTTCACTTTTCAATATATACGATATTTCCACTTTTCAATATATACGATATTTTCACTTTTCAATATATACGATATTTTCACTTTTCAATATATACGATATTTTCACTTTTCATATATATATATATATATAATATTTTCACTTTCAATATATACAATATTTTCATTTTTCAATATATAATTCATTTGACATCAGGATCAAATTTCACATAGAATACAACCAAACAAACAAGTCGTCCATGGTCTGTGGACGACGGGGAACAGTTCATATATGCAGATATGAAATAAATAACTATACAGAAAATTGTAGTGATAGAATTCTCACATTGATCGGTTTTGAATTGTTGAATACGATGATTTTTTAATTGAATTAAACGAAGGCGTTTAATTCAATCAAAATTTCCCGTTACTTCAGAATTTGTCCAGGTCAGTTCTAGAATGTAGCCCTCTTCACCACGAGTCCAACGAACTTTGAATCGTTCGATTCAAGTTCTGTTTGAATAAGATACGACATTATGTACTTTCATTACAAAAATTAATTAATTACATAATTAATGAATTGATTACATAGCTTAAGGGCTTAAACCATTTCCCTTTGTTCCTCATTGAAACTGCTCCTGGGAAAACCGAAGTCAACAAAACCTCTCGCCGGAAACGTCCATGCGCCGCCACCTACAGACCTCTGACCATCGATCCGATAACACCACCTCGAAGGGCTTCTCAACCTCCTCTATCGCCTGAAATACTAGCGACTTCGGTGGACCCCTCTTTGCTGGAACGCGGTGCGAATGGCGGCGGTTTGGTCGTTGATTCTGGCCATATCAATCCACGATAACACATCACAGCCGTTCACCTTGGAGGGCTCGTTGAGCTTTATCCTTTCCCTTTGAAGATTTTGAATTCTGTTGAATGGATGTGGAGGATTGGGGGGGGGGGGATTTTTCTAATGATTTTGGCCATTCGCGGGTTTCAGAGGCGCTATATTTTCCTTTGACCGCGCTGGCTTGTGGACTAGGGTTTTCTCCTTAAGAATATATATATATTATATTTAAATATTATTTAATTCAAACATCATTTGTTTATCATCCCGAACCCCAAATCAAATCCAACGACTGTCGCCCCTAGCTAAATATCCCTATTCCGAACAATGGGATATGTGCTGTAAGCCAGTTTGACTGTTTCGATCAGTTTCTTTTTAAATTAAAATATAAATCTATATATATTCAATTCAAACGTACATTTCAATTTACCGGGGCCAAATACTAACTCTAAAAATTCCCGAAAAATATTTTCTAGCTTCGCATTGACGATACGGTCCTAACAAAACTAATTTCGTCAAATTCCGAGACCGTTTGAAAAATAGCCATTTTCTAGTCGATCGAAATTGACTGAAACTGTCAAAACACGTTTAACTTCGCCACGCTCACATATTGATTTTGAAAATTATGAAATTTGGAATCTAGTAATAATTTGGCACCCCGGACCCAACAAAAGTGGTTTCGTCGAAAACAAAGGTCGTTTGCAAAATGGCTATTTTCAAGGCCTTTATATATATTAAAATATATATAAATTCCACAGCGACTTTTCTAAATTTAAAACTGGACATATCTTTCAACTTTTAATGTGAAATCTCAGTTTCTTACATCTGTTAGAAAGATATGATTAAACAGATTCAAATATTTCTTGTTTCGCTCAATTCCGACTTATATTGAATTCTGTATATTCATTTGAAGTTTGAAATCGAATTTTCAAACTACCGCGCCATTTTCAATTCCTTTTATAATTAAAAATAAAATATTTATATTCTAACGACGATTCGAATAAATATATACGTTCTAATTCTATTCAAATTAATTTCTCGTCGATATTATTTAAAATAATCATTTAAATATTCAAAATTCACTAAAATAGCCAAATTAAAAATTTTAAACTGGCTCAGATTTTCCGGGTTGTTACACTGAGACATGGGCTAGAGCATCTCGAAGTGGTAAGGACGATCCCTTGCCTTGGTTCACAGATGGAAATCCAACTTCCAATACGTGGCTTTGTGGTTTTGATTGTAGAGCCTAGTATGGCGACATAGTGATATGGGGCACTTATGCAGTCTATGATTGATACTTATGATTGAAATTGTTTTGACACTATACAATTATAGTAATAATAAAATATGAAATTTCACGTACCAAGCATTTTAGGCTATTATAAGGTAAAAACTCTATCCTCCGGCTTGCGTTGCATTGTGTGATGGGACCTGAGTCTTATAATAGATTCATTGTTCTTTATTTAGCATTGCGCTGTTGTTTTTATGCATTGGTATTCTTGGAAGGAAACCCGTTCCGTGTTATACGGCGTGGTCCCTTGATTTACAGAACTTTAAAGTAAAGTTTTAAATAACTGTTTTAGTTCTCATACCAGTCACATGACTGGCCTGGAGTTTATTGTTTTAACTGAAACTCTGGGTGCCCCTATTTTCCACATGGGCAGCTAGTAGTTTTGATTTTGCAGATTTATATTCACAGGATCCTGGTTTATAGCTGGAATGATATTCGAAAAGCTCTGTATCCGTATATTCTTTTCAGTTGTGTTTTGTATTATTTTCCACTGTATTGTAACTTGAAAATCTCTGATATTTAGTAAATGTGTAATATTTATTCATACTTGGTATATTCTTGTATTCTGATGGAATTGTTGTAATAAGCAATGAAAAGTTCTTCTTTTTGTATTCTGATTTGTCGTGTTCTCAAAATCAATCTGGATTTCCTTCATGGGAAAGTTAGGGTTGTTTCAGGTTAGACAAAATGTGCCAAAAAACATTCAAGCATTTATTGAGCTAGTCAGCACTTGATCAACTCCACATGTTTCCAACCAAACTGCCATGAAACAAAACGCTTGGAAAAAATGCAACAAGAAGCTAGCAAGTTGGAAAGGCTTAGAGGTTTTTTTTTATAAAAAACCCCATATTGCAACAGATGACTATATTGGTAGTGACCCATTCTAGGTGCTCTGATCTTGTATCACCGTTGAAACCTAAGACAGGAATCACAAAAAGGAAGATACCTCAAAAAATATTTTTTTTTGGGTGTGTGTGTGTATATGCTGTCTTCACTGATGCCAAAACATTCACTGGTCCACAAATACATTATAAGCATCATACTTAAGCATTGGTTTAGTGGTATCTTACCCTGGATGATGTTAGCTGCATTTCCAATGTGTGTGTATCAATAAATATATGAAAACTTGCAAACCAGCTGCTTAAGTTTAATTGAGACTGAAGGAAGGCAAAATAATTACTAAAGAAAAATGATACTAGGACATAAGTTATTAATTATATTCTTCACAACATTAAAGGATACCAGAAATGATAGTCAGTTAATTCTTCTAAAACGGCAACATCATTCAAGGAAAAATATATTCTATTTCTTTTAATAGAAAGGCTCTTCATTAATAATGGCTTTCAAATGGTAAACATGTATGTAGGTACGCAATGTATGAAAAAAAAAATGAAAACAGTGTAGCACTGAACCAAATTATATTAAAAAAAAGTGATCGATGGAGATTAAATTTTATCTCTTTTGAAAATGGCAGCGCCAAGGTTGACTTTTTTGTTTCCTTAATTTTATTGCAAAAGACAATTGTCCATTTGCCTTGGTAATCGGACGGTAAAGTATCCATGTAGAAAATAACATCATATGTGCAAGGAGTGACTGAATTACTAAATTATTTTGCCTTTTTTATTGATTTCGATTATAACACTATACTGCCTAACAATTAACTACACTTGGCTAAAAAACAATCAGAATCTATTTACGAATAGCCCAATTTATGACAGACGGATTGAGTCATATAGAATCTGCTATATGTCATATCCTATCAATTGAATGTTGTATGTAGCCATTTGTCAAGTCCATGGGTAAAGCCATATTATAGTCAACATTAGCATCAGATTGTTACTAGCTTCTAAGCATAAATCTTGGTGGTCACACATCTGGACTTCAATACTGTCTACGACTGATGGTTGCAACCTTTTTGATGAATGTGTTACATTTCTTGGATGCTTAAAACATCACAAATTTGTATCATTAATGAGTACAAAAGATAAGAATTACCATTTTGAAACTAAACTTACCACCATATGCTTTTGCATGACATATGCTATCCTTAATCCAAAGTAAAGGAAATGACTCCTTGAAATAGTTTTTCCCATATTAACATACGATTTCATAAGAGATTGCCAATCAGTGAAATGTATCCATAAATTAATAACAACTACAAAATTCTCCAAAACTAGAATATTGAATAGCAACCATTGAATGGTCTAATTGCTAACACTTATCGAGTATGAGCACGCAATACATTAACAGTCTACAACATAAACTTTATCAAAAATTGCAGTCAGAAATTAACATCAAGCCTAACAGATAAACCTATCAAAGAAGAAATTATAAACAAAATTACCGAATTTGAACTTGGAGTCAGTCGAGAGATCATGCGAACCTCGTGAAAGTTTGCGATACTCGATTCGTTTTGGGGAAGCGAACTTATATTGGAAGAGAGAATATGATTAAGTGGCCGAACTAAGTGTTGTTTATGCATCCATAACGCGCCTATATATGCTGCTTCACCTGCAGTGGAGATGCTTCCGGCGAAGTTTTCAACTATTGGCTAGAGCATTTACCGGGAAATATATAATTTGTCAACTTAAATAACATGCCTAAAATTCCTGAATATTAATATTTATTAATTTATTTCTATGTAGTGCTATGTATATGTTATAAAAGTGATCCACATGTGTAGTTATGGAATGATACTAACATTTGTTGAATGAGTATTTAAACTATGTTCATTCTCGAATTATCAAAATCTCTAAATTAAAATATGTTTGCAATTTCAGTTTATTTTTCCAAGTTTATGATATTTAAATTTCTAAATTTATCGACTATAAAATTTTGGATTTTCAAAATTTGAAGTGTCAAATTATAAAATTTATACTTTTCTAAATTTCCTAATTTTCGTTTTCAAATTTTAGATATGAATATTTTTGTTTGAATCTAAAGTTTCGCATATTAAGTTATTAAAATCTCAAAATCAAATTTCTGGATTTTCAAAATACGCAATTCTAAATTTTGATATTTTGAAACTTTCATACTTTAAGATTTAAAATGCCACCTTTAAAATTTTCAATGTAGAATTTGCAAATGTTAAACTTTAAAAACTACAATTTTTAATATTAATTTTTTTTATAGCTTGAAATTTTTATTCATTAGTTTTCAAAGTTTTACTTCTCAAAATTTAAGAACCATATTTCTAGTTTCCAAATACAAACTTTATAAAAAATGACTTTTAAATTGATAAAGTTTCAAAATTTTACTTCAAATTTTAACCTCAATATTGAAAATTTATATACCATGTTGCATCCAATAGTAATAAGTAATTCATCTACTGCCATGTGAAGTTATTATGTACACCAGTCAAAGTGATATATGGATGCTATTTTATTTTGGTACATCCCAGATAAGAACCTTTGTGAAGTAAGTATTTTGTACATTAACTCATGGTTACAAACACATTCGTAACTATTATCGATAAATCGATATTCCTTAGAACTTATATTTACATGTTGTCATCCAACATTTGAAGCGAGTAATGTTACATTAAATATGAACATTTCTTTTGATTTTTCCAAGTCCTAGTGAAAATATTTCATATTCCCATAAAGTTGGGTTTTCGTACCCCAAAAATGGTGATTACCTCGAGCTGATCACCAAAATACAAGGGATCCACCCTGCCTTGGCATCTGTTAGATCCACAAATAACAATCTCGAAAATAGCAATCGCCTCAGAGTGATCACGCAATATTGAGTGATCCGTCTGTGGTGATCTGCTCTTTCAAACGTGTCAGATCCGATCAATGAATACGGATCCCTTTGACGCGATCACATGAAAAGTGGTGATCACTTCGTATTCGAACTATACCGATCATAGGAAAATATCGATCTCGGATCAGTGCCACACCCTAAAGCGATCCGCTGAAACGTGGTGATCACCCTGAGGTGATAACCTAATTTGGAGTGATTAAAGCTGACTTTTGCTAATACCAATATTTTTGCCACGGTTGAAGTAATCCACTGTTTTTACCTAATCCACCCGAGGTATTCAAGTATTTGGAGTGATCGAACCAGATTTTTGTCAATACCAATATTTTTGCCATGCGTGATGGGATCCTTTGTTTTTACTTGATCCACTCGATGTGATCAAGCATTTTAGAGTGATCATAGATGATATGAGATTTTTTTTTCAAGTATAGAAAATGATTTCTTGTCTGACGTCATGTAATAACTTTGGCAATCGAAGAATGCCGACCTGGGGATCGACTATGTTTCCAAACATTTTCCATGCACTCAGCAACTTCGTCAAATTGTTGTGTGCTTCTATAAGAATGTACTAGAGTCCTTAACACGCCTCTAACCATAAACTTTAAGTGTTATTGTTTGCCAAAAAGCAGGTCAACATGGAGCACATATCTGAATGATTTATTGATGTTCGCTACCGACCGGTCTTGTTTGACTTTTCTATAATGGCTCGAAGACCTGGACTATGTTAAAAAAGAAATAAGAGAGGTAAACCTATTGGTGATTATTGTTGAAATATTTTTATACAAAACTAGGCATATTTTTACATCTATAAGAGGCGGAGTTGGGCAAAGAATTAGATACCGGTGGTCAGGCTGAACCAAAATGTAACAATGAGTGGTGTGTTGCTATCAGCATTTATGAAAGAGGAGAAATACAAGATGCACTTGAGGATTGTGGACAAGATAGCAGGCTGAAGCTCTCTCGAAGGCAAGCGAGGAGAGTTCAGAGTATTATTATTTGAAAATATTTGTTTTCGCTTCTTGCTTCATATTAGCTTCAAAAATGGTTGTTGTTTATTTCAAAATTAGAATGATAACCAAAGGTGCGAAAATTGCACTTCACTAATCGGTATGAAAAGAGGCCGCAATCACAACAAAGGAAAAGAGACACATATTTTATAGTGGTTCAACCTTGGGAAAGGTCTACATCTACTTTAGCAACTATCTCCATTATCAAATCACAAGTTACAAGTCCTGCATCATACAAAAATAGATTCATCATTGCTCATTACAATAGCATCACTCGAATCAATACAAATCCGTGGAGAAATTAGTGGACTCTGCAATATGCAAGGAGTACGGTGATGTGTAATGACCCAGATTTCCATAACATCGGAGTTGACTATATACATCATACGTCCAACCCAAATATCACAAAAATACGGAACATTTTTTTTTAGAAGAAAGAAATAGAAGAAGAACATAAATAACAACACAGAATCTCACATCGCAGCGGAACAAAATATAATATATCATAACCTTTGAAATACAAAATCTTAACTGTATAACATACACTTATCAGAGTACAACGGAACAACACTATAACTAGATAACGCTGAAGCCTCCTGCTCCAAGCTCCTTTAGATATATCTGAAAAATCATGAACTACTTGACTGCCCGTACAAATTTAGGCACCCAAGAGTTTAGGTAGAACAAAACAAAATAAACTCCGGGTCAGTCATGGGACTGGTATGAGTAAACAGTTTAAAACAGTTTCAGAAACTAAATGATATCTCATAAGACCACGCCGTATAACACGGAACGGGTTTTTCCCTTATGAGAATCCAAACACTTGATTTAACTTTCAAAATCCCTTCGAAAGGAATAATAATCTTTATATCAAAACTCTTTTGATATTATAAAAATGTCTAAATCAAGTAAATAACAATCTAGTGGAACGTTTGCATCTCACGTTCCACATACATATACAATCATAAACCGCAAGCACATATTGGGTATTTGATTTCCAACTATGACAAGGTATGGAACCACCTTCCGCTGGTATATCTCTAGAGGAGAATACACCGAGTTCAACAAGAACATCTTGCAACTCAGCCACACATGACCGACCACTCATTTCGCTTGAGTGTATCGAATGTATATCACCAACGGTTGGGATCAGCAACCGTTTCCCGAATGGGACAGCATCGACAATAGATTTTTAGAAGTAAATGATACTCTAGATCAGGTGATTATACACCCTAATAGGTGCGACCTACATAGCCATGCTGCTTGCACGATTTCTGTCATTTACCGATTGATGAGGCCAGAGGCTACGCTTTATCATCACACCAGATTCACTTCGAATGCCACATCGTCAAATCCATCAAATCACCGATTTGCGTCCTCAACGGTACATTACGTGTTAGCTAATTGAAGTTTCCTTCTTCGCTTCCACTCTTGGTATGGTTGAAGAAATCAATGTACGTGACCTTTCTGGAAATACTCTGTCAGACATTCATCCATATAAGTCACCCAGGAACAGGATGAACTAAAGGCACAATTTCTATAAATAGAAAAAGTCCTTGCACTCTACTCTGTCCTCAATTATCTTTAAATAATATGATTCGCACGTGTGACGACCCGCAACCTCCCCGTAAAGGAAAGCGTCGGATAGTTCGAGAACAAACCACAGCAGAACGCATACAGAAGAACGTTTCATTGTATATTACAACAATGCATCAGATTACAAGAATATACAGAGTATAAATGAATATTACACAGAAATATCAGAGATTTAAATTACATTTAAATACATAGCAGCGGAAAATAATACAATACACAACTAGAATGAGATATACGGATACAAAGCTTTCCGGATATCGTTCCAGCTGTAAACCAGGATCCTGTGAATATAAATCTGCAAAACCAAAACTACTAGCTGCCCGTGTCGAAAATAGGGGCACCCAGAGTTTAGGTTAAAACAATAAACTCCAGGTCAGTCATGTGACTGGTGTGAGAACTAAAACAGTTATTAATCTTTATTTCAAATCATTAGGTAAATCAAGGGACCACGCCGTATAACACGGAACGGGTTTCCTCCCAAGAATACCAGTGCATAAAACCAACAGCGCAATGCTAAATAAAGAAAAATGAAGCTGTTATAAGACCCAGGTCCCATCACACAATGCAACGCAGTCGAGGATAGGGTTTTCCCTTATAACAGCCAAAGAATGCTTGATACGTTTAAAACAAATCATTTGATACTATTATAAGTGCATAGTATATAAAACACTTCAAATCATAAGTATCAATCATAGGCGGCATGAGCGCCCCATCCCACTATGTCGCCATATATAGGATATACAATCAAAACCGCAAAGTCTCGTATTTGGAAATTGGGTTTCCATCTATGAACCGAGGCAAAAGATAGTCCTCAACCGATTCGAGACAATCTAGCCCATGTCTCAGGCAAGCGCGCAGGCAAGCCTTGGATCGTCAGGGCCGGTCCACACGGAGTGGATTATTATGCCTGAACAATACGTCTCCCCACCCTATGGGGTGTAAGTCTGGTCCGTCAGCCGACCAGAATGCATTCGGCCGAAACCGATATAACCGAGGCGCCTCGCAACAGCAACAACCACATAAGTCAAACTCGTCAGGGCGTGTAAAACCACTGACGCCACTTCTAGCTAGAAAGAAACGCATGCCCTCCCTGAGGTCCGTCTCCCGTTTTTGGTTCATACCGGGTGTGAAACACGCGAGGTAAACGTTACACAAAGCTACGCCACAAAGGCCGTGCTTTGATCATCACCACAAGACTTTGCTTTTCAACAGAAGCCTCGATCATTTGCATCTTAGCATGCCACACAGGCAAGCCATCCTATGCAACCGATATCAGTCACACAGAATGAAATCCGATGTCAGACACACAGTCCATTTACAAGTCCGTTCTGGGTCTGAACGAAACCGGAGGCACCTAGTACCCCGCATATCCATCGATCTCCAAGTACGTCTGGACGATCACTAACTGTTTCCATCTTCTTGGGTGTACAGCCCAATCAAGATCATCAGTTATCACCCAAACGACGTGAAGACTTCCGGTCTTCGACCATCGTCTTCATCTTCGACTTATCGTCGTATCAGTTATTCAGAATGGGATAAACCCGGTCTTTCCGAATAACTCGCGTATATATTATAAAAGTGTTACACAAACACAACATACGCCTCATTCCAATTCATTAGTCACTAACCGTAAATTAATCAAGAGAATAATTCCCCAAATATTAACCCCGAAGGCCGAAACCAACATCAGATCAATATCCAGAAAACCATTCTGCTTGGCTAACCGCCAGTTAGTTTCTAAATTTCACATTCAAATCTAATTAAAGATTTAACTATCGCCTGGAGCAAAACTGGTGATACTCCATTCTCGATCTTTTCAATCTAATTAAAGATTCATTAAAACTCCACTTAGTTTTAATCTGTGACTGGGTTAAAGAATCAGTGTCATTTAAAACACGGTTCACGATAAACCCAAAGTCACATCCCATTAATTATCGGGTTAAAGAACAAGTGTTATTTAAAACACTGTTCACGATAAACCCAAAAATCAATATCAATTCAATTCCAATTAAATATCATTTAATTGGTACACTTCATTAAATCTAAATAAAAAGATTTAATCTTTTCTCAACTGGGTTCAAGAACAGTGTTAGTGAAGACACCATTCACGACAAACCCAAATCACATTCGATATTCAATACAAGGCTCTGAATAGAAACTATATCGGCCTATATTCAATATCAAATTCTACGATTAACAAATGTCGTATTGGAAATAACGATATACATATATATCTTTCAAATTTCCATAACAACACCTGTAATATCACGAATTCCAACATCGAAATATTCCGAAGACAATTTCGATTCAAATCCACTCCAATGCAATCATTGGAAATTTTGGTTATTTTCAAAACCATTTCAAATTCAATTTATTTATTTAAAAATAAATAGAATTATAATTCTAGTTCAAAACTAGTTCATTTCGATAAAAATCTATTTTTATCTTTTCAAATATGGAGTTTTTCATCCCAAACTTTCACAAATCATTTCTTATGATTTTACACAAATTATTACTATTTTTAATAATTTTATCAAGGCCCGTACGGTCGATTTCCATTAACGGCCATCGAACTGCACTTACAGCGACCTTTTTCGAATTTGATTTGGACGTATCTCCAAATCCAACCGTTAGATTTCAAATTTCTAACATTCATTAGAAAGCTCTTTTCGATACGAACCCAACGGTTCCGGTTTTAGGAGAATCCGACGGTCGGATCTCCCGTAATGTCCGTTTGAAACAAATGATCGAAATTCGCGAACTGCCGCAGCGCGGCGCGTTCTATTCAGGCCATTATATTATATATATAATATATATAATATATATTTCGTCGATTACTATTTAAAACGAATTATATAAATGGTTTTAAATTCGTTTCAAAAGCAATTTCAACTTCCTTTTCAATTCAAATCAAAATTGAATTCTTCTTTATAAATTCGTTTCAAAATTCATTTCTATTCAATTCAAATTTCAATTCAATTTGAATTCATTTCAATTCGCTTTCAATTCCATTTGAATTCGTTTTCAATTCAATTCATTTCGAAATCGTTTTAAAATTCAATTCATTTCGAAATCGTTTTCAATTCAATTCATTTCGAAATCGTTTTCAATTCAATTCATTTCGAAATCGTTTTCAATTCAATTCATTTCGAAATCGTTTTCAATTCAATTTATTTCGAAATCGTTTTCAATTCAATTCATTTCGAAATCGTTTTCAATTCAATTCATTTCGAAATCGTTTTCAATTCAATTCATTTCGAAATCGTTTTCAATTCAATTCATTTCGAAATCGTTTTCAATTCAATTCATTTCGAAATCGTTTTCAATTCAATTCATTTCAAAATATTCGATTTCGAAATCACGTTTCAATATTCATTTTAAAATGAATAAAATCGATATAAATATCGTTCACGTCAAAATGGCGTCAATCTAATCCTCACGGCTTCACATATTTCTATTTTCAAATATTCTATTTCAAATATTTCTATTTCAAATATTTCTATTTCAAATATTTCTATTTCAAATATTTCTATTTCAAATATTTCTATTTCAAATATTTCTATTTCAAATATTTCTATTTCAAATATTTCTATTTTTCTCGAAACTGGAATGAGGCCCAATCAATTACCATATAATGTTAATTATATGGATTTTCTACAACACATGTATATATCAACAACGATGAATAATCAACCATCAACCAAAGTGCACTACACTGTATAAGCATCAAATATAGACATTTAACGCTTATAGCAGCTTGTCAATCAATCGATCGACATATTTAATAAATCAGGATGAGTGAACTTCAAATTTCATCCTAACACCCGTGTGGGGTTTCAAACAATCAAACACATATTTTATTTGTGCAGTTAGGCGATGTGTAAAATTTATCGACCCAATCAACGTCATTCAAATAGGTGTACATAAACAAACCGTCTGGTTTGTAAATGAATATTTATTTATTCACATTCACGTTAAAAATTATATTTTTAACGATAACACATTTTATTTTAACATATGAATTTATATTCAGTTCATTCGTTAAATAAAATGCTAATTTTATTTTTCTAACTTATTTTAGAAAATTTCGGCGGCATAACGGCACGATACTAGAAACGGGACAAGGCCTAGCCTTATCCCCGGTCTAGTGAAGGCCCACGCCATTCACACATCAATCAAATCAATTCGTTATGCAAACCACAAACTTTGGAGTAAGGGTCTAACCTAGCCTTACTCCTTCGCCTTATAACGGCGCACGTCTAATCCTAACCAATTTATCGATTCGATTTTTCACACCACAAACCACATTCAAACCAATATCACAATCAATCACCAAACAGTCAAACAAACAAGTCCATGGTCTGTGGACGGGTGTCGGGTGCTACTAAGCACCGTCTGCATCCTAGTATATATATAACTAGAAAAATAAATTGAAAGGTGAGAAATTCTCACCAATAGCTATCCAACTTCAAGACTCTTCTTAATAGAAATCTTCGCCTATTGTCGCTTTCGCCCGTATCCTCTACATATGTAAAAATAGAATTTTTACTATGCTACTCAATATGTAAAAATCGAATTTTGACTTCGCTATTCAATATTGGGTTCAATTAGGCTAATGGTTCAAAATTAGCAAACAACTAAACAAACAACACAAACATCAATCAATTAGTGAATTAGAATTTCAAATTCATAATTTTGATACATATACAAAAAATCATGTTTTTGATACCAATTCACAACAATGTGTTCCTAACTATATAAGTTTTGGTTCTCACACCAGTCTAATGGAAATATATAGATATCACACCTTCGAAACACGAACATAAATACTGATGATGCACGTGCTATCATCAGTACCTTCTCCGGGCGACTAGAGTGTGATTCTATATCTATCCAGTATATTAAAACTTCGAATACACGCGGATCAGACGTATATGCAAAATCTATATATACTGGATTGTCCACATCAATATAAATAAATAATCCAATACGAATAATTGATTTAAATTTTCAAAACAAAATTTGTTTTCACTTTAAAAATTTACTCTTCACACTCGTTCTAGGACACTACTGATCCCATCTCTAACGAGTCATTCTCATTGGATATTACTAATCCAATATCTGATGAATTCTTCCGTATGGTTCTAATGTGTCTTGTTCTCTAGCTTTGTAAACCAAAGCTCTGATACCAAATGTGACGACCCGCAACCTCCCCGTAAAGGAAAGCGTCGGATAGTTCGAGAACAAACCACAGCAGAACGCATACAGAAGAACGTTTCATTGTATATTACAACAATGCATCAGATTACAAGAATATACAGAGTATAAATGAATATTACACAGAAATATCAGAGATTTAAATTACATTTAAATACATAGCAGCGGAAAATAATACAATACACAACTAGAATGAGATATACGGATACAAAGCTTTCCGGATATCGTTCCAGCTGTAAACCAGGATCCTGTGAATATAAATCTGCAAAACCAAAACTACTAGCTGCCCGTGTCGAAAATAGGGGCACCCAGAGTTTAGGTTAAAACAATAAACTCCAGGTCAGTCATGTGACTGGTGTGAGAACTAAAACAGTTATTAATCTTTATTTCAAATCATTAGGTAAATCAAGGGACCACGCCGTATAACACGGAACGGGTTTCCTCCCAAGAATACCAGTGCATAAAACCAACAGCGCAATGCTAAATAAAGAAAAATGAAGCTGTTATAAGACCCAGGTCCCATCACACAATGCAACGCAGTCGAGGATAGGGTTTTCCCTTATAACAGCCAAAGAATGCTTGATACGTTTAAAACAAATCATTTGATACTATTATAAGTGCATAGTATATAAAACACTTCAAATCATAAGTATCAATCATAGGCGGCATGAGCGCCCCATCCCACTATGTCGCCATATATAGGATATACAATCAAAACCGCAAAGTCTCGTATTTGGAAATTGGGTTTCCATCTATGAACCGAGGCAAAAGATAGTCCTCAACCGATTCGAGACAATCTAGCCCATGTCTCAGGCAAGCGCGCAGGCAAGCCTTGGATCGTCAGGGCCGGTCCACACGGAGTGGATTATTATGCCTGAACAATACGTCTCCACGCTACTGCGGATATGGAGTGGTTCTTCGGATAATAATCCAACCGGTCTCTCCATATTGACAAGGATGGTCAAAACTTCGATAGTCTGTGATTTAACTATCGAATAAAAACAAGTGTTTCGATAGTCGATGATTTAACTATCGAATAAAACAAGTGTTCATCCAAACATCCAACAATCACTGAGCCTTTAATTAATATTCCATTAATTAAATCTCTTCTCTATTTCTTATCAATATTTGTCAACCAAATATTTTCAATAACCATATTGGCCCTTTTACGTTATTTGGAAAACATTCCCGAATATCGCCTTCCTTTATTTTCTAAACTTTAGAAAATATATGCTATTTATAATTGGAAAATATTCCAATTACTTATCTCTTTTCCGATCTCGTTTATTCCTATACTTAGGAAATAATTATTATTCTATTTCCCAGCTTACACTTATTTGGGTCAAAACGGATGTTGTGTAAAACATCGTTACGACAACCCAAATACTATATTCAACTAACTCTTATCTAACATTGATCTTCGAGCCTGAAATCTTACTGTTCATTTGTTAATAATGCAATCAATTAAGTTGGGGTATAACTACCTCTCAGACCTTGACTGAATAACATTTATAACGTCAAAACAGATATGACTACTTACTCGAACAATCAATAACATACAACTACTTCTTTACCTTTAAACACGTATACACTTTTTCTTTCTATTCTTACTAGATTTTATTCTTATACTTCCTTTTTGATTATACTATTCTATTTCTAAGTTCGTTTTCTTATTGACTTCTATATATATCGATACGTTGATTTCTAACTATCAAATTATCTTAAAAATATTCTATCTCCTTAAATTCCCGGAAAAAATCGCCATAACCTCCTTTGTACCGGGAGCATCGGGAAAATCCCCAAACTGCCACACAGGCCTCTCTAATCAAAAAGAAAAAGGAAAAGCCAAGCGGGTTGCCGATACGGCGCATAAAATCTCATATATGCATTAACTACGTACCTTTTTGTCGGGCAATCTATATATATACCTTCTAACACTTTATTCCAAACCTGTCTCCTGTATATTTATACCTGTCCAATCTATTTTAACTATACCAATCGTTTTTAACTCAATTTGTTAATTAAATCTGTTACTTAACTTTTCAGTCTATTTCACCTTCATATTTGAACATGACATGTTCAAATATATTTTAACTGCATATTAACAAATTCTAATTATAGTCATACTCTCGTTTCCTTATCGACTTCTTATTCAAATTCCAATTCAATTCTATTTGAATTCTTTTTATTTAAACTTCATTTGAATTCTAATTTCAAATTCTATAGTTTAAAGTACATTTGAATTCTATATTCAAGTTCTATAGTTTAAAGTCCATTTGAATTCTATATTCAAATTCTATTTGAATTCTCTGCATTATTTATAAACAACGTTTATAACTTTACTTAAAATCCCCCATTATATATTTATAAACAAAGTTTACAAATTCAATTCAAATCCCATCTTTTCCATTTATAAACAGAGTTTATAAATTCCAATTCAAATCCCATATTTTCGTTTATAAACAAAGTATATAAATTCAATTCAAATTCCGTCTTTTCATTTATAAAAAAAGTTTATAAATTCAATTCAAATTCCATCTTTTCATTTATAAACAAAGTTTATAAATTCAATTCAAATTCCATCTTTTCATTTATAAACAAAGTTTATAAATTCAATTCAAATTCCATCTTTTCATTTATAAACAAAGTTTGTAAATTCAATTCAAATTTCATCTTTTCATTTATAAACAAAGTTTATAAATTCAATTACTTGTTTTATATACCTTCAAACAAGTTAATATTTTCTATAGTTTTATTTAAAATTCAAATTCTATTTATAAAAAATAGAATTTCCTTTTTAAAATCTCAAATACCCATTTCGATATTTTTATAGATCAATATTCAAGCCCCATTGATATTTTAAACAATCGAATCAACCAATTTTCAATCATTTGATTTTTTACACATCATATATGAATATATATGAAATCAAACAAACAATAGATAATATATATTTTTGAGGAATCCAGTTGGATTCCTCCAACCTGTTTTTCCTGCACCCACAGACGTTAGTCAACATAGTAATACCCCTCCTGCTTCGAGGCAGGATATCGCGGTATAGAAGGTCATCCACTAATCATAGCATGGGGCGTATAGGTAATCATCCGCTATGAAACTGCGGGCATCCGCTAATGAAACTGCAGGAATCCAACCAATCATCAACCCAATATATATATATAATAGTCAACAAATCCTAAATAAATATATATATATTTTAAAACAATCAGACTAAACAGCATTCAAACAAGCAACAACAATTATTTTTAACGATGTAAAAATAATTCTAAACAAACAGGTGAGTGAGATTTACTCACAGTGCATTTTTCCTTTGCTGAGTATGCCGTTTGATTCCTAATATCACACCTTATGAATCAACTTGAATAAGTTTATTTTCCTATGATTTATCAAATTTAATTTAATAATTAACGATTATCGATTTGAATTAAATTAACACATAAATAAATTATTCGATGAAATTAAATTCTGTATGACCATATACCTTGCTATCTCTGCCAAACCACTCGACTAATGGTGGAAAAAATCTCAAAGAAAAATCACTAATCCATTTCCATTGACAATCATCCCACCTACTGACTTCTACCACTCAGGCATTCCAGCGAACACTTGCTGCTCCTCCCATTTTCATGACCAAAAACTGCAAACAGCCCACCGTTCAGAATCAATAGCCTTGAACTCTACAAACCACACTGTCGACCACAAGTTCCATCCATTTTGACAAATAAGAACATCTACTCGTCTCCCCTTTGAAAACACACCTCATACCAGTCCTATTTCCGAACTCCATACTGCTGACAACTGTGGCTTCCTCCTTCAGCTTGCGTTAACCATCTCTTAACCCAGGTTACAACGAGGAGCGAAATCGCTGCTTGAATCGAGGCCAGAACCAAATTTGTACCCGAAATCAATCGCTAGTTGCTCCTAGTTGCTCCAAACTTCAGAGCCCTCTGGAACGAGACCAACTCCTACTTCATACCCTTAGTTACGATGCCCCAATATTTCTTCGAAACCTTAACACAACAGATTCGAATCAATTCCAGCGTCGCACCATTTTCTCGCGATACGAATGCTTCAAGCGTGAATCGATCTTCAGGGATCCAAGAAATTTTGAATCGCGATACGCGATTATGATCCCTTTTTATTTATTTTGTTTATAGTTTAAATCAATTTGTGTTTGGGGGACAAAGAACAATACGATGTAAAATTTGAGCTGTGGAAAAGTGAGGACTGGAATCGAATTTTAGAAAAGGGAGATGAAGGATGCATTCGTTTATATAGAAGGAGAAGGGGAACAGATTGAATATACGATTGAAAGAAATGAAGACAGCAGGCCATTTTAATTTGTGGAGATAAAAGAAGCCACGGTTGTTTTTAATTTGAGGACATGAAAGAAGCACGACTTTGGTTTTATTTGTGGACATAGAAGAAGCACCATGTTTTGTTTTGGTCCGCCAGCAAAAGGATTTAATTTAAATTTGAATTAACCAATGCTATTTAACTAATTAAATTTTTCCGTTGATTTCAAACTCCTTTCTGAACCCAACAACTGTCAATTCTAGGGTAAAACCACTATTCTGAACCCACTGGGATAAGTATCGAAGTCCACTTTGATCATCCGGAACATATATTAATTTAAATTGATATAAATTAAATTTCAAACCAATTAATTTCTTCGAAAATAAATTAATATTATTATCGTTATAAATTCAAATAAAGTTTCCCATTAATTATTTGAACCGTTTTTAATTCAAATTAAATTTTGAATTCATCTAAATCCATTTTCGTATTCTGTTATTTTAATATATTCGATATTAAATAGAAATTGATTATTAAATCGATAACTTAATATAAAATTCCATTTATATTATCCACCCAATATTTTAAATCCGTATTAAATATTTTAAAATTAACCCATAAGAATCCGGGTCATTACAATCTTCCCTACTTAAAAAAATTTCGTCCTCGAAATTGCTAAAGTAGAAAAAGTGCTACAAACCCATTTATATTTTCAAAACTTATTTATGTTGATACTCAACATTTCAAACTTCCTTACATAACTCTCTTTCGAATAAATCCTTATTCGATAACTCCTCCCTTCGAATAACTATATTCGATAATCCCTATTCAATTTACTTTTATCAATTAATTCTATTTGAATTTCTTATCTTAAATTTCTATTTGAAATCCTTTATTCAAAAACCCATTTCAAATCCCTTATTCAAATTCCATTTGAAATCCTTTATTCCATTTCTATTTAAATTCCTTTGTTCAATTTCTATTTGAAATCCTTTGAATTTAAATTCTATTTCAAACTCTATATTTTCTTGAATTCTAATGTTCATCCTCCACTTTATATTCTCTTTGAAATTCTATTTAACCAAATTCCATTTGAATTCTAATATTCAAATCTCTATTTGACTTTTCTTTATTCAAATCCATTTGAATTCCCTTGAATTCAAATTCCATTTCAATTTTTCTTATACAATTTCTATTTGAATTTTCTTTATTCAAATCCTGTTTAAATTTCTATGTTCAAATTCTATATTTGAATTCCCTTATATTTGCAATATTCAAATTCCATTTGAATTTCTTTATTCAAACTCATTTGAATTCCTTTGAATTCAAATTCCATTTTACTTCTATTTGAATTATATATTCCAATTCCCGTTTCACTTCTATTTGAAATCCATATTCCCATTCCCATTCCCATTTCAAAATTCCTTTGAAGTTATATAAATATATACATATATTTATATCTATCTCAAATTCAAAACATCTGAATTTTCAAACAACTTGTTTCTTTTCAAACAGATTTCCATCAAAACTTTTCTAAGGCAGCAATTCATCACTTGGAAACTCGAAAATGAACACTGATAATGTTGCGACCATCATCAGAATTATTTCCCAACTACTGAATGAGTTCAGTGCTTTATTTATTTCAAAACCCATTTAGAAAAATATTTTCCCAAACTCGCAGGATTTTAAATTCTGAATTCTGGTTGGAATTCAATTTCAATTTATCACATTTGTATATTTGATTTCATATACAAATTCCATTGGTTATATATATAACTATTTCTGTTTTATAATCTAATTTGATTATAATCCTAACAATCAACTCAACCATATAAAAACAATATCGTGTCCAATCTTCTGTTCAAGTGTTTGTAAACTCCTATCGACATCGTGGCGTCCCACGATTCAACCAAAATTCATAATTCACTCAACAGACTAGTCAACACGATATAAAACAGTTTTTATATCAAATGACAAATACGCTCTCTCGTATATATATACACTCAACTCATTCAAGGATACTACTGATCCTATCTCTAATGAGCACATTCCAACAAGCCTAGGTATTCGCTCAACCTAAGCTCTGATACCAACTGTAATGACCCAGATTTCCATAACATCGGAGTTGACTGTATACATTACACGTCCAACCCAAATATCACAAAAATACGGAACATTTTTTTTTAGAAGAAAGAGATAGACGAAGAACATAAATAACAACACAGAATCTCACATCGCAGCAGAACAAAATATAATATATCATAACCTTTGAAATACAAAATCTTAACTGTATAACATACACTTATCAGAGTACAACGGAACAACACTATAACTAGATAACGCTGAAGCCTCCTGCTCCAAGCTCCTTTAGATATATCTGAAAAATCCTGAACTGCTTGACTGCCCGTACAAATTTAGGCACCCAAGAGTTTAGGTAGAACAAAACAAAATAAACTCCGGGTCAGTCATGGGACTGGTATGAGTAAACAGTTTAAAACAGTTTCAGAAACTAAATGATATCTCATAAGACCACGCCGTATAATACGGAACGGGTTTTTCCCTTATGAGAATCCAAACACTTGATTTAACTTTCAAAATCCCTTCGAAAGGAATAATAATCTTTATATCAAAACTCTTTTGATATTATAATAATGTCCAAATCAAGTAAATAACAATCTAGTGGAACGTTTGCATCTCACGTTCCACATATATATACAATCATAAACCGCAAGCACGTATTGGGTATTTGATTTCCAACTATGACAAGGTATGGAACCACCTTCCGCTGGTATATCTCTAGAGGAGAATACACCGAGTTCAACAAGAACATCTTGCAACTCAGCCACACATGACCGACCACTCATTTCGCTTGAGTGTATCGAATGTATATCACCAACGGTTGGGATCAGCAACAGTTTCCCGAATGGGACATCATCGACAATAGATTTTTAGAAGTAAATGAAACTCTAGATTAGGTGATTATACACCCTAATAGGTGTGACCTACATAGCCATGCTGCTTGCCCGATTTCTGTCATTTACCGATTGATGAGGCCAGAGGCTATGCTTTATCATCACACCAGATTCACTTCGAATGCCACATTGTCAAAACCATCAAATCACCGATTTGCGTCCTCAACAGTACATTACGTGTTAGCTAAAAGAAGTTTCCTTCTCCGCTTCCACTCTTGGTACGGTTGAAGAAATCAATGTACGTGACCTTTCTGGAAATACTCTGTCAGACATTCATCCATACAAGTCACCCAGGAACAGGATGAACTGAAGGCACAATTTCTATAAATAGAAAAAGTCCTTGCACTCTACTCCGTCTTCGATTATCTTTATATAATTTGATTCGCAAGCTACTGCCGATATGGAGTGGTTCTTCGGATAATAATCCAACCGGTCTCTCCATATTGACAAGGATGGTCAAAACTTCGATAGTCTGTGATTTAACTATCGAATAAAAACAAGTGTTTCGATAGTCGATGATTTAACTATCGAATAAAACAAGTGTTCATCCAAACATCCAACAATCACTTAGCCTTTAATTAATATTCCATTAATTAAATCTCTTCTCTATTTCTTATCAATATTTGTCAACCAAATATTTTCAATAACCATATTGGCCCTTTTACGTTATTTGGAAAACATTCCCGAATATCGCCTTCCTTTATTTTCTAAACTTTAGAAAATATATGCTATTTATAATTGGAAAATATTCCAATTACTTAACTCTTTTCCGATCTCGTTTACTCCTATACTTAGGAAATAATTATTATTCTATTTCCCAGCTTACACTTATTTGGGTCAAACGGATGTTGTGTAAAACATCGTTACGACAACCCAAATACTATATTCAACTAACTCTTATCTAACATTGATCTTCGAGCCTGAAATCTTACTGTTCATTTGTTAATAATGCAATCAATCAAGTTGGGGTATAACTACCTCTCAGACCTTGGCTGTATAACATTTATAACGTCAAAACAGATATGACTACTTACTCGAACAATCAATAACATACAACTACTTCTTTACCTTTAAACATGTATGCACTTTTTCTTTCTATTCTTACTAGATTTTATTCTTATACTTCCTTTTTGATTATACTATTCTATTTCTAAGTTCGTTTTCTTATCGACTTCTATATATATCGATACGTTGATTTCTAACTATCAAATTATCTTAAAAATATTCTATCTCCTTAAATTCCCGGATAAATTCGCCATAACCTCCTTTGTACCGGGAGCATCGGGAAAATCCCCAAACTGCCACGCATGCCTCTCTAATCAAAAAGAAAAAGGAAAAGCCAAGCGGCTTGCCGTTACGGCGCATAAAATCTCATATATGAATTAACTACGTACCTTTTTGTCGGGTAGTCTATATATATACCTTCTAACACTTTATTCCAAACTTGTCTCCTGTATATTTATACCTGTCCAATCTATTTTAACTATACCAATTGTTTTTAACTCAATTTGTTAATTAAATCTGTTACTTAACTTTTCAATCTATTTCACCTTAATATTTGAACATGACATGTTCAAATATATTTTAACTGCATATTAACAAATTCTAATTATACTCATACTCTCATTTCCTTATCGACTTCTTATTCAAATTCCAATTCAATTCTATTTTAATTCATTTTATTTAAACTTCATTTGAATTCTAATTTCAAATTCTATAGTTTAAAGTACATTTGAATTCTATATTCAAGTTCTATAGTTTAAAGTCCATTTGAATTCTATATTCAAATTCTATTTGAATTCTCTGCATTATTTATAAACAACGTTTATAACTTTACGTAAAATCCCCCATTATATATTTATAAACAAAGTTTACAAATTCAATTCAAATCCCATCTTTTCCATTTATAAACAGAGTTTATAAATTCCAATTCAAATCCCATATTTTCATTTATAAACAAAGTTTGTAAATTCAATTCAAATCCCGTCTTTTCATTTATAAACAAAGTTTATAAATTCAATTCAAATTCCATTTTTCATTTATAAACAAAGTTTATAAATTCAATTCAAATTCCATCTTTTCATTTATAAACAAAGTTTATAAATTCAATTACTTGTTTTATATACCTTCAAACAAGTTAATATTTTCTATAGTTTTATTTAAAATTCAAATTCTATTTATAAAAAATAGAATTTCCGTTTTAAAATCTCAAATACCCTTTTCGATATTTTTATAGATCAATATTCAAGCCCCATTGATATTTCAATCGAATCAACCAATTTTCAATCATTTGATTTTTTACACTTCATATATGAATACATATGAAATCAAACAAACAACAGATAATATATATTTTTGAGGAATCCAGTTGGATTCCTCCAACCTGTTTTTCCTGCATCCACAGACGTTAGTCAACATAGTAATACCCATCCTGCTTCGAGGCAGGATATCGCGGTATAGAAGGTCATCCACTAATCATAGCGTGGGGCGTATAGCGTAATCATCCGCTATGAAACTGCGGGCATCCGCTAATGAAACTGCGGGAATCCAACCAATCATCAACCCAATATATATATATATATATATAATAGTCAACAAATCCTAAATAACTATATATATATATTTTAAAACAATCAGACTAAACAGCAGTCAAACAAGCAACAACAATTATTTTTAACGATGTAAAAATAATTCTAAACAAACAGGTGAGTGAGATTTACGCACCGTGCATTTTTCCTTTGCTGAGTATGCCGTCTGATTCTGTAATATCACACCTTATGAATCAACTTGAATAAGTTTATTTTCCCATGATTTATCAAATCTAATTTAATAATTAACGATTATTGATTTGAATTAAATTAACACATAAATAAATTATTCGATGAAATTAAATTCCGTATGACCATATACCTTGCTATCTCTGCCAAACCACTCGACTAATGGTGGAAAAAATCTCAAAGAAAAATCACTAATCCATTTCCATTGACAATCATCCCACCTACTGACTTCTACCACTCAGGCATTCCAGCGAACACTTGCTGCTCCTCCCATTGTCATGACCAAAAACTGCAAACAGCCCACCGTTCAGAATCAATAGCCTTGAACTCTACAAACCACACTGTCGACCACAAGTTCCATCCATTTTGACAAATAAGAACATCTACTCATCTCCCCTTTGAAAACACACCTCATACCAGTCCTATTTCTGAACTCCATACTGCTGACAACTGTGGCTTCCTCCTTCAGCTTGCGTTAACCATCTCTTAACCCAGGTTACAACGAGGAGCGACATCGCTGCTTGAATCGAGCCTAGAACCAAATTTGTACCCCAAAATCAATCGCTAGTTGCTCCTAGTTGCTCCAAACTTCATAGCCCTCTGGAACGAGACCAACTCCTACTTCATACCCTTTGTTACGATGCCCCAATATTTCTTCGAAACCTTAACACAACAGATTCGAATGATTTCCAGCGTCGCACCATTTTCTCGCGATACGAATGCTTCCAGCGTGACTCGATCTTCAAGGATCCAAGAAATTTTGAATCGCGATACGCGATTATGATCCCTTTTTATTTATTTTGTTTACAGTTTAAATCAATTTTTGTTTGGGGGACAAAGAACAATACGATGTAAAATTTGAGCTGTGGAAAAGTGAGGATTGGAATCGAATTTTAGAAAAGGGAGATGAAGGATGCGTTCGTTTATATAGAAGGAGAAGGGAAACAGATTGAATATACGATTGAAAGAAATGAAGACAGCAGGCCATTTTAATTTGTGGAGATAAAAGAAGCCACGGTTGTTTTTAATTTAAGGACATGAAAGAAGCACGACTTTGGTTTGATTTGTGGACATAGAAGAAGCACCATGTTTTGTTTTGGTCCGCCAACAAAAGGACTTAATTTAAATTTGAATTAACCAATGCTATTTAACTAATTAAATTTTCTCGTTGATTTCAAACTTCTTTCTGAACCCAACAACTGTCAATTCTAGGGTAAAACCACTATTCTGAACCCACTGGGATAAGTATCGAAGTACACTTTGATCATCCGGAACATATATTAATTTAAATTGATATAAATTAAATTTCAAACCAATTAATTTCTTCGAAAATAAATTAATATTATTATTGTTATAAATTCAAATAAAGTTTCCCATTAATTATTTGAACCGTATTTAATTCAAATTAAATTTTGAATTCATCTAAATCCATTTTCGTATTCTGTTATTTTAATATATTCGATATTAAATCGAAATTGATTATTAAATCGATAACTTAATTTAAAATTCCATTTATATTATCCACCCAATATTTTAAATCTGTATTAAATATTTTAAAATTAACCCATAAGAATCCGGGTCATTACATGATGAATCTTTGATCTCTAAGAAACTTGATCACTTTTGGTTGATTTCATTATAATCTTCATATTTGATCTTCAATTGAAGGTGTTAGGAGAAATAGAAATCCCTTAGAAATGCTCAGGAATCAATTGTGCATCCCTTCGGGGTCCTAAAATTCCCACTTCCCACATGAAGGAATGAGGGGGGTATTTATAGGTGAATTTCGGATCAGGTGACGGTTTTGTCCCTGCTCATGTTTTAGCTCGTTGGGCGCCCTAAAGGCTTCAAGCCAGCATTTTGCGGTTTAAGAACATCAGTCTTAGGACGAAATGGGTTAAAACCCGGTGGGGTGATCATATATAACAGTGGCACGGGCTAGAGCAAGGTGGGGTGAGCCAACGTAAAGCGAAGCGACCCAAAATCACTTGGAAAGAGGCGGATTGGGCTAATTCCATCGTATGAAGTAGCGATACGACCCATAGCTTGGCGGGACGGGCCAAAGACCTTTTCTAAGCTAAAGAGTGGGACGATCCAAGAGGCACAACTTACTGTGAAGTTCCAGTGGGTTAAATGGTTAGTGGGCCCAGGGAATAACGAGTTAAAAGATCTAAAGTGTTAAAAACTTTTAACAGGCTAAAAGCAGGGAGATCCAAAGAGCTCTTGCGAGCTAAGGAACTTGGCGGGTTATCTTTGCATGTCTACAGCGAACTAGAGTGCAAAAATAGCTTGGAGTTTCTGAACATTCCAAGGTTCTGCAACGTCTTATAACCCGGACGAACTAAGACTTAGAACAACCTTAACGTATTACAGCCCAAAGATACTAGATCTAACTTTTCTTTCTCGAGAACGACCTTACCATACCTTGTACTCCTTAGCCATACTTTTACGGGTTAACAGTTGTTAACACCCTAAACACTTTAATTCATATACATCGTAAATCATGGATGGCAGACTAATGCGTAAAAATAAAGGGGACAATAAGGTTTATACAGGTTCGGTAATGTAGCCTATCCTATGTCCATTAAGTGTAGTCAATTGTTTATACTGTCGTGATACAGTGTGAGTAGGGTATAAGAAAGTAGAGAGATATACTGATGTGGAGAATTGGTTATCTGCATATGCAAACCCCAAGTGTAGTTTTGGTTATAAACTTATAATCCGAATATCTAAAGACAGAGAAATGTAAAAGGAACACACAGCTTTTATATTGGTTCGACTCTAACGCTTAGGTCCACTTCATTGTTATCATTCATCATAATATGGTCGATTATGAGGTTTGTACAAGTTTGTATAATTGGTGTATACAAAGTTGTAAAATTGAATAACTAATAGCTTGTTAATTTACAACTTTGAGCAAAATGCCCTTCTTCTTCTTCGTTGAGTCAAAGTATGCATTAAAGTCCAAGAAATAGCTTCAATGTCCAAAAGTATGAAAAAATGTCTAAAAGTCCAATTGAATGTTAAAAAGTTGTATAATTTGAACTTTATGCAATAAAAATGTAGCTAATTTCTTTAAATGGTAACAAAATAGGATTACTTCATGGGTTGGGCATTCTCATGATGGGAAGCACAAAAGCACGACAGCCGAAAGCATAACCTGAAGCAAGTCCAGGAATAAACGTTGTAATGACTCGAAGTGGAACACCAAGAACGATTTCAGCACCAGACAACACGATGGTCGGCTCAAGCATAAGTTGAGCGACCCGTGTAAAAGAACATGCTTGACGTGATGAACGTATAGAGCAATCATCAAAGATTTTCTCGAAGGCTTATAAATATAGGCAGGGTGCAACCATAAAAGAAATTTTGTATTCTCACAAATGTTGGACTTCTAACTGTTAGTCTTGTCCCACATTGAGCAATTTGTATCATGTTTCCTGTACATATACTATGAGATCATTGTTCCTATTGTCAATCGGTTTTAGGAACACTTGCTTGATTCCCTAGTATTCTACATGGTATCAGAGCTTGGTTTCGGTCCTGGAACACTTGTTTCGGCTCGTGTGGCTTGGGCACGTCTTGACGTGCAGGGGTGGTGTTAGTCTTGTCTTATCCCACATCAAGCAATTTATATCCTGTTTCCTGTACATATACTATGAGATCGTTGTTCCTTCTGCTAATTGATTTTAGAAACACTTGCTTAGTTCTCTAATATTCTACACTAACAACTATGAGTTTACATACATGTGAAAAATCTTATAGTTGGATTTTTATCGAGCTCCAGCTGCTGAGTTATAAAGAAGTTTTGTAAGAATAAAGAATAATCAGTAGAAACTGCTAAGCGAACGTAAATCGTAATATTTGCTGCATCACTATAATAATTTTTCATTTTTTCTATCTCTTTTCTCTTTAATTTTCATGCTTAACATCTCATTGTGTATTTATTTCATTTTAGACGCAAACAGTATCCATCACAATATTTGAAACGTAGCTAAATTTTACTTTAAAACAAGGAAAAATTTTCTACCACGAAAATGATCGAGTTGAACTAACACTGCTTTGCTAAACATTTTAAAACTGAATTTAAATAAGAAGTAATTAATAAGAATTATAAAATTTATCCTCCTGAACAAATTCAAAAAAACAATTATAAAGTTTAAACTGAAATATAATTATTAACTTTTAATATTAAGTGAAATCCAATAACTTCTGTAATTAAAACTAAAACTTAGATTTCCAAATTTTTAAAATTAACTTAAGTCGATTAGTAAAAGTTGTAAATGAAAAATACCTCCATTTACAAATAACCATTTCAATTGTATTAAATTTACATGTAATTGTTAACTTTTAAAATTACATTATAGCACTTATTAGAATTAAAATTAAATTAGGTTGTAAAATAAACCGTACACTATCCCAGGTGTCTATCCGTGTGATTAACCTGATTAGAAAACTTGTTCCGTCATTCTCTTTCTCTTTTTTTTGCTTTAGGGCTGGTAACGAGTAGCCGAAAAATCCGATAACCATCCGCATCCATATCCGAAAAGCGGATAAATATCCGATATCCGAAAACGGATGCGGATACGGATACGTAGATATCCGCATAAGAATATTATCCATCCAAATTTTTTAACATTATGCTCAAAATTATATGCATTTTAGTACAATGAATCAGATTTATTTATTGCTTTACTAAGTCGAAGGTTAATATCATGTGCACTAAATGAATATTAGTTAGTCAAATCTATTTAATTTCATCATATATGCCTATTTTCAACACTTATTGATCAAAGAAATTGAAAAAAAAAATATGTTAAACTATAAATTTTCATTTATATTTCATGATTTATCGATCGCTGACGGATAGGATAATTATCCGATATGCTTCTGTATCCGCGGATACGGATATTCGGTATCCGAAAATGATTTTGGATATGGATATAGATATGAAAATATCTGTTGACACCCTTATTTTGCTTCACAATACAGATCCTCCTCAAATCGAAACCCTATGTCTAAACCCTACTTGCCCTATCTTTTGCGCTGCTGCTGGCACAATTGCGTCGATCGAAACTTGCCAATGCAGCTCCTCCCTCCAGTCACCCTTCGGTACGGTTTCTTTTTTCTCGGTTGTTCGCTTCTTCAAGTCCCTTTTTTTTGTAATTGTTACTCTCTGTTTTGAGTTACTATCTTGATTTTTATGTTGTTGCTTTAATTTTTCATGCTTGCAAGTAAATGGTGATTTAGATTTTCTTTATGATTGAATCATTGTGGTATAGCTCAACCACTTTTACTGTTTGAATGGTGTACCAAAATCAAATACTTTGGTATACTTTACCATCAAATTGAAAATATTTCACGTAGCTACAGCTTGGATAGATTGATTTAGAACTTACTAAATCCGTATATATGTCAATTATTTTTGGCTATTTATTTTGCATATTATACAAGCATGACAAATTAATAATTGATGTAACCAGACCAAGTGAAATAAAATGTACACACAAGAGAAGCATGAAGATATAACCTGCTAGAGAAAAGGACTTGTAGATTTAGAGTATGAAATTTAAAATTATGACTAGAATTTGTATTTCAAAAATCTATTCTTAATTGGAACTCGAAAATATTATATTACGGATATATGAAGTTCAAAACTGCAGATTTGGAATTTTTACATATGATTTTCATTTTTTATCCTATGAAGTATGAATAATCATATTCTACTATTTAAAGTTTAGAATTTAAATTTGAGGATTGAAATTTAATTTTGAAATTGGAACGCCAAAATTTTGAATTATGATTTCCAAAAGCTAAAGTCGAACATTAAATTTTAATGTTTGGATTTTTATTTATAAATCACGAAAGTTGTAAACAACTCCAATGCTTACTTGGTGTAATAACCCGGAAATGCGAGCCAGTTTAAAATTTTTATTTTGGCAATTTTAGCGAATTTTGAATATTTAAAATAGATTATTTTAAATAATATCGACGAAAAATTTATTTTAAATAGAATTCGAATGTATATATTATATACGCCGTCGCTAGAATATAAATAATTATATATAATTATAAAAGGAATTGAAAATGGCGCGGTAGTTCGATAATTGGATTTCAAACTTCAATTGAATGTACCGGGTGCAAAATAAACCGGATTTTAGTGAAACCAAAAATATTAGAATCTATTTGTGAATACCTTTCCATCGAATCCGAAAAATCGAAATTTCATAGCGGGGATCAAAAGATATGTCCAGTTGAAAATTCTGAATAGTCGCTATGGAATTCAGGCCCTTAAAAATGGAAATTTTGCAAACGACCTCGGATTTCGACGAAACCACTTTTGTTGGGTCCGTGATGTCAAGTTATTGCTAGATTCCAAATTTCATAATTTTTCGAATCAATATGTGAGCATGGCAAAGGAAAACGTGTTTGACCAGTTTTAGTTGATTTTAATCGACTGGAAAATGACCGTTTTTCAAAAGGTCTCAGAATTCGACGAAACTAGTTTTGTTAGGACCGTATCACCAATACGAAGCTAGAAAATATGTTTCTGGAATTTTTCGAGCTGGTATGTGGCCCCGGTAAATTGAAATGTGCGTTAAAATTGAATATATAAAGATTTATATTTTAAATCCAACGGAAACTGATTCAAACGATGGAATCAGCTTACGATACATATCCCATTGTGTTCGGAATCTGAGTAATTAGCTATGGACGACAGGCGGTGGGCCTCGTTTTGAGTTTGAAAAATAAAGGTTACTTTTTGAAATTAATTTAGAAAAAAAATATAAAGCCCCTATACCTACCCTTCTCTCTCCTCATTCAGAAAGTAAAAAAAAAACCTCGCTTGCCTCGTCGATCCCCCAGGCCCGTCGCCGCTTGTGGCCACCATCGACCACCCCCTCCGCCGCTCGCAGCTAGCCTCCCTCGATCTGCTCCTCCGCCTCTTCTTCTTCTCCTCGTCGAACCCACCTCGAGCCCCCCTTAAACCCACCGCGACCCCCCAATCCAATTCCGCCGCCTGAACCGACCTCCACCGCCACCTGACCACCCTCGCCGAACCCCTCCTGCCACCTAGACGCAGCGCCACCCCGCCTTCTTCTCCACCTTCAGTAAGTTCTTCTATTTATTTTTATTTAATGTTTCCAAAACAGTTTTTCTTGTGTTAAAGTCCATAATCAAAATCTCTTTTTATATGATAGGAGTTAAAATATAAAGGTGAGATTTTTATAATATGAAAGACAAGTTAAAAATTAGATTTTTTTTTCATAAAAGAGTAACACTATAAAGATGTGATTTTTATGTAAATGACATTGTAAAGGTCGGATTTTTATAGTGTATTCATCTAAATAAAGATGTGATTTTTATACGATGTTCATATGAATAAAGATGCGATTTTTATACGGTGTTCATATGGATAAAAATTCGATTTTTATATATTGAATAACGAAGTAAAAATTCAAAAATTCGATTTTTATATATTGAATAACGAAGTAAAAATTCGATTTTTATATATTGAATAACGAAGTAAAAATTCGATTTTTATATATTGAATAGCGAAGTAAAAATTCGATTTTTATATATTGAATAGCGAAGTAAAAATTCGATTTTTATATATTGAATAACGAAGTAAAAATTCGATTTTTATATATTGAATAACGAAGTAAAAATTTGATTTTTATATATTGAATAGCGAAGTAAAAATTCGATTTTTATACATTGAATAACGAAGTAAAAATTCGATTTTTATACATTGAATAACGAAGTAAAAATTCGATATTTATATATTGAATAGCGAAGTAAAAATTCGATTATTATATATTGAATAGCAAAGTAAAAATTCAATTTTTATATATGTAGTGACTACGGGCAGCGAAAGTGAAGAAAGAAGAAACGATGAAGATTCCTACCTAAGAAGAGTCGTGGCGTTGGATTAGCTATTCGGTGAGAACTCCTCACCTTTTATTAAATTTTTCTAGTTACATATATATACTAGGATGCAGACGGTGTTTAGTAGCACCCAACACCCGTCATCCACAAACCATGGATGGCTTGTTTGTTTGATTGATGTGTTGTGAAAATTGTTTGTGATGTTGATGTTAAATAGATAATAAAATATATTCATAGGTTGAATAAAATAATTTGGTCGTTAAAAATATAATTTTTAACGTGAACGTGAATAAATAAATATTCATTTACAAACCGAACGGTTTGTTTATGTACACCTATTTGAAGGACATTGATTGGGACGATAAATTTTACACATCGCCCAACTGCACAAATAAAATCTGTGTTTGATTATTTGAAACCCCACACGGGTATTGGGATAAAATACGGCATACACTAATCCCAGTAATTAGTTATATGTCGATCCAGCTTTCCGGATATCATTCCAGCTGTAAACCAGGATCCGTATACCAAAGTATTTGATTTTGGTACACCATTCAAACAGTAAAAGTGGTTGAGCTATACCACAATGATTCAATCATAAAGAAAATCTAAATCACCATTTACTTGCAAGCATGAAAAATTAAAGCAACAACATAAAAATCAAGATAGTAACTCAAAACAGAGAGTAACAATTACAAAAAAAAGGGACTTGAAGAAGCGAACAACCGAGAAAAAAGAAACCGTACCGAAGGGTGACTGGAGGGAGGAGCTGCATTGGCAAGTTTCGATCGACGCAATTGTGCCAGCAGCAGCGCAAAAGATAGGGCAAGTAGGGTTTAGACATAGGGTTTCGATTTGAGGAGGATCTGTATTGTGAAGCAAAATAAGGGTGTCAACAGATATTTTCATATCTATATCCATATCCATATCCAAAATCATTTTCGGATACCGAATATCCGTATATCCAAAATCATTGTGGTATAGGATCCTGTGAGATATACGGATACAAAGCTTTCCGGATATCATTCCAGCTGTAAAATTAAAGCAACAACATAAAAATCAAGATAGTAACTCAAAACAGAGAGTAACAATTACAAAAAAAAGGGACTTGAAGAAGCGAACAACCGAGAAAAAAGAAACCGTACCGAAGGGTGACTGGAGGGAGGAGCTGCATTGGCAAGTTTCGATCGACGCAATTGTGCCAGCAGCAGCGCAAAAGATAGGGCAAGTAGGGTTTAGACATAGGGTTTCGATTTGAGGAGGATCTGTATTGTGAAGCAAAATAAGGGTGTCAACAGATATTTTCATATCTATATCCATATCCAAAATCATTTTCGGATACCGAATATCCATATCCAAAATCATTGTGGTATAGGATCCTGTGAGATATACGGATACAAAGCTTTCCGGATATCATTCCAGCTGTAAACCAGGATCCTGTGAATATAAATCTGCAAAACAAAAACTACTAGCTGCCCGTGTCAAAATAAGGGCACCCAGAGTTTAGGTTTAAAACAATAAACTCCAGGTCAGTCATGGGACTGGTATGAGAACTAAAACAGTTATCAATCTTTATTTTATAGTTCGGTAAATCAAGGGTCCACGCCGTATAACACGGAACAGGTTTCCTCCTAAGAATACCAGTGCATAAAACAAAGCGCAATGATAAATAAAGAACAATGAAGCTATTATAAGACCCAGTTCCCATCACACAATGCAATGCAAGCCGGAGGATAGGATTTTTACCTTATAATAGCCAAGAATGCTTGATACGTTTAAAACAAATCATTTGATACTATTATAAGTGCAAAGTGTATAAAACAACTTCAAATCATAAGTATCAATCATAGACGGCATAAGTTCCCCATCCCACTATGTCGCCATACTAGGTTCTACAATTAAAACCGCCAAATCACGTATTTGGAAATTGGATTTCCGTCTGTGAACCGAGACAAAAGATAGTCCTCAACCGATTCGAGACTCTCTAGCCCGAGCCTCAGGCAAGTACTCAGTCAAGCCTTGGATCCCCAGGGCCAGTCCACCGATGTGGATTAAACTTAAACCCTGAACATGCGTTCCCCCGCCCTATGGGGCGTAAATGAGCCAACGAATGACTCCATCGGACCCGGATCGTCCGATCAAACCGAGGCGCCTCGCAACAACAACAACCACATAAGTCAAACTCGTCAGGGCGTGTAAAACCACTGACGCCACTTCTAGCTAGAAAGAAACGCATGCCCTCCCGGACGTCCTCTCCCGTTTTGGTTCACACCGGGGTGTGAGGCTCGCGGATCAATGTTACACAAAGCTTTGCTACACAGGCCGTGCTTTGATCATCTACCACAAGACTTTGTTTTTCAACAGAAGCCTTGATCATTTGCCACTTAGGCATGCCACACAGGCAATTCACTCCATGCATTTGATATCCATCAATATATAACCCCTGAGCTCATACGTATTAGAGAAGGGCGTTAAGCAAGAGAATAAATTCTCCGCCGCCAAAAAGATATATATTTAATAGAAATCAATCACACAGACTAAAATCCAATGTCAGACACACAGTCCATTTACAAGTTCGTTCTGGGTCTGAACGAAACCGGAGGCACCTAGTACCTCGCATATCCATCGATCTCCAAGTACGTCTGGACGATCACCAACTGTTTCCATCTTCTTCGGTGTACATCCCAATCAAGATCATTAGTAATCACCAAAACGACATGAAGACCTCCGGTCTTCGACCACCATCTTCATCTTCGACTTATCGTCGTATCAGTTATTCAGAATGGGATAAACCCGGTCTTTTCGAACAACTCGCGTATATAATAAACAAGTGCTACACAAACACAATATACGCCTCATTCCAATTCATCAGTCACTAACCGTAAATTAACAATTGAATAATTCCCTAAGTATTAACCCCGAAGGCTGAAACCAACATCAGATCAATACCCCAGAAACCATTCAACTAAACTAATCTCCAGTTAGTTTCTGGTTTTCTTAACTCCTTTGGGTCTAAGAACAGTATTATTGAAGATACCGTTCACGACAACCCAAAATCACATTTCATTAATTGTCGGGTTAAAGAACAAGTGTTATATAAAACACTATTCACGATAAACCCAAAAATCAATACCAATTCCATTCCAATCAAATATTATTTAATTGGTACACTTCATTAAATCTAAATAAAAAGATTTAATCTTTTTCTCAACTGGGTTCAAGAACAGGGTTAATGAAGACACCATTCACGACAAACCCAAATCACATTTGATATTAAATATAAGGCTCTGAATAGAAAATATATCGGCTTATATTCAATATCAAATTCTACAACCAACAAATATCGTATTGGAAATAATGATATAAATATATCTTTCAAATTTCCATAACAATCTCTGTGACGGCCGGGAATCTCGCTCGATCCGAATCAGTCGTTAAACCGATCTAGACCGTTCGAAACCCCTGATCGTTTGAGAACAGGACAAAACAGAACGCAGACGGAAGAACATTTCATTGTTATTACAACAATTCCATCAGATACAAGAATATACAGAGTATAAATGAATAAATTACATTCGATAAATATCAGAGATCACAATAAATTACATAGCGGTGGAAAAATAATACAAAGCACAACTGAAGGTGATATACGGATACAGAGCTTTCCGGATATCATTCCAGCTGTAAACCAGGATCCTGTGAATATAAATCTGCAAAACCAAAACTACTAGCTGCCCGTGCGGAAAATAGGGGCACCCAGAGTTTAGGTTAAAACAATAAACTCCAGGTCAGTTGTAATAACCAGAAATTCTGGGCCAGTTTAAAATTTTTATTTTGGCAATTTTAGCGAATTTTGATTATTTAAAATGAATTATTTTAAATAATATCGATGAGAAATTTATTTTGAATAGAATTCGAACGTATATATCATACGCGTCGTCGTTAGAATATAATAATTTTATATATAATTATAAATAGAATTGAAAATGGCGCGGTAGTTCGATAATTCGATTTCAAACTTCAATTGAATGTACCGGGTGCAAAACAATCCGGATTTTAGTGAAACCAAAAACATTAGGATCTAATTGATGATACCTTTCCAACGAATCCGAAAGATCAAAATTTCATAGCGGGAATCAAAAGATATGTCCAGTTGAAAATTCTGAATAGTCGCTATGGAATTCAGGCCCTTAAAAATAGACATTTTGCAAATGACCTCGGATTTCGATGAAACCACTTTTGTTGGGTCCGTGATGTCAAATTATTGCTAGATTCCAAATTTCATAATTTTTCGAATCAATACGTGAGCGTGGCGAAGGAAAACGCGTTTGACCAGTTTCAGTTGATTTTAATCGACTGGAAAATGGCCATTTTTCCAACTGTCTCAGCATTTGACGAAACTAGTTTTGTTAGGACCGTATCGTCAATACGAAGCTAGAAAATATTTTTCGGGAATTTTTAGAATTCGTATGTGACCCCATTGAATTGAAATGCGCGTTTATGGATCATTAATGCCGCCTATGATTGATATTTATGATTGAAATTGTTTTGACACTATACACCTATAATAGTATCAAATAATGTGTTTTAAACGTATCAAGCATGCTTTGGCTGTTATAAGGTAAAAACCCTATCCTCCGGCTTGCGTTGCATTGTGTGGAGGGATCTGGGTCTTATAACAGCTTCATTTTTCTTTATTTAGCATTGCGTTGTTTGTTTTATGCACTGGTATTCTTGGGAGGAAACCCGTTCCGTGTTATACGGCGTGGTCCCTTGATTTACCGAACTTTAAAATAAAGAATTATAACTGTTTTAGTTCTCACACCAGTCCCATGACTGACCTGGAGTTTATTGTTTTAACCTAAACTCTGGGTGCCCCTATTTTCCACACGGGCAGCTAGTCGTTTTGGTTTTGCAGATTTATATTCGCAGGGTCCTGATTAACAGCTGGAACGATGCTCGGAAAGCTCTGTATCCATGTATCACTTTCAGTTGTGTTTTGTATATTTTTCCGCTGCTATGTAACTTATTGTAATCTCTGATATTTGTCGAATGTAATTTATTCATTTATACTCTGTATATTCTTGTATCTGATGGAATTGTTGTAATAGCAATGAAATGTTCTTCCGTATGCGCTCATATTGTGTGTTGTTCTCAAAGTATCCGCTCTTTCCTCCACGGGGAAGTTACGGGTCCTTACAGTTGGTATCAGAGCTTTGGTTTACAGAGCTCGAGAACAAGACACATTAGAACCATACGAAAGAATTCATCGGATATTGGGTTAGTAATATCCAATTAGAATGACTCGTTAGAGATAGGATCAGTAGTATCCTAGAACGAGTGTGAAGAGTACATTTTTCAAATGAAAACAATTTTGTTTTGAAATTTAAATCGTCTTACACGTATTTGAATATTTATTTATTTTGAATATGGACAATCGAGTATATATAGATTTCGCGTATACGCGTCATGAACGTATAGTCGAAGTTTTATTATACTGGATAGATATAGAGTCACATTCTAGACACCCAGGGATAATTCTGATGATGTGGCCACATCATCAGTATTTATGTTCGTATTTCGAAGGTGTGATTTCTATATATTTCCATTAGACTGGTGTGAGAACCAAAACTTATATAGATAGATTTATTGTTGTGAATTGGCATCAAAAACATGATTTTTTGTGTATATATCAAAATTATGAATTTGAAACTCTAATTCACTAATTGATTGCTGTTTGTGTTGTTTGTTTATTTATTTGATAATTTTAACCATTATGCCTCATTGTATCGAATATTGAATTGTATTGAAAATTGGTCGCATTTGCTTGCATATACATATACTTACATTGAACAGGTCATAGCAAGGAGGCTAGAGCAGAGAATAAAATTTGTTTGCCCGATAAATAGGTACATGTTTACTACATAATTTATTGTTTTGTTCGGGTGATGATGATTTTATGAGCCTATTGGCTAGCCGCTTGGCTTTTTCTTTTTCTTTTTGAGATTAGAAGGACCGGGGAAGCTATTTGAAATTCCCCGATGCTCCCGGTGCAGGGGAGGTTATGGCGAAATTTTTCGAAAATTTAGGGTGTTAGCCAAATTTTTTAAATTTTGAAAATTCTCAAAAACTGAAAAGTTGGAGAATGGAAGCCAAATCGAACATATAGTAGATTAATCAAACCACTTTCGACTTTGTTCCTTTTCGGGGACAAAAAGTTTTAAGTGGGGGAGATTGTAATAACCTGAAATTCTGGGTCAGTTTAAAATTTTTATTTTGGCAATTTTAGCGAATTTTGATTATTTAAAATGAATTACTTTAAATAATATCGACGAGAAATTTATTTTGAATAGAATTCAAACGTATATATTATACGCGTCGTCGTTAGAATATAATAATTTTATATATAACTATAAACAGAATTGAAAATGGCGCGGTAGTTCGATAATTCGATTTCAAACTTCAATTGAATGTACCGGGTGCAAAACAATCCGGATTTTAGTGAAACCAAAAACATTAGGATCTAATTGATGATACCTTTCCAACGAATCCGAAAGATCAAAATTTCATAGCGGGAATCAAAAGATATGTCCAGTTGAAAATTCTGAATAGTCGCTATGGAATTCAGGCCCTTAAAAATAGACATTTTGTAAATGACCTCGGATTTTGACGAAACCACTTTTGTTGGGTCCGTGATGTCAAATTATTGCTAGATTCCAAATTTCATAATTTTTCGAATCAATACGTGAGCGTGGCGAAGGAAAACGCATTTGACCAGTTTCAGTTGATTTTAATCGACTGGAAAATGGCCATTTTACCAACGGTCTCAGCATTTGACGAAACTAGTTTTGTTAGGACCGTATCGTCAATACGAAGCTAGAAAATATTTTTCGGGAATTTTTAGAATTCGTATGTGACCCCATTGAATTGAAATGCGCGTTTAAATTCAATATATAGAGTTATATGTTGATTTTGATGAAAACTGATCGAGACGATCAAATCAACCTACGATACATATCCCATTGTGTTCAGAATGGGGGTAAAACGCTATAGACGACACGCGGTGGGCCTCGTTTCGAGGTCGTATGTAAAAGTCAACTTTTTGAAAATAAATTAATTAAATAAATTAAAAATTAAATCTCTCCCTTTATCTTTCTGCCCCCCCCCCCCCCCCCGATTCCTTTCAGAAAAGAAAAAGATAAAAAAAAAGGAAGAGAGCGACGGGGGAGGAGCCGCCGCCCCTCCCCGATGAACCGCCGCCGCCCCAGGTGGGGCGCCACCTCTGCCGCCGCCTCCCTCTCTTCTTCTTTCTGCCCTTCTCCTCCCTGACGCGAACGCGACAGCCGCCCCCCCTCCTGTGTTGCGCCGCCGCTGCTTCGTCTTCTCCTCCACCTCGACGCGCCGCACCCCCCTAGACCCGAACCCGCACCCCCCCTTGGCCCAAACCCCGACCTCCGACCACCTCAGACGCAGTGGACCCCCCCCCCCCCCTCCGATTGAAAAGGTAAGTTTTTATTTGTTTTATTCTATTTATTTATTTCTTTTGTATATGATTAGCAAACAACAGAAAAAATCAGTTTTTGTATAGGATTTTTAAATAGAAAGTTAGAATTTTTCAAATAGAAAAGACGTGATTTTTAAAATAGAAAAGATTAGATTTTTTTTAAAGGAAGAAAGACGATATTTTTAAATGGAGAAAGGTGAGATTTTTACATATGTAGTGGATTAAAAATATGACTTTTACATAGTAGGAACTATAAAAATGTAATCTTTATGAGATAGAGAATATAAAAATATCATCTTTGTATATGTAGCGAAATAAAAATCTGATTTTTATTTTATATACGTTGAAATAAAGTGGTGATTTTTATAATGATGAAATCTATATTTTTGTAAAGATGAAGTCTTTATATTAGAAAAGGCGAAATCTTTATAGTTGAAAAGGCGAGATCTTTATATAGAAAATAGAGAAGTAAAATATGATTTTTATATATTGAACATCGTAGTAAAAATATAATTTTTATATATGAACATCGTTGTAAAATAGAATTTTTATCTATATAGTAGCGGTGTAAAAATGGAATTTTTATATATTGAATAGCAAAGTAAAAATTCGATTTTTATATATTGAATAGCAAATTAAAAATTCGTTTTTCATATATTGAATAGCAAAGTAAAAATTCGATTTTTAAATATATGAAGTGATTATAAAAATATGATTTTTAAATTGAAAGTGAATAAATAAAAATGTGATTTTTATTTCAAAGACATCAAAATATAAAAATGTGTGATTTTTATATATGTAGTGGCTACGGGCAACGAAGATGACGAAGATGCGATAACGATGAAGATTTCTATCAAAAGAAGAGTCAAGTTGTTTGGATAGCTATCGGTGAGAACTTCTCACTCTTTAATTCTCTTTTTCTAGTTATATATATACATATACTAGGATGCAGATGGTGTTTAGTAGCACCCGACACCCGTCATCCACAGACCATGGATGGCTTGTTTGTTAAATTGTTTGGTTGCGTAGTTGGTTAGTCTAATTGGTTTGAATTGAATTGTTTGGTGAATTGAAATTGATTTGATTGATGTGTGAATGGCGTGGGCCTTCACTGGACCGGGGATAAGGCTAGGCCTCGTCCCGTTTCTAGTATCGTGCCGTTATGCCGCCGAAATTTCCTAAAATATGTTAGAAAAATAAAAATATCATTTTATTTGATAAATGAAATGAATAGAAATTCATGTGTTAAAATAAAATATATTATCGTTAAAAATATAATTTTTAACGTGAAAGTGAAGAAATAAATATTTATAAACAAATCGAACGATTTGTTTATATACACTGATTTGACTGATATTGATTGGGTCGATAAATTTTACACATCGCCCAACTGCACAAACAAAAATATGTGTTTGTTGATTTGAAACCCCACACGGGTGTTGGGATGATATTTGGCGTACACTAATCCCAATTATTTAATTATTGTCGATCGATTGGTCGACAGACTGTGTAAGCGTCGATTATTTATATTTGATGCTTATGCAGTTGTGTGGTGCACTTTGGATGATGGTTGATTGTTTATCAATGCTATTATATACGTGTGATGTATGAAAATCCATATAATTAACATTATATGGTGATTGATTGGGTCTCATTCCAATCGGGAAAATAATGAATATTATAAAAGAAAATTCATGTGTTGAATATAAAAATAGTCATGTGTTGACGATGATTATGGGTTGAAACTATTCATGTGTTGAGTGAAATATTTTAAATAATAAAAATTACATCTTTATCATATTTACGATTAGAATCTACTTTACGGTGGAGTCTAATTAAAATCAAACGATAGATACCATAGTTTTATAAAATATTTTACATAACAAAAATAGTGATGTGTTGACAGTATTCATGTGTTGAGATTAGTCGTGTGTTGAAAGAAATATAGATTCATGTGTTGAATGGGATAAATATTCATTTGTTGGATAGAATAAAGAAGTTTTGAAAAATATAAAGCTGTGTTGATTAGAGATGCGTTATTTGGACGCGAACGATATTTATATCGATTTTATTCATTGTATAATGAATATTGAAAAGTGATTTCAAAATTAAATATTTTGAAATGAAATTCAAATTGAATTAGATTAAAATTCGAATTGAATAGGAAGCAAATTTGAATTCGAATAAAATAGAAATGAATTCAAATTGAATTAAATTGAAATTGAAATTTAAAACGAACTGAAATTGAATTGAAATCAATTTGAAACGAATTCGAATTGAATCAAATAGAAGGTAAATTCGAATTGAATTGAATTGAAACGAATTTGAATGTGAATTGAAATGAACTCGAATTGAATTGAAATCAAATCGATTTGAAATTGAAAATGAAGTTGAAATTGTTTTGAAACGAATGTAGAACTATTTATAAAATTCGTTTTAAAAGGAAATCGACGAAATATACATATATTATATATATATAATGGCCTGAATAGAACGCGCCGCGCCGCGACAGTTCGTGAATTTCGACCATTTATTTCAAACGGACATTGCGGGAGATCCGACCGTCGGATTCTCCTAAAACCGGAACCGTTGGGTTCGTATCGAAAAGAGCTTTCCAATGAATATTATAAATTTGAAATCTAACGGTTGGATTTGGAATTATGTCCAAATCAATTTCAGAAAAGGTCGCTGTAAGTGCAGTTCGATGGCCGTTGATGGAAATCGACTGTACGGGCCTTGATAAAATTATTAAAAATATCGATAATTTGTGTAAAATTGTAATATGTGAATTGGAAAGAATTGGGCTAGAAAATTCCACATTAGAGGATAAAAATAGATTTTTATCGAAATGAACTAGTTTTGAATTAGAATTTAAAAAAAAATTATTTTTGAAATAAATAAATTGAATTTGAAAGTGATTTTAAAAATAATCAATATTCCCAATAGGCGAAGTGAAAGTGGAGTTGAATCGAAATTATCTTCGGAATATTTCGATGTTAGATTTCGTGACTATACAGATATTGTTTTGGGAATTTGAAAGATATATTATATATCGTTATTTCCAATACGATATTTGTTGGTTTCAGAATTTGATATTGAATATAAGCCAATATATTTTCTATTCAGAGCCTTGTATTTAATATCAAATATGATTTAGCTTGTCGTGAATCGTGTTTTAGATGACATTGGTTCTTTAACCCAGTTAAAGGCAAGATGTTGATTTTTGAAGAGATTAAAGCTAAGTGGAGTTTTAATGAATCTTTAATTAGATTAAAAATGTGAATTGATAATTTAAATTATCAAATCTGAAAGGTGATCGAGAATGGAGTACCACCAGTTTTGCTCCAAAGCGATAGTTAATTCTTTAATTAGATTTGAACGTGAAATGGTAATTAATTTTACCGATAACACAGTGGTGTTAGATGTGGAGTATTACCAGTTTTCTCCATGGGATATATAGGTTGGGATCGGGAAATAAAATAAATAATTACTTCGGTGTGGTTCGCTAATCCCGACTAGTTTGGAAAACCATAAAATGGTTTGAAATGATATCCAAAGGAAGATTATATGATAAACTTAGAAGAATTTATCTTGGATAAAATTAATGGGAACATTTCCCTAAGAATGTGTTTTTGTGAATAAAAGAATATTCTGAATTGGAATGAGGCGTTTGTTGTGTTTGTGTAACATTCGTTTATTATATACGTGGGTTGTTCAGAAAGGCCGGGTTTATACCCATTCTGAATAACCGATTCGACGAGATGTCGAAGATGAAGACGGTGGTTGAAGACCGGAAGTCTTCACATCGTTTGGGTGATTACTGATGATCTTGATTGGGCTGTACACCCAGGATGAGGGAATCAGTTGGTGATCGTCCAGACGTACCTGGAGATGGATGGATATGCGAGGAAAGTGCCTCCGGTTTCGTTCAGACCCAGAACGAACTTGTAAATGGATTGTGTGTCTGACATTGGATTTTATTCTGTGTTGATTGATCTCTATTAAATATACATCTGTTTAGCGGCGGAGAATTTATTCTCTTGCTTAACGCCCTTCTCTGAGACGTACGAGCTCAGAGGTTGTATATCGATGGACATCAGTCGCATGGAGTGAATTGCCAATGTGGCACGCGTAAGTGGCAATTGATCAAGGCTTCTGTTGAAAAGCAAAGTCTTGTGGTTGATGATCAAAGCACGGCCTGTGTGGCGTAGCTTTGTGTATAACGTGAATTCGCGAGCCTCACACCTCGGTATGAGTCAAAAACGGGATACGGACCCAAGGAGTGCACGACGTTTCTTTCTAGCTAGGGTGGTGTCAGTGACCTACCAGCCCTGACATTTATATACTTTTCACCTGTGTGGTTGTTGGATACGAGGCGCCTCGGATATAGGTCTGTAAGGACCGGGAAACGTGTGTTCAGGAATAATTAATCCTCAAAAGTAAGAGAGGACCGGCCTTGGAGGTTCCAAAGGATCAGAGTGGGGTCCTGAGGCATTGCTAGAGTGTCTCGAACGCGGAGAGGAGCTTGCCCCTTGCCTCGGCTCATGACGGAATCCAATTTCCAATACGTGACATTTGCGGTTTTAATTGTAGAACCTAGTATGGCGACATAGTGGTATGGGTCATTAATGCCGCCTATGATTGATATTTATGATTGAAATTGTTTTGACACTATACACCTATAATAGTATCAAATAATGTGTTTTAAACGTATCAAGCATGCTTTGGCTGTTATAAGGTAAAAACCCTATCCTCCGGCTTGCGTTGCATTGTGTGATGGGACATGGGTCTTATAACAGCTTCATTTTTCTTTATTTAGCATTGCGCGGTTTGTTTTATGCACTGGTATTCTTGGGAGGAAACCCGTTCCGTGTTATACGGCGTGGTCCCTTGATTTACCGAACTTTAAAATAAAGAATTATAACTGTTTTAGTTCTCACACCAGTACCATGACTGACCTGGAGTTTATTGTTTTAACCTAAACTCTGGGTGCCCCTATTTTCCACACGGGCAGCTAGTAGTTTTGGTTTTGCAGATTTATATTCGCAGGGTCCTGATTAACAGCTGGAACGATGCTCGGAAAGCTCTGTATCCGTGTATCACTTTCAGTTGTGTTTTGTATATTTTTCCGCTGCTATGTAACTTATTGTAATCTCTGATATTTGTCGAATGTAATTTATTCATTTATACTCTGTATATTCTTGTATCTGATGGAATTGTTGTAATAGCAATGAAATGTTCTTCCGTATGCGCTCATATTGTGTGTTGTTCTCAAAGTATCTGCTCTTTCCTCCACGGGGAAGTTACGGGTCCTTACATCAGTCATGTGACTGGTGTGAGAACTAAAACAGTTATTTAAAGCTTTACTTTAAAAGAGAGTAATTCAAGGGACCACGCCGTATAATATGGAACGGGTTTCCTCCCAAGAATACCAGTGCATATAGATAAACAACGCAATGCTTTTTCGAAAAATGAAGCTATTATAAGACCCAGGTCCCATCACACAATGCAACACAAGCAGGAGGATAGGGTTTTCCCTTATAACAGCCAAACATGCTTGGTACGTTTAAAACAAATCATTTGATACTACAATAAGTGTATAGTGTCAAAACAATTTCAATCATAAATATAAATCATAGACGGCATAGTATCCCATGCTACTATGTCGCCATACTAGGCTCTACAAATAAAGCCGAAATACACGTATTGGAAATTGGATTTCCGTCATGAGTCGAGGCAAGGGGCAAGCTCCTCTCCGCGTTCGAGACACTCTAGCAAATGCCTTAGGGTTACGCATTCTGGGCAACCCCGGATCCTCCAAGGCCGGTCCTCACTTTCGTTAGAGGATTAATTATGCCTGAACACACGTTTCCCGGTCCTTACAGACCTATAATCGAGGTGCCTCGCATTCCAACAACCACATAGGTGAAAAGTATATAAATGTCAGGGCTGGTAAGTCACTGACACCACCATAGCTAGAAAGAAACGTCATGCACTCCTTGGGTCCTTATCCCGTTTTTTACTCATACCGAGGTGTGAGGCTCGCGAATTCACGTTATACACAAAGCTTCCACGTAGGCCGTGCTTTGATCATCAACCACAAGACTTTGCTTTTCAATAGAAGCCTTGATCATTGCATCTTAGCGTGCCACACAGGCAATTCATGCCATGCGACTGATGTCCATCGATATACAACCTCTGAGCTCGTATGTCTCAGAGAAGGGCGTTAAGCAAAAGAATAAATTCTTCGCCGCCAAACAGATGTATATTTAATAGAAATCAATCAACATAGAATAAAATCCAATGTCAGACACACAATCCATTTACAAGTCCGTTCTGGGTCTGAACGAAACCGGAGGCACTTTCCTCGCATATCCATCCATCTCCAAGTACGTCTGGACGACCACCAACTATTTCCATCCTCTTGGGTGTACAGCCCAATCAGGATCATCAGTAATTATCCAAACAATGTGAAGACTTCCGGTCTTCAACCACCGTCTTCATCTTTGACTTATCGTCGAATCAGTTATTCAGAATGGGTATAAACCCGGCCTTTCCGAACAACCCACGTATATTAAAACAAATGTTACACAAACTCAACATACGCCTCATCCCAATTCAGAATATTCTTTTATTCATAAAATCACATTTTTAGGGAAAGGTTCCCATTAATTTTATCCAAGATAAATTCTTTCAAATATATCTTTTAATCTTCCTTTGGATGTCATTTAAAACCAAATTATGGTTTTTTAAACTAGTCGAGATTAGCGAACCGTAACGAAGTAATTATTTATTTTATTTCCCAATCCCAACCTATTCATCCCATGAAGCAAAACTGGTAGTACTCCATATCTAACACCACAGCGTTATCGGTAAAATTAATTACCATTTCACGTTCAAATCTAATTAAAGATTTGACTATCGGTTTGGAGCAAAACTGGTGATACTACATTCTCGCTCATTTTCTAAAGTTGATAATTTAGATTATAGATTCACATTTCAACCTAATTACAGATTCGTTAAAACTCCATTTACTGGGTTAAAGAACTAGGTGTTACTTAAAACACAGTTCACGACAAACCCATTTCAAATCCAATCAAATATATTAGAAATTCCGATTATTTAAAACCCCTTTTTAAATCTAATTTATTTATTTAAAAATAATTGGGTTTTAAATTTAGTTCAAAACTAGTTCATTTCGATAAAAATCCATTTTTATCTTTTCAAATATGGAGTTTTTCATCCCAAATTTTCCCAAATCATTTCTTATGATTTTACACAAATTATCGATATTTTTAATAATTTTATCAAGGCCCGTACAGTCGATTTCCAACAATGGCCATCGAACTGCACTTACAGCGACCTTTTTCAAATTTGATTTGGACGTATCTCCAAATCCAACCGTTAGATTTTGAATTTCTAATATTCGCTAGAAAGCTCTTTTAGATACGAACCCAACGGTTCCGGTTTTAGGAGAATCCGACGGTCGGATCTCCCGTAATGTCCGTTTGAAATAAATGGTCGAAATTCACGAACTGCCGCGGCGCGACGCTTTCTATTCTGGCCATTATATTACATATAAATAATATATATAATATATTTCGTCGATTTCTATTTAAAATGAATTTTATAAATAGTTTTGAATTCGTTTTCAATTCAATTCAATTTCAAAGTCGTTTTCTATTCGATTCAATTCAAATTGGTTTTCTATTCGACTTAAATCAAATTCGTTTTCTATTCCATTTGAATTCAAATTCGTTTTCTATTCCATTTGAATTCAAATTCATTATCTATTCAATTCAATTCGAAATCTTTGATTTCGAAATCACTTTATATTCAATTCATTTCGAAATCGCTTTATATTCAATTCATTTCGAAATCTTTGATTTCGAAATCACTTTTCAATGTTCATTTTAAAATGAATAAAATCGATATAAACATCGTTCACAGTCAAAATGGCGCATCTCTAATCAACACGGCTTCATATAATTCTATTTTCAAATATTCTATTTCAAATATTTCTTTTTCAAATATTTCTATTAAAATATTTCGATTTCAAATATTTCTATTTCAAATATATCGTTCAACACATGACTAATCTTAACGGATGAGTACAGTCAACGCATGAACCTTTATTTTATATTAATAAAGATGTAAATTTTATTATTAAAATATTTCGTTCAACACATGACTAATCTCAACGGATGAGTACAGTCAACACATGAACTTTTATTTAATATTATTCTTGATGTAAATTTTATTATTAAAATATTTCGTTCAACACATGACTAATCTCAACGGATGAGTACAGTCAACACATGAACCTTTATTTTATATTATTCTTTATTTTCTAAATTGGAATGAGCCCCAATCAATCACCATATAAATTTAATTGTATGGATTTTCATACTTCACACGTATATCATAGCATTGAAAAATAATCAACCATCAACCAAAGTGCACTTCACTGTATAAGCATCAAATATAGATATCTAACGCTTATAACAACATGTCAATCAATCGATCGACATATTGAATCAGTTAGGATGAGTGAACTTCAAATTTCATCCCCACACCCGTGTGGGGTTTCAAACAATCAAACACAGATTTTATTCGTGCAGTTGGGCGATGTGTAAAATTTATCGACCCAATCAATATCAGTCAAATCAGTGTATATAAACAAATCGGTCGATTTGTTTATAGATATTTATTTATTCACATTCACGCTAAAAATTATATTTTTAACGACAAAACATTTTATTTTAACATATGAATTTCTATTCAGTTCATTTACAAAATAAAAATGATATTTTTATTTTTCTAACTTATTTTAGAAAATTTCGGTGGCGTAACGGCACGATACTAGAAACGGGACAAGGCCTAGCCTTATCCCCAGCCTAGTGAAGGCCCACGCCATTCACATATCAATCAAATTTACCAAACAACCAAATTCAAATCAAATCATCTAACTAATTTATGCAACCAAACAAACAAGTCCATGGTCTGTAGACGATTGTGTCGGGTGCTACTAAGCACCATCTGCATCCTAGTATATATATATAACTAGAAAATGAAATTGAAAGGTGAGAAATTCTCACCGATAGCTATCCAATCATCTTGACTCTTCTTTGATAGAAATCTTCATCGTTATCGCATTTTTATCACCTTCGTTGCCCGTATTCTCTACATATGTAAAAATCACATTTTTATATACTGATGTCTTTAAAATAAAATTCACATTTTTATTTATTCACTTTCAATTTAAAAATCCTATTTTTACAATCGCTTCATACATTTAAAAATCGAATTTTTACTATGCTATTCAATATATAAAAATCGAATTTTTATTTTGCTATATAAAAAGATTTCACCTTTTCAAAAATATAGATTTTCCTTTCTATAATATAAAAATTATATTTTCCTCGAAGTAAAAATCATATTTTTACTTCACTGCTCATCTCAAAATATCGTCTTTTCATATCTAAAAATATCGTCTTTACATATCTAAAAATATCGTCTTTTCAAAATCAATCTTTACTTTGCTACACATATATAGATGTTATTTTTAACATTCCTATCATGTAAAAATTATATTTTTACTTCTCTTCTTAAACAAAATCATATTTTTATATCATCTATATAGTAAAGACTATATTTTTAATACTTTAAAAATATAAAAATCATATTTTTAATCCTTTAAAAATATAAAAATTATATCTTTTACCTTTCTATACAATAAACATTATATTTCAAACTCCTCTATATATAAAAAATCAGTTTTTAATTTAAATTAAAAGTAAAAATCTTACTGTCTTTGAAGGAGGGAGGCCGGAGGAGTCACGGAGAACAGGAGCAGCGGGAGGAGCTTCGATTGGTGGCGGCGTTGGTGGGGGTACGATGGTCAGGTGAGGTGGAAATGGGGCTTGCGGTGGAGCTCCCTGCGATGGAGGAGGGGATGGAGAAGGAGGAAGGGAGGAGTGGAGAGCGCGAGGTGCAGGAGCGGTTGGACGCGGAGGAGGGTGTCGGCGAGAAGGCTGGTGGCGCGGTGGAGGTCTAGACGTGGGTGGGTTGTCTCGGGTTTTGGCAGAGGGGGGGGGGTCCACGTCGGTCGGGGAGAAGAACGGGGGCTTGGTGGTAGCTGCGCCGCCCTGGGCGCGGCGACTCATTGGAGGGGGCGGCGGCATCGATCGCGCCCCCCTCCATTTTTTTTTCTAATTTCAGTTTTTAACGGGGGGGGGGGGGGGGGGGCTGATATAAGGAAAGAGAAAGTTTATTTTTTTTAATTATTTAATTATTTTATTTTTGAAAAAGTTGACTTTTACATACGACCTCTAAACGACGCCCACCGCCTGTCGTCGATAGCGTTTTACCTCCATTCCGAACACAATGGGATATGTATCGTAGGCTGATTCGGCTGTTACAATCAGTTTCCATTAAATTTAAATTACTATATTGAATTTTAAACGTACATTTCAAATTACCGGGGTCACATACCAACTAGAAAAATTCCCGAAAAAATATTTTCTAGCTTCGTATTGACGATACGGTCCTAACAAAACTAGTTTCGTCAAATTCTAAGACCGTTGGAAAAATGGCCAATTTCCAGTCGATTAAAATCAACTGAAACTGGTTAAACGAGTTTTCTTTTGCCACGCTCACATATTGATTCGAAAAATTATGAAATTTGAAACCTAGCAATAATTTGACACTGCGAATCCAACAAAAGTGGGTTTGTCGAAATCCGAGGTCATTTGCAAAATTCCCATTTTTAAGGGCCTGAATTCCATAGCGACTATTCAGAATTTTCAATTGGACATATCTTTTGATTCCCGCTATGAAATTTTGATTTTTCGGATTCGTTGGAAAGATATTATCAAATAGATCCTAATGTTTTTGGTTTCACTAAAAACAGGTTTGTTTTGCACCCGGTACATTCAATTGAAGTTTGAAATCGAATTATCGAACTACCGCGCCATTTTCAATTCTAATTATAATTATATATAATTATTTATATTCTAACGACGACGCGTATAAATATATACGTTCCAAATATATATTCAAAATAAATTTCTCGTCGATATTATTTAAAATAACCTATTTTCAATAATCAAATTCGCTAAAATTGCCAAAATAAAATTTTTAAACTGGCCCAGATTTCCGGGTTATTACAATCTCTCCCTCTTAAAACTTTTCGTCCCTGAAAAGGAACAAAGTCGAAAGTGGTTTGATTATTCAACTCTATGTTCGATCTGGCTTCCATTCTCCAACTTTTCAGTTTCTGAGAATTTTCAAATTTATAAAAATTTGGCTAACACCCTAAATTTTGGAAAAAATTCGCCATAACCTCCCCTGCACCGGGAGCCATGGGAAAATCCCGAAATTGCCATATAGGCCTTCTGCTCTCAAAAAGAAAAAGAAAAAGCCAAGCGGCTAGCCAATAGGCTCATAAAATCATCATCACCCAAACAAAACAGTAAATTATGTAGTAAACATGTACCTATTTGTCGGGCAAACAAATTTTATTCTTCGGCTCTAGCCTCCTTGCTATGACCTGTTCAATGATATATATGTATATGCAAATAAATGCGACCAATTTTCAATAATATCCAATATTTGGTTCAATTAGGCATAATGGATCAAAATTATCAAACAAATAAACAAACAACACAAACATCAATCAATTAGTGAATTAACATTTCAAATTCATAATTTTGATATATATACAAAAAATCATGTTTTTGATGCCAATTCACAACAATGTGTTCTAGCTATATAAGTTTTGGTTCTCACACCAGTCTAATTGAAATAAATAGAAAATCACACCTTCGAAACTCGAACACATACTACTGATGCTATATAGTCATCAGTAGAATCATCTCCGGGCGACTAGAGTGTGACTCTATATCTATCTAATATATTAAAACTTCGAATATATGTTCATGACGCGTATATGCAAAACCTTTATATACTAGATTGTCCATATTCAAAATAAATAATTAATCAAATACGTTTAAAACGATTTAAATTTTCAAAACAAAATTGTTTTCATTTGAAAAATATACTGTTCACACTCGTTCTAGGATACTACTGATCCTATCTCTAACGAGTCATTCTAATTGGATATTAGTAATCCAATATCTGATGAATTCTTTCGTATGGTTCTAATGTGTCTTGTTCTCGAGCTCTGTAAACCAAAGCTCTGATACCAAATGTGATGGCCGGGAATTTCGCTCGATCCGAATCAGTCGTTAAACCGATCTAGACCGTTCGAAACCGCTGATCGTTTGAGAACAGGACAAAACAGAATGCAGACGGAAGAACATTTCATTGTTATTACAACAATTCCATCAGATACAAGAATATACAGAGTATAAATGAGTAAATTACATTCGATAAATATCAAAGATCACAATAAATTACATAGCGGCGGAAAAATAATACAAAGCACAACTGAAGGTGATATACGGATACAGAGCTTTCCGGATATCATTCCAGCTGTAAACCAGGATCCTGTGAATATAAATCTGCAAAACCAAAACTACTAGCTGCCCGTGCGGAAAATAGGGGCACCCAGAGTTTAGGTTAAAACAATAAACTACATGTCAGTCATGTGACTGGTGTGAGAACTAAAACAGTTATTTAAAGCTTTACTTTAAAAGAGAGTAATTCAAGGGACCACGCCGTATAATACGGAACGGGTTTCCTCCCAAGAATACCAGTGCATATAGATAAACAACGCAATGCTTTTTCGAAAAATGAAGCTATTATAAGACCCAGGTCCCATCACACAATGCAACGCAAGCCGGAGGATAGGGTTTTCCCTTATAACAGCCAAACATGCTTGGTACGTTTAAAACAAATCATTTGATACTATAATAAGTGTAGTCAAAACAATTTCAATCATAAATATAAATCATAGACGGCATAGTATCCCATGCTACTATGTCGCCATACTAGGCTCTACAAATAAAGGCGAAATACACGTATTGGAAATTGGATTTCCGTCATGAGTCAAGGCAAGGGGCAAGCTCCTCTCCGCGTTCGAGACACTCTAGCAAATGCCTCAGGGTTATGCACTCTGGGCAACCCCGGATCCTCCAAGGCCGGTCCTCACTTACGTTAGAGGATTAATTGTGCCTGAACACACGTTTCCCGGTCCTTACAGACCTATAATCGAGGCGCCTCGCATTCCAACAACCACATAGGTGAAAAGTATATAAATGTCAGGGCTGGTAAGTCACTGACACCACCATAGCTAGAAAGAAACGTCATGCACTCCTTGGGTCCTTATCCCGTTTTTGACTCATACCGAGGTGTGAGGCTCGCGAATTCACGTTATACACAAAGCTGCCACGTAGGCCGTGCTTTGATCATCAACCACAAGACTTTGCTTTTCAACAGAAGCCTTGATCATTACATCTTAGCGTGCCACACAGGCAATTCATGCCATGCGACTGATGTCCATCGATATACAACCTCTGAGCTCGTATGTCTCAGAGAAGGGCGTTAAGCAAAAGAATAAATTCTTCGCCGCCAAACAGATGTATATTTAATAGAAATCAATCAACACAGAATAAAATCCAATGTCAGACACACAATCCATTTACAAGTCCGTTCTGGGTCTGAATGAAACCGGAGGCACTTTCCTCGCATATCCATCCATCTCCAAGTACGTCTGGACGACCACCAACTATTTCCATCCTCTTGGGTGTACAGCCCAATCAGGATCGTCGGTAATTATCCAAACGATGTGAAGACTTCCGGTCTTCAACCACCGTCTTCATCTTTGACTTATCGTCGAATCGGTTATTCAGAATGGGTATAAACCCGGCCTTTCCGAACAACCCGCGTATGTTAAAACAAATGTTACACAAACTCAACATACGCCTCATCCCAATTCAGAATATTCTTTATTCATAAAATCACATTTTTAGGGAAAGGTTCCCATTAATTTTATCCAAGATAAATTCTTTCAAATTTATCTTTTAATCTTCCTTTGGATGTCATTTAAAACCAAATTATGGTTTTTTAAACTAATCGAGATTAGCGAACCGTAACGAAGTAATTATTTATTTTATTTCCTAATCCCAACCTATTCATCCCATGAAGCAAAACTGGTAGTACTCCATATCTAACACCACAGCGTTATCGGTAAAATTAATTACCATTTCACGTTCAATTCTAATTAAAGATTTGACTATCGGTTTGGAGCAAAACTGGTGATACTCCATTCTCGCTCATTTTCTAAAGTTGATAATTTAGATTATAGATTCACATTTCAACCTAATTACAGATTCGTTAAAACTCCATTTACTGGGTTAAAGAACTAGGTGTTACTTAAAACACAGTTCACGACAAACCCATTTCAAATCCAATCAAATATATTAGAAATTACGATTATTTAAAACCCCTTTTTAAATCTAATTTATTTAAAAATAATTGGGTTTTAAATTTAGTTCAAAACTAGTTCATTTCGATAAAAATCCATTTTTATCTTTTCAAATATGGAGTTTTTCATCCCAAATTTTCCCAAATCATTTCTTATGATTTTACACAAATTATCGATATTTTTAATAATTTTATCAAGGCCCGTACAGTCGATTTCCAACAATGGCCATCGAACTGCACTTACAGCGACCTTTTTCAAATTTGATTTGGACGTATCTCCAAATACAACCGTTAGATTTTGAATTTCTAATATTCGCTAGAAAGCTCTTTTCGATACGAACCCAACGGTTCCAGTTTTAGGAGAATCCGACGGTCGGATCTCCCGTAATGTCCGTTTGAAATAAATGGTCGAAATTCACGAACTACCGCGGCGCGGCGCGTTCTGTTCTGGCCATTATATTATATATATAATATATATAATATATTTCGTCGATTTCTATTTAAAATGAATTTTATAAATAGTTTTGAATTCGTTTTCAATTCAATTTCAAAGTCATTTTCTATTCGATTCAATTCAAATTAGTTTTCTATTCGACTTAAATCAAATTCGTTTTCTATTCCATTTGAATTCAAATTCGTTTTCTATTCCATTTGAATTCAAATTCGTTATCTATTCAATTCAATTCGAAATCTTTGATTTTGAAATCACTTTATATTCAATTCATTTCGAAATCGCTTTATATTCAATTCATTTCGAAATCTTTGATTTCGAAATCACTTTTCAATATTCATTTAAAATGAATAAAATCGATATAAACATCGTTCACGTCAAAATGGCGCATTTCTAATCAACACGGCTTCATATAATTCTATTTTCAAATATTCTATTTCAAATATTTCTTTTTCAAATATTTCTATTCAAATATTTCTATTTCAAATATTTCTATTTCAAATATATCGTTCAACACATGACTAATCTCAACGGATGATAACAGTCAACGCACGAACCTTTATTTTATATTAATAAAGATGTAAATTTTATTATTAAAATATTTCGTTCAACACATGACTAATCTCAACAGATGAGTACAGTCAACACATGAACCTTTATTTAATATTATTCTTGATGTAAATTTTATTATTAAAATATTTCGTTCAACACATGACTAATCTCAACGGATGAGTACAGTCAACACATGAACCTTGATTTTATATTATTCTTTATTTTCTAAATTGGAATGAGGCCCAATCAATCACCATATAAAGTTAATTGTATGGATTTTCATACTTCACACGTATATCATAGCATTGAAAAATAATCAACCATCAACCAAAGTGCACTACACTGTATAAGCATCAAATATAGATATCTAACGCTTATAACAGCCTGTCAATCAATCGATCGACATATTGAATCAGTTAGGATGAGTGAACTTCAAATTTCATCCCAACACCCGTGTGGGGTTTCAAACAATCAAATACAGATTTTATTCGTGCAGTTGGGCGATGTGTAAAATTTATCGACCCAATCAATATCAGTCAAATCAGTGTATATAAACAAATCGGTCGATTTGTTTATAGATATTTATTTATTCACATTCACGCTAAAAATTATATTTTTAACGACAAAACATTTTATTTTAACACATGAATTTCTATTCAGTTCATTTACAAAATAAAAATGATATTTTTATTTTTCTAACTTATTTTAGAAAATTTCGGCGGCATAACGGCACGATACTAGAAACGGGACAAGGCCTAGCCTTATCCCCAGTCTAGTGAAGGCCCACGCCATTCACATATCAATCAAATTTACCAAACAACCAAATTCAAATCAAATCATCTAACTAATTTATGCAACCAAACAAACAAGTCCATGGTCTGTGGACGATTGTCTCGGGTGCTACTAAGCACCGTCTGCATCCTAGTATATATATATAACTAGAAAATGAAATTGAAAGGTGAGAAATTCTCACCTATAGCTATCCAATCATCTTGACTCTTCTTTGATAGAAATCTTCATCGTTATCGCATTTTTATCACCTTCGTTGCCCGTATTCTCTACATATGTAAAAATCACATTTTTATATACTGATGTCTTTAAAATAAAAATCACATTTTTATTTATTCACTTTCAATTTAAAAATCCTATTTTTACAATCGCTTCATACATTTAAAAATCGAATTTTTACTATGCTATTCAATATATAAAAATTGAATTTTTATTTTGCTATATAAAAAGATTTCACCTTTTCAAAAATATAGATTTGCCTTTCTATAATATAAAAATTATATTTTCCTCGAAGTAAAAATCATATTTTTACTTCACTACTCATCTCAAAATATCGTCTTTTCATATCTAAAAATATCGTCTTTTCAAAATCAATCTTTACTTTGCTACACATATATAGATGTTATTTTTAACATTCCTATCATGTAAAAATTATATATTTACTTCTCTTCATAAACAAAATCATATTTTTATATCATCTATATAGTAAAGACTATATTTTTAATACTTTAAAAATATAAAAATCATATTTTTAATCCTTTAAAAATATAAAATTATATCTTTTACCTTTCTATACAATAAACATTATATTTCAAACTCCTCTATATATAAAAAATCAGTTTTTAATTTAAATTAAAAGTAAAAATCTTACTGTCTTTGAAGGAGGGAGGCCGGAGGAGTCACGGAGAACAGGAGCAGCGGGAGGAGCTTCGATTGGTGGCGGCGTTGGTGGGGGTACGATGGTCAGGTGAGGTGGAAATGGGGCTTGCGGTGGAGCTCCCTGCGATGGAGGAGGGGACGGAGAAGGAGGAAGGGAGGAGTGGAGAGCGACGAGGTGCAGGAGCGGTTGGACGCGGAGGAGGGCGTCGACGAGAAGGCTGGTGGCGCGGTGGAGGTCTAGACGTGGGTGGGTTGTCTCGGGTTTTGGCAGAGGGGGGGGGGTCACGTCGGTCGAGGAGAAGAACGGGGGCTTGGCGGTAGCTGCGCCGCCCTGGGCGTGGCGACTCATCGGAGGGGGCGGCGGCATCGATTGCGCCCCCCTCCGTATTTTTTCTTTTTCTTTTTTTTTTGTTTTTCTGATTTCAGTTTTTAACGGGGGCGGGGGGGGGGGGGCTGATATAAGGAAAGAGAAAGGTTTTTTTTAATTAATTAATTATTTTATTTTTGAAAAAGTTGACTTTTACATACGACCTTTAAACGAGGCCCACCGCCTATCGTCCATAGCGTTTTACCCCCATTCCGAACACAATGGGATATGTATCGTAGGCTGATTCGGCTATTACAATCAATTTCCGTTAAATTTACATTTAAATTACTATATTGAATTTTAAACGTACATTTCAAATTACCGGGGTCACATACCAACTAGAAAAATTCCCGAAAAAATATTTTCTAGCTTCGTATTGACGATACGGTCCTAACAAAACTAGTTTCGTCAAATTCTGAGACCATTGGAAAAATGGCAAATTTCCAGTCGATTAAAATCAACTGAAACTGGTCAAACGAGTTTTCTTTTGCCACGCTCACATATTGATTCGAAAAATTATGAAATTTGAAACCTAGCAATAATTTAACACCGCGGATCCAACAAAAGTGGTTTTGTCGAAATCCGAGGTCATTTGCAAAATTCCCATTTTTAAGGGCCTGAATTCCATAGCGACTATTCAGAATTTTCAACTGGACATATCTTTTGATTCCCGCTATGAAATTTTGATTTTTCGGATTCATTGGAAAGATATTATCAAATAGATCCTAATGTTTTTGGTTTCACTAAAAACAGGTTTGTTTTGCACCCGGTACATTCAATTGAAGTTTGAAATCGAATTATCGAACTACCGCGCCATTTTCAATTCTAATTATAATTATATATAATTATTTATATTCTATTGACGACGCATATAAATATATACGTTCCAAATATATATTCCAAATAAATTTATCGTCGATATTATTTAAAATAACTTATTTTCAATAATCAAATTCGCTAAAATTGCCAAAATAAAAATTTTATACTGGCCCAGATTTCCGGGTTATTACAATATCTGTATAATCACGAAATCCAACATCGAAATAATCCAAAGACAATTTCGATTCAAATCCATTCCAATTCAATTATTGGAAATTCTAGTTACTTTTAAAAACCCTTTTCAAATCCAATTTATTTATTTAAAAATAAATAGAATTTTAATTCGAGTTCAAAACTAGTTCATTTCGATAAAAATCTATTTTTATCTTTTCAAATATGGAGTTTTTCATCCCAATTCTTCCCAAATCATTTCTTATGATTTTACACAAATTATTACTATTTTTAATAATTTTATCAAGGCCCGTACAGTCGATTTCCATCAACGGCCATCGAACTGCACTTATAGCGACCTTTTCCAAATTTGATTTGGACATAATTCCAAATCCAACTGTTAGATTTCTAATTTCTAATATTCATTAGAAAGCTCTTTTCGATACGAACCCAACGGTTCCGGTTTTAGGAGAATCCGACGGTCGATCTCCCGCAATATCCATTCGAAGTTAACGGTCGAAATTCGCGAACTGCCGCGGCGCGGCGCGTTCTATTCAGGCCATTATATTATCTATATAATATATATAATATATACTTCATCGATTTCCTTTTTAAAAACGTATTTTAAAAACCGTTTTAAATTCGATTTCAAAACGATTTTAACTTCTATATCAAATTCAAATCAAAGTTGAATTTTCCAATATAAATTCGTTTTAAATTCATTTCAAATTGATTTCAATTCGATTTGAATTAAATTTCCGTTCGTTTTCAATTCTATTCAATTTCAATTCGAACTCATTTCTATTCAATTTCAATTCTATTCAATTTCAATTCGAATTCATTTCTATTCAATTTCAATTCTATTCAATTTCAATTCGAATTCATTTCTATTCAAAATATCAGATTTTGAAATCACTTTCTATGTTCATTTTCAATTCGAATTCATTTCTATTCATTTTCAATTCTATTCAATTTCAATTCGATTTCATTTCTATTCAAAATATCAGATTTTGAAATCACTTTCTATGTTCGTTATAAAATGAATAAAATCGATATAAATATCGTTCACGTCAAAATGGCGTAAATCTAATCAACACGGCTTAATATATTTCTATTTTCAAATATTTCTATTTCAAATATTTCTTTTTCAAATATTTCTCTTTTAAATATTTTTATTTCAAACATTTCTTTTTAAACCTGGAATGAGGCCCAATCAATTACCATATAATGTTAATTATATGGATTTTCTACCACACGTGTATAACAGCAATGGTAAATCATCAACCATCATCCAAAGTGCGTTCTACACTGTATAAGCATCAAATATAACTATTTAACGCTTATAACAGTCTGTCAATCAATCGATCGACATACAGCTAACTATTGGGATTAGTGTATGTCATATATCACCTAAATACCCGTGTGGGGTTTTCAAACAATCAAACACAGATTTTTATTTGTGCAGTTGGGCGATGTGTAAAATTTATCGTCTCAATCAATATAAGTCAAATGTGTGTATATAAACAAATCGTCCGATTTGTTTTATTTTTATTTCATTTCATATACATGTTAAAAATTCTATTTTTAACTATCAAATATTTTCCACTATAAAATATTTTATTTCATTTCACATCACATCACACAATCAACTACACATCAAAATCAAACAAACAAGCATACAAGCCGTCCATGGTCTGTGGACGACGGTTGTCGGGTGCTACTAAACACCGCCTGCATCCTAGTATATATTTTAACTAGAAAATTAAATTAAAAGGTGAGAAGTTCTCACCGAGGGTTCCACTCCGCCGTGCTTTGCTTTTGAACTGCTGAACATCTGGGTTTGTTTGCAATTCCAATGTAGCTCTTTTCATGCTGTTCAAATAAAAAATTAATTCTTTTTATTCTTCATTCTAATAAATAAAAATCATATTTTTATTTCTACTTCATATATTTTTATAACGCTTCATTCTATATAAAAATTATATTTTTATATTTCCATTTCATAAATAAAGATTGAATTTTTATTTCACTGCTATAAAAACCACATTTTTACTTCACTATATATATAATAAAAATCAGATTTTTATTTTGCTACATATATAAAAATAACATTTTTATATTCTCTATTATATAAAAATCATATTTTTAATACTTTTATAATATAAAAATCCTATCTTTTTTTTTAAAAAACCATTTCTTTACGATGTTAAAATTCATTTCTTTTCACTTATCAAAATCTAAACTTTTCAATTCAAGAAATCTATATTTTTAACCTTTCTACATCATAAAAATTATATTTTTATTATCTATATAATATAAAAATCGTATCTTTCATACTATGTAAAAATCTAATTTTTATTCATATGAATCTTATATAAAAATATAATCTTTATTCATATGAATAGTCAAAACTTTCTTTATAGAAAATCATATCTCCTTTAATCAAAATCACATCTTTCAATGAAAAAAAATCATACTTATCTATATCACTTTTATAAATCAGTATAGTATATAGATCAATATACAAATCAGTATATAACTAATATAATTAATTATTTTAAATTACCCTTTTTTTTCTTCACTGTTAATCACACCGGGGGGGGGGGGGAGGAGGTGTGGCCTTCTGTCGTCGCTGTGGGGCTCCAGGGTGTAACAATCCGGAAATGCGAGCCGGTTTAAAAAATTTATTTTGCCAATTTTAGCGAATTTTGAACATTTAAAATGAATTATTTTAAATAATATCGACGAGAAATTTATTTTGAATAGAAATAGAACGTATATATTATATATGTCGTCGTTAGAATATAAATAATTATATATAATTATAAAAGGAATTGAAAATGGCGCGGTAGTTCGATAATTCGATTTCAAATTTCAATTGAATGTACCAGGTGCAAAATAAACAGGATTTTAGTGAAACCAAAAATAATAGGATCTATTTGAGAATATCTTTCCAACGAATCCGAAAAATCGAAATTTCATAGCGGGAATCAAAAGATAAGTCCAGTTGAAAATTCTGAATAGTCGCTATGGAATTCAGGCCCTTAAAAATGGAAATTTTGCAAACGACCTCGGATTTCGACGAAACCACTTTTGTTGGGTCCGTGATGTCAAATTATTGCTAGGTTTTAAATTTCGTAATTTTTCGAATCAATATGTGAGCGTGGCAAAGGAAAACGCGTTTGACCAGTTTTAGTTGATTTTAATCGACTGGAAAATGACCATTTTTCAAACGGTATTAGAATTCGACGAAACTAGTTTTGTTAGGACCGTATCGTCAATACGAAGCTAGAAAATATTTTTCCGGAATTTTTAGAGTTAGTATGTGACCCCAGTAAATTGGAATACGTGTTCAAATTCAATATATAGAGTTATATGCTGATTTTAATGGAAACTTATCGAAATGGTCGAATCAGCTTATGGTACGTATCCCATTGTGTTCGGAATGGGGGTGAAACGCTATGGACGACAGGCGGTGGCCTCGTTTAGAGGTCAAATGAAAAAGTTAACTTTTTGAAATTAAATAATTAAAATAGTTAAAAAAATAATAAATCCCCCTTCCTCTCCTTACTTCCTCTCTGGCCCTCCCCCCTTCCGTTCAATTCATTTCAGAAAAAAAAGAGAAACCGTAGCCCCCCCGATCGATCGCCGCCGCCGCACTTCCCCTCCCCCCCCCTGATGAGCTCGCCGCCGCCCCAGGTGGGGCGCCACCACCTACCGCCGCCTCCCTCTCCTCTTCTTCCTCCTCTTCCTTTCTTCTCTCTCCACCTAGCACTCGAGCCCCCTTAAAACCCACCGCAACCCTCCCCTGGCCCGCCGTTGGCCCACGCAGGGACCCCCGATGCAACACCCGACTGCGACCCCTCCTCCATCCCCCTCTGACGTCGACACGAGCCCCCTTCCATTCGCAGTAAATTTCATTTAATTTTAATTTTATTTTTGGTTTGTTAAATTCATTTAAAAACTGATTTAGATTAGATTGAAAAAAATACTGATTTTATTTAGTTATGAAAATCGATTTTATTAAGTTATAAAAACTGAAATAGATTTGCTTTGAAAATAAAAATAGAGTTTTTATATATATACAAGTGATATAAAAATAGGATTTTTCTTTGGTTGAAAAGAAGATCAAAAATAGGATTTTTCTTTGGTTGAAAGGAGCATAAAAATATGATTCTTACTTGTGTAGAATAATAAAAATATGACCTTTATATAGTAGAAGATATAAAAATACTATTTTTATATAAGTATTATATTGAAAATAAAATTTATATTTAATATAGATAATAAAAATATAATCTTTTATATTGTATAAATATAAAAATATAATTTTTATATAGGTAAATAGTAAAAATATCATCTTTATATATGTAGCAAAATAAAAATGTGATTTTTATAGTGATGTAAGGAAAAGGCGAAATCTTTACTTTTGAAAATATAAAAATCTTTATTTTTGAAAATATAAAAATCTTTATTTTTGAAAAGGCGAAATATTTTTTTTGAAAAGGCGAAATCTTTATATTTGAAAAGGCGAAATCTTTATTTTTGAAAAGGCGAAATATTTATTTTTGAAAAGGCAAATTCTTTATATTTGAAAAGGCGAAATCTTTATATTGGAAGACAAAGTAAAAATTCGATTTTTACATATGTAGAGAATACGGGCAACGAAAGTGACAAAAAGGCGAGAACAGTGATGATTCCCCATATTAGAAGAATCGAGATGATTGGATTAGCTAGTTGGTGAGAATTTCTCACTCTAAATTTCTTTTTCTAGTTATATAAATATATATATACTAGGATGTAGATGGTGCTTAGCAGCACCTGACACCCGTCATCCACAGACCATGGATGGCTTGTTTGTTTGATTGATGTGTTGTGAAAATTGTTTGTGTTGTTGATGTGAAATCGATGATAAATTGTAGATGGTTGAAATAAATTGATTATCGTTAAAAATATAATTTTTAACGAGAAAGTGAATAAATAAATATTTATAAACAAATCGGCCGATTTGTTTATATACACTGATTTGACTGATATTGATTAGGATGACAAATTTTACACATCACCCAATTGCACAGATAAAAATCTGTGTTTGTTGATTTGAAACCCCACACGAGTGTTGGGATGATATTTGGGTACACTAATCCCAATTATTTAATTGTATGTCGATCGATTGGTCGACAGATTGTGTAAGCGTTGATTATTTATATTTGATGCTTATGCAGTTGTGTGGTGCACTTTGGATAATGGTTGATTGTTTATCGTTGCTATTATATACATGTGTTGTATGGAATCCATATAATTAACGTTAAATGGTAATTGATTGGGCCTCATTCCAATCGGGAAAATAATGAATATTTTAAAAGAAAATTCATGTGTTGAACATAAAAATGGTCATGTGTTGACGATGTTCATGTGTTGAAATTATTCATGTGTTGAGTAAAATATTTTCATAACAAAATTTACATCTTTATCATATTTAAGATTAGACGCTACTTCACGGTGGAGTCTAGTTGAAAATCAAACGATAGATACCATAGTTTCATAAAATATTTTACATAACAAAAATAGTCGTGTGTGGACAACACTCATGTGTTGAGATTGGTCGTGTGTTGAAAGGAATATAGATTCATGTGTTGAATAGAATATATATTCATTTGTTGAATAGAATAACGGATTTAGTGAAATATATAAAGCCGTGTTGATTAGAGTTGCGCTATTTTGACGTGAACGATATTTATATCGATTATATTCGTTTTTATAATGAATATAGAAAAGAAGTGATTTCAAAATATAACGTTTTTAAAATATTATCATTTATATAAGTAATGATACGAAATATTCAATTTTGATTTGAAATTGAATATAGAGTTGAAATGGTTTAGAAAACGAATTTAAAACGATTTATAAAATATGTTTTAAAAAGGAAATCGACGATATATATAAAATATATATATTATATATATAATGGCCTGAATAGACGCGCCGCGCCGCGGTAGTTCATGAATTTCGACCACTGACTTCGAATTGACATTGCGGGAGATCCGACCGTCGGATTCTCCTAAAACCGGAACCGTTGGGTTTATATCGAAAAGAGCTTTCCAATGAATATTAGAAATTTGAAATATAACGGTTGGATTTGGAATTATGTCCAAATCAAATTTGAAAAAGGTCATTGTAAGTGCAGTTCGATGGCCGTTGATGGAAATCGACTGTACGGGCCTTGATAAAAATATAAAAAATATTAATAATTTGTGTAAAATCATAATGTGTGAATTGGAAAGAACTGAGGTGGAAAATTCCATGTTTGAAAAGATAAAAATAGATTTTTATCGAAATGAACTAGTATTGAACTAGAATTAAAATCAATTTATTTTTGAAATAAATAAATTGAATTTGAAAGTGATTTTAAAAATAATCAATATTCCCAATACGTGAATTGGACTGGAGTTGAATCGAAATTATCTTCGGAATATTTCGATGTTGGATTTCGTGACTACACAGATATTGTTATGGGAATTTGAAAGATATATTTTATATCGTTATTTCCAATACGATATTTGTTGGTTTCAGAATTTGATATTGAATATAAGCCGATATATTTTCTATTTAAAGACTTGTATTTAATATCAAATGTGATTTGGGTTTGTCGCGAACCGTGTTTTAGACGACATTGGTTCTTTAACCCAGTTAAAGGCAGGATATTGATTTTTGAAAAGATTAAAACTAAGTGAAGTTTTAATGGATCTTTAATTAGATTGAAATGTGAATTGATAATTTAAATTATCAAATCTGAAAGGTGATCGAGAATGGAGTACCACCAGTTTTGCTCCAAAGCGATAGTTAAATCTTTATTTAGATTTGAACGTGAAATGGTAATTAATTTTACCGATGACACCGTGGTGTTAGATATGGAGTATTACCAATTTTGCTCCATGGTATATATAGGCTGGGGTTGGGAAATAAAATAAATAATTACTTCGGTGTGGTTTGCTAATCCCGACTAGTTTGAAATGATATCCGAAGGAAGATTAAAGAATAAATTTAGAAGAATTTATCTTGGATAAAATTAATGGGAACCTTTCCCTAAGAATGTGATTTTGTGAATAAAAGAACATTCTGAATAGGAATGAGGCGTTTGTTGTGTTTGTGTAACATTTGTTTATCATATACATGGGTTGTTCAGAAAGGCCGGGTTTATACCCATTCTGAATAACCGATTCGAGGAGATGTCGAAGATGAAGACGGTGGTTGAAGACCGGAAGTCTTCACATCGTTTGGGTGATTACTGATGATCTCGATTGGGCTGTACACCCAAGATGAGTGAAACAGTTGGTGATCTTCCAGACGTACTTGGAGATGGATGGATATGCGAGGAAAGTGCCTCCGGTTTCGTTCAGACCCAGAGCGAACTTGTAAATGGATTGTGTGTCTGACATTGGATTTTATTCTGTGTTGATTGATCTCTATTAAATATACATCTGTTTGGCGGTGGAGAATTTATTCTCTTGCTTAACGCCCCTCTCTGAGACGTACGAGCTCAGAGGTTTTATATCGATGGACATCGGTCGCATGGAGTGAATTGCCAGTGTGGCACGCGTAAGTGGCAATTGATCAGGGCTTCTGTTGAAAAGCAAAGTCTTGTGGTTGATGATCAAAGCACGGCCTGTGAGGCGTAGCTTTGTGTATAGCATGAATTCGCGAGCCTCACACCTCGGTATGAGTCAAAAACGGGAGACGGACCCAAGGAGTGCACGACGTTTCTTTCTAGCTAGGGTGGTGTCAGTGACCTACCAGCCCTGACATTTATATACTTTTCACCTGTGTGGTTGTTGGAATGCGAGGCGCCTCGGATATAGGTCTGTAAGGACCGGGAAGCGTGTGTTCAGGAATAACTAATCCTCAAAAGTAAGAGAGGACCGGCCTTGGAGGTTCCAAAGGATCATAGTGGGGTCCTGAGGCATTTGCTAGAGTGTCTCGAATCGGAGAGGAGCTTGCCCCTTGCCTCGACTCATGACGGAAATCCAATTTCCAATACGTGATATTGCGGTTTTAATTGTAGAACTAGTATGGCGACATAGTGGTATGGGTCATTCATGCCGCCTATGATTGATATTTATGATTGAAATTGTTTTGACACTATACACCTATAATAGTATCAAATATTGTGTTTTAAACGTATCAAGCATGCTTTGGCTGTTATAAGGTAAAAACCCTATCCTCCGGCTTGCGTTGCATTGTGTGATGGGACGTGGGTCTTATAACAGCTTCTTTTTTTCTTTATTTAGCATTGCACTGTTTATTTTGTGCACTGGTATTCTTGGGAGGAAACCCGTTCCGTGTTATACGGCATGGTTCCTTGATTTACCTAACTTTAAAAATAAAGATTAATAACTGTTTTAGTTCTCACACCAGTCACATGACTGACCTGGAGTTTATTTTTTTAACCTAAACTCTGGGTGCCCCTATTTTCAACACGGGCAGCTAGTAGTTTTGGTTTTGCAGATTTATATTCATAGGATCCTGATTTACAGCGGGAACGATGCTCGAAAAGCTCTGTATCCGTGTATCACTTTCAGTTTTGCTTTTGTATTATTTTCCGCTGCAATGTATTTAAATGTAATTTAAATCTCTGATATTTGTTGAATGTAATTTATTCATTTATACTCTGTATATTCTTGTATCTGATGGAATTGTTGTAATAACAATGAAATGTTCTTCCGTCTGCGTTCTATTTTGTCTTGTCCTCAACGCAATCTGTGCTTTCCTTCACGGGGAAGTTCGGGTCGTGTCAGTTTGGTATCAGAGCTTTGGTTTACAGAGCTCGAGAACAAGACACATTAGAACCATACGAAATAATTCATCAGATATTGGATTAGTAATATCCAATTGGAATGACTCGTTAGAGATAGGATCAGTAGTATCCTAGAACGAGTGTGAAAAGTATATTTTTCAAATGAAAACGAATTTTATTTTGAAAATTTAAATCGTTTTATACGTATTCGAATATTTATTTATTTTGAATTTGGATAATCCAATATATAAAGATTTCGCGTATACGCGTCATGAACGTATATTCGAAGTTTTAATATACTGGGTAGATATAGAATCACATTCTAGACATCCGGGGATGATTCTGATGATGGTGCATCATCATCAGTATTCATATTCGAGTTTTGAAGGTGTGATTTCTATATATTTCCATTAGACTCATGTGAGAACCAAAACTTACATAGAATACATTGTTGTGAATTGGCATCAAAAACATGATTTTTTGTGTATGTATCAAAATTATGAATTTGAAATGATAATCCACTAATTGATTACTGGTTGTGTTTTTTGTTTATTATTTTGATAATTTTGAACCATTTAGCATAATTGAAGCGGATATTGAATTGTATTGAAAATTGGTCGCATTTGCTTGCATATACAAGTACTTACATTGAACAGGTTATAGCAAGGAGGCTAGAGCAGAGAATAAAATTTGTTTGCCCGACAGATAGGTACATATATACTATAATTTACTGTTTTGTTTGGGTGATGATGATTTTATGAGCCGATTGGCTTTTTCTTTTTCTTTTTGAGATCAGAAGGCCTATATGGCAATTTCGGGATTTTCCCGTTGCTCCCGGTGCAGGGGAGGTTAGGGCGAAATTTTTCGGAAATTTAGGGTGTTAGCCAATTTTTTTGAAAATTTGAGAAGTTCTTAGAAACTGAAAAGTTGAAGAACTTAAGCCATAGTCAAAATAATGGAAGTTGAGTTGAATTGTTAAACAACTTTCGGCTTCGTTCCTTTTCGGCTTCCATTGTTATGTTCCTTTTTAGCCTTTGATTTAGAGAAGATTAGAATATCATCAATAAAAACCAGAACAAATTTATTCAATTAAATCACACATTGAACTGATTAGAAAATAGTTAGAAATATACACTTGTGCATTATATATGTTTGAACAGGAAATTGGATAGCTGTTGAGTAAAGATTTTATTTGCATGCCCGACAAATAGGTAAACCTTAATGAGTTGGATGCGAAATATTGTTATATCAACTCCTGTGAATACCATTTGATGCGGAGTGTTGGTTATTCTGTGTGAAATAATAAACATCGCCATAGGATAGCAACAATTAATTTTGAACTACATTACATGGCATACTTCTGGAAGATAGGCATACTTCGTCATATACCACATAAGCATTTGGAGCTTGTGTGACGAGGTGGAAGATTTACCATACGAGCGAGAGGCTTGTATGGCGATGACTATATTTTACAGGTTGAACTGATGACTGATATGGACTATTTTAATTGTAACGATAAAATTGCCAGATTAATAAAAACCCCCACACGGGTCTAGAGTTGACAATAATCACGTCACTCTAGTTATTAGATACGGCACATGGACTATTTATTTCCCACACGCGACGAGGTGACGAGGATTTATCCTCTGGAGCATTTAAAATACACACTCCCTCAGACTTTGACAGGGTGACGAGGATTTATTCTCTGGAGTTATTATCAATACACACTCCCCTGTAAACACCAGAATATATCACTATAAATATGTGTATGCTTATTAGGATTTATTGGGTACCTAATACATCCCAATAAATTTCCAAACCTCTCCCCGTACAAAGGAGGTATGGAGAAATTTTTCGAAAATTCCGAGTGTTAGCCAAATTTTTGAAGAATTTGAAAATTCTCAGAAACTGAACAGTTGGAGAATGGAAGCCAGATCGAACATAGAGTTAATTAATCAAACCACTTCCGGCTTTGTTCCTTTTCGGGGATGAAAAGTTTTAAGTGGGGGAGATCAGCGACGGGCCAGGGGAGGGTTATGGTGGGTTTTAGGGGGGCTCGAGTGCTAGGTGGAGAGAGAAGAAAGGAACAGGAGGAAGAAGAGGAGAGGGAGGCGGTGGCAGGTGGTGGCACCCCACCTGGGGCGGCGGCGAGCTCATCGGGGGGGGAGGGGGGGGAAGTGCGGCGGCGGCGATCGATTGGGGGGGGGGCTGCGGTTTCTCTTTTTTCCTGAAATGAATTGAACGGAAGGGGGGAGGGCCAGAGAGGAAGTAAGGAGAGGAAGGGGGATTTATTATTATTTTTAATTATTTAATTTCAAAAAGTTGACTTTTTCATTTGACCTCTAAACGAGGCCCGCCGCCTGTCGTCCATAGCATTTCACCCCCATTCCGAACACAATGGGAAATGTACCAAAAGCGGATTCGACCGTTTCGATCAGTTTCCGTTAAAATCAACATATAACTCTATATATTGAATTTGAACGCGCATTTCAATTTACTGGGGTCACATACTAACTCTAAAAATTCCAAAAAAATATTTTCTAGCTTCGTATTGACGATACGGTCCTAACAAAACTAGTTTCGTCGAATTTTGAGACCGTTTGAAAAATGGCCGTTTTCCAGTCGATTAAAATCAACTGAAACTGGTCAAACGCGTTTTCCTTTGCCACGCTCACATATTGATTCGAAAAATTACGAAATTCGAAACCTAGCAATAATTTGACATCACGGACCCTACAAAAGTGATTTCGTTGAAATCCGAGGTCGTTTGCAAAATTTCCATTTTTAAGGGCCTGAATTCCATAGCGACTATTCAGAATTTTCAACTGGATGTATCTTTTGATTCCCGCTATGAAATTTCAATTTTTCGGATTCGTTGGAAAGATACTCTCAAATAGATCCTATTATTTTTTGTTTCACTAAAATCCTGTTTATTTTGCACCCGGTACAATCAATTGAAGTTTGAAATCGAATTATCGAACTACCGCGCCATTTTCAATTCCTTTTATAATTATATATAATTATTTATATTCTAACGGCGACGTATATAATATATTCATTCTATTTCTATTTAGAATAAATTTCTCGTTGATATTATTTAAAATAATTCATTTTAAATGTTCAAAATTCGCTAAAATTGGCAAAATAAAAATGTGATTTTTATAGTGATGTAAGGAAAAGGCGAAATCTTTACTTTTGAAAATATAAAAATCTTTATTTTTGAAAAGGCAAAATATTTATTTTTGAAAAGGCGAAATCTTTATATTTGAAAAGGCGAAACCTTTATTTTTGAAAAGGCGAAATATTTATTTTTGAAAAGGCGAAATCTTTATATTTGAAAAGGCGAAATCTTTATATTGGAAAAGGCGAAATCTTTGTATAGAGAATAGCGTGATAAAAATAGAATTTTTATCTATATAGTAGCGATGTAAAAATAGAATTTTTATATATAATAGCGAAGTAAAAATTCGATTTTTATATATTGAATAGCGAAGTAAAAATTCGATTTTTATATATAGAATAGCAAAGTAAAAAATTCGATTTTTACATATGTAGGGAATACGGGCAACGAAAGTGACAAAAAGGCGAGAACAGTGATGATTCCCCACATTAGAAGAATCGAGATGATTGGATTAGCTAGTTGGTGAGAACTTCTCACCCTAAATTTATTTTTCTAGTTATATAAATATATATATACTAGGATGCAGACGGTGCTTAGCAGCACCTGACACCCGTCATCCACATACCATGGATGGCTTGTTTGTTTGATTGATGTGTTGTGAATTTTTTTTTGATGTTGATGTGAAATCGATGTTAAATTGTAGATGGTTGAAATAAATTAATTATCGTTAAAATTATAATTTTTAACTTGAAAGTGAATAAATAAATATTTATAAACAAATCGGCCGATTTGTTTATATACACTGATTTGACTGATATTGATTAGGATGATAAATTTTACACATTACCCAACTGCACAAATAAAAATATGTGTTTGTTGATTTGAAACCCCACACGGATGTTGGGATGATATTTGGGTACACTAATCCCAATTATTTAATTGTATGTCGATCGATTGGTCGACAGACTGTGTAACCGTTGATTATTTATAATTGATGCTTATGCAGTTATGTGGTGCACTTTGGATAATGGTTGATTGTTTATCGTTGCTATTATATATATGTGTTGTATGGAACCCATATAATTAACGTTATATGGTAATTGAGTGGGGGAGATTGTAACAACCCGAAAATCTGGGCCAGTTTAAAATTTTTATTTTGGCAATTTTAGCGAATTTTGATTATTTAAAATGAATTATTTTAAATAATATCGACGAGAAATTTATTTTGAATTGAATTCGACGTATATATTTATACGCGTCGTCGTTAGAATATAAATATTTATTTTAAACTATAATAGGAATTGAAAATGGCGCGGTAGTTCGATAATTCGATTTCAAACTTCAATTGAATGTACCGGGTGCAAAACAATCCGGATATTAGTGAAACCAAAAATAATGGGATCTAATTGATAATATCTTTCCAACGAATCCGAAAAATCAAAATTTCATAGCGGAAATCAAAAGATATGTCCAGTTGAAAATTCTGAATAGTCACTATGGAATTCAGGCCCTTAAAATGGACATTTTGCAGACGACCTCGGATTTCGACGAAACCACTTTTGTTGGATCCGCAGTGTCAAGTTATTGCTAGATTCCAAATTTCATAATTTTTCGAATTAATATGTGAGCGTGGCAAAGGAAAACGCGTTTGACCAGTTTCAGTTGATTTTAATCGACTGGAAATTGGCCATTTTTCCAACGGTCTCAGAATTCGACGAAACTAGTTTTGTTAGGACCGTATCGTCAATACGAAGTTAGAAAATATTTTTCGGGAATTTTTAGAGTCCGTATGTGGCCCCGGTAAATTGAAATGTGCGTTTAAATTCATTATATTGATTTATATTTTAAATTTTATGAAAACTGGTCGTAACAGCCGAACTGGCTTATGAAACATATCCCATTGTGTTCGGAATGGGGGTATTTAGCTAGGGGTGATAGTCGTTGGGCCTCGTTTGCAGTTCATATCGGTAAACATGCCTTTTTGAAATTAAATGAATTAAAAATAATAAAATATTAAATATATCAATACCCCTCCCTGTAACCCTAGCCCATTCCCTTTCTTCCAGTCGCCACAATAGAAACGAAGGGCCCTCATGCTCCAAAACGTATCGCCTCCGATCTCCCTGCCCAATCAACCATTTTCGAAAATTCCAAAGCCAACCTCTTCTTCATCGCGAGAGCCTTAAGATCAACGGTGATGATCTTCTCTAGGGCCTCGAGTCATCAGAAATCGTGCCTCAAAGGTGGCATGTTCGAAGCCGTTTCTTGGCCACGTGGGGGCGTCGGATTTGTCAGAAGGGGGAGGCGCAGGTTGCTAACGTGGAGCGCATCACGGTGGCGAGGTTCGATCATCTTCTGACGCTTCCAATCGACGGCGGTGGGTGGAAATCCAAATCGACCTGAAATCGGCGAAGTCCAGGGTTTCTATTAGAAGAGGTAGCGGATTTTTAAACGTTATTACATTAGTTAATTAAATAATTAGTCCATAAATGTAATCCAATGTTCAAAATTTCGTATCTCCGTCATACGAGGTCGGAATCCCGCAAAACTGGGTCCATTGGAACCCTCTAGACGAGCACTATGCAATGGAGCATACAAAAATGGATATGGAGCTGATTAGAATCTCAAGAAATTTCAAATTCGAATTGAACAGAAATTCAGATAAAACTGACGGAGTGGATCCCAAAGTGAGTATTTTATTTATTTGTTTGTTTATGAAATTTTTATATATGTTTTTAAAATAGAAAACTGAAATTTTTATATATGTTTTTAAAATAGAAAACTGAAATTTTTATATAAGTTTTTAAAAGAGAAAACTGAAATTTTTATATATGTTTTTAAAAGAGAAAACTGAAATTTTTATATATGTTTTTAAAATAGAAAACTGAAATTTTTATATATGTTTTTAAAATAGAAAACTGAAATTTTTATATAGGTAGTATAATAAAAATATGATTTTTATTATATGAGAAGTGAAATAAAAGTATGAACTTTATTTTAAAGGAGGTGATAAAAATTCTATTTTTACATTAAAGAAATAGTGATAAAAATTCTATTTTTACAATTATAGAAGTTGCGTTGTTTTGAAAATATAAGTAGCATTGTTTTGAAAATATAAGTAGCGATGCTTCGAAAATAGAAGTAGCGAGGTTTAGAGAAAAATATGATCTTCATAAATAAAAATATGATTTTTTATATATTGAACTTCGAAATAAAAATATGATTTTTATATATTGAATAGCGAAGTAAAAATTTGATTTTTACATAGGTAGTGAAAGCGGGCAACGAAGGTAACAAAAAGGCGAGAACGAAGAAGATTTATATCAAAGAAGAGTCAAGATGTTTGGATAGCTTTCGGTGAGAACTTCTCACCTTTCAATTTAAATTTTCTAGTTATATATATATATATATATATATATATATATATATATACTAGGATGCAGACGGTGCTTAGTAGCACCCGACACAATCGTCCACAGACCATGGACTTGTTTGTTTGGTTGCATAGATTAGTTAGATGATTTGATTTGAAATTGAATTGTTTGGTGAAATGAATGGATTTGATTGATGTGTGAATGGCGTGGGCCTTCACTAGACCGGGGATAAGGCTAGGCCTCGTCCCGTTTCTAGTATCGTGCCGTTATGCCGCCGAAATTTTCTAAAATAAGTTAGAAAAATAAAAATATCATTTTATTGAATAAATGAACTAGATAGAAATTCATATGTTGGAATAAAATGTTTTGTCGTTAAAAATATAATTTTTAACGTGAATGTGAATAAATAAATATTCATTTACAAACCAGACGGTTTGTTTATGTACACCTATTTGAAGGACATTGATTGGGTCGATAAATTTTACACATCGCCCAACTGCACAAATAAAATATGCGTTTGATTGTTTGAAACCCCACACGGGTGTTGGGATGAAATTTGAAGTTCACACATCCTGATTGATTAAATATGTCGATCGATTGATTGACAGGCTGTTATAAGCGTTAGATATCTATATTTGATGCTTATACAGTGTAGTGCACGTTGGTTGATGGTTGATTATTTTTCAATGATATTATATGTGTGTAATGTATGAAAATCCATATAATTAACTTTATATGGTAATTGATTGGGCCTCATTCCAATTTGAAAAATAAAGAATATTATAAAATAAAAGTTCATGTGTTGACAGTACTCATCCATTGAGATTGGTCATGTGTTGAACGAAATATTTTAGTAATAAAATTTACATCTTTATCGATATAAAATAAAAGTTCATGTGTTGACAGTACTCATCCATTGAGATTGGTCATGTGTTGAACGAAATATTTTGATAATAACAACTATTTTGAAAAAGAAATATTTGAAATAGAATATTTGAAAATAGAAATTTATGAAGCCGTGTTGATTAGATTGACGCCATTTTGACGTGAACGATATTTATATCGAAATGAATTGAAATGTATGAAAATCCATATAATTAACTTTATATGGTAATTGATTGGGCCTCATTCCAATTTGAAAAATAAAGAATATTATAAAATAAAAGTTCATGTGTTGACAGTACTCATCCATTGAGATTGGTCATGTGTTGAACGAAATATTTTAGTAATAAAATTTACATCTTTATCGATATAAAATAAAAGTTCATGTGTTGACAGTACTCATCCATTGAGATTGGTCATGTGTTGAACGAAATATTTTGATAATAACAACTATTTTGAAAAAAGAAATATTTGAAAATAGAAATTTATGAAGCCGTGTTGATTAGATTGACGCCATTTTGACGTGAACGATATTTATATCGAAATGAATTGAAAACGATTTCGAAATAAATTGAATTGAAAACGATTTCGAAATCAATTGAATTGAAAACGATTTCGAAATGAATTGAATTGAAAACGATTTCGAAATGAATTGAATAGAAAACGATTTCGAAATGAATTGAATTGAAAACGATTTCGAAATGAATTGAATTGAAAACGAATTCAAATTGGATTGAAAGCAAATTGAAATGAATTCAAATTGAATTGAAATTTGAATTGAATAGAAATGAATTTTAAAACGAATTTATAAAGAAGAATTCAATTTTGATTTGAATTGAAAAGGAAGTTGAAATTGCTTTTGAAACGAATTTAAAACTATTTATATAATTCGTTTTAAATAGAAATCGACGAAATATATATTATATATATTATATATATATAATATAATGGCCTGAACAGAATGCGCCGCGCCGCGGCAGTTCGTGAATTTCGACCATTTATTTCAAACGGACATTACGGGAGATCCGACCGTCGGATTCTCCTAAAACCAGAACCGTTGGGTTCGTATCGAAAAGAGCTTTCTAACGAATATTAGAAATTTGAAATCTAACGGTTGGATTTGGAATTATGTCCAAATCAAATTTGAAAAAGGTCGTTGTAAGTGCAGTTCGATGGCCGTTGATGGAAATCGACTGTACGGGCATTGATAAAATAATTAAAAATAGTAATAATTTGTGTAAAATCATAAGAAATGATTTAGAAAGAATGGGGATGAAAAACTCCATATTTGAAAAGATAAAAATAGATTTTTATCGAAATAAACTAGTTTGGAACTAGAATTATAATTCTATTTATTTTTAAGTAAATAAATTGAATTTGAAAAGGGTTTTAAAAATAACCAGAATTTCCAATGATTGCATTGGAGTGGATTTGAATCGAAATTGTCTTCGGAATATTTCGATGTTAGAATTCGTGATTATACAGGTGTTGTTATGGAAATTTGAAAGATATATATTTATATCGTTATTTCCAATACGACATTTGTTAATCGTAGAATTTGATATTGAATATAAGCCGATATTTTCTATTCAGAGCCTTGTATTGAATATCAAATGTGATTTGGGTTTGTCGTGAATGGTGTCTTCACTAACCCTGTTCTTGAACCCAGTTGAGGAAAGATTAAATCTTTTTATTTAGATTTAATGAAGTGTACCAATTAAATGATATTTAGTTGGAATTGAATTGATATTGATTTTTGGGTTTATCGTGGACAGTGTTTTAAATAACACTCGTTCTTTAACCCGACAATTAATGGAATGTGATTTTGGGTTTATCGTGAACTGTGTTTTAAATGACACTGATTCTTTAACCCAGTTAACGATTAAAACTAAGTGGAGTTTTAATGAATCTTTAATTAGATTGAAAAGATCGAGAATGGAGTATCACCAGTTTTACTCCAGGCGATAGTTAAATCTTTAATTAGATTTGAACGTGAAATGGTAATTGAACTTACCGATAACACCGTGGTGTTTGATATGAAGTATTACCAGTTTACTTCATGGGATGAATAGGTTGGGATTGGGAAATTAAAACAAATGATTACTTCGGTAAGGTTCGTTAATCCCGACTAGTTGAATCGAAATTCAAAAGGATAGATTAAAGAATAAATATAAAGAATTTTTCTTGGATAAAATTAATGGGAACCTTTCCCTATGAATGTGAAATTTAGAAACTAACTGTCGGTTAGCCAAGCAGAATGGTTTTCTGAATATTGATCTGATGTTGGTTTCGGCCTTCGGGGTTAATATTTGGGGAATTATTCTCTTGATTAATTTACAGTTAGTGACTAATGAATTGGAATGAGGCGTATGTTGTGTTTGTGTAACACTTATTTAAAATATACGCGAGTTATTCGGAAAGGCCGGCTTTATCCCATTTTGAATAACTAATACGACGATAAGTCGAAGATGAAGACGGTGGTCGAAGACCGGAAGTCTTCACGTCGTTTGGGTGATTACTGATGATCTTGATTGGGCTGTACACCCAAGAAGATGGAAACAGTTGGTGATCGTCCAGACGTACTTGGAGATCGATGGATATGCGGGGTACTAGGTGCCTCCGGTTTCGTTCAGACCCAGAACGGACTTGTAAATGGACTGTGTGTCTGACATTGGATTTTAGTCCGTGTGTGATCTCTATTAAATATATATCCGTTTGGCGGTGGAGAATTTATTCTCTTGCTTAACGCCCTTCTTTGAGACGTACGAGCTCAGGGGTTATATATTGATGGATATCAATCGCATGGAGTGAATTGCCTGTGTGGCATGCCTAAGTGGCAATTGATCGAGGCTTCTGTTGAAAAGCAGAGTCTTGTGGTTGATGATCAAAGCACGGCCTTTGTGGCGTAGCTTTGTGTAACGTTTACTTCGCGAGTTTCACACCCGGTATGAACCAAAAACGGGAGATGGACCTCAGGGAGGACTTGCGTTTCTTTCTATCTAAAAGTGGCGTCAGTGGTTTTACACGCCCTGACGAGTTTGACTTATGTGGTTGTTGCTGTTGCGAGGCGCCTCGGATTGATCGGTCGTTCTCGAACCGATGAAGTCATTTGATGGCTCATTTGCGCCCCAAAGGGCGGGGAAACGTAGTGTTCAGGCATTTTAATCCACATCGGTGGACCGGCCCTGTCGCTCCTAGGGTCACTCGAGCTCTGATCCTGAGACATGGTAGGCTAGATTGTCTCGAATCGGTTGAGGACTATCTTTTGCCTCGGTTCATAGACGGAAATCCAATTTCCAAATACGTGACATTTGCGGTTTTAATTGTAGAGCCTAGTATGGCGACATAGTGGGATGGGGCGCTCATGCCGCCTATGATTGATACTTATGATTTGAAGTTGTTTTATACACTATGCACTTATAATAGTATCAAACGATTTGTTTTAACCGTATCAAGCATTCTTTGGCTGTTATAAGGGAAAACCCTATCCTCGGCTGCGTTGCATTGTGTGATGGGACCTGGGTCTTATAACAGCTTCATTTTTCTTTATTTAGCATTGCGCTGTTTGTTTTATGCACTGGTATTCTTGGGAGGAAACCCGTTCCGTGTTATACGGCGTGGTCCTTTGATTTACCTAACTTTAAAAATAAAGATTAATAACTGTTTTAGTTCTCACACCAGTCACATGACTGACCTGGAGTTTATTGTTTTAACCTAAACTCTGGGTGCCCTTATTTTGACATGGGCAGCTAGTAGTTTTGGTTTTGCAGATTTATATTCACAGGATCCTGGTTTACAGCTGGAATGATATCCGGAAAGCTTTGTATCCGTATATCTCTTCTAGTTGGGTATTATATTATTTTCCGCTGCTATGTATTTAAATGTAATTTAAATCTCTGATATTTCTGTGTAATATTCATTTATACTCTGTATATTCTTGTAATCTGATGCATTGTTGTAATATACAATGAAATGTTCTTCTGTATGAGTTCTGTTGTGGCTTGTTCTCGAACTATCCGCCGCTTTCCGTTACGGGGAAGTTACGGGTTTTCACAGCCTCATTCCAATTGGGAAAATAATGAATATTATAAAAGAAAATTCATGTGTTGAATATAAAAACAGTCATGTGTTGACGATGTTCATGTGTTGAAATTATTCATGTGTTGAGTAAAATATTTTCATAATAAAATTTACATCTTTATCATATTTAAGACTAGACGCTACTTTACGGTGGAGTCTAATTGAAAATCAAACGATGGATACCATAGTTTTATAAAATATTTTACATAACAAAAATAGTCGTGTGTGGATAGCACTGATGTGTTGAGATTGGTCGTGTGTTGAAAGGAATATAGATTCATGTGTTGAATAGAATATATATTCATTTGTTGAATAGAATAACGGATTTAGTGAAATATATAAAGCCGTGTTGATTAGAGTTGCGCTATTTTGACGTAAACGATATTTATATCGATTATATTCGTTTTTATAATGAATATAGAAAAGAAGTAATTTCAAAATATAACGTTTTGAAAATATTATCATTTATATAAGTAATGATACGAAATATTCAATTTTGATTTGAAATTGAATATAGAGTTGAAATGGTTTAGAAAACGAATTTAAAACGATTTATAAAATAAGTTTTAAAAAGGAAATCGACGATATATATAATATATATATTACATATATAATGGCCTGAATAGAACGCGCCGCGCCGCGGCAGTTCGTGAATTTCGACCATTGACTTCGAATTGACGTTGCGGGAGATCTGACCGTCGGAATCTCCTAAAACCGGAACCATTGGGTTCGTATCGAAAAGAGCTTTCCAATGAATATTAGAAATTTGAAATCTAACGGTTGGATTTGGAATTATGTCCAAATCAAATTTAAAAAAGGTCGCTGCAAGTGCAGTTCGATGGCCGTTGATGGAAATCGATTGTACGGACCTTGATAAAATTATTAAAAATATTAATAATTTGTGTAAAATCATAATGTGTGAATTGGAAAGAACTGAGGTGGAAAATTCCACGTTTGAAAAGATAAAAATAGATTTTTATTGAAATGAACTAGTTTCGAACTAGAATTAAAATCAATTTATTTTTGAAATAAATAAATTGAATTTGAAAGTGATTTTAAAAATAATCAATATTCCCAATACGTGAATTGGGCTGGAGTTGAATCGAAATTATCTTCGGAATATTTCGATGTTGGATTTCGTGACTACACAGATATTGTTATGGGAATTTGAAAGATATATTTTATATCGTTATTTCCAATACGATATTTGTTGGTTCCAGAATTTGATATTGAATATAAGCCGATATATTTTCTATTCAAAGCCTTGTATTTAATATCAAATGTGATTTGGGTTTGTCGCAAACCGTGGTTTAGATGACATTGGTTCTTTAACCCAGTTAAAGTTAGGATATTGATTCTTGAAAAGATTAAAACTAAGTGAAGTTTTGATGGATCTTTAATTAGATTGAAATGTGAATTGATAATTTAAATTATCAAATCTGAAAGGTGATCGAGAACGGAGTACCACCAGTTTTGCTCCAAAGCGATAGTTAAATCTTTAATTAGATTTGAACGTGAAATGGTAATTAATTTTACCGATGACATCGTGGTGTTAGATATGGTGTATTACCAGTTTTGCTCCATGGGATATATAGGCTGGGGTTGGGAAATAAAATAAATAATTACTTCGGTGTGGTTCGCTAATCCCGACTAGTTTGAAATGATATCCGAAGGAAGATTAAAGAATAAATTTAAAAGAATTTATCTCGGATAAAATTAATGGGAACCTTTCCCTAAGAATGTGATTTTGTGAATAAAAGAACATTCTGAATAGGAATGAGGCGTTTGTCTTGTTTGTGTAACATTTTTTTATCATACACGTGGGTTATTTAGAAAGGCCGGGTTTATACCCATTCTGAATAACCGATTCGACGAGATGTCGAAGATGAAGACGGTGGTTGAAGACCGGAAGTTTTCACATCGTTTGGGTGATTACTGATGATCTCGATTGGGCTGTACACCCAAGATGAGGGAAACATTTGGTGATCGTCCAGACGTACTTGGAGATGGATGGATATGCGAGGAAAGTGCCTCCGGTTTCGTTCAGACCCAGAGCGAACTTGTAAATGGATAGTGCGTCTGATATTGGATTTTATTCTATGTTGATTGATCTCTATTAAATATACATCTGTTTGGCGGTGGAGAATTTATTCTCTTGCTTAACGCCCTTCTCTTAGATGTACGAGCTCAGAGGTTGTATATCGACGGACATCAGTCGCATGGAGTGAATTGCCAGTGTGGCACGCGTAAGTGGCAATTGATCAGGGCTTCTGTTGAAAAGCAAAGTCTTTTGGTTGATGTTCAAAGCACGGCTTGTGTGGCATAGCTTTGTGTATAGTGTGAATTCGCGAGCCTCACACCTCGGTATGAGTCAAAAACAGGATACGGACCCAAGGAGTGCACGACGTTTCTTTCTAGCTAGGGTGGTGTCAGTGACCTACCAGCCCTGACATTTATATACTTTTCACCTGTGTGGTTGTTGGAATGCGAGGCGCCTCAGATATAGGTCTTTAAGGACCGGGAAACGTGTGTTCAGGAATAACTAATCCTCAAAAGTAAGAGAGGACCGGCCTTGGAGGTTCCAAAGGATCATAGTGGGGTCCTGAGGCATTTGCTAGAGTGTCTCGAATCAGAGAGGAGCTTGCCCCTTACCTCGACTCATGAAGGAAATCCAATTTCCAATACGTGATATTGCGGTTTTAATTGTAGAACTAGTATGGCGACATAGTGGTATGGGTCATTCATGCCGTCTATGATTGATATTTATGATTGAAATTGTTTTGACACTATACACCTATAATAGTATAAAAAAATGTGTTTTAAACGTACCAAGCATGCTTTGGCTATTATATGGTAAAAACCCTATCCTCCGGCTTGCGTTGCATTATGTGATGGGACGTGGGTCTTATAACAGCTTCATTTTTTCTTTATTTAGCATTGCGCTGTTTGTTTTATGCACTGGTATTCTTGGGAGGAAACCCGTTCCGTGTTATACGGCGTGGTCCCTTGATTTACCTAACTTTAAAAATAAAGATTAATAACTGTTTTAGTTCTCACACCAGTCACATGACTGACCTGGAGTTTATTGTTTTAACCTAAACTCTGGGTGCCCCTATTTTCCACACGGGCAGCTAGTAGTTTTGGTTTTGCAGATTTATATTCACAAGGTCCTGATTTACAGTTGGAACGATGCTCGGAAAGCTCTGTATCCGTGTATCACTTTCAGTTGTGCTTTTGTATTATTTTCCGCTGCGATGTATTTAAATGTAATTTAAATCTCTGATATTTGTTGAATGTAATTTATTCATTTATACTCTGTATATTCTTGTATCTGATGGAATTATCGTAATAACAATGAAATGTTCTTCCGTCTGCGTTCTATTTTGTCTTGTCCTCAACGCAATCCGTGCTTTCCTTCACGGGGAAGTTCGGGTCGTGTCAGTTTGGTATCAGAGCTTTGGTTTACAGAGCTCGAGAACAAGACACATTAGAACCATACGAAAGAATACATCAGATATTGGATTAGTAATATCCAATTGGAATGACTAGTTAGAGATAGGATCAATAGTATCCTAGAACGAGTGTGAAGAGTATATATTTCAAATGAAAACGAATTTTGTTTTGAAAATTTAAATCGTTTTATACGTATTCGAATATTTATTTATTTTGAATTTGGACAATCCAATATATAAAGATTTCGCGTATACGCATCATGAACGTATATTCGAAGTTTTAATATACTGGGTAGATATAGAATCACATTCTAGACATCCGGGGATGATTCTAATGTTGGTGCATCATCATCAGTATTCTTATTCGAGTTTCGAAGGTGTGATTTCTATATATTTCCATTAGACTGGTGTGAGAACCAAAACTGACATAGAATAACATTGTTGTGAATTGGCATCAAAAACATGATTTTTTGTGTATGTATCAAAATTATGAATTTGAAATGATAATCCACTAATTGATTACTGGTTGTGTTGTTTGTTTATTTGTTTGATAATTTTGAACCATTTAGCCTAATTGAACCGAATATTGAATTGTATTTAAAATTGGTCGCATTTGCTTGCATATACAAGTACTTACATTGAACAGGTCATAGCAAGGAGGCTAGAGCAGAGAATAAAATTTGTTTGCCCGACAGATAGGTACATATTTACTATAATTTACTGTTTTGTTTGGGTGATGATGATTTTATGAGCCGATTGGCTACCCGCTTGGCTTTTTCTTTTTCTTTTTGAGATCAGAAGGCCTATATGGAAATTTCTGGATTTTCCCGTTGCTCCCGGTGCAGGGGAGGTTATGGCGAAATTTTTCGGAAATTTAGGGTGTTAGCCAAATTTTTGGAAAATTTGAAAAGTTCTTAGAAACTGAAAAGTTGAAGAACTTAAGCCGTAGTCAAAATAATGGAAGTTGAGTTGAATCGTTAAACAACTTTCGGCTTCGTTCCTTTTCGGCTTCCATTGTTATGTTCCTTTTTAGCCTTTGATTTAGAGAAGATTAGAATATCATCAATAAAAACCAGAACAAATTTATTCAATTAAATCACACATTGAACTGATTAGAAAATAGTTAGAAATATATGCTTGTGCATTATATATGTTTGAACAGGAAATTGGATAGCAGTTGAGTAAAGATTTTATTTGCATGCCCGACAAATAGGCAAACCTTAATGAGTTGGATGCGAAATATTATTATATCAACTCCTGTGAATGCCATTGGATGCGGAGTGCTGGTTATTCTGTGTGAAATAATAAACATCGCCATAGGATAGCAACAATTAATTTTGAACTACATTACATGGCACACTTCTAGAAGATAGGCATACTTCATCATATACCACATAAGCATTTGGAGCTTGGGTGACGAGGTGGAAGATTTACCTTACGAGCGAGAGGCTTGTATGGCGATGACTATATTTTACAGGTTGAAATGATGACTGATATGGACTATTTTAATTGTAACGATAAAATTGCCAGATTAATAAAAACCCCACACGGGTCTAGAGTTGACAATAATCACGTCACTCTAGTTATTAGATACGGCACATGGACTATTTATTTCCCACATGGGACGAGGTGACGAGAATTTATCCTCTGGAGCATTTAAAATACACACTCCCTCAGGCTTTGACAGGGTGACGATAATTTATTCTCTGGAGTTATTATCAATACACGCTCCCCTGTAAACACCAGAATATATCACTATAAATATGTGTATTGTAATACCCCGTAATTCTGTTAATATTAATATTTACAAATTAAAGAATAACTAATCTCAGACGTGAGAATTGTGGGAAACGGGTTGCGCCATTGTGTTCGTCTCGGAATTCTAGTGGAGATAGAGTCCGAGTTTGCGGGAAACGAGTACCGAATGAAAAAGTTATGGACGAACGAAGTTTGGTGGCAAAGAAAGAGAAAAAATAAATAAATGCACTGGCGCACTTGGGAAGTGCGCCAGTACATATTTACACTGGCGCATCTGCCAAGTGCGCCAAGGCCGAGGCTGGAGCCTGCACAGCTTTCCGGTTCAGGCTGACCCGTGTTGTTGAGTCCATTCTGACTCCTTGCTGAGTCATTAGGGCTGACTCATCACCTTATCATAATTAAATGGTTTTGATTAACCCTAAGAACATCCGACGGCTTGAATTAATTTATAACTCTATAAAAAGACCCCTATACACAAACCCTAAATCAGAAAATAAACAAAGACCATGGTCGTCATGCTGATATTTTGAGACCTAGAGCAGCCGCCATCAAATTAAAGATAAAGAACAGCTACCAAATCAGAACTACCCAACCCTAACAGCGATTCTTCATTAAAAGAGTGCTAATTCGACTCACTTTCTTCTATAATTGTGAGTATGATAGTCTTAACAAGATTATTATCATTTTAATTAGGTTAAGTCATGAATGGATTGTGAGTAGATGATGTGAATTGACATATGCTATCATGTATGTTATTAATCCTATGCTATGTGGTGATGACATACTATATGTTGTAAATCATGCTATGTTGATGTTATGTATGTTGAAAGTTTCTATGCTAAGTGGCGATGAATCATACATGTAAAAAGCCATGATGTTACTATCTATGCTAGTTAGTTCATATTAATTAAATCATCATGTTTGGGCTATGTTGATCTATATGACAAGTTACATATGTTGATTAGAAAAGTTATGAACATATGCCATGACATCTATTATGACATCTAGAATTATGCTATGACATATGTGAGATCCTATGCTAGTTCACACCATCATTATGTTGCCTATAAACCCCATATGCAAGTTTATGTATAGATTTGGGCTATGATCATATCATGTAAATTGTGACATTTAACAAGTTGACACCTTTTGATCCTTAACATGTGTAGTTTATGTAAGTTTCACCCCTATTATGATTAGATTTATTTTAATTGACAATATGTTGTGATAATTTATCTTTGTGCTATGCGTTAGACTATTCAAGTCTAGCCTATATTATGCATTGAATAAGCGAACGTATAAACGTGGGGTAGGGGTAATATTAAGGATTTAATAATAAGATGTTGGGGTGCAATTGATATGATTTTGCATATCATGAGTGGATGACCATAATTGAGTCAATTATGGACATCAATAAAAGTGGATTAAAATAATAATTTGGATAGGGAATTATTAAAACTGGGGTAAAAGATTGAAAGTTGTCAATCAATGCTTAGGACACGAGGTTGGACTCGTTTGTGACGTAAACCTGCCCGAAACCGCCCGACAAATCCAGTGGTCACAAATGTCAGCCCAATATGAGAGGTCCTAGGCCTAAACTAAAGCATAACAACTATAAAGACACGAGGTTAGACTCTTTTATGGTGTAAGACTGCCCAGACCCGCCCGACAAATCCAGCTGCCATAAATGCCAGTCTAATGTGAGAGGTCTTTATGAGGTTATGGCCTGAATGAATTAAGAAATACTTAACCAGATAAACATGTAAAGTGGGACATGGGGGTTAAGTAGGTGCCTTGGGTGGTATGAGGAATCTAGTGGGTGCCCTTAGTGGCATGTGAAATACGATTAGTAAGACTTAACCAAACACACATGTAAATGAACATGACTAAGAGGGTTAAGTGGGATATATTAATGACAAGCTTAGGTAGGTAGCTTGTGGGGGCCCATTTCAACCAGTATCCCAAACATATCTTTGTGGGCTCGACCCAAGTCGAGGACGGGACACACATACTGGGCTTGACTATAAGAGGCCAAAACGGGGAGCGGTGGCAACGCAAGTCCAACGGGTTTCATATGTGTGTGTGGACCTGGGCTGGTAGGTAAGACGTTGTTGCATCGTGTAGATATAATCCGTGCATTCTCAAGCTGTATCGGGTTGCCACTTTAGGGGAGTGATACACCCCACTGTGGGGCCAGCACGGGTATCTACGAGTAGGGAGCCGATCGAAAGTGGGTAGTGGGGTACACCTAGTGGAGATAGGGGCAGACGGCATCTATGTAGTCAGCTAGGGGTACGTAAGGCTATTTATAAAGTTTCTGTGTGAAGCAAGTGGGATCAAATAATAGGGTGACTGGTGTGGTGCAGTGTAGTAATGTGCGGTGCAGTGTAGTAATCATTCGTTAGTAATTAGGTGTGACTTTACCGTTAACTTTAACGTTATCTTAAACGCTATCTTTATCTTCCTAAGAGTTCATAGACATTTACTTGTCTTCCAGCTTATGCCTTAGTCTAGTTATTTTGATAATAGTATTGTTAGAATTATCATACTCGCCAGACTTTATGTCTGACCCCCTCTATTTCTATCCTTTCCCCCCTCCAGGTCCTCAGGTTGGGCCCAGCTCTAGTGGAGTTTGATTGAATTGCTTCATCTCTCTTTGGAAAGCTTGGACCGTTGATGTAAAGTTCAGCTTGTTATCTTTTTAATGGCTATTTATGTAATGGGATTATGTATTTTGTTTTTATGAAGATGGATATTGTACTTGGTTATGATCTATGGTTTTATGATGTAACAAACATGTTTAATTTCCGCTGCAATAAAATGAAGTTTTAGATTTCCATGTACTACTTATTATCTGTCTTGTTGAAATTTTTCTGTTCTATATTCACTTATAACCTCCATGGAAGTTAATGCATTCCCTTTGTGAGTGACATTAATGGACGTCGTGTGTTACACGTGGTATCAGAGCTTAAGGTTACCAGAACAGATAAAAATACTTTAGAAAAATGGTTATTTTTGGAAGAAGTGTTTTCAAAAACATGTTTTAATGAGAAATTTAAAGAGAAAAGTTTTCAAGCAAAACATAATCCCCAATAGCCACATATCTTTATCTTTCGAACTCTCCATTCTGAATCTTTCCTTTTTCGTTTCAGCATGGCTGAAGATCTTAATCTACCCGACGGTGTAACGATACCAGGATGGTATAGGAGGTTATTAGAGGCTAGGGCTGCTGCAGGTCCAACCAATGTTCCTCCACCACCAGTTAAACCCATTCTTCCTTCTCCTCCTCGCGTAGATACTTTTGCAAAGACGTGCAAGGAATTCAAGGCTATGGGTGGAAAACCATTTCAAGGGTCAGAAACGTTTGTGGAACCTAGAGATTGGCTTAAGGAGGTGGAAGAATTTTTAGAAATCTTTGAAGTAGAAGAAGGGAGGAGAGTTCGATTAGCAGCTTGGTTGATGAAGGGAGAGGCCTCGTTTTGGTGGGAGGTCACTAATGGGGAGCTTCCTGTTGACTCTTGGGCGGATTTCAGACGTAGGTTCGAGGCGAAGTTTCTCTCAAGGGCGGAAGAAAATCTATATATGGAAAGGTTCTTGACATTGAAGCAAGGAAGCTCATCAGTGAAAGAATATGTCAATAAATTTAATCAGTTAGCAAGGTTTGGCTTGGACTTAGTAAACACGCCGGAGAAGAAGGCTCTAAGGTTCGTGAATGGCTTGAATGAACCATTGCAAGGGTTGGCTATGACCCACATCCCGATGGGGGCCACCTTTGAGAAGTTAGTAGAAATGGCGCTCATGCATGAGGAGAAAAGCGCTAAAGCTGATAAGGCACCCGAGAAGAAGGGGGATCAGAAGAAACCACAACAGCAAGGGTGGAAAAGACAATAATGGCAAGGGAAAGAAGAAGTGCTTTAACTGTGGAACCCCAGGCTATCTCAGCAAGGATTGCCGAAAGAAAAAGAAGACAGGCTGTTTTCATTGTGGCGATGCGGGACATTTAGTGAAGGACGACCCAAGGAAGGGGCAGAGGGCAGGGGCTACCTCGGGAGGACAGGTGCAGGCTCTTATAGCACCAGGGCAGGCAAGGGGACAAGTTCAAGCTCTCGCGGTCCCACCGCTGCAAGAACGAGGTAGAACCATTTCTGTTGAAAGCTTAGTTTTTCTATTTGATCATCATGTCCGTACCTTATTCGATTCAGGTGCATCGAATTCGTTTATTTCATCATCACTAGTTGAATCACTGCACTTAAACACCAGTTTAGTAGGGGATCCCTTAGTTGTTTCGAATCCAATTGGGGGCTCAACTCATTTGTCCATGATGTGTTTGGATTTGAAAATTTTTATACTTAGCGTCGAGTTTAGATGTGATGCTTATATGTTGGGCTTCACGGGCTATGGGCTAATTTTAGGAATGGATTGGTTATCCAGAAATGGGGCCGTTCTTGATTGTGAAAGGAGAGTAGTTAGGCTCGTGACTTGCCTTGGCAACGCTCTCGAAATCTTTTGTAATCCCATAAATTCGGTTATGCTAAGTTATCTAGAATCGCTTGACGCGTCTGAGTAAAATCTACGATCTGTTAGAGTGGTCCGAGAATATTCGGATGTGTCTGAGGAGGTGAAGGGCTTGCCACCGAAGCGGGAGATAGATTTTCGAATATATCTTGTGGATAATGCGAAACCAGTATCTTTGCCAGTACGCCACATGGCTCCACGTGAAAGGATGGAACTCGATAAGCAAGTGAAGGAGTTGCTTGAGAAGGGGTTCATAAGACAAAGTATATCGGAGTGGGGTGCTCCAGTAGTATTTTCCACGAAGGCGGATGGGTCCCTTAGACTGTGTGTGGACTATAGAGAACTTAATAAACTTACTAAGAAGAACAAACAACCACTGCCGAGGATTGACGATCTCTTCGATCAGTTAGTTGGCGCCTCAGTGTTTTCGCAGTTGGACTTAGCTACTGGGTTGTATCAGTTGAGAGTGGCTGAGGATAGCATAGACAAGACTGCCTTTAGGACTCCGGACGGTTTCTCTGAATGGCTAGTGAGGCCCTTCGGTTTGACAAACTCCCCCGCATACTTTGTTGATTTGATGAGTAGGGTGTTTAAGGAGTACCTTAACAAATTCGTGGTAGTCTTTGTAGATGACATCTTGATCTTTTCCAAGGATGAAGAAGAGCATGCCCTACATCTTAGGGAAGTGTTGGAGACCCTACGAGCGCATAGCCTTAAGGCTAAATTTTCTAAGTGTCACTTCTGGAGGGAGGAAGTACGGTTCTTGGGGCACATGGTTTCCAAAGAAGGGATAACCGTGGATCCCGCGAAGGTGGTGTCCATCCAAGATTGGAAGGTTCCTAAAAATGCTACCGAAGTAAGAAGTTTCTTGGGGTTGGCTGGCTACTATATGAAGTTTATCAAAGACTTCGCAAAGATATCAGCTCCATTGACACGCTTGACGAAGAAGAACCTAGTTTTCACATGGGAGGTAGATTGTGATGATGCGTTCCAACGTTTGAAGAGAGCTTTGACTTCAGCCCCAGTCTTAGTATTTCCAGACGGGAGTAAGCCGTTTACCGTTTATACTGATGCTTGTGGGACAGGGCTAGGCGCAGTCTTAATGCAAGAGGGTAGGGTAATAGCCTATGGTGGAAGGCAGTTGAGAGCGCATGAGAAAAATTATCCTACACATGACCTAGAATTGGCCGCTATTGTTTTCACGCTTAAGTCTTGGCGTCATTATCTTCTTGGCGAGAAATTCGAATTATTCACTGACCACAAGTCTTTAAAATACCTATTCTCTCAAAAGGACTTGAACTTAAGGCAGCAAAGGTGGATGGAGTTCTTAACGTCCTACGACTTCGAAATAGCCTATTCCCCTGGCAAGGGTAACGTGGTGGCGGACGCCTTAAGTAGAAAAAGATTATCCTTAAGTCCTTTGTTTGTTGAGCGGCGAAGTTTAGAATTCATTTCGATGTTTGACTTTAGACCTTCCGTTGACTTCGTACCCGGTTTGCTAGCATCCTTGAAGGTCAGACCTACGCTTTTGGGACGGATTGGCGAGGCACAGCGAGACGACCCGTAGTTGGTTAAGTTAGTAGAAAAACTCAAAGGAGGGGAGTGATCAAGCCATCTCCGTAGGTATACCCTAGATGATAAGGGTTGGTTACGTAGGGACGGTAGACTTTGTGTACCAAAAGATGATGACCTAAGGAAGACTATTCTTGACGAAGCACATCATTCGAAGATGACCATTAATCCCAGCGGGGACAAGATGTACATGGACATGAGACGAGTTTACTTTTGGGCCGGTATGAAGAGGGACGTAGCCGAGTATGTCGCTAGATTCTTGGTGTCCCAACAAGTAAAAGCGGAGCAAAAGAAACCCGGTGGGTTACTTCACCCATTGGAGGTTCCACTATGGAAGTGGGAAAGCGTCTCGATGGACTTTATTGACGGATTACCGAGATCGAGAAAGGGTAATACGAGGATTTGGGTTATAGTAGATAGACTTACTAAGAGCGCCCATTTCATTCCCGTGAAGAGTAAGAGGACTGCTCCATGGTTAGCTTCTGTATACGTCCGAGAAATAGTTTGTTTGCACGGTGTTCCTTCTAGCATAGTGAGCGACCGCAATCCTATTTTCACTAGCGAATTTTGGAGTAGCTTACAAGAGGCAGTAGGGACTCAGTTATGTTTGAGCACTGCATATCATCCTCAGACGAACGGCCAGACCGAGAGGGTGAATCGCATTCTAGAGGATCTTTTGAGGCTATGTATCCTAGACTTTGGGGGTACATGGGAAGAGCATCTTCCACTGGTGGAGTTCGCATATAATAACAGCTTTCAGTCTAGCATTGGTATGGCACCATTCAAAGCTCTTTATGGACAGCCGTGTCGTTCGCCTACATGTTGGTGGGAATCTACCGATAAGATCTTACTTGGGCCCGATATGATTAGGGAGACTTCGGAGAAGATCGACTTGATTCAAAGGAGGATGAAAGCAGCACAGGATAGGCAGAAATCTTATGTGGATAAGAGGAGGACAGATCTCGAGTTGAAGTTGGGGACATGGTCTTTGTCAAAGTGTCTCCATTATGGAACGTTTTTCGCTTTGGGTCTGTTGAGAAATTAGCACCAAGGTTTGTAGGGTCGTTTCCTATTAAGGAGAAAATTGGACAGATGGCGTATAAAGTGGAGTTGCCTGAGAGACTTAGTGGTGTACATGACGTATTCCATGTGTCACATTTAAGGAAGTGCTTGAACGAGACCGCGGAAGTGGTAGAGCCGAGCTTTCTTAGAGAGTTGGAGATAGAGCGTGATGCGACAATTCGACGAGCTTCTACGCGCATTCTTGGGTCGGAGATCAAGAGGTTGAGGAATCGAGAGGTCAGACTAGTCAAAGTGCAATGGGGAGATGACGAGAGCAACGCTACTTGGGAGACAGAAGAGAAGATGCTTTCACGATACCCTTTTCTTTTTGAGGGTATGTCTTTTAATTTCTCCTTTATCGCTTAGCTTTTTCTTATCTTATCTTTAGTATATCCTCTCGCTAGTATCTTTGACCTTTAGTTAGGATAATCCTATGGCTGAAACATGTGTTTGAGACATTTTATGTATGATGAATGCAAAGTGGATGCAAGTGTTTGCTAGTGGTTGCTCGTGGGCGCATATACACACACTATTAGGCACTCGATCGGCTCAGTCACTTCATACTGCATATTGCATATAAATGGTTGTATTTGGTAAAATGGATGTATAATGATTATGCTATCATATGGATACCGCATTTTGGTGAATGGTTGTGCACGCATGTAGAAATAATATGTATCGTTAGGGAACTTTTGCATACATAATGGATGCATGGCACTATCATGATTTGCATTAATGAGGTCAACTGGATCAGTGAACCGCCTGATTTTGCATTAGATATGGACATATACACATACTGTGCATTTAAACATGAAAGCATTAGAAGTCTATAAGGACAATGGATGCTTGTGTTTGATGGTTGAGTAGATGGTTGTTTGGACGCTAGGATATGCATTCTTCTTAACTTGAAGATTTCGGGAACGAAATCCTTTAAGGAGGGGAGAATGTAACACCCCGTAATTCCGTTAATACTAATATTTACAAATTAAACAATAACTAATCTCAGACGTGAGAATTATGAGAAACGGGTTGCGCCATTGTGTTCGTCTCGAAATTCTAGTGGAGATAGAGTCCGAGTTTGCGGGAAACGAGTACCGGATGAAAAAGTTATGGACGAACGAAGTTTGGTGGCAAAGAAAGAGAAAAAAATAAAAAAAATGCACTGGCGCACTTGGGAAGTGCGCCAGTACATATTTACAATGGCGCGCCTGCCAAGTGCGCCCAGGCCGAGGCTGGATCCTGCACAGCTTTCTGGTTCAGGCTGACCAGTGTTGTTGAGTCCATTATGACTCCTTGCTGAGTCAGTAGGGCTGACTCATCACCCTATCATAATTAAATGGTTTTGATTAACCCTAAGAACATCTGACGGCTTGAATTAATTTATAACTCTATAAAAAGACCCCTATACAAAAACCCTAAATCAGAAAATAAACAAAGACCATGGCCGTCATGCTGATATTTTGAGACCGAGAGCGGCCGCCATCAAATTAAAGATAAAGAACAGCAACCAAATCAGAACTTCCCAACCCTAACAGCGATTCTTCATCAAATGAGCGCTAATTCGACTCTCTTTCTTCTATAATTGTGAGTATGATAGTCTTAACAAGATTATTATCATTTTAATTAGGTTAAGTCATGAATGGATTGTGAGTAGATGATGTGAATTGACATATGCTATCATGTATGTTATTAATCCTATGCTATGTGGTGATGATATACTATATGTTGTAAATCATGCTATGATGATGTTATGTATGTTGAAAGTTTCTATGCTAAGTGGCGATGAATCATACATGTAAAAAGCCATGATGTTACTATCTATGCTAGTTAGTTCATATTAATTAAATCATCATGTTTGGGCTATGTTGATCTATATGACAAGTTACATATGTTGATTAGAAAAGTTATGAACATATGCCATGACATCTAGAACTATGCTATGACATATGTGAGATCATATGCTAGTTCACACCATCATTATGTTGCCTATAGACCCCATATGCAAGTTTATGTATAGATTTGGGCTATGATCATATCATGTAAATTGTGACATTTAACAAGTTGACACCTTTTGATCCTTAACATGTGTAGTTTATGCAAGTTTCACCCCTATTATGATTAGATTTATTTTAATTGTCTATATGTTGTGATAATTTATCTTTGTGCTATGCGTTAGACTATTCAAGTCTAGCCTATATTATGCGTTGAATAAGTGAACGTATAAACGTGGGGTAGGGGTAATATTAAGGATTTAATAATAAGATGTTGAGGTGTAATTGATATGATTTTGCATATCATGAGTGGATGACCATAATTGAGTCAATTATGGATATCAAAATAATTTGGATAGGGAATTATTAAAACTGGGGTAAAAGATTGAAAGTTGTCAATCAATGCTTAGGACACGAGGTTGGACTCGTTTGTGACGTGCCCGTAATCACCCGGCAAATCCAGTGGTCACAAATGTCAGCCCAATGTGAGAGGTCCTAGGCCTAAACTAAAGCATAACAGTTGTAAAGACACGAGGTTAGACTCTTTTATGGTGTAAGACTGCCCGGACCCGCCCGACAAATCCAGCTGCCATAAATGCCAGTCTAATGTGAGAGGTCTTTATGAGGTTATGGCCTGAATGAATTAAGAAATACTTAACCAGATAAACATGTAAAGTGGGACATGGGGGTTAAGTAGGTGCCTTGGGTGGCATGAGGAAACTAGTGGGTGCCCTTAGTGGCATGTGAAATACGATTAGTAAGACTTAACCAAACACACATGTAAATGAACATGACTAAGAGGGTTAAGTGGGATATATTAATGACAAGCTTAGGTGGGTAGCTTGTGGGGCCCATTTCAACCAGTATCCCAAACGTATCTTTGTGGGCTCGACCCAAGTCGAGGACGGGACATGCATACTGGGCTTGACTATAAGAGGCCAAAACCGGGAGCGATGGCAACGCAAGTCCAACGGGTTTCATATGCGTGTGTGGACCCAGGCTGGTAGGTAAGACGTTGTTGCATCGTGTAGGTATAAGCCGTGCATTCTCAAGCTGTATCGGGTTGCCACTTTAGGGGAGTGATACACCCCACTGTGGGGCCAGCACGGGTATCTACGAGTAGGGAGTCGATCGAAAGTGGATAGTGGGGTACACCTAGTGGAGATAGGGGCAGACGACACCTATGTAGTCAGCTAGGGGTACGTAAGGCTATTTATAAAGTTTCTGTGTGAAGCAAGTGGGATCAAACAATAGGGTGACTGGTGTGGTGCAGTGTTGTAATGTGCGGTGCAGTGTAGTAATCATTCGTTAGTAATTAGGTGTGCCTTTACCGTTATCTTTAACGTTATCTTAAACGCTATCTTTATCTTCCTAAGAGTTCATAGACATTTACTTGTCTTCCAGCTTATGCCTTAGTCTTTTTATTTTGATAATAGTATTGTTAGAATTATCATACTCGCCAGACTTTATGTCTGACCCCCTCTATTTCTATCCTTTTTCCCCCTCCAGGTCCTCAGGTTGGGCCCAGCTCTAGTGGAGTTTGATTGAATTGCTTCATCTCTCTTTGGAAAGCTTGGACCGTTGAAGTAAAGTCCAGCTTGTTATCTTTTTAATGGCTATTTATGTAATGGGATTATGTATTTTGTTTTTATGAAGATGGATATTGTACTTGGTTATGATCTATGGTTTTATGATGTAACAAACATGTTTAATTTCCACTGCAATAAATTGAAGTTTTAGATTTCCAAGTACTATTTATTATCTGTGTTGTTGTAATTTTTCTGTTCTATATTCACTTATAACCTCCATGGAAGTTAATGCATTCCCTTTGTGAGTGACATTAATGGACGTGGGGTGTTACATGTATGCTTATTAGGATTTATTGGGTACCTAATACGGCCTAATAAATTTCCAAACCTCTCCCCGTACAAAGGAGGTTATGGCAAAAAAATTCGAAAATTTCGGGTGTTAGCCAAATTTTTGAAGAATTTGAAAATTCTCAGAAACTGAAAAGTTGGAGAATGGAAGCCAGATCGAACGTAGAGTTGATTAATCGAACCACTTCTGTCTTTGTTCCTTTTCGGGGACGAAAAGTTTTAAGTGGGGGAGATCAGCGGCGGGCCAGGGGAGGGTTGCGGTGGGTTTTAGGGGGGCTCGAGTGCTAGGTGGTGGAGAGAGAAGAAGGGAAGAGGAGGAAGAAGAGGAGAGGGAGGCGGTGGCAGGTGGTAGCACCCCACCTGGGGCGGCGGCGAGCTCATCGGGGGGGGGGAGGGCCAGAGAGGAAGTAAGGAAAGGAAGGGGGATTTATTATTTTTTTAATTATTTAATTTCAAAAAGTTGAGTTTTTCATTTGACCTCTAAACGAGGCCCACCGCCTATCGTCCATAGCGTTTCACCCCCATTCCGAACACAATGGGATACGTACCATAAGCTGATTCGACCGTTTCGATCAGTTTCCGTTAAAATCAACATATAACTCTATATATTGAATTTGAACGCGCATTTCAATTTACTGGGGTCACATACTAACTCTAAAAATTCCCGAAAAATATTTTCTAGCTTCGTATTGACGATACGGTCCTAAGAAAACTAGTTTCGTCGAATTCTGAGACCGTTTGAAAAATGGCCATTTTCCAGTCGATTAAATCAACTGAAACTGGTCAAAGGCGTTTTCCTTTGCCACGCTCACATATTGATTCGAAAAATTACGGAATTTGAAACCTAGCAATAATTTGACATCACGGACCCAAGAAAAGTGGTTTCGTCGAAATCCGAGGTCATTTGCAAAATTTCCATTTTTAAGGGCCTGAATTCCATAGCGACTATTCAGAATTTTCAACTGAACGTATCTTTTGATTCCCGCTATGAAATTTCGATTTTTCGGATTCGTTGGAAAGATATTCTCAAATAGATCCTATTATTTTTGGTTTCACTAAAATCCTGTTTATTTTGAACCCGGTACATTCAATTGAAGTTTGAAATCGAATTATCGAACTACCGCGCCATTTTCAATTCCTTTTATAATTATATATAATTATTTATATTCTAACGACAACGTATATAATATATACGTTCGATTTATATTCAAAATAAATTTCTCAATGGTATTATTTAAAATAATTCATTTTAAATGTTCAAAATTCGCTAAAATTGGCAAAATAAAAATGTGATTTTTATAGTGATGTAAGGAAAAGGCGAAATCTTTACTTTTGAAAATATAAAAATCTTTATTTTCGAAAATATAAAAATCTTTATTTTTGAAAAGACGAAATATTTATTTTTGAAAGGGCGAAATCTTTATATTTGAAAGGGCAAAACCTTTATTTTTGAAAAGGCGAAATATTTATTTTTGAAAAGGAGAAATCTTTATATTTGAAAAGGCGAAATCTTTATATTGGAAAAGGCGAAATCTTTGTATAGAGAATAGCGTGATAAAAATAGAATTTTTATCTATATATTAGCGATGTAAAAATAGAATTTTTATATATAATAGCGAAGTAAAAATTCGATTTTTATATATTGAATAGCGAAGTAAAAATTCGATTTTTATATATTGAATAACAAAGTAAAAATTCGATTTTTACATATGTAGAGAATACGGGCAACGAAAGTGACAAAAAGGCGAGAACAGTGATGATTCCCCACATTAGAAGAATCGAGATGATTGGATTAGCTAGTTGGTGAGAACTTCTCACTCTAAATTTCTTTTTCTAGTTATATAAATATATATACTAGGATGCAGACGGTGCTTAGCAGCACCTGACACCCGTCATCCACAGACCATGGATGGCTTGTTTGTTTGATTGATGTGTTGTGAAAATTGTTTGTGATGTTGATGTGAAATCGATGATAAATTGTAGATGGTTGAAATAAATAAATTATCGTTAAAAATATAATTTTTAACGTGAAAGTGAATAAATAAATATTTATAAACAAATCGGCCGATTTGTTTATATACACTGATTTGACTGATATTGATTAAGATGATAAATTTTACACATCACCCAACTGCACAAATAAAAATCTGTGTTTGTTGATTTGAAACCCCACACGGGTGTTGGGATGATATTTGGGTACACTAATCCCAATTATTTAATTGTATGTCGATCGATTGGTCGACAGACTGTGTAAGCGTTGATTATTTATATTTGATGCTTATGCAGTTGTGTGGTGCACTTTGGATAATGGTTGATTGTTTATCATTGCTATTATATACATGTGTTGTATGGAATTCATATAATTAACGTTTTATGGTAATTGATTGGGCCTCATTCCAATCGGGAAAATAATGAATAATATAAAAGAAAATTCATGTGTTGAATATAAAAATGGTCATGTGTTGACGATTTTCATGTGTTGAAATTATTTATGTGTTGAGTAAAATATTTTCATAATAAAATTTACGTCTTTATCATATTTAAGATTAGACGCTACTTCACGGTGGAGTCTAGTTGAAAATCAAACGATAGATACCATAGTTTTATAAAATATTTTACATAACAAAAATAGTCGTGTGTGGACAACACTCATGTGTTGAGATTGGTCGTGTGTTGAAAGGAATATAGATTCATGTGTTGAATAGAATATATATTCATTTGTTGAATAGAATAACGGATTTAGTGAAATATATAAAGCCGTGTTGATTAGAGTTGCGCTATTTTGACGTGAACGATATTTATATCGATTATATTCGTTTTTATAATGAATATAGAAAAGAAGTGATTTCAAAATATAACGTTTTGAAAATATTATCATTTATATAAGTAATGATACGAAATATTCAATTTTGATTTGAAATTGAATATAGAGTTGAAATGGTTTAGAAAACGAATTTAAAACGATTTATAAAATACGTTTTAAAAAGGAAATCGACGATATATATAATACATACATATATATATATATATTATATATATAATGGCCTGAATAGAACGCGCCGCGCCGCGGCAGTTCGTGAATTTCGACCATTGACTTCGAATTGACGTTGCGGGAGATCCGACCGTCGGATTCTCCTAAAACTGGAACCGTTGGGTTCGTGTCGAAAAGAGCTTTCCAATGAATATTAGAAATTTGAAATCTAACGGTTGGATTTGGAATTATGTCCAAATCAAATTTGAAAAAGGTCGCTGTAAGTGCAGTTCGATGGTCGTTGATGGAAATCGACTGTACAGGCCTTGATAAAATTATTAAAAATATTAATAATTTGTGTAAAATCATAATGTGTGAATTGGAAAGAACTGAGGTGGAAAATTCCACGTTTGAAAAGATAAAAATAGATTTTTATCGAAATGAACTAGTTTTGAACTAGAATTAAAATCAATTTATTTTTGAAATAAATAAATTGAATTTGAAAGTGATTTTAAAAATAATCAATATTCTCAATACATGAATTGGACTGGAGTTGAATCGAAATTATCTTCGGAATATTTCGATGTTGGATTTCGTGACTACACATATATTGTTATGGGAATTTGAAAGATATATTTTATATCGTTATTTCCAATACGATATTTGTTGGTTTCAGAATTTGATATTGAATATAAGCCGATATATTTTCTATTCAAAGCCTTGTATTTAATATCAAATGTGATTTGGGTTTGTCGCGAACCGTGTTTTAGATGACATTGGTTCTTTAACCCAGTTAAAGGCAGGATATTGATTCTTGAAAAGATTAAAACTAAGTGAAGTTTTAATGGATCTTTAATTAGATTGAAATGTGAATTGATAATTTAAATTATCAAATCTGAAAGGTGATCGAGAATGGAGTACCACCAGTTTTGCTCCAAAGCGATAGTTAAATCTTTAATTAGATTTGAACGTGAAATGGTAATTAATTTTACCGATGACACCGTGGTGTTAGATATGGAGTATTACCAGTTTTGCTCCATGGGATATATAGGTTGGGGTTGGGAAATAAAATAAATAATTACTTTGGTGTGGTTCGCTAATCCCGACTAGTTTGAAATGATATCCGAATGAAGATTAAAGAATAAATTTAGAAGAATTTATCTTGGATAAAATTAATGGGAACCTTTCCCTACGAATGTGATTTTGTGAATAAAAGAACATTCTGAATAGGAATGAGGCGTTTGTTGTGTTTGTGTAACGTTTGTTTATCAAATACGTGGGTGATTCAGAAAGGCCGGGTTTATACCCATTCTGAATAACCGATTCGACGAGATGTCGAAGATGAAGACGGTGGTTGAAGACCGGAAGTCTTTACATCGTTTGGGTGATTACTGAAGATCTCGATTGGGCTGTACACCCAAGATGAGGGAAACAGTTGGTGATCTTCCAGACGTACTTGGAGATGGATGGATATGCGAGGAAAGTGCCTCCGGTTTCGTTCAGACCCAGAGCGAACTTGTAAATGGATTGTGTGTCTAACATTGGTTTTTATTCTGTGTTGATTGATCTCTATTAAATATACATCTGTTTGGCGGCGGAGAATTTATTCTCTTGCTTAACGCCCTTCTCTAAAACGTACGAGCTCAGAGGTTGTATATCGATGGACATCAGTCGCATGGAGTGAATTGCCAGTGTGGCACGCGTAAGTGGCAATTGATCAGGGCTTCTATTGAAAAGCAAAATCTTGTGGTTGATGATCAAAGCACGGCCTGTGTGGCGTAGCTTTGTGTATAGCGTGAATTCGTGAGCCTCACACCTCGGTATGAGTCAAAAACAAGAGACGGACCCAAGGAGTGCACGACGTTTCTTTCTAGCTAGGGTGGTGTCAGTGACCTACCATCCCTGACATTTATATACTTTTCACCTGTGTGGTTGTTGGAATGCAAGGCGCCTCGGATATAGGTCGGTAAGGACTGAGAAATGTGTGTTCAGGAATAATTATTCCTCATAAGTAAGAGAGGACCGGCCTTGGAGGTTCCGAAGGATCATAGTGGGGTCCTGAGGCATTTGCTAGAGTGTCTCGAATCGGAGAGGAGATTTCCCCTTGCCTCGACTCATGACGGAAATCCAATTTCCAATAAGTGATATTGCGGTTTTAATTGTAGAACTAGTATGGCGACATAGTGGTATGGGTCATCCATGCCGCCTATGATTGATATTTATGATTGAAATTGTTTTGACACTATACACCTATAATAGTATCAAATAATGTGTTTTAAACGTATCAAGCAAGCTTTGGCTGTTATAAGGTAAAAACCCTATCCTCCGGCTTGCGTTGCATTGTGTGATAGGACGTGGGTCTTATAACAGCTTCATTTTTTCTTTATTTAGCATTGCGCTGTTTGTTTTATGCACTGGTATTCTTGGGAGGAAACCCGTTCCGTGTTATACGACGTGGTCCCTTGATTTACCTAACTTTAAAAATAAAGTTTAATAACTGTTTTTGTTCTCACACCAGTCACATGACTGACCTGGAGTTTATTGTTTTAACCTAAACTCTGGGTGCCCCTATTTTCCACACGGGCAGCTAGTAGTTTTGGTTTTGCAGATTCATATTCACAGGGTCCTGATTTACAGCTGGAACGATGCTCAGAAAGCTCTGTATCCGCGTACCACTTTCAGTTGTGCTTTTGTATTATTTTCCACTGCGATGTATTTAAATGTAATTTAAATCTCTGATATTTGTTGAATGTAATTTATTCATTTATACTCTGTATATTCTTGTATCTGATGGAATTGTTGTAATAACAATGAAATGTTCTTCCGTCTACGTTCTATTTTGTCTTGTCCTCAACGCAATCCGTGCTTTCCTTCACGGGGAAGTTCGGGTCGTGTCACAGGGCATTGGCGGCGGCAGCCATGAGGTCTAGGCGTCGGCTTTGAAGCGTGGGAGGTTGGGTTTCGACGGAGAAGGAGGGAAGAGAGAGGAGAGGGGAACGAGGAGAGAGAGGGGAGGCGGAGAGGTCTGGGGCGACGATGGTGGTGGCGGAGCGCAGGCGATGGGAGGGAGCGATGGTCAGGACGTCGGACATTTTTATTTTATTTTTCTAAAAATCGACTTAGGGATTGAAAAGGGGAAGGGGGTATATGTAATTTTATTTTATTTTTATTTTATTCACCTTAAAGTTGACTTTTATTTTCGAACTCAAAATCGAGCCCATTGACTGTCGTCCCTAGCTAATTACTCCCATTCCGAACACAATGGGATATGTATCGTAGGCTGATTCGACAGTTTTTATCTGTTTTCGTCAAAATCAACATATAATTCTATATATCGAATTTGAATGCACATTTTAAATTACCGGGGCCACATACGAACTCGAAAATTCCAGAAAAATATTTTTTAGATTCGTATCGACGATACGGTCCTAACAAAACAAGTTTCATCGAATTCTGAGGCCGTTTGAAAAATGGCCATTTTCCAGTCGATTAAAATCAACTAAAACTGGTCAAACGCGTTTTCCTTTGCCACGCTCACAAATTGATTCGAAAAATTATGAAATTTGAAACCTAGCAATAATTTGACATCGCGGATCCAACAAAAGTAGTTTCGTCGAAATCCGTGGTTGTTTGCAAAATTTCCATTTTTAAGGGCCAGAATTCCATAGCGACTATTCTGAAAATTCAACTGGACATAACTTTTTATCCCCGCTATGAAATTTCAATTTTTATGATTCGTTGAAAAGATATTCTCAATTAGATTCCAATATTTTTTGTTTCGCTAAAATCCGGTTTATTTTGCACCCGGTACATTCATTTGAATTTTGAAATCGAATTATCGAACTACCGCGCCATTTTCAATTCCTTTTATAAATATAAATAAATATTTATATGTGAAAATTAGGCACACATCCCTAAAATTAAAGTTAATTAACATGTAATCCTCCCGCTTTAAATTATACTTTTCGCATCCCTATTTTTTTTTCGGGTATTCTTTTTCCACAAATACCCTTGTTCAAATTAACGCATTTTTCTTTTCATGGCGGCTTCATGGATTTGATTCATACGGCTATTATTTAGAGAGAATATTTTAGTTGATTTAATGTTGCTGTCGTCAGTGTTTTTTTTCTTCTGAGATTCAATATTCGATCTAATTGCGATTTGTTGAAGAATCTAATATTCGATTTCTTCAGCGATTGAGAGATATAATGAATGTTTCATCTTCAAGGTAATTTGCGCTTTTTTTTCATACGTGTGTTATTATTATTTTCGATTTGTTTTGATGTATTTATTATTATTTGTAAGGCTTCTTTTGTGAGATTAAATTTCAATACATTTGTACAACTGTGCATACAAGTATGCTAATATTTTTATTATGTGCTTACAAGTATGAAACTAATTTGTATTTTGGATAACAAATGTATGCAATTGTCCTGAATATGTGCATATAAGTATGCAACTATTCTTAAATAGTGGATAAAATTGTACGCTTCTAATTTGAATATGTGCATACAGATATGCAATTGTTCCCTATATGTTCATACAGATATGCAACTATTCTGAATATATGTAATACAACTATTATTAACAGTTGCATAAAAGTATGCTGATATTCTGGATATATGTGTACATGTATGCATATAATTATAATATGTTGCAAACGTGTGTGTAGTTTTATTTGATTAATGCTGATAAGGTTTATTAATAATTCTCTTCTTTGTATAACAGTGTTCCTGCTAATGTTGGTGTATTGGTCTTGTTGAAGTTTGGGAATGATAGCTTTTCTATACGTCTTTATTTTGATAGTACTGTTGATATTGTGAGAGATGCTGTTTGTGGTAAATGGATTGATTTAAGTCCATTGTCATTTGAATTGTATCACATTAGAGATGGCTTGAGAAGGAATATTCAAAGTAATTCTGATCTTCGATCTATTCTATTGTTAGCTGCACATAATCATGAGGATTATTTGGGTTTTTTTGTTGAGGTCAATCGTAGTAGTTCGTCAGTTAACAATGCTAGGTCAGATGATGTTTCTTGTGGTAGTGATTCTTCTTTTTCTAGTACATGTGATTCAAACAATCAATTGAAACAATTGTTGAGAAGTGATTTGAATCAACCTGTTTTTTTTGGTGTTGGTCAGCAATTTCCAGGAGGTGTTACTGAATTTAGGTTGTATGTGATGATGTATAGTATGAAGACTGGATACAAGCTTAATTTGGTTAAGAATGACAAGGAAAGAGTTACAGCCGTTTGTTCTAAGCAAAATTGAACTTTTAGGATTCATGCTTCTGTTAAGTTCAATCTTCCTGGCTATTTTGTTTTAAAGAGATTTCAACCTGATCATACTTGTGGTGCTAGAATTCATGATATAAACAATCCTGTTGTATCCAGCAAATTCATTAAGTTGTTAGTTTATGATCATATTCATTCTAATCCATTAATGAAGACCAAGGATATTATTAATTTGTTTCAAACCGAGTATAATGTTATTTTGAAGTATTACTATGCTTATAGTGGGAAGAAGTTGGCATTAGAAGAGTTACATGGAAGCGATATAATGTCTTATCATCATTTGCAGTCATTTTGTGATGCTGTTGTTACTACTAATCCTGGGAGTAAAGTTGTGTTGGAGTGTAATGATGATACACGTCAATTTGAAAGGGTTTTTATTGGTTTCGAAGCTTGTGCACATGGATTTCAATATTGTCGTCCTTTAATTTTTGTTGATGCTACTTTTATGAAAGGAAGAGCTCAAGGTTGTTTGATGGCTGCTACTGGTAAAAATGGAAATGAAGGTATGGTGTTTTGTCAGTTTATAACTGTATGTGTATGCATAAAAGTATGCAGTTATATTTATTATATGCATTCATGTATGCAACTATTCTGGATGAATGCATAGGGATATAATAATCTTCTATATGTATGCATAAAATTATGCAGCTATTCTTAATACATTCATAGAAGTATGTAAATATTATGAATACATGCATTCATTTGCATGCATCTATTCTGAATAAGTGCATACTTGCATGCATCTTTTTTGAATAAGTGCATATATGCATGCATCTATTGTGAATAAGTGTAAACATTATGAATACATGCATCCATTTGCATGCATATATTCTGAATATGTGCATACTTGCATGCATCTGTTCTGAATAAGTGCATATATACATGCATTCATTTGCATGCATCTGTTCTGAATAAGTGCATACTTGTATGCATCTGTTTTGTAAATTTGCATTCAAGTATGCTATTATTTGGAATACACAATAAGGCAACTGATCTAAAAATTTGCAAAAATTATTTATAATTGTTGCTGATTTTATTTTTTGTTTGATAATATGTTTGTTTTTGTTAACAGGTTTTTTTCCTTTAGCAATTGCTATTGTGTCTGGGGAAGATGAAGACAATTGGATTTGGTATTGTGAACAACTGAAAGAGTTTCTTAAGGATGATAGTAGAAGCTTTGTTTTCATTTCTGATCGACATCCTGGTATTCTTGTTGCTATTCCAAAAGTGTTTCCAAATTCAGTTCATGGTTCTTGTTTTTATCATTTGAATAACAATTTAAAGGTTACTCTAAAATCTGAATTTTCCAAATCAAACAAGAAGTTGTTGTTAGATTTGTTTGCACGAGTTGCTTATGCTTCTAATTTGATTGATTTTAATGCTGCATTGAAAAATTTTAGAGATGTTGGAGGATCCAAAGTGGTAAATTTTTTGAGCGGAATTCCTTTAGAGAAGTTTGCAAATGTTTTTTTTCCTGGTTGTCGTTATGGTGAGATGTCTTCTAATTGTTCGGAGAGTTTTAACAAATGGATTTTGGAGGAAAGACATTTACCAATTACTGCTTGTTTGGATAAAATTAGAATGAAGTTAATGAAACTTATGTCTGACCGTCGTGAAGTTGCTTCTACTTGGAATAGTGTTTTATGTCCTGTGATTGAAACTCGATTAAGAAACCTTTATTTGGAAGGAGCTTCGTGGTTTGTTATCAAATCAGGTGAATATGTGTTTGAAGTTCATTCTCCGGTCCATCAATCCGTTGATTTACATAGTCGAGTGTGTTCTTGTAACATGTGGCAAATTAATGGTTTTCCTTGCTCTCATGTTATACGATGTATTTTAAGTTGTGAGAAGTTGGATGTATATGACTACATCGAAGATTACTTCAAAGTTTCTTATTTTCGATTAGCTTATTCTCATGCAATCAATCCTATCATAGACTTTATGGGTGAAGATGTTGCAATTGAAGATGCAATTATAGCTCCTCCAAAAGGTAGAAGAATGCCCGGTCGTCCATCGTCTTCTAAAAGGTTAAAATCTGCTGGTGAATTTACAAAGACTATTAGATGTGGGTTATGCAAAAAGTTGGGGCATAATAAAAGGACTTGTTCTTTACAAGGAAACTAATTGCAATTTGGTTTAGTATTTTAATATGTTTGTAACTAGTTTGAATTTTTCTATTTTGTTGTTTACTGTTTGTAACCAAGTTGAATATTTCTGTTATGTTTGTAACTTTGGTTTATTATTTTAATGTTTCTGTGCTGAAGTTTGGTTTTGTATTTTGAATATTATTGTCAATATATGTGTTCTGTTTTGCATACATGTATATATGCATACTGTGAATGAATGTAAGTAGCCTGTTGTTTTCCTGTATATATGCATACATGTATGCTGCTATTTAGAATGTTTAGCATTCTAGTATGCAACTTTTCTGTATAGATGCATACATTCCGGCTATAGATTTGTATACAGTACACATACATACTGTGAATTTGTGTTTAGTGTTTTGTGATGAAGTTTGGTTTATTGTTTATGTGAATACTGTGTATGAATGTAAGTAGCCAGTTTTTTTTTCATGTATATATGCATACATGTATGCTGCTATTTGGAATATTAGCATTTTAGTATGTAACTTTGCTATATAGATGCATACATTCCGGCTACAAATTTGTATACATTACATATATATTCAGATTTTCTTAATGTGAGCATATGATTTTGCATTTACAATGATTAGATGCATACATTCGAGTAATAAATTGGTATAAAGAACATAAATTCACGTTTTCTAAATATACGCATATAAGTATGCAACTATTTTGGATATGTACATAATAGTATGCGATTTTTTAACAATTAATTGAATCAGCAACAGTAATGTAAGAAATATAAGTAAAATTGAACGAACTTAACTCAATACAAAAAATTACACATTGATTCAGCTTGAAAACTAGATAATCACTTGCCAGTAGTTCATACATTGTACTTTAGTCAGAATATTTACAATACTTTGATCAGTGTATTTTAGCCAAAATATTTACAAGAAGTGAAAAGACCATTTTCCATAAATTTAAGCAGAAGGTTTGTTTGCATCTGAAAATATAAAGTTCTGTGTCAGGTCTTCTTCTGGAGTCCAACTATGAGGTTTGCGATTGAGAAGTTCGTAAGCAAGCTTGGCCCATTGTAGATAAATAGTTGCAGGCTTGTACATTTCATCCTGTTTATCAATTTCTTTGTACTCGCTTCTCTGTTTCATCATGTTAATAACGAACATTCCACAATCGACCCTGCAGAATTTGTAAAACATGATTAATATTATGCTAGTATTTAAGAAAGTTGCATACAAGTATGCACATATTCATACTATATCAGTAAATAATTGTAAATACAAGTATGCATACAAGTGTAAAATAATTGTAAATACAAGTATGCAATTATTTTTATTTACTTACGTGGCGCCTTGTTGTGGGCAATTAGCAATTTCAAGTTGTCCATGTTTCTGAAAATTCTTGTTCTCTAGCTTTTTCAGCAATCCACTGATGTAAATTCTCTGTATATGTATAAAAAAACACATACATATGACTATTTATAACAGTTTATATACTAGTTTGAATGTCAATTATCTTTAATTTACATACAAAATCTCTTGCAAGTCTTTGGTGATTTCCTCCTTCACGACGATTTTTGTTGGAATCGTAATGTATCCATCTTCTACTGTCTTTTATAAATTCTAACAATGAAAAATGGTTTCCTTCGTGGATAGGAATCAATATTATTGTGCTTGTGTTGTAGAATGTTTGCACTTTTTTATCTATCAAATACTCTCTGTTTTCTGATGATTCATTCTTAATTAATGCCTGTAATTGCAATCATTTTAGTGAGCAAAATTTTTGATGTTACAAGAAAATTTTGCTAGAAAATTAATAAAAACTTACAGAAGCAATAGTTCTGATGTACATGATTTCTGGATGGTCGTTGTTGAGCTCATGTGCACACTAGTCAATTATCTGTTTAAATTAGTAGATTGTAAATGTTAAGGAAAACTTCCAGCTAATAATCATCATATGATACTATATTTGAATTTGACTGCGGCTATACCTGTGAGTCAAGGAATCCTCCAGCTATTAAATCAGCCAATGAAACTCCAAAAATGTATATGTCTGCGTCGCCATTAAGGTATGCACTTCTACTGCTAATTTATGTAATATATTTAGAGAATTTCTAGAAATATATTAGCACTGATCTATGCATCTAATCTTAATAATTACATATATATATATATATACAACTTTTATTTTTAATTAAAACATTTAGAAAATTTAATTAAGTTTTTAAGTAATTTTACCCCAGGTCTGAATTTGAAAAATATGCTTCTAGTTTCTGGATTTGATCCTCTGGTAGTTGCTTAACATTGTTAAATTTCCTGACGTCCATTTTTGTTCGTACATTCGTTTCTTCTGATGTTGTTCTCATCTCATAATCCTCAACAATCACGGTTTCTGTTTGTTCCTGTTTTTTCCTGTTTTTTTGGGCTGCAGCTGAGAATAATATAAGATATTAGCAATGTATTGATGGAAACTTTCTATTTGGAACATTATTACCATTAGAAATTATTTTTATTTTTTTTACCTTTTTGATTTCTAACATTTTGAAGCTTCAGCTTCTTTTGCTTCCCGTTGTCATTATTCTTCTCCAGCTCTTTTATGTCTTTTGATTTTTCATCATCAATTTTATGATCATTATTCTTTTCCATGTTATCTATTTACATATTATTAATCTCATCAATAAGTGAATAGATGCACACAAGCAAGCAACTATTCAAAAATAGCTGCACACAAACATGCAACTATTTTTGAATAGTTGCAAACAAGCATAGAACTATTCTGAACAAATACACCCAAGCATGCAACAATTAGTAATAGATGCACATAAGAATGCAATAATTTTGTTATACTGTATTGCTTGAAACTAAATAATGTGTTCATTATTTATTACCATCAGAATACTATAATTATTTTTTACCTTTTTCCTTTTCCACCTCCTTCTGTTCTTTCTCCACCCCCTTCTGTTCTTTGTCCACCACGTTCTTTTCTTTCTCCATCTCCTTCTCTGGCTTCTTTGGCTCCTGTTTCTTCTCCACATCTTTCTGTTTTTTCTCCGCCTCCTTCTCCGGCTCCTCTTCCTTCTGTCCAACCTCATCATTGTTCTTCTCTGTATCTACTTCCATGTTATCAATCGGATCAATATTTCTTGTATCAGCTTTTTTATCTTTATCCTGCATGCCAACATCTAAATTTTTTTGCGGTTCTTCATTTCCTTCTTCTTCTGCAGTGTTTTCTTTTTCCACATTATCTCTGTCAACAATTTCATTCTTGTCACCTTCGGCACTTTTATTCTCATCATCATCGGCATTATTATTCTCATCTTCATTTTCATCGTTCATATTAAGCTTTTCCTGCTTTTCATCCTCACTCTCGTCATTATTTTCACTTTCATTGTCATTGTTCATATTATCATTTTTCTGCTTTTCATTCTCACTCTCATCGTCACACTCAGCCTCACTTTCATTGTCACTTTCATTCTCAATCTTATCCTCATTATCCTCTTCCTCTTCATTATCCTCACTTTCATTGTCATTATCCTCACTTTCATCATTATCCTCATTTTCAATTGCATTTGCATCTTTTATTCGAAGTTGTACTTTTCTTCCCTTTTCTTCACTCTCAGTGCTTTCGTCACTCTCAGTGCTTTCTTCACTCTCATTAATTTTCTCACTATCAGCGTTTTCGTCACTCTCCTTATTTTCCTCACTTTCATCTTCTTTAGATTCATCACTGTCAGCAAGTCCTTGTAGTCTTTTTTTTAGCCTTAAATTTTCCTGTTTAAGTTATTTATTTTCTTGTTGTAGCTTTACTATCAAGCTCGTGTAATTTTCCACCCGTTTTTGGTAAACCGCTTCGTACTCTTTGTCTTTGTAAATAGCTTGTTCTAACAGTTCTAAATCCTTTCCTTAGGACTCCTGAAAACAAAGGGAGCAAATGTTCAACTAATACTGAAAATAAATGCAGTAAAGTATGCATTTGTAGAAAATAAGTGCATACATCCATGCATTTTTTATACAGATGAATACATAGATGCTTCTGTTCAAAATATATGCACAAATATATGAAACTGAATTTGACTGTTGTGAATAGACACATAGATGCGTGCAATTGTTATGATTATAATCATACATGGACGCACCTCTTTATAATAGATGCATACAAGTATGTAACTATTCCTATATATCTGCATAGTTGTATGCAACATTTTTAATATGACACTAAAAAATTATTCAAAATTAAATATCACTTACAGTTGTGTATTTGATGTTTATTAACATGTTTGGCTTCAACAATTTTATATCCCATTTTGCAGCCAGGGGATATACATCACTGTATTCTTTCTTTGTATTTTTTAGAACATAGGTTTTTACGCAAACCCACCACTGAAAAAAAAAAATATTAGAATGAACAATAATTAAATAAGAAACACAAAAAAGTTCAAAATAGTACCAGCAATAGTGCCACACAAGCATTAATCTTGCGTGGTGTATCACAGTATTTTTCCAGCTGGGTTATGAGATGGTTGTGTATGGTTTTTGGCCAAGATATTTTCATTAATTTTTGGCTGCATACACAATATGGAATCAAGGTCCATGGTAAGCTGTATTTTGTGTTTGTTAGAAGAAATGTTGCGGCCAAATAAAGAAGAATAAGCTTCACTGCATCAAATTTTGCTTCGGCTGTGTCTTCTTTTAATGTCAAAAAAATCTGTCTCTTTATATTTTTCTTGTTGACTGAGGCTTCTCCTTTAAAATGTCTTTCCATGAACGATTTATATTCTTCATCTTCCTTCTCGTTCTTTTTCAAGTGCCCTGTTGTTTTTATAATCTGTCCTTGTATTGGAGCACCTAGTAAATCTGCAACATCTTCTTGTGTAAAAGTTAGCATGATATCACCAAACTGAAAATATTTTAAGTTCTTCTTGTAGTTCTTGATGATGAGATCTAAAGTTGTAGAATTTTTAATGGTTTCTGCAGGTGAAATGAGCCCATCAAAAACCATGTTAATAAACTTGTAGAGCGGCAGTTTTTTCAAATATTTTGAATGTTGTGCTGTAAATAGTTGATCTTTGTTAATGTTTTCCACCAACTCAATGAACGCCTTAATATTATTTCTATAAACATTGTCCTTCCTGGGAAGCATTTGTTCATCTTCAATTTTCCTTCGTTTGATTATTGGTGCATGTTTTGAAAGGTTTTCTGTGAGAATTATTGCTGTTTCTTTTTGAATCTCTTCATTATCTCCTTGTTCAACATTTGCTCTCTGTAATAAGGGTTAAAAAAAATTTAAATAAGTTTTGAATATATGAAGATATTTGAGCACTTTTGTGCGACTATTCTTAATAAAATTACACAATCGTGCAACTATCATAAATAATAACACACAAGTGTGCAACTATCCTGAATAATAGCACAGAAGTGTGCAACTATCCTGAATAAAAGCATATAAGAAAGAAAATATCCTGAACAATAGAATATAGGAATGCAACCATCGTGAGTAAAATCATAGAAGCATGCAACTATCCTGAATAATAGCACACAAGCATGCAATTATCCTTAATAAAAGCACACAAGCATGCAACTATCCTGAATAATAGCACACAAGCTTACAACTATCCTGAATAAAAGCACACAAGCGTGCGACTATCTTGAATAAAGCACACAAGCGTGCGACTATCCTGAATAGAAGCACGCATGCGTGCCACTATCCTGAATAAAAGCACGCAAGCGTGCGACTATTCTGAATAAAAGCACGCAAGCGTGCAACTATCCTGAATAAAAGCACGCAAGCGTGCAACTATCCTGAATAAAAGCACACAAGCGTTGGAATATCCTGAATAAAAGCATGCAAGCGTGCGACTATCCTGAATAAAAGCATGCAAGCGTGCGACTGTCCTGAATAAAAGCACGCAATCGCTAATCGTGCGACTATCCTGAATAAGAGCACACAAGAGTGCGACTATCCTGAATAAAAGCACACAAGGGTGCGACTATTCTGAATAAAAGCACATATGCGTGCGACTATCCTGAATAAAAGCACGCATGCGTGCGACTATCCTGAATAAAAGCACTCATGCATGCCACTATCCTGAATAAAAGCACACATGCATGCCACTATCCTGAATAAAAACACGCATGCGTGCGACTATCCGGAATATAAGCACGCATGCATGCGACTATCCTGAATAAAAGCACACAAGCATGCGACTATCCTAAATAAAAGCACACAATCGTGCGACTATCCTGAATAAAAGCACACAAGCGTGCAACTATCCTGAATAAAAGCACACAAGGGTGCGACTATCCTGAATAAAAGCAAACATGCGTGCCATTATCCTGAATAAAAGCACGCATGCGTGCGACTATGCAGAATAAAAGCACGCATGCGAGCGACTATCCTGAATAAAAGCACGCATGCGTGCGACTATCCTGAATAAAAGCACACAAGCATGCGACTATCCTGAATAAAAGCACACAATCGTGCGACTATATTGAATAAAAGCACACAAGCGTGCAACTATCCTGAATAAAAGCACACAAGCGTGCGACTATCCTGAATAAAAGCACGAATGCGTGCGACTATCCTGAATAAAAGCACGCATGCGTGCGACTATCCTGAATAAAAGCACACAAGCATGCGACTATCCTGAATAAAAGCACACAAGCGTGCAACTATCCTAAATAAAAGCACACAAGCGTGCAACTATGCTGAATAAAAGCACACAAGCATGCGATTATCCTGAATAAAAGCACACAAGCGTGCGACTATCCTGAATAAAATCACTCAAGCGTGCAACTATCCTGAATAAAAGTACACAAGCGTGCAACTATCCTGAATAAAAGTACACAAGCGTGCAACTATCCTGAATAAAAGCAATCAAGCGTGCAACTATCCTGAATAAAAGCACACAAGCGTGCAACTATCCTGAATAAAAGCACACATGCGTGCGACTATCCAGAATAAAAGCACACAAGCGTGCGACTATCCTGAATAAAAGCACACAAGCATGCAACTATGCTGAATAAAAGCACAAAAGCGTGCGACTATGCTGAATAAAAGCATACAAGTATGCAACTATCCGTAATAAAATCATCCAAGAATGCAACTATCGTGAATAAAATCACACATGTGTGCAACTATCCTGAATAAAAGCGCACAAGCGTGCAACTATCCTGAATAAAAGCACGCATGCGTGCAACTATGCAGAATAAAAGCACACAAGCGTGCGACTATCCTGAATAAAAGCACACAAGCGTGCAACTATTCTGAATAAAAGCACACAAGTGTGCGACTATCCTGAATAAAAGCACACAAGTGTGCAACTATGCTGAATAAAAGCACACAAGCATGTGACTATGCTGAATAAAAGCATCAAGTATGTAACTATCCATTATAAAATCATCCAAGAATGCAACTATCGTGAATAAAATCACACATGTGTGCAACTATCATGAATAATAGCATAAAAGTGTGCAACTATCCGGAATAAAATTATGTAATCAAGCAACTAACATTAATAAAACCATATTAATAATTTTATCCGGAATAAAATTATGAATAACAACAGTTACGCATGCGACTATCATTAATAAAACCACACAAACGTGCAAGAATTTACACTAACAGCATTCAAGGATGCAACAATTTTAAGTAACAACAAATTTTGATAATAATTCGAAAAATCAGTAAATACTGAAGTTTTTTAGTAACTAAGTACAATATTTGCAACAATCACTTTCGATTACTGTTGTTTACAATCTATAATATACATTTTTCATAAACTGTGAAATATGAAATAAAGAATACAAAAATATACCTTCCCTCGCACCATTGTTAATAAAATGAAAATGATTTTCCAGTTTTCAGAAGATCGAGATTAAGTGAAGATCGCGATTAGGGTTTGATTTATTTTGTTGATCGACTGATTTAGAACATTGATTTGTTGTATGTAGTCGCGGTTTGGTTTATGAGGCGACATAAGGGTAAAACTGGAAATAATAGACCCGGATTCAAAAATAGGGACCTAATTTTTAATGTTACAGCGGCTGGACTTTTTTTTAATTTTGAAAGTTAATAGGGATGTTAGCCTAACGTTCTCTATTTATATTCCAACGTCGAGCTATATAAATATATACGTTTGAATTCTACTCAAAATAAATTTCTCATCGTTTTTATTTAAAATAATCCATTTTAAATATTCAAAATTCATCAAAATAGCCAAAATAAAAATTTTAAATTGGCTCGGATTTCCGGGTTATTACAATTCTTCACCACCAAACAGAAATATATAATCAGTAGCATTCAAAAAATACAGTAGAAATGAATACAATGTTAGACACACAATCCATTTACAAGTTCGCTCTGGGTCTGAGCGAAACAACATGTCCGTCGATCTCCAAATGCGTTTGGACGATCATTACTAAATACCTTGCCTTGGAAGGCCAATCCCCAATTCAAGATACCAGTCATCATCATCCCAATGATGTGAAAACCTTCGGTCTTCAATCACCGTCTTCATCTTTGACTCTTGATCGTCGTGATGATTGTTCAGAATGGGTTAAACCCGGTCTTTCTGAATAACTCGCGTATTTTGTGATTAAAAAGTAAATATTGGAAAATCACACATTACGCCACATTCCAACTCAGAATATTCTTTTAATAAGATATTCGTGTTAAAAGATTCTCATTAATTTTATCAAAAATAAACTCTGAAAATAAAATCTTAAATCTTCCTTAAAAGATTTATTAAAACTCCAATTTTGATTCGATATCAAAATCATTATTACAAGATCACTTATTTCAAATCTATAAAGTAGATTTATAAATTCCAAATAATAATTTCAATGTAAATTAGATTAAAGGAGAAATGTCATTTAAAACATCGTCCATGATAAATCCACCTCACATCTCAATTTATTTCATATCACAAACTATAATTGCAAATCCTAATAATCTTTAGAAAAACATATTTTAAAATAATCATAAAAAAATATTCTTTATATGAAAGATTCTAAATGAGAAGTATTCTTTATATTACAAATCTTTCGTTTACAAATATTCTTGGTTTTAATATATAGTTGATTAACAATATTATCTCTTTTATGAAAATATATCCTTTATATAAAAAGAGAATTTCAAATGTAAAAATATTCTTATTTAAAAGAACACCTGAATCGGAATGCGACTCAAACATTTACCATATAATTTGGACTATATGGATTTCACACACATCAATATAATCATCAATCATCCATCTACATCCAAAGTGTAATTTCCACTGTGTAAGCGTTAAAATTAAATAATAACGCTCATCGCAGCCTGTCGATCTAACATCAACATACAACTGAATATTGGGATTAGTGTATGTAAATTTTCATCCCAACACCCGTGTGGGGTTTCAACCATCAAACAAATAATAAACTAATTTGTGCACTTAGGCGATGTGTGAAAATAATCGTCCCAATCACATAAACAAGTCGGGTAACTTGTGAATGGAAGTGTAATACATAATATATATAATCATGACAAGAAAATAATTGGTTTCAACAAATGTAAATTGACATGAGTAAATAATTGGTCTTAACTAGTGTGCATTGACAAAAGTGAATATTTGTTTTAACTAGTATAAATTGACTAAAATGAATAGTTGTTTTTAACTAATGTAAATTAACAAAAATGAATACTTGGTTTTAACTAATATAAATTTATGATAGTGATTAATTTGTATTTCAATGCTTATATAATATTACAGTACTATATTTTGTTTCATTCTTTAATTTAGACAAAATAAGTGTTTTTGTCTATATTACTTTAATGATAAAAATGTGGATGTTTAGTTATTCGTTCTTTACAAAAGCTTAAATAAACATTTTCTATTCATTCTTTTTGAAGTGACAAAAAGAACTCATTTTATTACATATAAGACAATTGACAAATTTGCTCTTTTCATTTCATATAGAATTGCAATAAGAATGCGTTTCTAAAAACTATTCTTTCTATCAATATTTATTCATATCAAAATTATAAGTCAAAAATGTAACTTCCATTTTGATGTTGGTTTGTATGTAGGATTGCAAACAAAAATGAAACTTTTATTTTAATGTTTTATTTGCAAAAAAGGAAAGCAAATAAATAAATAGATAAATGTAACTTTGATTTCTAATTGTTTGAAACAAGGAATGCAAATAGAGAAATAATTCTATTTTCAATGTATATTTTCATTTGTGATTAAAAATAAAAGAAAAACTTTGTTTTCAAAATATATATGGGCATTTGTGAATGCAAAGTGAATATGTAGAGACCCGTGACTTCCCCGTAAAGGAAAGCGTGGATAGTTCGAGAACAAGCCACATCAGAATGCAGACGGAAGAACATTTCATTGTATATTACAACAATGCATCTGAGTACAAGAATATACAGAGTATAAATGAATATTACTCAGAAATATCAGAGATTACAATAAATTACATAGCAGGGGAAAATAATACAAAACACAACTAGAAGGAGATATACGGATACAAAGCTTTCCGGATATCGTTCTAGCTGTAAACCAGGATACTGTGAATATAAATCTGCAAAACCAAAACTACTAGTTGCCCGTGTCAAAATAAGGGCACCCAGAGTTTAGGTTAAAACAATAAACTCCAGGTCAGTCATGTGACTGGTGTGAGAACTAAAACAGTTATTAATCTTTATTTTTAAAGTTAGGTAAATCAAGGGACCACGCCGTATAACACGGAACGGGTTTCCTCCCAAGAACACCAGTGCATAAAACAACAGCGCAATGCTAAATAAAGAAAAATGAAGCTATTATAAGACCCAGTTCCCATCACACAACGCAACGCAAGCCGGAGGATAGGGTTTTTACCTTATAATAGCCAAGAATGCTTGATACGTTTAAAACAAATCATTTGATACTATTACAAGTGCATAGTGTATAAAACAACTTCAAATCATAAGTATCAATCATAGACGGCATGGGTACTATATATCATGTCGCCATACTAGTTCTACAATTAAAACCGCAAATGTCACGTATTTGGAAATTGGATTTCCGTCTGTGAACCGAGGCAAAAGATAGTCCTCACCGACTTCGAGACTCTCTAGCCCGAGCCTCAGGGTCAGAGCGCATCGACCCTTGGATCGTCAGGGCCGGTCCATCGATGTGGATTAAAATGCCTGAACACTGCGTTTCCCCGCCCTTTGGGGCGTAAATGAGCCAACGAATGACTCCATCGGACCCGGATCGTCCGATCAAATCGAGGCGCCTCGCAACCGCAACAACCACACAGGTGAAAAGTATATAAATGTTAGGGTTGGTAGGTCACTGACACCACCCTAGCTAGAAAGAAACGCATGCCCTCCCCGAGGTCCGTCTCCCGTTTTTGGTTTACAACCGGGGTGTGAGGCTCGCGAATTCATGTTACACAAAGCTGTGCCACATAGGCTGTGCTTTGATCATCACCACAAGATTTTGCTTTTCAACAGAAGCCTTGATCAATTGTCACTTAGGCATGCCACACAGGCAATTCACTCCATGGGTTTGATATCCATCAATATATAACCCTTGAGCTCATACGTCTCAGAGAAGGGCGTTAAGCAAGAGAATAAATTCTCCGCCGCCAAACAGATATATATTTAATAGAAATCAATCACACAGACTAAAATCCAATGTCAGACACACAGTCCATTTACAAGTCCGTTCCGGGTCTGAACGAAACCGGAGGCACCTAGTACCCCGCATATCCATCGATCTCCAAGTACGTCTGGACGATCACCAACTGTTTCCATCTTCTTGGGTGTACAGCCCAATCAAGATCATTAGTAGTCTCCCAAACGACGTGAAGACCTTCGGTCTTCGACCACCGTCTTCATCTTCGACTTATCGTCATATCAGTTGTTCAGAATGGGATAAACCCGGTCTTTCCGAATAACTCGCATATATTATAAACAAGTGTTACACAAACACAACATACGCCTCATTCCAATTCATCAGTCACTAACCGTAAATTAATCAAGAGAATGATTCCCCAAATATTAACCCCGAAGGCCGAAACCAACATCAGATCCATATCCAGAAAACCATTATGCTTAGCTAATCAACAGTTAGTTTCTAAATTTCACATTCATAGGGAAAGGTTCCCATTAATTTTATCAAAGATAAATTCCTTGAATTTATTCTTTAATCTTCTTTTGAATTTCGATTCAACTAGTCGGGATTAACGAACCTTACCGAAGTAACCATTTGTTTAATTTCCCAATCCCAACCTATTCATCCCATGAAATAAAACTGGTAATACTTCATATCTAACACCACGGTGTTATCGGTAAATTCAATTACCATTTCACGTTCAAATCTAATTAAAGATTTAACTATCGCCTGGAGCAAAACTGGTGTTACTCCATTCTCGATCATTTCAATCTAATTAAAGATTCATTAAAACTCCACTTAGTTTTAATCTGTGACTGGGTTAAAGAATCAGTGTCATTTAAAACACGGTTCACGATAAACCCAAAATCACATCACATTTCAATCAGTCCCTAACCGTAAATTAGCAAGTGAGCAGTTCCCTAAGTATTAACCCCGAAGGCCGAAACCAACATCAGATCAATACCACTGAAACCATTCAACTTAACTAATCTAAAGTTAGTTTCTGATTTTCTTAACTCCTTTAGGTCTAAGAAGAGTATTATTGAAGGTACCGTTCACGACAACCCAAAATCCCATTCCATTAATTATCGGGATAAAGAACAAGTGTTATTTAAAACACTGTTCACGATAAACCCAAAAATCAATATCAATTCAATTCCAATTAAATATTATTTAATTGGTACAGTTCATTAAATCTAAATAAAAAGATTTAATCTTTTCTCTACTAGGTTCAAGAACTGTGTTAATGAAGACACCATTCACGACAAACCCAAATCACATTTGATATTAAACACAAGGCTCTGAATAGAAAATATACCGGCTTATATTCAATATCAAATTCTACGACTAACAAATATCGTATTGGAAATAACAATATATATATATATATATATATATCTTTCAAATTCCTATAACAATATCTGTATCATCACGAAATCCAACATTGAAATAATCCAAAGACAATTTCGATTCAAATCCATTCCAATATAATTATTGGAAATTTTGGTTATTTTCAAAACCATTTCTAATCCAGTTTATTTATTTTAAAAATAAATAGAATTATAATTCTAGTTCAAAACTAGTTCATTTCGATAAAAATCTATTTTTATCTTTTCAAATATGGATTTTTTCATCCCAATTCTTCACAAACCATTTCTTATGATTTTACACAAATTATTACTATTTTTAATAATTTTATCAAGGCCCGTACAGTCGATTTCCATCAACGGCCATCGAACTGCACTTACAGCGACCTTTTTCAAATTTGATTCGGACATAATTCCAAATCCAACCGTTAGATTTCTAATTTCTAATAATCGTTAGAAAGCTCTTTTCGATACGAACCCAATGGTTCCGGTTTTAGGAGAATCCGACGGTCGGATCTCCCGCAATATCCGTTCGAAGTCAATGGTCGAAATTCGCGAACTGCCGCGGCGCGTTCTATTCAAGACATTATATTATATATATAATATATATAATATATATTTCGTCGATTTCTATTTAAAACAAAATTTATAAATCGTTTTAAATTCGTTTTCAAAACGTTTTCAACTTCATTTTCAAATTCAAATCAAAACTGAATTTTCCCTTTCAAATTCGGTTTAAATTCATTTCAAATTGATTCCAATTCAAATCGATTTTTAATTCAATTTCGATTCGTTTTCAATTAAATTTCGATTTGTATTCAATTCTATTAAATTTCAATTCGAATTCATTTCTATTCAAATTCAATTCGAATTTCAAATCATTTCAGTGTATTTCGAATTTCAAATCAATTCAGTTTAATTCGAATTTCAATTCACTTTAAATATAATTCGAATTTCAATTCATTTCAATATAGTTCGAATTTCAAATCTATTCACTTTCAAATCTATTCAATATTCGTTGAAGAATGAATAAAATCGATATAAATATCGTTCACGTCAAAATGGCGTCAATTTAACCAACATGGCTTCATATGTTTCTATTTTCAAATATTCTATTTCAAATATTTCTATTTCAAATATTTTTATTTCAAATATTTCTATTCAAATATTTCTCTTCAAATATTTCTATTTTAAATATTTTTATTTCAAATATTTCTTTTTCGAAACTGGAATGAGGCCCAATCAATTACCATATAATGTTAATTATATGGATTTTCTACAACACATGTATATATCAACAACGATGAACAATCAACCATCATCCAAAGTGCATTCTACACTGTATAAGCATCAAATATAAATATTCAACGCTTATAACTGTCTGTCAATCAATCGATCGACATACAACTAAACAATCGGGATTAGTGTACGTCAAATATCATCCCAATACCCGTGTGGGGTTTCAAACAATCAAACACAGATTTTATTTGTGCAGTTGGGCGATGTGAAAAATTTATCATCCCAATCAATATCAGTCAAATGTGTGTATACAAACAAATCATCCGATTTGTTTATTTTTATTTCATTTCATATACAAATTAAAAATTCTATTTTTAACTATAAAATATTTTCCATTATAAAATATTTTATTTCATTTCTCATCACATCACACAATCAACTACACATCAAAATTAAAAAACCAAGCATACAAACCGTCCATGGTCTGTGGACAACGGGTGTTGGGTGCTACTAAACACCGTCTGCATCCTAATATATATTTATAACTAGAAAAATTAAATTGAAAGGTGAGAAGTTCTCACAGAATTAGCTAATCCAATCCCACGACTCTTCTTATGTAGAAATCTTCGTCGTTCTTGCCTCTTGTCACTTTCATTGCACGTAGTCACTACATGTATAAAAATCACATTTTTTACTTCGCTACTCAATATATAAAAATCGAATTTTCACTTTGCTATTCAATATATAAAAATCGAATTTTCACTTTGCTATTCAATATATAAAAATCGAATTTTCACTTTGCTATACAATATATAAAAATCAAATTTTTACTTCGCTATTCAATATATAAAAATCAAATTTTTACTTCGCTATTCAATATATAAAAATCGAATTTTTACTTCACTACTCAATATATAAAAATCGAATTTTTACTTCACTACTCAATATATAAAAATCATATCTTTTATCCACATTAAAAATCATGTCTTTATTTAATAAAAGATTATATTTTTATACTTCTACAATATAAAAGATTATATTTATTTTACTTCTATTTTATAAAAAATATATTTTTATATTTCACATATGATAAAAATATCATGTAAAAATTATATTTTTCCTACGCCTATCATATAAAAATTATATTTTTAAGCGACTAAAAACCTTGTCTTTCATTTGCTACCTCATTTTAAATAAAAATCCTACCTTTCATTTTAAATAAAAAACCTGCCTTTCATTTTAAATAAAAAACCTACCTTTCATTTTAAATAATCAGATTTTATAAAGGTATATATAAATTAAACTAACTAATAAAAACTGAAAATAAATAAATAAAAATAAAGGAGCTTACTTTGAAATCAGACTAGGAGGGGGAGAGGTTCGCTGCAGTGCGACGCGTTAGGGTGGAGGAGCAACGAGAGGGGTTCGCGGTGTTCATCAGGGTTGCGGTTTTTGACTGCATCGAGAAGGGCGCCGATGGTCTTCGAATGGAGGAGGGTGTAGATAGGGAGAGAAGAGCAGGTGGAGGGAGAAGAGGGAGGGCGGCGCTCCGACGAGGTGGTGGCGCGTTGCGTGGGGGAGGCCGTTTCATCGATCGAAAGGGGGATAGAGGGGCGCGATGGGGAGGCCAGGGGGGTGTCGAGGTGAGGTGGTGCTCAGAGGATCGACGCGACGAAGGTGGATGTGGAGCTCGCCGTCGGGGCTTAGGTGATGGGCGTGCGCCTCGATGACTCCATTTTTTTATTTATTTAAAATCGATTTGAGAAAGAAATGAACGGGGGGGGGGGGGGGCAGAGTATAAGGGGAGAGAAGGATTTTATATTATTTAATTTATTTTTAAATCCAAAAAGCAACTTTCTATTTTGAATTCGAAATCAAACCCGCCGACTGTCGTCCCTAGCATTTTACCCCCATTCCGAACACAATGGGATATGTACGCCAGCTGATTCGATCATTTCGATCAGTTTCCGTCAAAATCAACATATAACTCTATATATTGAATTTGAACGCGCATTTCAATTTACCGGGCCCACATATGAACTCTAAAAATTCCCGAAAAATATTTTCTAGCTTCGTATTGACGATACGGTCCTAACAAAACAAGTTTCGTTGAATTCTGAGACTGTTTGAAAAATGACCATTTTCCAGTCGATTAAAATCAACTAAAACTGGTCAAACGCGTTTTCCTTTGCCACGCTCACATATTGATTCTAAAAATTATGAAATTTGAAACCTAGCAATAACTTGACATCACAGATCCAACAAAAGTGGTTTCGTCAAAATCCGAGGTCGTTTGCAAAATTTCCATTTTTAAGGGCCTGAATTTCATAGCGACTGTTCAGAATTTTCAACTGGACATATCTTTTGATTCCCGCTATGAAATTTCGATTTTTCGGATTCGTTGGAAAGATATTATCAATTAGATTCTAATATTTTTGGTTTCACTAAAATCCGGTTTATTTTGCACCCGGTACATTCAATTGAAGTTTGAAATCGAATTATCGAACTACCGCGCCATTTTCAATTCCTTTTATAAATGTAAATAAATATTTATATTCTAACGACGATTCAAACGAATATATACATTCGAATTATATTCAAAATAAATTTCTCGTCGATATTATTTAAAATAATTCATTTTAAATAATCAAAATTCGCTAAAATTGCCAAAATAAAAATTTTAAATTGGCTCGAATTTCCGGGTTATTACAATCTCCCCCACTTAAAACTTTTCGTCCCCGAAAAGGAACGAAGCCAAAAGTTGTTTCACAAATCAACTCAACTTTGGATATTTTCATTACGGCTTAAATTCTTCAACTTTTCAGTTTCTAAGAACTTTTCAAAATTTTCAAAAATTTGGCTAACACCCTAAATTTTCAAAAAATTTCGCCATAACCTCCCCTGCACCAGGAGTACGGGAAAATCCCGAAATTGCCATACAGGCCTTCAGATCTCAAAAAGAAAAAGAAAAAGCCAAGCGGCTAGACAATCGGCTCATAAAATCATCATCACCCAAACAAAACAGTAAATTATAGTAAACATGTACCTATTTACCGGGCAAACAAATTTTATTCTTCTGCTCTAGCCTCTTTGCTATGACCTGTTTAATGTAAGTACAAGTATATGCAAGCAAATAAAACAAATTTTCAATACAACTTACTATTTGGTTCAATTAGGCTAAATGGTTCAAATTTTAATTAATCCAACAATAATCAAACAACACAACCATCAATCAATTAGTTGATTAGCATTTCAAACGCATAATTTTGTTATATAGTCAAAAAATCAGATTTTTGATGCAAAATCACAACAATAAGCCCTATCTAATTTTGGTTCTTACACCAGTCAATAGGAAATATATTGAAAGCTCACTTTCGTCACTCGAACATAAATTCTAATGATGGAGCTCCATCATCAAAATCATCTCCGGGCGACTAGAGTGTGATTCTATATCCATCCAGTATATTAAAACTTCGAATAGACACTAGCCAGGCGCATACGCAAAATCTTTATATATTGGATTGTCCTAATAAATATGAAATAAATAATCAAATATGAATAATTGATTTTAAATTTTCAAACAAAATTCGTTTCATCTTAAAAATATACTCTTCACACTCGTTCTAGGATACTACTGATCCCATCTCTAACGAGTCATTCTCATTGGATACTACTAATCCAATATCTGATCAATTCTTTCGTATGGTTCTAATGTGTCCTGTTCTCTGAGCTTGGTAAACCAAAGCTCTGATACCAACTGTAGAGACCCGTGACTTCCCCGTAAAGGAAAGCGCGAATAGTTCGAGAACAAGCAACATCAGAATGCAGACGGAAGAACATTTCATTGTATATTACAACAATGCATCAGAATACAAGAATATACAGAGTATAAATGAATATTACTCAGAAATATCAGAGATTACAATAAATTACATAGCAGCGGAGAATAATACAAAACACAACTAGAAGGAGATATATGGATACAAAGCTTTCCGGATATCGTTCCAGTTGTAAACCAGGATCCTGTGAATATAAATCTGCAAAACCAAAACTACTAGCTGCCCGTGTCAAAATAAGGGCACCCAGAGTTTTGGTTAAAACAATAAACTCCAGGTCAGTCATGTGACTGGTGTGAGAACTAAAACAGTTATTAATCTTTATTTTTAAAGTTAGATAAATCAAGGGACCACGCCGTATAACACGGAACGGGTTTCCTCCCAAGAACACCAGTGCATAAAACAACAGCGCAATGCTAAATAAAGAAAAATGAAGCTATTATAAGACCCAGTTCCCATCACACAATGCAACGCAAGCCGGAGGATAGTGTTTTTAACTTATAATAGCCACGAATGCTTGATACGTTTAAAACAAATCATTTGATACTATTACAAGTGCATAGTGTATAAAACAACTTCAAATCATAAGTATCAATCATAGACGGCATGGGTACCATATATCATGTCGCCATACTAGTTCTACAATTAAAACCGCAAATGTCACGTATTTGGAAATTGGATTTCTGTCTGTGAACCGAGGCAAAAGATAGTCCTCACCGACTTCGAGACTCTCTAGCCCGAGCCTCAGGGTCAGAGCGCATCGACCCTTGGATCGTCAGGGTCGGTCCACCAATGTGGATTAAAATGCCTGAACACTGCGTTTCCCCACCCTATGGGGCGTAAATGAGCCAACGAATGACTCCATCGGACCCGGATCGTCCGATCAAACCGAGGCGCCTCGCAACAGCAACAACCACACAGGTGAAAAGTATATAAATGTCAGGGCTAGTAAGTCACAAACACCACCCTAGCTAGAAAGAAACGCATGCCCGCCCTGAGGTCCGTCTCCCGTTTTTGGTTCACAACCGGGGTGTGAGGCTCGCGAATTCACGTTACACAAAGCTGTGCAACACAGGCTGTGCTTTGATCATCACCACAAGACTTTGCTTTTCAACAGAAGCCTCGATCAATTGCCACTTAGGCATGCCACACAGGCAATTCACTCCATGCTTTTGATATCCATCAATATATAACCCCTGAGCTCATACGTCTCAGAGAAGGGCGTTAAGCAAGAGAATAAATTCTCCGCCGCCAAACAGATATATATTTAATAGAAATCAATCACACAGACTAAAATCCAATGTCAGACACACAGTCCATTTACAAGTCCGTTCTGGGCTGAACGAAACCGGAGGCACCTAGTACCCCGCATATCCATCGATCTCCAAGTACGTCTGGACGATCACCAACTGTTTCCATCTTCTTGGGTGTACAGCCCAATCAAGATCATCAGTAATCACCCAAACGACGTGAAGACCTCCGGTCTTTGACCACCGTCTTCATCTTCGACTTATCGTCGTATCAGTTGTTCAGAATGGGATAAACCCGGTCTTTCCGAATAACTCGTGTATATTATAAACAAGTGTTACACAAACACAACATACGCCTCATTCCAATTCATCAGTCACTAACCGTAAATTAATCAAGAGAATGATTCCCCAAATATTAACCCCGAAGGCCGAAACCAACATCAGATCAATATCCACAAAACCATTCTGCTTAGCTAACCGTCAGTTAGTTTCTAAATTTCACATTCATAAGGAAAGGTTCCCATTAATTTTATCAAAGATAAATTCCTTGAATTTATTCTTTAATCTTCTTTTAAATTTCGATTCAACTAGTCGGGATTAACGAACCTTATCGAAGTAACCATTTGTTTTAATTTCCCAATCCCAACCTATTCATCCCATGAAGTAAAACTGGTAATACTTCATATCTAACACCATGGTGTTATCGGTAAATTCAATTACCATTTCACGTTCAAATCTAATTAAAGATTTAACTATCGCCTTGAGCAAAACTGGTGTTACTCCATTCTCGATCATTTCAATCTAATTAAAGATTCATTAAAACTCCACTTAGTTTTAATCTGTGACTGGGTTAAAGAATCAGTGTCATTTAAAACACGGTTCACGATAAACCCAAAATCACATCACATTTCAATCAGTCCCTAACCGTAAATTAGCAAGTGAGCAGTTCCCTAAGTATTAACCCCGAAGGCCGAAACCAATATCAGATCAATACCTCTGAAACCATTCAACTTAACTAATCCCCAATTAGTTTCTGATTTTCTTAACTCCTTTAGGTCTAAGAAGAGTATTATTGAAGATACCGTTCACGACAACCCAAAATCCCATTCCATTAATTATAGGGTTAAAGAACAAGTGTTATTTAAAACACTATTCACGATAAACCCAAAAATCAATATCAATTCAATTCCAATTAAATATTATTTAATTGGTACACTTCGTTAAATCTAAATAAAAAGATTTAATCTTTTCTCAACTGGGTTCAAGAACAGTGTTAATGAAGACACCATTCACGACAAACCCAAATCACATTTGATATTAAACACAAGGCTCTGAATAGAAAATATACCGGCTTATATTCAATATCAAATCCTACGACTAACAAATATCGTATTGGAAATAACGATATATATATTTTCAAATTCCCATAACAATATCTGTAACATCACGAAATCCAACATCGAAATAATCCAAAGACAATTTCGATTCAAATCCATTCCAATATAATTATTGGAAATTCTGGTTATTTTCAAAACCATTTCTAATACAGTTTATTTATTTTAAAAATAAATAGAATTGAAATTCTAGTTCAAAACTAGTTCATTTCGATAAAAATCTATTTTTATCTTTTCAAATATAGAGTTTTTCGTCCCAATTCTTCACAAATCATTTCTTATGATTTTACACAAATTATTACTATTTTTAATAATTTTATCAAGGCCCGTACAGTCGATTTCCATCAACGGCCATCGAACTGCACTTACAGCGACCTTTTTCAAATTTGATTCGGACATAATTCCAAATCCAACCGTTAGATTTCTAATTTCTAATAATCGTTATAAAGCTCTTTTCGATACGAACCCAACGGTTCCGGTTTTAGGAGAATCCAACAGTCGGATCTCCCGCAATATCCGTTCGAAGTCAATGGTCGAAATTCGCGAACTGCCGTGGCGCGGCGCGTTCTATTCAGGCCATTATATTATATATATATAATATATATTTCGTCGATTTCTATTTAAAACGAAATTTATAAATCGTTTTTAATTCGTTTTCAAAACGTTTTCAACTTCATTTTCAAATTCAAATCAAAACTGAATTTTCCCTTTCAAATTGGGTTTAAATTCATTTCAAATTGAATCCAATTCAAATCGATTTTTAATTCAATTTCGATTCGTTTTCAATTAAATTTCGATTCGTATTCAATTCAATTAAATTTCAATTTGAATTCATTTCTATTCAAATTCAATTCAAATTCATTTCTATTCGAATTTCAAATCATTTCAGTGTATTTTGAATTTCAAATCAATTCAGTTTAATTCGAATTTCAATTCACTTTAAATATAATTCGAATTTCAATTCATTTCAATATAGTTCGAATTTCAAATTTATTCAATTTCAAATCTATTCAATATTCATTGAAGAATGAATAAAATCGATACAAATATCGTTCACGACAAAATGGCGTCAACCTAACTAACACGGCTTCATATGTTTCTATTTTCAAATATTCTATTTCAAATATTTCTATTTCAAATATTTTTATTTCAAATATTTCTATTCAAATATTTCTCTTCAAATATTTCTATTTTAAATATTTTTATTTCAAATATTTCTTTTTTGAAACTGGAATGAGGCCCAATCAATTACCATATAATGTTAATTATATGGATTTTCTACAACACATGTATATATCAACAACGATGAATAATCAACCATCATCCAAAGTGCATTCTACACCGTATAAGCATCAAATATAAATATTCAACGCTTATAACAGTCTGTCAATCAATCGATCGACATACAACTAAACAATCGGGATTAGTGTACGTCAAATATCATCCCAATACCCGTGTAGGGTTTCAAACAATCAAACACAGATTTTATTTGTGCAGTTGGGCGTTGTGTAAAATTTATCATCCCAACCAATATCAGTCAAATGTGTGTATACAAACAAATCATCCGATTTGTTTATTTTTATTTCATTTCATATACACATTGAAAATTCTATTTTTAACTATAAAATATTTTCCATTATAAAATATTTTATTTCATTTCTCATCACATCACACAATCAACTACACATCAAAATTAACAACCAAGCATACAAGCCGTCCATGGTCTGTGGACGACGGGTGTCGGGTGCTACTAAACACCGTCTGCATCCTACTATGTATTTATAACTAGAAAAATTAAATTGAAAGGTGAGAAGTTCTCACAGAATTAGCTAATCCAATCCCACGACTCTTCTTATGTAGAAATCTTCGCCGTTCTTGCCTCTTGTCACTTCCATTGCCCGTAGTCACTACATGTATAAAAATCACATTTTTACTTCGCTATTCAATATATAAAAATCGAATTTTCACTTTGCTATTCAATATATAAAAATCGAATTTTCACTTTGCTATTCAATATATAAAAATCGAATTTTTACTTCGCTATTCAATATATAAAAATCAAATTTTTACTTCGCTATTCAATATGTAAAAATCAAATTTTTACTTCACTATTCAATATATAAAAATCGAATTTTTACTTCACTACTCAATATATAAAAATCGAATTTTTACTTCACTACTCAATATATAAAAATCATATCTTTTATCCACATTAAAAATCATGTCTTTATTTAATAAAAGATTATATTTTTATACTTCTACAATATAAAAGATTATACTTTTATAACTTCTATTTTATAAAAATTATATTTTTATATTTCACATATGATAAAAATCATAATTTTATTCTTTCTATCATGTAAAAATTATATTTTTCCTACCCCTATCATATAAAAATTATTTTTTTAAGCGACTAAAAACCTTGTCTTTCATTTGCTACCTCATTTTAAATAAAAATCCTACCTTTCATTTTAAATAAAAAACCTACCTTTCATTTTAAATAAAAAACCTACCTTTCATTTTAAATAATCAGATTTTATAAAGGTATATATAAATTAAACTAACTAAAAAAAATGAAATTAAATAAATAAAAATAAAGGAGCTTACTTTGAAATCGGACTAGGAGGGGGAGAGGTTCACTGCAGTGGGGCGCATCAGGGTGGAGGAGCAACGAGAGGGGTTCGCGGTGTTCATCAGGGTGGCGGTTTTTGACTGGATCGAGAAGGGCGCCGATGGTCTTCGAGTGGAGGAGGGTGCAGATAGGGAGAGAAGTGCAGGTGGAGTGTAATAACCCGGAAAATACGAGCCAATTTAAAATTTTTAAATTGGTGATTTCAAAGGAATTTGAACAATTGAAATAGAATATTTCAATAAAATAGTGAATTAGAAATAGTGAGTCAGTTTAAAATTTGAATTCAAACTTTGACTGACTGTGCAAGGTGGAAAATATAACAGATTTTAGCGAAACCAAAAATATTTAAATCTGTTAGTCAATACCTTTCTAACGAATCTAAAAAATCGAAGTTTCATAACGGGAATCAAAAGTTATGGCCGAATGAATTTTCAGAATGGTCGCTATATAGAATATATAGCCCTGGAAAATTGATATTTTGCAAACGATATCAGAATTCAACGAAACTAGTTTTGTTGGGACCGTAGCGTCAAAACATAGCTAGATTTATTTTTCTGGAATTTTCGAATCAGTTTATGGCCCTGGCAAATTGAAATGTATGTTCAAAGTTAAAAATTAAATGTTTTATACTTTAATTTGAAAAATAACTGACTGTAACAGTCGAATTGGCATACGAAACATATCTCATAGTGTCCGGGATGGGGGTATTTAGCCAGGGGCGATAGTCGTTGGGTTTGAAAAGGAGTTCGTTTGGGAAAACACTATTTAAAAATTTAATAAAACTATTGGCCAATCATATTTCTCCATTCATAAATAAAAAAAACAGAAAACCCCCCGACCCCCCCTGACATTGACGACGGAAAAGCTCCCCCCTTTCCTGGCGATTTTCGATCGCCACAGCCCAAATCAGCCCCTCCCCCAGTTCAACTTTTTGTAGTTCTCCTTCCCCTCTTCAAATCCATATAAGGAGCTCCCCCTATCGTTGCTTCTACGTCGAGATATCTCCCTCCAAATTTCCGACCTTTAAACCACCGCCGCGAGCTCTGCGCCCCACCGAACGCCACCAAACCGCCGCGCGCCTGTAGCGCTCTCAAAGCTCTTCCACGTCCAACTCGTCGATCATCCCCTCGTGCCCCGGTTCTCGCGAAAATCGCAAACCTAGTTTTGAACCTTTGTGAAAGGTGAGTTCTTTTTTATGTTTGCACTTCGAAAAATCATATCTTTTTGGTGTGTTGACGAAATTCGATGAAACAGGAAACATCGGGTGTAACGACCCGCATTCTACGCATCATAGGATCGTAGAATATTTATTTCTGTCACATACGAAGTCGTATGGTCATGTAACTTTGGGAGACGACTATTGGGGTCATTTCCCATGTTCATGATTTTTCCCGATTTTTAAATGACCATTTTACCCCTAGTTGGCACTGTTTTGGCCATAACTTTTGACTGGAAAGGAATTTTGACCTGAAACCACTTCCATTGGCTCCGGATGATGGTTTCTCTTTCCGTAGGGTGGTTACATTAGCCAAACGGACTTACCGTTTGGGAGATATGGCTGAAACAAGTTTCAGATGGTGAAAAGCAGCTTAATTGGGCTTAACCGGGTAATTAGCAGCTAGGCCCAGAGGGGAATTTCGGGTTTAGGAGTATATAGGGGCTGATTAGGGTTAGAAAACATTCCTTTAGACATTTTCCAGCCGCCACTTTCATTCCTCTTAACCTAGCCATGGCCTCCACTCTTTAAATCTCTCTAAAAACACCCAAAATCACTTCCTAATCAAGGATTAAGGCTTAGAGGCATCTAATCAAGGAGGATTAGCACAAGGACCGAGGTAGAGCTGCTGTTATATATTGGAATTCGTGCAATCCGAGGTTCACTTCAGATCTGAAAGTTTTATTGTGGCAAAGGTGAGTGATTTGCATAGTTTTTGCACTAATTACGGTAATTAGTGAAGATTAGCGAATTTACACACTAATAAATTCTAGAAAAATATTTAGAAATTCGAAAATAATATTTTATGCCTCTGGTAGAAATTTGGTTTAATTTGATGAAGTTTTGTTAACCTTATGATTAGTTTTACTTAAACATGCTTAGGGGAAATAAGGAGTTTTGGCCACTTTTGATCCATTTTGCTTCATTAGAATTGTTGTTTGGTGTTGGTGGTTGCTATTACATGTTGTTATGACTTTATGGAGTGTTTTGTGATTGATTAGAGAAGTTAGATTGGTCAAAAACGCCGTCGAATGGCGTAAGATAGTCGCTGGAAAACTAGTGCAGGAAATATACCGGATCGGATCGCCCTATGTACCACGATCCGCCCCATCTTCCACGATCCGAACCGATGGCACGACTCGATCCGTCGATGCTTGAAGACCACGATCCGTTCCAGCCTGGGTGTCACGATCCGCCTGAAGGAACACGTCACGATCTGAAGAGCACGACTCGATCCATCAGAGGTGACCACGACCCGATCCAGTGGAAGGAGCACGAGTTGACACCATGGGCGATCCGCGAGTCGCGATCCGACCCAAGCGAGGGTGATGACCACGATCCGAACTGAGAAGCTGACGATGGCGACCTGAAGCAAAGTGAAGAGGGGAAATGAAGACCGATCCGGATGAAGATGATGACCAAAACCCGAGATGCAAAGGAAGTCCAAATGAGAAGTTAGAGCTCAAGATTCAGATGGGAATCAACGAGTTCGCTTCATGATTGGGCTTTGCTGCGGGACGCGTGCCAAGGAGTTATCGACGTCTGTAGCTTTGAACCACTATGGTAGGAGGTACGAAGGCGGATTCAGGGCCATTATGGCATCGGTAGAACCAAGGGCTACAACCAATGAAGTGGGTCATTGAAATGTTTGGTCATGACTCCATATGTTTAGCTTGGTCATGGCAGGGTTTCTACAAGTCGGGATTCGTCGTTGCCTCAGTTTGTCTAGTGTTTCAAAGTGGTAGATATCGTATGCTTTACGCACTGAGTGAGAGATGTGAGGATGGTTACTATGGTTGATTTGGTTGCTATCATTATGACATGCACACCCCACCCCCATATTCTTACACTATTTATTATGGCACCTTAGGGTACTGTACGGTATGTGGTACTAACTCTTTGGTTGCAGGTCCAGGTTCAAGTATGGTTTAGTATACCTGTTACTACTCTGTTTAGATGCTTATCGCTCATACCAGGCTTTATGTCTGACCCAGAGTTTTATGTCTCCTCTTATTACTCTGGGTGCTCACACGAGCAGACTAGAGACAGGTTAGCTGGTGATGCACGGGTAGATGTTCCGGAGACGAGCAGGAGGCTTCCACGTAATATATATATATAGTATTCTCCCTGTGTTGTTGAAGATCACTGCTTGGGCATTGGTGGTGCATCTTCTACTTTAGTTTTCTTTTGATTAGAGACAGTAAATTTGGAAAGTTGTAATAAGCTGTATTTGGATTTCCGCTGCTCTGATGTTGACATTGATTATTAGTTATCAGCTTATGCACTGTCTCGCCTGTTTTATGTCAAGTATGTTATTATTATATTTTTATCCCATGCGTTGTGAGACATTCTACAGGTTCCTTGATTAGTTCATTCTCTTCCTTCCTTTCTTTGGCGACCGTCTTGTGCTAGTCGGGCATGTGTACAGCGCACTTTCGGAGGAAATGCAGGCTGGTGCGGGGCGGGCCGTCACACTTGGTATCAGAGCTCTAGGTTGCGTAGTTAACCTAGGGAAGCTATCAGGGAGAGATAATATACGTATACGAGAGAGCGTATTTGTGATTACTTTGGTTTTTAAAAGCTATATATATACTATTACTAGTATAAGGATGAAGTCGTACTGCACTAGCACCACTATGGAGTCGTTAATCGTTTCCTTTTTCAGATTGACAATGAGCCGATATACTAGAGGTGCTGGTAGGGGAGCCAATAATGGGAATGCTGCTGACATGAGGACAATGTTTACTGACCTCATGAGAGAGATGCTTAGAGATGTGCAGAGGGCAGCTCCCAATGGTGGAAATGGTGGTGGTCCAATAGTGCAGGCGCCGAGGGTCGACTTCGCCAAGTTGAATAAGGATTATACTAGCCTTGGTGGGAAGTCGTTTCACGGAACGGAGTCGGCCACGGATGTTCAAGATTGGTTGGATAGTTGCGAACGTATCTTCGAGGATTTGGGTATCGAGGATGCAATGAAGAGAAAGTTAGCGTCCCGTCAGCTGCAAGGGCGGGCAATGAATTGGTGGAATGCTATGAAAGCAGCTACTCCTGAAGATCAGATTACTTGGGAGCAGTTTAAAGCTCGCTTTAGCGAGAAGTTCATTCCAGCTGCTCAAAAGTCAGTGTTGTTTAAGAAATTCTTGGAGCTCAAGCAGAATGGCAGAGCTGTCTCGGAGTATATTGCTGAATTCGACACTTTGTCGAAGTACGGGTTATCTCTTATTGATACTGCCGAGAAGAAGAATGAGAAATTCATAACCGGTTTGGATCAGTACTTGGGGGAAAGGCTTATTAACCACATCGATGAGTCGTTTGAGTCGATTGTAGGGAAAGCATTGAGGTCAGAAAGTCTCTACCCTAAGCCGAAAACTGAGGTTGCATCTGCAGAAGAGCCAAAACCACAAGCAAGTGGTGGGGGCAAGGGTGGTTCCCAGAATAAGAGAAAGCAGAATCAGACTAAGGATGGCCAGAAGAAAAAGAACAAGCAAGATGTGGAGTGCTTCAGCTGTGGTAAGAAGGGACATTATGCTAGTAATTGTCGGGCCAAGCCAGCAGATAGGAAGTGCTTCAACTGTGGCCAGATGGAACATCACAAGGACAAGTGTCCACAGCCCCCTAAGGAAAAGCAAATGGTGAAAGCATATGCTCTTAATGCTATTCCTTCTTCGTCGAATGCCCCAACAGCGGCGGAGAAGGGAAAGAATGTCATCATTCAAGGTATGCTTTCTGTTTATGATGTTCCTGTTAGAGTTTTGTTTGATACCGGAGCTTCCAGTTCTTTCATATCTAGTGACCTGGTAGATAGGTTGGGATTGGAGCCCGAGATTGTCGATAGACCTTTAGTAGTGACGAACCCGATTGGTGGTTCGACTAGCCTTAGCATGATTTGTCGTAATGTGGTCTTATCGAGTCATGGATGCATGTTTGTTTGTGATTGCTTTGTTTTGGGCTTTACTGGGTTTGGCATTATTTTGGGAGTAGATTGGCTCCAAAGATACGGGGTGGTGGTAGACTGTGAGGGCTTGTTGGTGACAGCTAGAGCGGATGATGGGTGGAGGATAGTGTTTGGTGGTCTACCCAGTAAGGGGGTATTGGCTAGTTTTCTAAACTCCCTCGATATTCCGCATAGTGAGTTGTCAGGTTTGCCCGTGGTTGGCCAGTATCCGGATGTTTTCGAAGAAGTGACCGGACTTCCACCACACCGAGAGATTGAGTTCCGTATTGATTTGGTAAAAGATGCCAGGCCTATAGTGATGCCACTTCGTCGTATGGCACCAAGAGAGCAGCGAGAGCTCGAGGTGCAAGTCAGCGATCTTTTGAAGAAGGGATTTATCAGAAGGAGTGTTTCTGAATGGGGAGCACCAGTTGTGTTTGCTACCAAGGCGGATGGTTCCCTTCGTTTGTGTGTAGACTACCGCGAGTTGAATAAAGTGACGAGGAAGAACAAGTATCCTCTATCGCGGATAGATGATTTGTTTGATCAGTTGAGTGGCACGAGAGTATTTTCTCAGTTGGATCTCGTGACAGGTTTTCATCAGCTTAGAGTGGAAGCTGAGAGTATAGCTAAAACGGCATTACGGACGCCGTCTGGGTTTTATGAGTGGTTGGTCAAGCCATTCGGGCTGACCAATGCCCCAGCATATTTTGTGGATCTTATGAATAGGGTATTCAGAGATCAGTTGAATAAGTTTGTCCTTGTGTTCGTTGATGATATTTTGGTCTATTCGAGGACAGAGGAAGAACACAAGGAACATTTAAGAGTAGTGATGGAGGTGTTGAGAAAACACCAATTGAAAGCAAAGTTTTCTAAGTGTCACTTCTGGAAGAGGGAAGTGAGGTTCTTGGGCCATGTTGTATCAGAGAATGGTATTGCCGTAGACCCGGCAAAGGTGGCTACGGTACAGGATTGGCCTACGCCCAAGAATGCAACAGATGTAAGAAGTTTCTTGGGGTTAGCGGGATATTATCGTAAGTTTATCCAAGGTTTCTCCAAGATAGCAGCACCATTGACCCAGTTGACCAAGAAGAATCAAGCTTTTGTCTGGGATGAAAGGTGCAAGAATGCATTCAAAAGTTTAAAGGACAAGTTGACAAGTGCACCGGTGTTAGTCATTCCTAAGGGGGATGAAGAGATGACGGTATACACGGATGCCTGTGGTACCGGACTGGGTGCTGTATTGATGCAAGGCGGTAGGGTGGTGGCTTACGCAAGTCGGCAATTGAAACCGCACGAGAGAAGATACCCTACCCATGATTTAGAATTGGCAGCGATCGTGTTCGCGTTAAAAATGTGGAGACACTATCTCTTGGGAGAAAGATTTGAGCTGTTTACAGATCATAAGTCGTTAAAGTATCTCTTCTCTCAGAAAGATCTGAATCTCCGTCAGCAGAGATGGCTAGAGTTCTTAGCTTCCTATGATTTTGACATCGCATACACACCAGGAAAGGGCAATGCGGTGGCTGATGCATTGAGTAGAAAACATGCCAGCTTAGGGGCTATGTTCCTCGAATGGAAGCAACTGGAGTATATCGCGGGGTTTGATTTCAGACCAAAGTGCGAATTGGATCCAGAAATGTTAGCAAGTTTGACGATCAGACCCACTTTGATTGAGCGGATCGGCTCTAGTCAGAGGGACGATCCTAACCTATTGGAAATCATCTCCAAGTTAGAGATGGGTATCGATGAGGAGATGAACAAGTATGGGCTTGATCGAGATGGATGGCTTAGAAAGGATGGAAGACTAGTCGTACCCAATGTCAATGGATTGAGGGATGAAGTGCTTAGAGGATGTCATCACTCAAAACTGACTATACATCCCGGAGGTAATAAGATGTATCGAAACATGAGACAGACTTACTACTGGGAAGGGATGAAAAGAGACGTTGGGAAGTTTATATCCAAGTGTATGAATTGCCAGCTAGTTAAAGCCGAGCAAAAGAAGCCTAGTGGGTTGTTGCAACCATTAAAAATTCCCGAATGGAAATGGGAGCAAGTCTCGATGGATTTCATTGATGGTTTACCAAGGACTAGATCGGGACATGATAGCATTTGGGTAATTGTGGATCGGTTGACTAAGAGTGCAAGATTCATACCAGTCAAATCGACCAGAACGGCAGCTAAGTTAGCAGAATTATATATGAAGTGGGTAGTGAGATTTCATGGAGTACCCAAAAGCATTGTGAGCGACCGAGACCCGTTGTTCACTAGTGGGTTTTGGAAGAGCTTACAAGAGGCTCTAGGGTCAGAGTTACATCTCAGTACCGCATATCATCCTCAGACCGACGGTCAGACGGAGTGGGTGAACCGTATCTTGGAAGACCTCTTGAGAGCATGTATATTGGATTTTGGTGGATCATGGGATGACCATTTGCATCTAGTAGAGTTTGCATATAATAATAGCTACCAATCCAGTATCGGTATGGCTCCGTTTGAAGCTTTGTACGGAAGACCGTGCAACTCACCATCATGTTGGATAGAGACTGGCGAGAAGTTTATGCTTGGACCAGATGTGGTGAGGGAAACTTCAGATAAGATTAAGATCATTCAACAACGAATGAAGGCTTCCCAGGATAGGCAGAAGAGTTATGCTGATAAGAGGAGAAGAGACTTAAAATTCTCCGTTGGCGACTTGGTGTTTGTCAAGATTTCTCCGTTGAAGAGCGTAATACGATTTGGCAGGAGAGGCAAGTTGGCACCAAGATTTGTTGGCCCATTCCCTGTTCTTGAACCAGTCGGGAATTTGGCATATAGAATTGACTTACCAGAGAAGATGGCGGGAGTTCACAATGTATTTCATGTTTCCCAACTAAGGAAGTTCGTTCACGACTCAGATATGACTATTTCACCTGATCAGTTAGAGGACTTCGAAGTAGAACCCGAGGCGGTTGGGAACCGCAAGCCGGCCGTATTGTCGAGCACGACATGAAGCAACTTCGAAGGAAGGCGGTGAAGCTAGTCAAGGTACAGTGGAGCGAGGACGAGAGTGATTGTACTTGGGAGACAGAGGAGGACATTAGGAAGACACACCCAGAACTCTTTGCCTGGTAAGATTTTGACTTCGATTTAGTTTTCCGCATGCTAGGATAGGCTTGTTCGCTTGTTTTGCATGATTGATTGTTGTATGTGGTTGTTAGGAATGTGGGATCCTTTGTATGTTTTGGGTTAAGGAATTTCGGGGGCGAAATTTCTTAAGGGGGGGAGAGTGTAACGACCCGCATTCTATGCATCATAGGATCGTAGAATATTTATTTCTGTCACATACGAAGTCGTATGGTCATGTAACTTTGGGAGACGACTATTGGGGTCATTTCCCATGTTCATGATTTTTCCCGATTTTTAAATGACCATTTTACCCCTAGTTGGCACTGTTTTGGCCATAACTTTTGACTGGAAAGGAATTTTGACCTGAAACCACTTCCATTGGCTCCGGATGATGGTTTCTCTTTCCGTAGAGTGGTTACATTAGCCAAACGGACTTACCGTTTGGGAGATATGGCTGAAACAAGTTTCAGATGGTGAAAAGCAGCTTAATTGGGCTTAACCGGGTAATTAGCAGCTAGGCCCAGAGGGGAATTTCGGGTTTAGGAGTATATAGGGGCTGATTAGGGTTAGAAAACATTCCTTTAGACATTTTCCAGCCGCCACTTTCATTCCTCTTAACCTAGCCATGGCCTCCACTCTTTAAATCTCTCTAAAAACACCCAAAATCACTTCCTAATCAAGGATTAAGGCTTAGAGGCATCAAATCAAGGAGGATTAGCACAAGGACCGAGGTAGAGCTGCTGTTATATATTGGAATTCGTGCAATCAGAGGTTCACTTCAGATCTGAAAGTTTTATTGTGGCAAAGGTGAGTGATTTGCATAGTTTTTGCACTAATTACGGTAATTAGTGAAGATTAGCGAATTTACACACTAATAAATTCTAGAAAAATATTTAGAAATTCGAAAATAATATTTTATGCCTCTGGTAGAAATTTGGTTTAATTTGATGAAGTTTTGTTAACCTTATGATTAGTTTTACTTAAACATGCTTAGGGGAAATAAGGAGTTTTGGCCACTTTTGATCCATTTTGCTTCATTAGAATTGTTGTTTGGTGTTGGTGGTTGCTATTACATGTTGTTATGACTTTATGGAGTGTTTTGTGATTGATTAGAGAAGTTAGATTGGTCAAAAACGCCGTCGAATGGCGTAAGATAGTCGCTGGAAAACAAGTGCAGGAAATATACCGGATCGGATCGCCCTATGTACCACGATCCGCCCCATCTTCCACGATCCGAACCGATGGCACGACTCGATCCGTCGATGCTTGAAGACCACGATCCGTTCCAGCCTGGGTGTCACGATCCGCCTGAAGGAACACGTCACGATCTGAAGAGCACGACTCGATCCATCAGAGGTGACCACGACCCGATCCAGTGGAAGGAGCACGAGTTGACACCATGGGCGATCCGCGAGTCGCGATCCGACCCAAGCGAGGGTGATGACCACGATCCGAACTGAGAAGCTGACGATGGCGACCTGAAGCAAAGTGAAGAGGGGAAATGAAGACCGATCCGGATGAAGATGATGACCAAAACCCGAGATGCAAAGGAAGTCCAAATGAGAAGTTAGAGCTCAAGATTCAGATGGGAATCAACGAGTTCGCTTCATGATTGGGCTTTGCTGCGGGACGCGTGCCAAGGAGTTATCGACGTCTGTAGCTTTGAACCACTATGGTAGGAGGTACGAAGGCGGATTCAGGGCCATTATGGCATCGGTAGAACCAAGGGCTACAACCAATGAAGTGGGTCATTGAAATGTTTGGTCATGACTCCATATGTTTAGCTTGGTCATGGCAGGGTTTCTACAAGTCGGGATTCGTCGTTGCCTCAGTTTGTCTAGTGTTTCAAAGTGGTAGATATCGTATGCTTTACGCACTGAGTGAGAGATGTGAGGATGGTTACTATGGTTGATTTGGTTGCTATCATTATGACATGCACACCCCACCCCCATATTCTTACACTATTTATTATGGCACCTTAGGGTACTGTACGGTATGTGGTACTAACTCTTTGGTTGCAGGTCCAGGTTCAAGTATGGTTTAGTATACCTGTTACTACTCTGTTTAGATGCTTATCGCTCATACCAGGCTTTATGTCTGACCCAGAGTTTTATGTCTCCTCTTATTACTCTGGGTGCTCACACGAGCAGACTAGAGACAGGTTAGCTGGTGATGCACGGGTAGATGTTCCGGAGACGAGCAGGAGGCTTCCACGTAATATATATATATAGTATTCTCCCTGTGTTGTTGAAGATCACTGCTTGGGCATTGGTGGTGCATCTTCTACTTTAGTTTTCTTTTGATTAGAGACAGTAAATTTGGAAAGTTGTAATAAGCTGTATTTGGATTTCCGCTGCTCTGATGTTGACATTGATTATTAGTTATCAGCTTATGCACTGTCTCGCCTGTTTTATGTCAAGTATGTTATTATTATATTTTTATCCCATGCGCTGTGAGACATTCTACAGGTTCCTTGATTAGTTCATTCTCTTCCTTCCTTTCTTTGGCGACCGTCCTGTGCTAGTCGGGCATGTGTACAGCGCACTTTCGGAGGAAATGCAGGCTGGTGCGGGGCGGGCCGTCACACTGGGACCGCAAGGAAGCTCTCTACCCAATATAAGAAGCCGCGGATTTTTCTGAGTCATCTACGATTTTTAGCACTCTGAAAACCAAAGTGAGAAATCTAAATTAAATAAATTTGAATGGAAAATGTCGTGTATAAATTATATTAGCAAAATATAAATTACACACGTGTTGTATACCTCATGTACATGCGTGGTGTAAGCTATATGAGCGAAGTATGAATTATACATGCATAGAATAATTGATTTATGTGTTGAAATGCAAGTGGAATATAGCAATTATATATATATATATATACACACACACTCCCCTCGTCCACAGACCATGGACGATATTTATTGTTGTGAATTGGTGCGAAATATTGGATGAAAATTACGAATGGTTGAATAATTGTTTGTGATTGATATTGTTTGGTTGTGGTTGAAAAATACCCATTGGTGATTGAAATGAATTGGAAATATTTGTGGAAAAAAAAAAACATGCCGCCTGCGTGCGAATTAGATGCATGAATCCCCATTGTCAAAAACTGCGAGGTTTTAAGGTAGAGCGAGGAGCCGTACTAGGGACGGTGCCGATTTTAACTACCCTGCCGTTATGCTGCCGAAATTTTGAATAATCTTTGTGTGTTAGAATTATTTTCATATGTTAAAATTATCTTCATGCGTTGAAATTAAAGCCAGATGATGAAACTATATCCATGTGTGGAAATGTTTGTGTGTTGAAAAGTGATGTGTGAAATTTAAATCCATTTGTGAATGAATGAAGTGTCAAAACAATAAAAAAAATTACATTTTTATTGAAACTATGAAGTGTTGAAAAAATCCATTTGTCGAATAAATATTTTAAACGATAAAAATATCATTTTTAACATATATGTGATATGCTAGAGATATGCGGACATTAAAATAAATATTGGTGAAGAAATATTATTTTTAACATGCATAGGAACTAAATAAAATAGTCATGTGTTGAAATGTATTTTAGTTCGCCAAAATTATCATCTTTGAAATGTGAAGTGTTAAAAATAGCCACTTGTTCAAATAAATGTGCATGGGTTGAAATATACATTAATTAGCTAATGACATGATTTTAGCCTATGCATGCAACATTAGAATGAATGGTGTTTTTAAACCAAAGTAAATCAAATATGAAGTTGAATGGAAAATGGTAAGTGATAGAAATTGTATATATGTACATGCATATCTATTGAACAGGTTATAGCAAAGGGGCTAGAGAAAAGGAATAAAATTTTGTGCCCGACAAATAGGTACACATTTACCGTTTTGTTTGGGTGATGATTTTATGAGCCTCTTGGCTAGCCGCTTGGCTTTTTCTTTTTCTTTTTGACATGAGACGCCCATGTGGCTATTTGGGAATTTTCCCAGCCCCTCCCGTACAAAGGAGGTTATGCCGAAATTTTCCGAAATTTAAAGGCGTCAGTGAAATAATTGAAGTGGAAATGATATAGGAATTTTTGAATGAACTATATTTATATAAATATATAAAAATAAGTAAAATTAAAACGAAATGTGGCCGTGCAGTTCGTATTTTGAAACCGTGATTTCAAACGACTAGTGCGGGAAATCCGACCATAGGATTTTCCCGAAACCGCAACCGTTGGGTTCGCCTTGGAAATATCTTTCCAACGGCACCAACTTTGTGAAGATCCGACGGTTGGATTGTCTGGAATGTTTAATTCAAATCTGAAGAAAAACAGCGCCAGAAACGATTATATTTATATATATATATAGATATAATTAAATTAAATCGAATAACGACGTTGCAGTTCGTAAATTGAAATCGTAACTTCAAATGGCTAGTGTGGAAGATCCGACCGTCGGATTTTCCCAAAACTAAAACCGTTGGATTCGTTTTGAAATGACCTTCTTAATGATATAAAATTTGTGAAGATCCAACGGTTAGATTTTCATATATGTGTAAAACAAAATTAGTGAAAAGCAGCGCCAGTGCATCGATACGACCTGAAACGTCGTTTAATTAAATTTGGCCGTTTTAAATTAAATAAAAATGGCGATATATCGTTATAAAATACTATAGACGATATAGAGTGAAAATAATCCCATTTTGTTGTGTTTGCTTGATATGTGATGGTTGAAAGTATTTAACATGAAAATTATAACTAAAGAACTGAAAAGTGAATGTTGAATAGACCAACCATGTGACAAATTGATTTGAAAATCTAAATATACGTGGATTATTTGAAAAGGCCGAGTTTATCTCATTTTAAATAATCGATTGACGTTGAGAAGTCGAAGAGTCGAAGATGATTGAAGACCGACGATCTACACATTGGATGGATGGGCGCTACTGATGCTCGTGATTGGAGTAGCTACCATGAAGGAACTGAAGTAGTAGCCATCCAAACATACTGTTGATTGTACGGATATGCGAGGAATTGGTGCCTCCGGTTTCGTTCAGACCCAGAACGGACTTGTAAATGGACTGTGTGTCTAACATTGGATTTTGTTCTGTGTTGATTGATCTCTGTTAAATATATATCTGTTTGGCGGCGGAGAATTTATTCTCTTTCTTAACGCCCTTCTCTGAGACGTACGAGCTCAGAGGTTATGTATTGATAGAAATCAGTCGCATGGAGTGGATTGCCTGTGTGGCACGCCTAAGTGGCATAAGATCAGGGCTTCTGTTGCAAAGCAAAGTCTTGTGGTTGATGATCGAAGCATGGTCTGTGTGACGTAGCTTTGTGTATAACGTGAATTCGCGAGCCTCACACCTCGGTATGAGTCAAAAACGGGAGAGTGACTGCAGGGAGAGCACGACGTTTCTTTCTAGCTAAGGTGGTGTCAGTGACCTATCAGCCCTGACATTATATATACTTTTCACCTGTGTGGTTGTTGGAATGCGACGCGCCTCGATATAGGTCTGTACGGACCGGGAAACGTGTGTTCAGGAATTGCCAATCCTCAAAAGTAAGAGAGGACCGGCCCTAAAGATCCAAGGATCATATTGGGGTCCTTGGACATTTGCTAGAGTGTCTCGAACCGGAGAGGAGCTTGCCCCTTGCCTCGACTCATGAAGGAATCCAATTTCCAATACGAAATATGCGAATGTGATTGTATTACTAGTATGGCGACATGATATATGGTACCCATGCTGTTTAGGAGTGATATTTATGATTGAATTCGCTCTTGAAACATATATGCACTAGTAATAATATCAAACACTTTTGTTTTATACGTATGAAGCATTCTTGGCCATTATAAGGTAAAACTCTATCCTTCGGCTTGCGTTGCATTGTGTGATGGGACCTGAGTCTTATAATGGCTTCATTTTATAGAAAGCATTGCGATGATTTAATCATTTACTTTATTTCATGTACTAGCACTCATTGGAGTAAACCCATTCCGCGAAAGTGGCTTGTATGACGACCCCAAATCCCGTTCAGACGGAGACAAGGGTAATCATTGGAATATAACATAGAAACAGATAATAGCAGAACAAAATTAAATAAATACACCAGATAATGAACAATAGAATATACCGGATAAAAGTAATCATCATAGTTACACAGTATACAGGATCTTACTTAGCACAATTACAATTCAGCTATACATAAATGTCTACAGCGGAAAACAAACAAAATATGTACAATAGGGGCTGAACAGCATAAAAAGAGATAAATGATAGAATCCATCTTCAGCTCCAGCTATCCAGAGAAAGCCAACTAAACCTGAATACAAGGCTGCCCGTGTATAAAAAGGGGCACCCGAGTTTGAAAGTGAAACAAACTACGAGTCAGTCATGGGACTGGTATGAGAAATCTACTCAACACATTTATAATATGGCTAATCAAAGGAACACGCCACTTTCGTGGAACGGGTTTACTCCATTGGATTGCCAGTGCTTTAAAAACAAATCATTCTTTGAAAACAACGCAATGCTTTTTATAGAAAAAATGAAACCATCATAAGACTCAGTTCCCATCACACAATGCAACGCAAACCGAAGGATAGAGTTTTTACCTTATAACGGCCAAAATATGCTTGATACGAATAAAACAAAGGCATTTGATATTATTGCTAGTGTTTATATGTTTTGAAAACAATTTCAAATCATAACTATCAATCATAGACGGCATGGGTACCATATATCATGTCGCCATATATATATATATATATATATATATATATATATATATATATACACACACACACAATCAAAACCGCACAGTCACGTATTTGGAAATTGGATTTCCGTCAAGAACCAGGGCAAAAGATAGTCCTTACCGACTTCGAGACTGCCTAGCCCGAGCCTCAGGGTCAAAGCGCATCGACCCTTGGATTGTTAGGGCCGGTCCACCGATGTGGATTAAAATTCCTGAACACTGCGTTTCCCCGCCCTTTGGCGCGTAAATGAGCCAACGAATGGCTCCATCGAACCCGGATCGTCCGATCTAACCGAGGCGCCTCGCAACTGCAACAACCACATAAGTCAAACTCGTCAGGGCGTGTAAAACCACTGACGCCACTTCTAGCTAGGAAGAAACGCAGGCCCTCCCTGATGTCCTCTCCCGTTTCTGGTTCATACCGGGGTGTGAGGCTCGCGAATTTACGTTATACACAAAGCTACGCCACACAGGCAGTGTTTTGATCATCACCACAAGACTTTGCTTTTCAACGGAAGCCCTGATCACTGCATCTTCGCATGCCACACAGGCAAATCATGCCATGCGACTGATGTCCACCGATATACAACCTCTGAGCTCATGCGTTTCAGAGAAGGGCGTTAAGAAAAAGAATAAATTCTCCGCCGCCAAATAGATGTATATTTAATAGAGATCAATCAACATAGAATAAAATCCAATGTCAGACACACAGTCCATTTACAAGTCCGTTTTGGGTCTGAACGAAACCAGAGGCACTAAATACCTCGCAAACCCATCGATCACCACGTACATCTGGACGATCACCACTCATTATCCATATTTCGGGATGCCTCCCAATCAGGACCTCGGTCACCAATCAAACGAGGTGAAGATCTCCGGTCTTCGACCATCGTCTTTATCTTCGATTTATTATCGTCGATTTAGTTATTCAGAATGGAAAAAACCCGGTCTTTCTGAGCAACTCGCGTATATAACAAACAAGTGCAACACTAACATATACATGCATCATTTCAATTCATTAGTCACTAACCGTCAATCAGTAAGGGAACGATTTCCCAAATATTAACCCTGAAGGCCGAAACCAACCTCAGATCAACACTCAGGAAACTATTCGACTTAGCCAACCTTCAGTTAATTTCTAAATCACATCCATATTGTTTACAATATTTTATAATGATTTATCGCTATTTTTATTTATTTTAAAATAGCCAATTTATTCAAAACGACGCTTCGAGCCATAACGCGACCGTGGCGCTGTTTTTCTTTAGATTCGATTTACACATATCTGAAAATCTAACCATTGGATCTTCACAAAATTCACATCATTAGAAAGATCTTTTCAAAACGAATCCAACGGTTATAGTTTCGGGAAAATCCGACGGTCGGATCTCCCGGTACAATCGTTTGAAGTTTCTATTTCAAAATACGAACTACAGCGTCGTTATTCGATTAAATATAATTATATATATATATATATATATATATATATAATCGTTTCTGGCGCTCTTTTTCTTCGGATTTGAATTAAACATTCCACAAAATCCAACCGTTGGATTTTTACAAAGTTGGTGCCGTTGAAAAGATATTTCCAAGGCGAACCCAACGGTTGCGGTTTCGGGAAAATCCAATTGTCGGATTTCCCGCACTAGTTGTTTGAAATCACGGTTTCAAAACACGAACTGCACGGCCACGTTTCGTTTTAATTTTATTTATATTTATATGAACATAGTTCATTCAACAATTTCAATATCGTTTTCACTTCAAATATTTCACTAACACCTTTAAATTTTGGAAAAATTCGCCATAACCTCCTTTGTACGGGAGTGGCTGGGAAAATTCCCAAATAGCCACACGGGCGTCTCATGTCAAAAAGAAAAAGAAAAAGCCAAGCGGCTAGCCAACAGGCTCATAAAATCATCACCCAAACAAAACAGTAAATGTGTACCTATTTGTCGGGCACAAAAATTTTATTCCTCTTCTCTAGCCCCGTTGCTATAACCTGTTCAAATAAATATGCATGTACAGATATACAGTTCTTATCACTTATCATTTTCCATTCAACTTCATATTTGATTCCATTTGGTTTAAAAGCACCATTCATTCTAATGTTGCATGCATAGGCAAAAATCATATCATTAGCTAATTAAGGAATATTTCAACTCATGCATATTTATTTGAACTAGTGGCTATTTTTAACACTTCACATTTCAACAATTCATGTATATAATAAAAATGTGATTTTTATTGTAAAACAATTTATTTCAAAACAGGATTATTTTATATAGTTCATATTGATGTAAAAAAAAGGGATTTTTATTATAAAACAATTTCTTTCAAAATATGAATACCATTCAACACATGAATTTCTAATCAAAGAATGAATATCGATTCAACACATGAAGGTTTTCTATAGTTTCTATATATAGATAAAAATGTGATTTTTATATTTAAAACACGAATACCATTCAACACATGAATTTCTAATCAACGAATGAATATCGATTCAACACATGAAGGTTTTCTATAGTTTCTATATATAGATAAAAATGTGATTTTTATATTTAAAACACGAATACCATTCAACACATGAATTTCTAATCAACAAATGAATATCGATTCAACACATGAAGGTTTTCTATAGTTTCTATATATAGATCAAAATGTGATTTTTATAATTAAAACACGAATACCATTCAACACATGAATTTCTAATCAACGAATGAATATCGATTCAACACATGAAGGTTTTCTATTCAACGAATAAATGTAGTTTCAGCAAATGAAAATAATTCAAATACGTGAATATTATTCAAAATTTCGGCAGCATAACAGCAGGGTAGTTAAAACCGGGACCGTCCCTAGTACGGCTCCTCGCTCTACCTTAAAACCTCGCGGTTTTTGACAATGGGAATCATGCATCTAGTTTGCACGCAGGCGGCATGTATATATCTATTTCATTTCCACAGACTAATCCTATGTGGTTTCAACCAAATATTTCTCAACCACAAACGGGTATTTTTCAACCACAATCAATCAATATCAACCACAAACAATCCCAAAACACCATTCGCTATCAATCAATTTTCACACCAATCACAACCAATAAATATCGTCTATGGTTTGTGGACGAGGGGCGTGTGTATATATATATATATATATATATATATATATATATATATATAGCAATTCACTTCTATTTCAACACATATATAATTTTTACAACGCATATATAACTTATACATTGAACATACAACTTATACAACGCTTATACAAGAGGTGTACAACGCTTATATAACTCATACATCAACTATATAATTTATACATCGTCGTTTTCCATATTGTTTATAAATTAGAAATCTCACATTGGGTTCCACTCCACCAAAAATAGCAGAAGGCTCAGAAAAATATGCGGTCTCGTCTAAAATGTAGAAGACGTCCTCACGGTCATGATGTTTCCTGTTTCATCGAATTTCGTTGACGAACGAAAAAGATACGATTTTTATTCGATAACATGAATTTGTGACACTTTTTAAAAGTTGAAAATAGTTTATAAAATATAAACCGCACCTCAGTTCATTGATTCGAAACTAGGTTTCGAATTTCTGTTCAATCGGGGAATCTTGGCCAAGATCAGGCCACTCCACGTTGTCTAGCTCCGAAAGGCGCTCCAGATGGTCCCCCCTTTGTCGAGCTCGAACTGGCCACGATGGAGCAAATCGAGGTGGTGCGGCGCGAGTTCCTGAGCGCGATTCTCGAGGTATCCTCCACGGCAGAGGGTGAGGCTGGCACGGATGTGGAGCTCACGAGAACCTCTACAAAAAACCCTGAAGAGCCATGGGATTTTGCTGCACGGATTTGGAGTTAGGAGGAGGGAAAGGTTGGAGCTTTTATCGCCGTTCAAAGTTGAGAGGCGGCGAGGGTTTGAAAGAGGAAAGAGAATTAAATCTGATTGGCCCATTCTTTTTTTTATATTTTTAAAAATCCCAAAAATACCCCCTTCCTCAAACGAACTCCTATCCAAACCCAACGACTGTCGTTCCTAGCCAAATACCCCCATTCTGAACACATTGGGATATGTTTCGTAGGCCCATTCGACTGTTTCAGTCAGTTTCCATTCAAATTAAAATATAAAACATTCAATATTTGATTTGAACGTACATTTCAATTTGCCAGGGCCACAAATTGATTCGAAAAATTCCAGAAAAATAAATCTAGCTATGTTTTGACGATACGGTCCCAACAAAACTAGTTTCGTCGAATTCTGAGACTGTTTGCAAAAAAGGCCCATTTCTGGTCGATCCAATTTAACTGTAATTGACCAAAACACATTTTCCTTTGCCACACTCACAAATTAGCTTCAAAAATTATGAAATTTGAAACCTAGCAATAACTTCCCATCCCGGATCCAACGAAAGTGGTTTCGTCGAATTCCGAGGTCGTATGCAAAATGGCCAATTTCACGGGCTATATAAATTCCATAGCGACCTTTCTGAAAATTCATTTGGCCATAACTTTTGCTTTCCTCTATGAAAATTCGATTTTTCAGATTCGTTAGAAAGGTATTCACTAACAGATTTAAATATTTTTGGTTTCACTAAAATCCGTTTTGTTTTCCACCCAGTACAGTCCGACAAAGTTTGAATTCAATTTTTGAAACTGCAGCGCCATTTCAGGCCTTGTTTATAATTAAAATTAATTATATTCATTTTCAATTGCCGATTCAAACTCCGTTTTCATTGCTATTATTTAAAATATTTATTTTAAATATTTAAAATCCATTATTTTAGCCAATTAAAATTTTTTAAATTGGTTAAGATTTTCTGGGTCGTTACAGCGTGGTCCTTTGATTTGCCTTATTATTGTTGTTAATAAGTTAAGTAGATTTCTCATACCAGTCCCATGACTGACTCGCAGTTTGTTTCACCTTGCAAACTCGGGTGCCCTCATTTTCACACGGGCAGCCTAGTTACAGGTTTCTGCGCACCTTTTGGCTCATGGCGAGGCTTAACTACACCGTGCTGACTTGGATTTTCTCCGCCATTATTGTATCTATATTATGATTCCGCCATTGGCGATGTAGACTGGCATTTATTTTGAGTACTCTTTATGTATGATTCCGCCTCAGACGATGGTGACTGATTATGTATCATTATGCACTAAGTTGTATCCTATACTGTGCTTCTCTGATGTGATGATATCTATATGATTTCGCTGTCATATGTGTGTAAACTATTCTATTTTCTGTTTATGCTATTATCTTTGATCTGCTAATGACGACTAATGGGTTATATTCCAATGATTATCCTTAACACCGTGTAACGGGGTTTTGGGATCGTCACATGGAGGGAGAAGAGGGAGGGCGGCGCTCCGACGAGGTGGTGGCGCGTTGCGTGGGGGAGGCGGTTTCATCGATCGAAAGGGGGCTAGAGGGGCGCGATGGGGAGGCCGGGGGGGTGTCGAGGCGAGGTGGTGCTCCGAGGATCGACGCGGCGAAGGTGGAACTCGCCGTCGGGGCTGAGGTGATGGGCGCGCGCCTCGATGACTCCATTTTTTTATTTAAAATCGATTTGAGAAAGAAATGAACGGGGGGGGGCAGAGTATAAGGGGAGAGAAGGATTTTATATTATTTAATTTATTTTTAAATTCAAAACGCAACTTTCTATTTTGAATTCGAATTCAAACCCACCGACAGTTGTCCCTAGTGTTTTACCCCCATTCCGAACACAATGGGATATGTATCGCCAGCTGATTCGATCGTTTCGATCAATTTCCATCAAAATCAACATATAACTATATATATTGAATTTGAACGTGCATTTCAATTTACCGGGCCCACATACGAACTCTAAAAATTCCCGAAAAATATTTTCTAGCTTCGTATTGATGATATGGTCCTAACAAAACTAGTTTCGTTGAATTCTGAGACTGTTTGAAAAATGGCCATTTTCCAGTCGATTAAAATCAACTGAAACCGGTCAAATGCGTTTTCCTTTGCCACGCTCACATATTGATTCAAAAAATTATGAAATTTGAAACCTAGCATTAACTTGACATCACGAATCCAACAAAAGCGGTTTCGTCAAAATTCGAGGTCGTTTGCAAAATTTCCATTTTTAAGGGCCTGAATTTCATAGCGACTATTCAGAATTTTCAACCGGACATATCTTTGTATTCCCGCTATGAAATTTCGATTTTTCGGATTCGTTGGAAAGATATTATCAATTAGATTCTAATATTTTTGGTTTCACTAAAATTCGGTTTATTTTGCACCCGGTACATTCAATTGAAGTTTGAAATCGAATTATCGAACTACCGCGCCATTTTCAATTCCTTTTATAAATATAAATAAATATTTATATTCTAACGACGATTCAAACGAATATATACGTTCGAATTATATTCAAAATAAATTTCTCGTCGATATTATTTAAAATAATTCATTTTAAATAATCAAAATTCGCTAAAATTGCCAAAATAAAAATTTTAAATTGGTTCGGATTTCCGGGTAATTACAGAATACAACTTCCATTTGTAAAGTTTATTTGAAGTAATAAATGCAAATCAAAGAACAAATTTCATTTTTAAAGTTTGTTTCATTTCAAAGCATATAATATTCAAAATATATTTTATTTCAAAGTATATTCTATTTCAAAGTATATTTGCAATTGTGAATGCAAACAAAAAAAACAACATTTATTTCCAAGGTATATTTTTAACAAATTCTACTCAATATGTAAAAATGTGTACATTTGTATTGGTAGATGTAGATAAAGAAAATAGACTATAGTTTCATTGAATATTTGCATTGGTAAATGCAAACAAAAGAATAAACCTTAATTTCAATGCATATATGCATTGATAAATGCAAATAAAGAAATAAACTTTATTTTCAAAATATATTTACATTTTGAACACAAAATAAAGAACAAAACTTTATTTTCAATATATGTTTTATTTTCTAGATTTATTTGTGTTGGCAAACACAAATAAAAATGTACTTTTTATTTTCAAGTTATATTTGCATTGTGAGATGCAAATAAGAAAAAAATGAATTTTATTTCATGCTATATTTGCATTGAAAAATGCATATATAAAGATAATTCATTTTTTTAGTTATATTTTTGTTGAAAGACACAAATAAAAAGATACTTCATTTGCTAAGTGTATATTTGTGTTAAGAACACAAATAAAAAGAAACAATTCAATTTCTATGTTAATATTTGTGTTAAGGGACAAAAGTTAAAAAGACATTCATTATTCTATGTGTATGCTTGTGTTAAGAATACAAATGGAAAGATGATTCATGTTCCATGTTGATGTCAAGAACACAAATATAAAGATAATTCATTTGTGATCTTATTTTCTATGTAATATTTGCATTGTAAAATGCAAATAAATAGATAATTCATATTCTAAGTTTTATTCGTGTTGGTAAACACAAATAAAAAAGATAATTCTTTTGCTGAGTTATATTTGTGTTGAAAAACACAAATAAAAATAATAATTCATTTTTATGCAACTTCTGAAATTACTTTCTTATTTACATATAAAATGTAAACAAAATTGTTACTTTCATTTCAGAAATCAAGTTTGACAAAAATGATATTTTCAATTCAATAATCAAGTATTGATAAAAGTGAAATTTTCATTTCACTAATAAAGTCTTGACCAAAAATGTTCACTAATAAAGTTTTGGCCAAATATGTGATCTCTTATTTCAATACTTATGCTTTAACAAAAATGTTATTTTTATTTCAATACTTAAGTTTTAATCAAAATGTAATTTTCATTTCAATTTTAATTATATTGAAAATATAATCATTTTACTTCAATTTTAATTACATTGAAAAATGTAATCATTTTATTTCAATTTTAATTACATTGAAAAATGTAATCATTTTATTTCATTTCTAATTACATTAAAAATGTAATTTTTTGATTTATTTCTAATTACATTGAAAATGTAATCTCTTTTGATTTATATATTTTTCTATTCATATTCTATTGTAAATAAACAAATAAAAATAATATATTATTTGTCGTTCAAATTTCATTGTTCATTAAAATGATAGAATAAGTAATTTAATACTTTAAATAAATTAGAGCAACTATATTACGATTTAAATCTGAATACAATATGATTTTGATCTAATTTTAGATCTAATTCTCTAACCACAAATACATTCCACAATATATTCAATTCAATGAAGATCCAACCTATCATGAACAACAAAACAAACCACCAACAACAATCAACCATTCATCAATCACAGAACATTTTAGATCTGAATTTACATCATTATACAATTATTTTTAACGCAAGAAAAATAATTTATAATTAATTAAATAATAAATTCAGAATTCTCACCTTGATTTTTTTGCTGAAAATTCGACTGTCTCAGATTCAGCTCTGGTCTGCGCCATCGCGAAGATCTCGGAAAGACGAGTCCAACGCAACTTACAGTTCGTCAATCGGACCTCGTATGAAAGAGATATTGATTTTTAAAGATCGGATAAATTAAATATTAAATAAATAAAATAATAATAAAATAATACCCACTCCCTCCTTACGTCGTTACACAGTAACACGCACGAACCCATTTTCCATCGAGCAATCCCCCCTGCGCACGCCCCTCCGAGCCACCGACCGCCGATCAGACTTCGCCACTCCGACGCTCGGCCCGCGAGCCACCACCGCCCCCAATAGCTCCGAACTCGGCCTCCTCCTCTCGAAAATCGAACCCGAACGCCCCCACTTCCTCGCCAGAATTCGCGAAATTCGTGCACCAAAACCCAATCTTAACCGTATAGATTCGAAGCTCTCTGAATTCTCTTCGATTTGGTATATAATTTGTAGATTTTCGTTGAAAGGATTGAGAGAAATTGATGTTTGAATTTGGGATGTTTCTGACCATTGTTCGAATAGGCGGCGGCTGAAAGAATTAGTGTTAGGGTTTTAATTTTCGGATTTTTTTATTAATTTATTATTAAAAAACGTGTTATAAAGGTGAAAATGCGGGCTGTCTCCGAATTGGGCTTGCTTACTGTCGATCTTAACGTTTTGAGGCCTTCTGAACGCAATGTGATGGGTCTCGGGGTCCAATTCCGAATTTTGTAGAAAATTTATTTAAAATCCCATTAAAAATTAATTAATTAAATATTGACTGTACATATAAATATGCCGGGGCAACATACGACCTCAGAAAATTCTAAAAAAAGAAATTTTAGCTTTCTTATGACGATACGAACCCAACAAAATTATTTTCGTCGAATTCTGAGACTGGTTGAATAATGGCTATTTTCAGGTCGTTTAAATTTAACTAAAATAGTCAAACACATTTTCTTTTGCCACGCTCACATATTAATTCGAAAAATTCTGAAAATTGAAATCTAGCAATAATTTGACATTCCGGTTCCAACAAAAGTGGTTTCATCGAAAACAGAGATCGTTTGAAAAATGACTATTTTTAAGGCCAATATATTTAATATTAAAAATACATTTGTAAACAAATAATTTCCGAAACTCAAAATATATAAGTTTTTATACTTTTTAAATGCAGAAACATTATTCCAGACTCAATGGAAGTGGTTTTGAGTCCAAATTCCTTCATATGTGAAAACTAGCCTTTTGGGCCATATATATTATATAAATTCTACAGCGACCTTTCTAAAAATTGAATTGGCCATAACTTTTAATTTCCGCTACGAAATTTCAATTTTTCAGATTCGTTAGAAAGATATGATTAAACAGATTTAAATATTTCTTGTTTCACTCAATTCTGATTCATTTTGAATCCTGTACATTCAGTTAAAATTTAAAATTAAATTTTAAAACTACCGCGCCATTTCTAACTCCTTTTATATTTAAATTAAATTTATTCGTTTTAACTTCGATTAAAATAAATTCTAGCCATTATTCATTAAAATAAATTACATTATAACCTCAAAATTCATTAAAATTTTCTAAAATAAAATTTTTAAATTGGTTCAGAATTTGCGGGTTGTTACAGTTACCTTACATATTCATGTAAATGTTCAACATATTCTAACTGATAACCATGATTTTTTTTGTTGATTGCGATGCAAATTAATTGTTTGCTAATTTGTCGCTTAAGTGAAAATTAAACAGCTTTTGCATTTTTAGCATATATAAAAATGCATTTTGGTTCTCATTATAAAATAAATCAGATAAGAAAATAAACTACAAGTTCTCAAAGGATTTCACAGCAAATCATAGCTTACTACAATTTATTTTTCATCATTCTCAATTAGAAATTTTTCGAAACGATTTCACTACAAATCGTAGCTTACTAAAATTTAGTTTTCATCATTTTCAATTAGAAAATTTTCTAACATGGACTTAGCATTTGCAAGTATTTAATTACAAGTTGGAACACATTCTAAAATATATAGTATGCAACATGATCATTACTAAAATCCTTGCCCTGGAACAGTTTTATTCTAATAACAAAAATATCAATTGCAACTTCGTACACGATACATTTTCACACATTCCACTTGTTGAAAAACAACTTAACATGCTATTACTACTGCGATCATGTTTCAGTATAAGTTTGATAAAACATTAATACCAAACTGTTGGTCACATGGAAGAATATGCACCATGCTAAGATATTATTAGAAACAACAATAGTAAACATTTAGTAGACATCAAACTTGAACCTTTTAAACTGGTCGAAATTCTGGTACACTCGGAACATCTCAGTTTTTCTTTTTTTTTTTTTTTTTTTTTTTTTTTGATGTAGTTGTCCTTATCTTATATGTCAAACCGTTAGGCAAGTGATTCCATGTTAGATTTGATTGACGTACTGGTTAATGTTTTAATCTACTAATTTATTATTGTCAACTTTTTTATTTGTAGCTTAATGATTATGCTATTATTGTACTCTCTATCGGAGAATTTTTTTTAGTATAGAAGATTTAATATTAGCGCTCTTTGATCCATTTAGGGTACTATTTAAATTCAACTACTATCTCCTGTTGAAAAGATCTCTTGCTTGTTCTACCCTGAGCAATGATGACACAATTGAGTTTTTTTTTTTTTAAAAGTCATTATTTTGTGGATCCTATTTTTATCATTATTGGTTGTTGTTGACCTTAGTAATTTTTCTACAATCGAAGAAACTATGCCACCAATTTACAACGGGTTAGAGAAAACTTGGGTCCATCTACCAAGGTTTTTATAAGCAAATTCATTATATTGGTACATTCTGAATATTTTTCAGTTGTTTCATGTCTTAGAAAATTTAATTTATATATTCAGAGTCACAAGTGAATATAGAGAAGAGGCATGGAATTTCATAAACAAAGCCTTGGAGTACAATAAACAATTTGCTAAAAAAATGAATGCAGATTTCATACTCATCACATATGCTGGTTATATCATAAATGGATGTCGAATTTATACTCATCATGTTGAAAGATTAACCCAAAATAGAGGTATAATGATTAAGGTAGATAGCATAAGCGACTCGCATTTAAATTACAGTATAACTTTAAAGGCATACTTTGGTGTTCTTCAGGAAATTATCATGTTAGACTATCATATTATGCAAATTCCTGTATTTAAATGTGCTTGGGCTAAAATCGATTGTGGTATTAAGATGGAAGACGGTTTTATATTTGCTAATCTACTGCAATTTCAAAATCAGTTCCATAATGACCTTTTTATTTTAGCTTCACAAGCTAGAAAATTTTTATACTCAAGAGATTCTGATGACTTAAATTGGTATGTCGTATTGAAGCCACCATCTAGGGGTTTTCATGAACTAGAAATGTGCAACAAGGGTACTTATATAAGTTTTCAACATTTGGATATATCACAACATGATGAAGCTTTAAAAGATAATAATGGCTTCGAAAGAAAGGGCAACGAAGGCTTACTTGTTTAGATGCTTTTATTTCCATTGCTAGGTAATGGTCTTATTATTCAATCACGCATCAAATAAACTGGTTAAAAAAATTGTGACTGGATATGTGACTGATCATGCATTCTTAGGAAAAACCATGAACTCAACATTAATGCAACTAAGAAATTTACAACTATGTTTTTCGCTTAGCTAGTAGTCAACTAGATGGTTGCTATATATCAAAACTACTCTTAACTTCAGGCAACATAATCACCAAAAAAAATTCTGAAGTCCAACGATATTTTGAAGTGCAAACGTACAATAGGTTAAAATATGCTAAATCCTATTTAAAATTTTGATAAGTTCTTTCCGCAATAGCTATAATAATCTATTTCTTACATTAGTTATCATTTTATACACTACCCCAGGAATTCGCTATGATGGTGGATTCGGGGAGTGCGGTTACATATGTGCCTTGTGAACCTTGTGAGCAGTGGCTTAGGCTATCAATAATGCCAAGGTTAGTGAAAAAATTTAATGAGTTTTTTGATTTTCATCAAATTGTTGAAAGAAAAATATATATGTTATTTTCATTCTTAAAATCGACAAAACTTTCAAATGGTTCACGTATCCAAAATAGCAGCTATACAAGTGTCAATTTGTAAAGACCCGTAACTTCCCCGGTAAGGAAAGAGCGGATACTTTGAGGACAAGACATATCGGAACCCAAACAAAAGCACATTTCAATGTTAATTACAACAATTCCATACGAATACAAGAATATACAGAATATGAATAAATATTATACATCATAAATATCAGAGATTACAATACGTTACATAGCAGCAGAAAAATAATACAATACACAACTGAAAGAGATACACAGATACAGAGCTTTCCGGATATCATTCCAGCTGTAAATTAGGATCCTGTGAATATAAATCTGCAAAACCAAAACTACTAGCTGCCCGAGCGGAAAACAGGGGCACCCAGAGTTTAGGTTAAAACAATAAAATCCGGGTTAGTCATGTAACTGGTGTGAGAACTAAAACAGTTATTTAAAACTTTACTCTAAATCAGATATATCAAGGGACCACGTCGCATAACACGGAACGGGTATCCTTCCAAGAATACCAGTGCATATAACAAAACAGCACAATGCTTTTTGGAAATTGAAGCTATTATAAGACCCAAGTACCATCACACAATGCAACACAAGACGGAGGATAGGGTTTTCCCTTATAATAGCCAAACATGCTTGGTACGTTAAAAACAAATCATTTGATACTATTATAAGTGTATAGTGTCAAAACAATTTCAATGATAAATATTAATCATAGATGGCATGGGTACCATATATCATGTCGCCATACTAGGCTCTACAATCAAAACCGCAAAGTCATGTATTTGGAAATTGGATTTCCATCTGTGAACCGAGGCCAGGATCGTCCTCTACCGATTCGAGACAATCTAGCCTACCATGTCTCAGGATCAGAGCTCGAGTGACCCTTGGATCGTCAGGGCCGGTCCACAGATGTGGATTAAAATGCCTGAACACTGCGTTCCCCCGCCCTTTGGGGCGAAAACGAGCCAAACGACTCCATCGGCTCCACATAGTCAGCGATATATCCGAAGCGCCTCGCAACAGCCACAACCACACAGGTGAAAATAATATAAATGTCAGGGCTGGTAGGGCACTGACATCACCCTAGCTAGAAGGAAACGCATGCCCTCCCAGAGGTCCTCTCCCGTTTTTGGTTCACAACCGGGGGGTTAGGCTCGCGAATCAACGCTACACAAAGTGCCACACAGGACGTGCTTTGATCATCAACCACAAGACTTTTCTTTTCAACAGAAGCCTTGATCAATTGCCACTTAGGCATGCCACACAGGCAGTTCACTGCATGCGTTTGATATCCATCAATATATAACCCCTGAGCTCGTACGTCTAAGAGAAGGGCGTTAAGCAAGAGAATAAATTTCCGCCGCCAAACAGATATATATCTAATAAAAATCAATAACACAGAATAAAATCTAATGTCAAACACACAGTCCATTTAAAAGTTCGTTTTGGGTCTGAACGAAACCAGAGGCACCTTGTACCTCGCATATTCATCGATCTCCAAGTACGTCTGGACAATCACCAACTGATTCCCTCCTCTTGGGTGTACAGCCCAATCAAGATCATCAGTAATCACCCAAACGACGTGAAGACCTCCGGTCTTCAACCACCGTCTTCATCTTCGACACCACGTCGAATCAGTTATTCACAATGGGATAAACCCGGTCTTTCTGAATAACTCGCGTATATAATAAACAAGTGTTACACAAACACAACATATGCCTCATTCCAATTCAGAATATTCTTTTATTCAAATATTCTTATAATTTGGGAATTCCCATTAATTTTATCAAAGATAAATTCTTTAATCTTCTTTGAATATCAATTCAAACTAGTCGGCATTAGTGAACCACACCGAAGTAATCATTTATTTTATTTCCAATCCCAACCTATTCATCCAATGAAGTAAAACTGGCCATACTTCATATCTAACACCACGGTGTTATCGGTAAATTCAATTACCATTTCACGTTCAAATCTAATTGAGAATTTAACTATCGCCTGGAGCAAAACTGGTGTAACTCCATTCTTGATCAATTCAATCTAATTAACGATTCATTAAAACTCCACTTGGTTTTAATCTTCCCAAAAATCAATATCAATGATTATTTAACTTGGGAAATCACCTCCTGTCTTTAACTGGGTTAAAGAACCAATGTCATCTAAAACACGATTCATTATAAACCCGAAATTACATTCCATTAATTATCGGGTTAAAGAACAAGTGTTATTTAAAACACCGTTCACGATAAACCCAAAAATCAATTTCAAATTCAATTCCATTTAAATACCATTTAATTGGTACACTTCATTAAATCTAAATAAAAAGATTTAATCTTTTTCTCAGCTGGGTTTAAGAATAGTGTTAATGAAGACACCATTCATGACAAACCCAAATCACATTTGATATTAAATACAAGGCTCTGAATAGAAAATATATCGGCTTATATTCAACATCAAATTCTACGACCAACAAATATCGTATTGGAAATAACGATATAAATATATCTTTCAAATTCCCATAACAATATCTGTATAATCACGAAATCCAACATCGAAACATTCCAAAGACAATTTCGATTCAAATCCATTTCCACTTTATATATTGGAAATTCTGATTATTTTCAAAACCATTTCAAATCCAATTTATTTATTTAAAATTAAATAAATTATTATTCTAATTCAAAACTAGTTCATTTCGATAAAAATCTATTTTTATCTTTTTAAATATGGAATTTTTCATCCTAATTATTCACAAATCATTTCTTATGATTTTACACAAATTACTGATATTTTTAATAATTTTATCAAGGCCCGTACAGTCGATTTCCATCAACGGCCATCGAACTGCACTTACAACAACCTTTTCCAAATTTGATTTGGACATAATTCCGAATCCAACCATTAGATTTCTAATTTCTTTCCTTCTTTAGAAATCTCTTTTCGATACGAACCCGATGGTTCCGGTTTCAGGAGAATCCGACGGTTGGATCTCCCGTAATGTTCACTCGAAGTCAATGGTCGAAATTCACGAACTGCCGCAGCGCGGCATGTTCTATTCAGGCCATTATATTATATATATAATATATATTTCGTCGATTTCCTTTCAAAATGTATTTTATAAATCGTTTTAAATTCGTTTCCAAAATGATTTCAACTTCATATTCAATTTCTAATCAAAATTGAATATTTCCATATCATTAATCTATAAATGATAATAGTTTCAAAGCGTTATATATTGAAATCACTTCCTTTTCTATATTCATTATAAAATGAATATAATCGATATAAATATCATTCACGTCAAAATGGCGCACATCTAACCAACACGGCTTTATATATTTCAATAACTTCGTTATTTTATTCATCAAATGAATATTCTCTTCAACACATGAATTTATTTTCAATTCAACACATGAATTTATTTTCTATTCAACACATGAATATATATTTTTCTATTCAACACATGAATTTATATTTTTCTATTCAACACATGAATTTATTTTCAATTCAACACATGAATTTATTTTCTATTCAACACATGAATATATATTTTCAATTCAACACATGAATTTATTTTCTATTCAACACATGAATATATATTTTTCTATTCAACACATGGATTTATTTTCAATTCAACACATGAATTTATTTTCTATTCAACACATGAATATGTATTTTTTTTCTTCATAGTCTTTAAAACCCTATTTTTATAAACAAAACAACAAAATAAAAGAAAAAACAAAATCAAAGGGGAAAATACATTAAAATACTTACAGCGTCGGGTAAGGGAGGGAGGTTGCTCGTGGTTACCCTGGTGGCTGGGAGATGGTGGCAGGGTCTCCGGCGTCGTGGAGTGGCACGGCAGCTTTCAGGGGCGTTGCGCATTCATTCTTAGGTGGTTTGGGGGGAGTGGGTCTCGCGTCGTTCGATTTGGGGGAGCAGGGAGAGAGAAGAGGAAGGGGAGAGGGAGGATGTGAGGACCCGTAACTTCCCCGTGATAGAAAGAGCGGATACTACGAGAACAAGCCACAACAGAATGCAAACAGAAGAACATTCCATTGCTTATTACAACAATTTCATCAGAATACAAGAATATACAGAGCATGAATAATTATTACACAGAAAATATCAGAGATTTAAATTGCATTTAAATACATAGCAGCGGAAATAATACTAAATACAACTAGAAGAGATATACGGATACAGAGCTTTCCGGATATCGTTCCACCTGTAAATCAGGATCCTGTGAATATAAATCTGCAAAACCAAAACTACTAGCTGCCCGTGCGGAAAATAGGGGCACCCAGAGTTTAGGTTAAAACAATAAACTCCAGGTCAGTCATGTGACTGGTGTGAGAACTAAAACAGTTATTAATCTTTGTTTTTAAAGTTAGGTAAATCAAGGTACCACGCCGTATAACACGGAACGGGTTCCCTCCCAAGAATACCAGTGCATAAAACAAACAGCGCAATGCTAAATAAAGAACAATGAAGCTATTATAAGACCCAGATCCCATCACACAATGCAACGCAAGCCGGAGGATAGGGTTTTCCCTTATAATAGCCAAATATGCTTGATACGTGAAATTTCATCTTATATTATTACTATAAGTGAAGAAAACAATTTCAAATATAAATGTATCAATCATAGACGGCATGGGTACCATATATCATGTCGCCAGTACTAGGCTCTACAATCAAAACCGCCAAATGTCATATTTGGAAATTGGATTTCCATCATGGTGGCTCCTGATTCGAAAGATCGATCGCGTAGTGCCATCTCAACGGCTTACGTCTCAGCTAGAGAAAACACCGTAATGCACATCCGCACTTTTGGGAAATCGAGTATCACTGCGGCTTACGTCTCGGCGAGAGAAAACACCGCTTACCCTATCCCTCTGAGCACTGAGCTCAATCTCGGTCGACCGAATCCACGACACCACGAAGGCGCCCATCCACTAAAAAGCATACTGATCAAACCATTAGTTTACCACCATACCGGGGTGTGAGGCTCGCGAATCAACGCTATACACAAAGCCGTGCTATATTAAAGCTGCGCTTTGATCATCATCCTCCAAACTTTGCTTTTCAACAAAAGTCTGGATCACTGCACCTCAGCATGTCACACTATCAATCCTTATCGTACCACTGATTTCTGCCAATATATAACCTCTGAGCTTGTTTGTCTCAGACAAGGGGGTTAAGCAAGAGAATAAATTCTCCGCCGCCAAACAGATATATATTTAGCAGAGATCAACGAATACAATATGAAGGAATACAATGTCAGACACACCATCCATTTACAAGTCCGTTCTAGGTCTGAACGAAACCGGAGGCACTTTCCTCGCATATCCGTCGACCTCCAAGCACGTCCGGACGGCTACCACTTCGGCCCCCTTCAAGGTAGCTACTCCCATCGTGAGCGTCAGTAGCACCCATCCGTTCGATGTGAAGATCGTCGGTCTTGCACCGTCTTCAATCTCTTCGACTTATCGTCGAATCGGTTATTCAGAATGGGTTATACCCGGACTTTCGGAATAACTCGCGTATCTTAATCAACAAGTGCTATAAAACACATTATACGCCTCATTCCAATTCAGAATATTCTTTTATTCAGCTATTCATACTCCTAGGGAAATATTCCCATTAATTTTATCAAAGATAAATTCTTTTAAATTTATTCATTAATCTTGCTTTGGATGTCATTTCAAACCATATTATGGTTTTCCAAACTAGTCGGGATTAGCGAACCACACCGAAGTAATTATTTATTTTATTTCCCAATCCCAACCTATTCATCCCATGGAGCAAAGTTGTTATTACCCCACAACTAACACCACGGTTTATCGGTAAATTTAATTACCATTTCACGTTCAAATCTAATTAAGATTTAACTATCGCTAGGAGTAAAACAGGAGATACTCCCCTTTCGACCATTTCCCAATTTTGATAATTTAAATTATCAATCCACATTTCAATCTAATTAAAGATTCATTAAAACTCCTTTTACTAGGTTAAAGAACTAATGTCATTTAAAACACACTCCACGATAAACCCAAATCACATTCTATTTCAATTCCAATTAAATATATTAGAAATTCTGGTTATTTAAAACCCATTTCCAATTCAATTTATTTGTTTCAAAAATAAATTGATTTTTATTCTAGTTCAAAACTAGTTCATTTCGATAAAAATCTATTTTTATCTTTTCAAATATGGAGTTTTTCATCCCAATTTTCCCCAAATCTTTTCTTATGTTTTAAAACAAATTATAGATATTTTTAATTATTTTACCAAGGCCCGTACAGTCGATTTCCATCTACGGCCATCGAACTGCACTAACAGCGACCTTTTCCAAATTTGATTTGGACATAATTCCAAATCCAACCATTAGATTTCAAATTTCTAATATTCATTGGAAAGCTCTTTCCGATACGAACCCAACTGTTCCGGTTTCAGGAGAATCCGACGGTTGGATCTCCCGTAATGTCCGTTCGAAGTTAATGGTCGAAATTCGCGAACTGCTGCGGCGTGTTCTATTCAGGCCATTATATTATATATATATATATATATATATATATATATTATATAATATATACTTCGTCGATTTCTATTTAAAACGAATTTTATAAATCTTTTTAAATTCGTTTTCAAAACGATTTCAACTTCATTTCAGATTCAAATCAAAATTGAAATTTTCCCAATATAAATTCGTTTTAAATTCATTTCAAATTGATTTCAACTCAAATTCGATCCTATTCAGTTCCAATTCGAATTCATTTCTATTCAATTTTAATTCGAATTCGTTTTATATTTAGTTCAATTCGAATTCACTTTATATTCAATTCAATTCGAATTCACTTTATATTCTATTCAATTTGAGTTCACTTTATATTCAATTCGAATTCGTTTTATATTCAATTCAAATCGAATTCTATTCGATTCAATTTGATTCTATTCTATATTTTTACATCTCTTTCTAAACAGTCATTTTAAAAACGAATATAATCGATATCAATATCGTTCGCGTCAAAATAGCGCATCTCTAATCAACACGGCTTTATATTTTTCAATAACTTCGTTATTCTATTCAACAAATGAATATTTATCCTATTCAACACATGAATCTATATTTCTTTCACCACCTGACTAATCTCAACAAATGACTACCGTCAACACGTTAATCTTTATTTTCTAATATTCTTTATTTTCCCAATTGGAATGAGGCCCAATCTATTACCATATATCGTTGATTATATGGATTCCATACAACACATGTATATAATAGAAACGATAAATAATCAACCATCATCCAAAGTGCACCACACAACTGCATATGCATCAAATATATATAATCAACACTTACACAGTCTGTCGACCAATCGATCGACATACAATTAATTAATTGGGATTAGTGTACGCCAAATTTCATCCCAACACCCGTGTGGGGTTTCAAATCAACAAACACAGATTTTTATTTGTGCAGTTGGGCGATGTGTAAAATTTATCGTCCCAATCAATATCAGTCAAATGTGTGTGTATAAACAAATCGTTCGATTTGTTTATAAATATATATTTCATCTTATATACACATTAAAAATTATATTTTTAACTATATAAATATTTTATTTCACTATATAAATATTTTATTTCATTTCACAACACACGATCAACTATACATCAAAATCAAACAAACAAACAAGCCATCCATGGTCTGTGGACGACGGGTGTCAGGTGCTGCTAAGCACCGTCTGCATCCTAGTATATATATTAACTAGAAATTTAAAATAAAAGTGAGGAGTTCTCACCAATAGCTAAACCAAACTCCGCGACTCTTCTTATGTAGGAAATCTTGTCGTTCCCGCCTTTTGTCACTTTCGTTGCCCGTATTCACTACATATATAAAAATCACATTTTTATATCTTCATTCTAATAAATAAAAATCATATTTTTATTTCACTTCATATATAAAGATCGATTTTTTATTTCATCACTATAAATAGAATAAAAATCGTATTTTTATTCCAACTAAAAATTATATTTTTATATTACTATTCCTTATATAAAGATCAAAATTTTAATACTTCTATAATATAAAAATTATATTTTTCTATCTATAAAAATCATTACTTTATACTAGCATAAAAATCATATTTTTATTTCAAATCAAAGTATTTTATATTTTCAAAAACAATTCTATTTCTATTTTCTCAAAATCAGTTCTACCTCTATTTTCAAAACAGTTCTACTTTTATTTTCAAAACAGTTCTACTTTATTTTTAAAAATCCATTCCACTTATACTCTATAAAATCATATCTTTGTACTTTTAAAATTCATATCCTTATCTTTTAAACAATATCTATTTTTATCTTCAAAACCATTTCTATTTTACTTTATAAATAAAGCTAATTTTATATTTTAAAAAATATATTTTTATTACTAATTTATATATATATATATATTATATTTTAAAATAATGCTATTATTATCAAATATGAAAATAAAATTCAGTGCCTTACATTTTTGGAAACTGATTTTCAAATAATGTATTTATAATTTTAAACTGAATTTTAAACTATGTATTTAAAATAAAAAAAACAAAGAGAGCTCACTGTTCTTCTTCCTGGACTGCTCGAACCATTCCTCCACATCGCGTCGCTGACAGAGACCGCCGGAGCACGATCGGAGGTGTGCTCACGGCATTGACCTTCCCCGCGCCTCCCTCCGCTTGGCCAGGCGTTGGACTCGGCGCCGTCCATCTCCTCGAGATCGGCTAAAAAACCGGTGGCTTTGAGCCCCAAAATCCTTCAAATTACAGCGCCATTCGTGATCAGAACTGTCTGGATTTGTAGAGGGAGGAGAACGCTTCGATTTTGTTTTAGGACCATTGTTTAATTCCAAACGTGCATGGAGAAATTAAAGAAGGGAATTGGGATGTTTTCCGCCGTTGGACGAGATGCGTGGCGGCTGGGTTTCAATTGGGGATTAGGGTTTTCGGGGGAAGAGGTTTTATAAAGAATTTTTTATATTATTTTATTCATTTTTATTTCCAAATTTAATTGTCTATCAATTCTAACTCCAAATCGAATACAATGACTATCGTCCCTAGCTAATTACCCTCATTCCGAACACAATGGGATATGTTTCGTAACCCAACTCGGCTGTTACGATCAGTTTTCGTTTAAATTAACATTTAAATCATTATATTGAATTTTAAGCGTACATTTCAATTTACCAGGGCCACATACTAACTCTAAAAATTCCCGAAAAATATTTTCTAGCTTCGTATTGACGATACGGTCCTAACAAAACTAATTTCGTCAATTTCTGAGACCGTTTGAAAAATAGCCATTTTCCGGTCGATTAAAATCAACTAAAACTGGTCAAACGCGTTTTCCTTTGCCACGCTCACATATTGATTCGAAAATTTATGAAATTTGAAACCTTGCAATAACTTGACATCACGGATCCAACGAAAGTGGTTTCGTTGAAAACCGAGGTCGTTTGCAAATTTGCTATTTTTAAAGGCCGAAATTCCATAGCGACTATTCAGAATTTTCAACTGGACATATCTTTTTACCCCCGCTATGAAATCTCGATTTTTCGGATTCGTTGGAAAGATATTCACAAATAGATTCTATTATTTTCTGTTTCGTTAAAATCCGGGTTGTTTTGCACCCGGTACATTCAATTGAAATTTGAAATCGAATTATCGAACTACCGTGCCATTTTCAATTCCTTTTATATAATTATAAATAAATATTTATATTCTAACGACGATCTATATAATATACGTTCGAATTTCTATTCAAAATAAATTTTTCGTCGATATTATTTAAAATAATCCATTTTAAATATTTAAAATTCATTAAATTGCTAAAATAAAAATTTTAAACTGGCCCAGAATTTACGGGTTGTTATAGAGGAGGGGCAGTTGTGACGTCGTAGGGGGAGGTAGCGCACGTTGGGGATGCTAGACGGTGGATCGCAAGGGCTCCTTCGAGGGTTTTTTTTTAATTTTAATCCCTAGATCCGATAATGACGGGGTAGGGAGAGATAAAAGGGGCATTGACTTTTAATGATAACATATATATATATATTTAATTTATTTTAAACCCAAAAAGTAACTTTTCTTTCAAACCCCGATTCATACCCAACGACTATCGTCTATAGCTAATTACCCCTATTCCGAACACAATGGGATATGTCTCGTAAGACAATTAGTCAGTTACAATCAGTGTTCGTAAATTTAAAATATAAATCAATGTATATTGAATTTGAACATGCGTTTCTATTTACCGGGGCCAACATACTGACACTATAAATTCCAGAAAAATATTTTCTAGCTTCGTATTGACGATACGGTTCTAACAAACTAATTTCGTCAAATTCTGAGATCGTTTGAAAAATGGCCATTTTCCGGACGATCGAAATTGACTAAAACTGTTAGAACACGTTTAACTTCGCCACGCTCACATGTTGATTCAGAAAATTATGAATTTTGAAACCTCGCAATAACTTGACAGAACGGATCCAACAAAAGTGGTTTCGTCGAATTCTTAGGTCGTTTTCCATTAAGGGCTAGAATTTCCATAACGACGATTCTGAATTTTCAACTGGACGTATCTTTTGATTCCCGCTATGAAATTTCAATTTTTTGGATTCGTTGGAAAGATATTCTCATATAGATTCTAATATTTTTGGTTTCGCTAAAATCCGGTTTATTTTGAATCCTGTACATTCATTTGAACTTTGAAATCGAAATTTAAAACTACCGCTCCATTTTCAATTCCTTTTATAAATATAAATAAATTATATATATTCTAGTGACGATCTATATAACTATATACGTTCAAATTCTATGTTATTATTTAAAATAACCCATTTTAAATATTAAAAATTCCCCAAAATTGCCAAAATAAAAATTTTAAATTGGCTCGGATTTCCGGGTTATTGCACAATTCGTTACTCATTACTACATAGCTGAATTGTAAGGTTATAAGTTAGTCCCTCTTCCTTAAACTGTACAAATTACCCATGTAGACTAGCATATGTATCTCATTAGATGAGAAGTACTAACGTCCAGCTACTTAACATAAGATGTAACACCCAACGTCCATTAATGTCACTCACAAAGGGAATGCATTAACTTCCATGGAGCATTTTAAGTGAGTATAGAACAGAAACTTAACAACAAGACAAATATAAACAGTACTAAAACTATAAAATTTTATTCATTGCAGCGGTAAACTCATAAGTTTGATTACATCATCAAAAACCAGAGTCAAAGTATATAATATCCATCTTGACTAAACCAAAGTATATAAATTGAAAGACATAACCCCAGTTCAAATTAGCCATAAATAAGAGAGGATGAACTTTACTTCAGCGATCCAAGCAACTTCTAAAAGCAGAGATATAGCTGTCCAAAATCAAGCTCCACTAGTGCTAGTTCCAACCTGAGCACTTGTGGGGGGGGGGGGGGAGGAAGAAAAGAGGAGGAAACAAAGGGGGTCAGACATAAAGTCTGGCGAGTGCGATAGCTTTAACAATACAATTACCAAAATAACTAGGCTAAGGAATAAGTTGGAAAATAAGGAAATGACTGTGAACAATTGAGAATGACAGAGTAAACAAGGAAATAAGATGAACAAAGATAACGTTAAAGCGCACGTAAACCACTATAAGATAATTACTATACTGCACCACCACTAGTCACCCTAAGGTTGATCCCGCCTACAAAACTTAATAACGATAATGGTAGTTTCGTGCACCCCTACTTGCCTTCATAGGTGCCGCCTGCCCCTATCTCCACTAGGTGTACCCACTACCCTCATGCGATTGGCTCCTTAACTCGTAGATACCCGTGTTGGCCCCATAGTGGGGTGTATCACTCCCCAAAGTGGCAACCCGATACCACCAACAATGCACGGCTTATACCTACACGATGCAACAACGTCTTACCTACCAGCCCGAGCCCACACACGCATATGAAACCGTTGGACTTGTGTTGCCATCGCTAACCCGTTTTGGCCTCTTACAGTCAAGCCCAGTATGCGTGTCCCGTCCTCGACTTGGGTCGAGCCCACAAAGATACGTATGGATTACTGGTTGAAACGGGCCCCCATTACTTGACACAAGCTATCCACCTAAGCTTGGTCTCCTCTAGTACATCCCACTTAACCCTCTTCTGATTCATGTTCACTTACATGATTCAATTTTGGTTAAGTGTTTCTAATCGAATTTCCAATGCCACCCAAGGCACCCACTAAATTCCACATGCCACCCAAGGCACCCACTTAACCCCCTCATGTCCCACTACATGTTTATCTGGTTAAGTGTTTCTTAATTCATTAAGACTGTAACCTTATAAAGACCTCCCACATTAGACTGACATTTGTGGCAGCTGGATTTGCCGGGCGGGTCCGGGCAGTTTTACACCACAAAAGAGCCTAATCTCGTGTCTTTACAACTATCACGTATATAATTTATGCCTAAGACCTCCCACATTAGACTGGCATTTGTAGCAGCTGGATTTACCGGGCGGGTCCGGGCAGTCATACACCACAAAAGAGCCTAACCTCGTGTCTTAGACGATTAATTACACCTAATTAATCATCCCCCAATTTGAATTAATTTCCCTATTCAAATTATCAATCAATTCCGAATTTAACTACGGCCATAATTGACTCAATTATGTCCATATATTTATGGTATGCAAAATCATACCGATTTTCATCACAATTTATTTTATGCCATTTAAGGCATTTATGCCAAATTCTCAATATTAAATCTTTTAATATTATCCCATTACCCTATGTTGTACGTTCGTTCGTTTAACGTAAAATGTATGTTAGACTCGAATAGTCTAACTCATGGAATAAAGAGAAAACATCACAACATACATACAGATAAAATTAGACCTAAGCATAAGGGGTAAACTTGCATGTGTGAATGAGGTTCTACATCTAAAACTTGCAAAGGAAAAAGTCACAAAATTGCATAAAACTACATATGTCATTGTAGTAACCCGAAAATCTAGGCCAGTTTAAAATTTTTATTTTGGCAATTTTAGTGAATTTTGAACATTTAAAATGAATTATTTTAAATAATATCAACAAGAAATTTATTTTGAATAGAATTCGAACATATATATTATATACGTCGTCGTTAGAATATAAATAATTATATATAATTATAAAAAGAATTGAAAATGGCGCGGTAATTCGATAATTCGATTTCAAACTTATTGAATGTACCGGGTGCAAAACAATCTGGATTTTAGTGAAACCAAAAACATTAGGATCTAATTGAGAATATCTTTCCAACAAATCCGAAAAATCGAAATTTCATAGCGGGGATCAAAAGATATGTCCAGTTGAAAATTCTGAATAGTCGCTATGGAATTCGGGCCCTTAAAAATAGACATTTTGCAAACGACCTCGGATTTCGACGAAACCACTTTTGTTCGGTCCGTGATGTCAAATTATTGCTAGATTCCAAATTTCATAATTTTTCGAATCAATATGTGAGCGTGGCAAAGGAAAACGTGTTTGACCAGTTTTAGTTGATTTTAATCGACTGGAAAATGGCCATTTTTCCAACGGTCTCAGAATTCAACGAAACTAGTTTTGTTAGGACCGTATCGTTAATACGAAGCTAGAAAATATTTTTCTGGGATTTATAGAGTTCGTATGTGACCTCGGTAAATTGAAATGCACGTTCAAATTCAATATATAGAGTTATATGTTGATTTTGACGGAAACTGATCTAAACGCTCGAATCAGCTTACGATACATATCCCATTGTGTTCAGAATGGGGGTAAAACGCTATGGACGACAGGCGGTGAGCCTCGTTTTGAGGTCGAAAATAAAAGTTGCTTTTTGCTGAAAAATAAAATAATTAAATAAAAAAAAAACCCTCTCCTATACCCTCTGCCCCCCCCTCAAATTTTCAATCGAAATCGAATCAGAAAGAAAAAAAGAAAGGGCGGAGCCGCCCATCGACCTCCAGCGCGCCACCGCCGGAGGCGCTGCCCTCCAACGCACCACAGGCGCGGCCAACACCGCGAGCCCCCTCTTCTTCTTCTCCCCTCACCGCGTCTGCCCCCCACCCCCACCCACACGATCTGGCGCGCCGCCTGCCTTGGCCGCCTCCCCAATCGCCACCACCTCCTCCCCCTCCACGCAGCAGCGCCCCGTTCGATCCAAGAAGACGCTGAACCGCTCCGCCCTCCTCCACCACTTCGGCAAGCAACAACGAACGCTCCGCCCTCCTCCACCCTTCCAAAGTAAGCTTTTCTGTTTTATTTTTACAAGTTATTTATGAATTAATTGAATAAAAATATGACTTTTAGGGATTTAAAAATCTGAAAATATAGAAATATATATGGTTTTGATAATATAAAAATGTGAATTTTTGTATATATTTTGGCATTGTAAAAATATGTTCTTCTATATAAAATATTGAATTTATCTTTAGTTTTTAAAGTAGTAATTTTTATTTATTCATTAGTAAGAAAAAGTAGTGATTTTCATTTATCTATATAAATGAAAAGGCGAAATTTTTATAAATGAAAAGGCGAAATTTTTATAAATGAAAAGGCGAGATTTTTATAGATGAAAAGCCGAAATTTTTATAAATTGAATAGCAAAGTAAAAATAGGATTTTTATATATTGAATAGCAAAGTAAAAATTCGTTTTTTATATATTGAATAGCAAAGTAAAAATTCGATTTTTATATATTGAATAGCGAAGTAAAAATGTGATTTTTATACATTGAATAGCGAAATAAAAATGTGATTTTTTACATATGTAGAGAATACGGGCAACGAAGGAGACAAAAAGGCGAGAACGACGAAGATTTCTATAAATGAAGTGCCGTGGAGTTGGATAAGCTTTGGTGAGAACTTCTCACTCAAATTTCTTTTTCTAGTTATATATATATACTAGGATGCAAACGGTGCTTAGCAGCACCCGACACCCGTCATCCACAGACCATGGATGGCTTGTTTGTTTGATTGATGTGTTGTGAAATTTGTTTGTGAAATTGATGTGAAATAAATAATGAAATATATTCATGTGTTGAAAGGAAATAAAATATTTATATAGTTAAAAATATTTTATCGTTGAAAATATAATTTTTAACATGAAAGTGAGTAAATAAATATTTATAAACAAATCGGCCGATTTGTTTATATACACTGATTTGACTAATATGGATTGGGATGATAAATTTTACACATCGCCTAACTGCACAAATAAAATTCTGTGTTTGTTGATTTGAAACCCCACACGGGTGTTGGGATGATATTTGGGTACATTAATCAAAATTATTTCATTGTATGTCGATCGATTGGTCGACAGACTGTGTAAGCGTTGATTATTGATATTTGATGCTTATGCAGTTGTGTGGTGCACCTTGGATGATGGTTGATTGTTTAGCATTGCTATTATATACATGAGTTGTATGGAATCCATATAATTAACATTATATGGTGATTGATTGGGCCTTATTCCAATCGGGAAAATAATGAATGTCATAAAAGAAAATTCATGTATGGAAACTATTTATGTGTTGAGTAAAATATTTTAAAAATAAATTTTACATCTTTACCATATTTACAATTAGAATCTACTTCACGGTGGAGTCTAATTAAAATCAAACGATAGATACCATAGTTTTATAAAATATTTTACATAACAAAAATAGTGATGTGTTGACAGTACTCATGTGTTGAGATTAGTCGTGTGTTGAAAGAAATATAGATTCATGTGTTGAATAGAATAAATATTCATTTGTTGAATAGAATAACGAATTATTGAAATATAAAGCCGTGTTGATTAGAGATGCGTTATTTTGACGCGAACGATATTTATATCGATTTTATTCGTTTTATAATGAATATTGAAAAGTGATTTCAAAATCTAATATTTTGAAATGAAACTCAAATTAAATTAGATTAAAAATTCAAATTGAAATTTTATTCAATCAAATTGAAATCAAATCGAATCGAATAGAAAATGAATTCGATTCGAATTGAATAGAAAGTGAATTTGAATTCAACTTGAATAGAAAGTGAATTTGAATTCGAATTAAATAGAAATGAATTCAAATTGGATTAAATTGAAATTGAATTAAAAACGAATTGAGATCGTTTTGAATAAAATTTAAAATGAACTGAAATTGAATTGAAATCAATTTGAAATGAATTCGAATTTTATTAAATAGAAGGTAAATTCAAATTGAATAGAAAGTGAATTTGAATTCAAATTGAATAGAAAGTGAATTTGAATTCGAATTAAATAGAAATGAATTCGAATTGAATTGAAATCAAATCGATTTGAAATTGACGATGAAGTTGAAATTGTTTTTGAAATGAATTCAGAATTATTTATAAAATTCGTTTTAAAAAGGGAATCGACGAAATATATATAATATATATATATATTATATATATATATAGCCTGAATAGAATGCGCCGCGCCACGGCAGTTCGTGAATTTCGACTATTAACTTCGAATTGACGTTGCGGGAGATCCGACCGTCGGATTCTCCTAAAATCGGAACCATTGGGTTCGTATCGAAAAGAGCTTTCAATGAATATTTGAAATTTGAAATCTAACGGTTGGATTTGGAATTATGTCCAAATCAAATTTGAAAAAGGTCGCGGTAAGTGCAGTTCGATGGCCGTTGATGGAAATCGACTGTATGGGCCTTGATAAAATTATTAAAAATATCTATAATTTGTGTAAAATCATAAGAAATGATTTGGGAAAAATTGGGCTGAAAAATTCCATATTTGAAAAGATAAAAATAGATTTTTATCGAAATGAACTAGTTTTGAACTAGAATTAAAATCAATTTATTTTTGAAATAAATAAATTGAATTTGAAAGTGATTTTAAAAATAATCAATATGCCCAATACGTGAATTGGACTGGAGTTGAATCGAAATTATCTTCGGAATATTTCGATGTTGGATTTTGTGACTATACAAATATTGTTATGGGAATTTGAAAGATATATTTTATATCGTTATTTCCAATACGATATTTGTTGGTTTCAGAATTTGATATTGAATATAAGCCGATATTTTTTTTATTCAAAGCCTTGTATTGAATATCAAATGTGATTTGGGTTTGTCGCGAACCGTGTTTTAGATGACATTGGTTCTTTAACCCAGTTAAATGCAGGATATTGATTTTTGAAAAGATTAAAACTAAGTGGAGTTTGAATGAATCTTTAATAAGAGTGAAATATGAATTGATAATTTAAATTATCAAATCTGAAAGGTGATCGAGAATGGAGTACCACCAGTTTTGCTCCAATGCGATAGTTAAATCTTTAGATAGATTTGAACGTGAAAAGGTAATTAATTTTTCCGATAACACCGTGGTGTTATATGTGGAGTATTACCAGTTTTCTCCATGGGATATGTAGGTTGGGATTGGGAAATAAAATAAATAATTACTTCGGTGTGGTTCGCTAATCCCGACTAGTTTGAAATGATATCCAAAGGAAGATTAAAGAATAAATTTAGAAGAAATTATCTTTGATAAAATTAATGGGAACCTATTCTCTAAAAGTGTGATTTTGTGAATAAAAGAATCTTCTGAATTGGAATGAGGCGTTTGTGTGTTTGTGTAACATTTGTTTACTATATACGTGGGATATTCAGAAAGGCCGGGTTTATACCCATTTTGAATAACCGATTCAACGAGATGTCGAAGATGAAGACGGTGGTTGAAGACCGGATGTCTTCACATCATTTGGGTGATTACTGATGATCTCGATTTGGCTGTACACCTAAGATGAGGGAAACAGTTGGCGATCGTCCAGACGTACTTGGAGATGGATGGATATGCGAGGAAAGTGCCTCCGGTTTCGTTCAGACCTAGAACGAACTTGTAAATGGATTGTGTGTCTAACATTGGATTTTATTCTGCGTTGTTTGATCTCTATTAAATATACATATGTTTGGCGACGGAGAATTTATTATCTTGCTTAACGCCCTTCTCTGAGACGTACGAGCTCAGAGGTTGTATATCGATGGACATCAGTCGCATGGAGTGAATTGCCAGTGTGGCACGCGTAAGTGGCAATTGATCAAGGCTTCTGTTGAAAAGCAAAGTCTTGTGGTTGCTGATCAAAGCACGGCCTGTGTGGCGCAGCTTTGTGTATAACATGGATTCGCGAGCCTCACACCTCGGTATGAGTCAAAAACGGGATAAGGACCCAAGGAGTGCACGACGTTTCTTTCTAGCTATGATGGTGTCAGTGACCTACCAGCCCTGACATTTATATACTTTTCACCTGTGTGGTTGTTGGATACGAGGCGCCTCGATATAGGTCTGTAAGGACCGGGAAACGTGTGTTCAGGAATTGCCAATCCTCAAAAGTAAGAGAGGACCGGCCTTGGAGGATCCAGGGATTGCTGTGTGCGATCCCGAGGCATTTGCTAGAGTGTCTCGAACACAGAGAGGAGCTTGCCCCTTGCCTCGACTCATGACGGAAATCTAATTTCCAATACGTGATATTGCGGTTTTAATTGTAGAACTAGTATGGCGACATGATATATGGTACCCATGCCGTCTATGATTGATATTTATGATTGAAATTGTTTTGACACTATACACTTATAATAGTATCAAATGATTTGTTTTGACGTACCAAGCATGTTTGGCTATTATAAAGGAAAACCGTATCCTCCGGCTTGCGTTGCATTGTGTGATGGGACCTGGGTCTTATAATAGCTTCATTTTTCCAAAGAGCATTGTGCTGTTTTGTTATATGCACTAGTATTCTTCGGAGGAACCCCATTCCGTGTTATACGGCGTGGTCCCTTGAATTACTATCTTTAAAGTAAAGTTTTAAATAACTGTTTTAGTTCTCACACCAGTCACATAACTGACCTGGAGTTTATTGTTTTAACCTAAACTCTGGGTGCCCTTAATTTCGACACGGGCAGCTAGTAGTTTTGGTTTTGCAGATTTATATTCACAGGATCCTGATTTACAGTTGGAACGATGCTCGGAAAGCTCTGTATCCGTGTATTACTTTCAGTTGTGTTTTGTATATTTTTCCGCTGCTATGTAATTTATTGTAATCTCTGATATTATTCGAATGTAATCTATTCAGTTATACTCTGTATATTCTTGTATCTAATGGAATTGTTGTAATAACAATGAAATGTTCTTCCGTCTACGTTCTGATTTGTCATGTTCTCAAAACGATCAGGGGTTTTCGAAGTTTTAATATACTGGGTAGATATAGAATCACATTCTAGATATCCGGGGATGATTCTGATGATGGTGCATCATCATCAGTATTCATATTTGAGTTTCGAAGGTGTGATTTCTATATATTTCCATTAGACTGGTGTGAGAACCAAAACTAATATAGCTAGAATACATTGTTGTGAATTGGCATCAAAAACATGATTTTCTGTATATATATCGAAATTATGAATTTGAAACGTTAAATTCACTAATTGATTGATGTTTGTGTTGTTTGTCTATTTGTTTGATAATTTTGAACTATTTAGCCTAATTGAACCAAATATTGAATTGTATTGAAAATGGGTCACATTTGCTTTCATATACATATACTTACATTGAACAGGTCGTAGCTAGGAGGCTAGAGTAGAGAATAAAATTTGTTTGCCCAACAAATAGGTACATGTTTACTATATAATTTACTGTTTTGTTTGGGTGATGATGATTTTATGAGCCTACTGGCTAGCCGCTTGGCTTTTTCTTTTTCGTTTTGAGATCAGAAGGCCTATATGGCAATTTCGGGATTTTCCCGTGGCTCTCGGTGCAGGGGAGGTTATGGCGAAATTTTTCAAAAATTTAGGGTGTTTGCCAAATTTTTGAAGAATTTGAAAATTCTCAGAAACTGAAAAGTTGGAGAATGGAAGCCAGATCGAACGTAGAGTTGATTAATCCAACCACTTTCGACTTTGTTCCTTTTCGGGGACGAAAAGTTTTAAGTGGGGGAGATTGTAGTAACCCGAAAATCTGGGCCAGTTTAAAATTTTTATTTTGGCAATTTTAGTGAATTTTGAACATTTAAAATGAATTATTTTAAATAATATCGACGAGAAATTTATATTGAATAGAATTCGAACGTATATATTATATACGTCGTCGTTAGAATAAAAATAATTATGTATAATTATAAAAAGAATTGAAAATGGCGCGGTAGTTCGATAATTCGATTTCAAACTTCAATTGAATGTACCGGGTGCAAAACAATCCGAATTTTAGTGAAACCAAAAAACATTAGGATCTAATTGAGAATATCTTTCCAACGAATCTGAAAAATCGAAATTTCATAGCGGGGATCAAAAGATATGCCTAGTCGAAAATTCTGAATAGTCGCTATGGAATTCAGGCCCTTAAAAATAGACATTTTGCGAACGACCTCGGATTTCGACGAAACCACCTTTGTTGGGTCCGTGATGTCAAATTATTGCTAGATTCCAAATTTCATAATTTTTTGAATCAATATGTGAGCATGGCAAAGGAAAACGTGTTTGACCAGTTTTAGTTGATTTTAATCGACTGGAAATGGCCATTTTTCCAACGGTCTCAGAATTCGACGAAACTAGTTTTGTTAGGACCGTATCGTCAATACAAAGCTAGAAAATATTTTTCAAGGATTTATAGAGTTCGTATGTGACCCCGGTAAATTGAAATGCGCGTTCAAATTCAATATATAGAGTTATATGTTGATTTTGATGGAAACTGATCGAAACGATCGAATTAGCTTACGATACATATCCCATTGTGTTCGGAATGGGGGTAAAACGCTATGGACGACAGGCGGTGGGCCTCGTTTTGAGGTCGAAAATAAAAGTTGCTTTTTGGTGAAAAATAAAATAATTAAATAATAATAATAAAAAAAAAACCTCTCCTATACCCACTGCCCCCCTCAAATTTTCAATCGAAATCGAATCAAAAAAAAAGGGCGGAGCCGCCGATAGACCTCTAACACGCCACCGCCGGAGGCGCTGCCCTCCAGCACGCCACAGGCGCGGCCAACACCGCGAGCCCCCTCTTCTTCTTCTCCCCTCACCGCGTTTGCCCTCCCCCACACGATCTGGCGCGCCGCCTGCCTTGGCCGCCTCCCCAATCGCCACCACCTCCTCCCCCTCCATGCAGCAGCGCCCCGTTCGATCAAAGAAGACGCTGAACCGCTCCGCCCTCCTCCACCACTTCGGCAAGCAACAACGAACGCTCGGACCTTTCCCCTTCCAAAGTGAGCTTTTCTGTTTTATTTTTACAAGTTATTTATGAATTAATTGAATAAAAATATGACTTTTAGGGATTTAAAAATCTGAAAATATAGAAATATATATATGGTTTTGATAATATAAAAATGTGAATTTTTGTATATATTTTGGCATTGTAAAAATATGTTCTTCTATATAAAATATTGAATTTATCTTCTGTTTTTAAAGTAGTAATTTTTATTTATTCATTAGTAAGAAAAAGTAGTGATTTTCATTTATCCATATAAATGAAAAGGCGAAATTTTTATAAATGAAAAGGCGAAATTTTTATAAATGAAAAGGCGAAATTTTTATAAATGAAAAGGCGAGATTTTTATAAATGAAAAGGCGAGATTTTTATAAATGAAAAGGCGATATTTTTATAAATTGAATAGCAAAGTAAAAATAGGATTTTTATATATTGAATAGCAAAGTAAAAATTCGATTTTTATATATTGAATAGCAAAGTAAAAATTCGGTTTTTATATATTGAATAGCGAAGTAAAAATGTGATTTTTATACATTGAATAGCGAAATAAAAATGTGATTTTTTACATATGTAGAGAATACGGGCAACGAAGGAGACAAAAAGGCGAGAACGACGAAGATTTCTATAAATGAAGTGCCGTGGAGTTGGATAAGCTTTGGTGAGAACTTCTCACTCAAATTTCCTTTTCTAGTTATATATATATATATACTAGGATGCAGACGGTGCTTAACAGCACCCGACACCCGTCATCCACAGACCATGGATGGCTTGTTTGTTTGATTGATGTGTTGTGAAACTTGTTTGTGAAATTGATGTGAAATAAATAATGAAATATATTCATGTGTTGAAAGGAAATAAAATATTTATATAGTTAAAAATATTTTATCGTTGAAAATATAATTTTTAACATGAATGTGAGTAAATAAATATTTATAAACAAATCGGCCGATTTGTTTATATACACTGATTTGACTAATATGGATTGGGATGATAAATTTTACACATCGCCCAACTACACAAATAAAAATCTGTGTTTGTTGATTTGAAACCCCACACGGGTGTTGGGATGATATTTGGGTACATTAATCCCAGTTATTTCATTGTATGTCGATCGATTGGTCGACAGACTGTGTAAGCGTTGATTATTGATATTTGATGTTTATGCAGTTGTGTGGTGCACCTTGGATGATGGTTGATTGTTTATCATTGCTATTATATACATGTGTTGTATGGAATCCATATAATTAACATTATATGGTGATTGATTGGGCCTCATTCCAATCGGGAAAATAATGAATGTCATAAAAGAAAATTCATGTGTGGAAACTATTTATGTGTTTAGTAAAATATTTTAACAACAAATTTTACATCTTTATCATATTTACAATTAGAATCTACTTCACGGTGGAGTCTAATTAAAATCAAACGATAGATACCATAGTTTTATAAAATATTTTACATAACAAAAATAGTGATGTGTTGACAGTACTCATTGTTGAGATTAGTCGTGTGTTGAAAGAAATATAGACTCATGTGTTGAATAGAATAAATATTCATTTGTTGAATAGAATAACGAATTATTGAAATATAAAGCCGTGTTGATTAGAGATGCGTTATTTTGACGCGAACGATATTTATATCGATTTTATTCGTTTTATAATGAATATTGAAAAGTGATTTCAAAATCTAATATTTTGAAATGAAACTCAAATTAAATTAGATTAAAAATTCAAATTGAAATTTTATTCAATCAAATTGAAATCAATTCGAATCGAATAGAAAATGAATTCGATTCGAATTGAATAGAAAGTGAATTTGAATTCAAATTGAATAGAAAGTGAATTTGAATTCGAATTAAATAGAAATGAATTCAAATTGAATTAGATTGAAATTGAATTAAAAACGAATTGAAATCGTTTTGAATAAAATTTAAAACGAACTGAGATTGAATTGAAATCAATTTGAAATGAATTCGAATTGAATTAAATAGAAGGTAAATTCAAATTGAATAGAAAGTGAATTTGAATTCAAATTGAATAGAAAGTGAATTTGAATTCGAATTAAATAGAAATGAATTCGAATTGAATTGAAATCAAATCGATTTGTAATTGACGATGAAGTTGAAATTGTTTTTGAAATGAATTTAGAACTATTTATAAAATTCGTTTTAAAAAGGGAATCGACGAAATATATATAATATATTATATATATATATATAGCCTGAATAGAAAGCGCCGCGCCGCGGCAGTTCGTGAATTTCGACCATTAACTTCGAATTGACGTTGCGGGAGATCCGACCGTCGGATTCTCCTAAAATCGGAACTGTTGGGTTCGTATCGAAAAGAGCTTTCCAATGAATATTAGAAATTTGAAATCTAATGGTTGGATTTGGAATTATGTCCAAATCAAATTTGAAAAAGGTCGCTGTAAGTGCAGTTCGATGGCCGTTGATGGAAATTGACTGTATGGGCCTTGATAAAATTATTAAAAATATCTATAATTTGTGTAAAATCATAAGAAATGATTTGGGAAAAATTGGGCTGAAAAATTCCATATTTGAAAAGATAAAAATAGATTTTTATCGAAATGAACTAGTTTTGAACTAGAATTAAAATCAATTTATTTTTGAAATAAATAAATTGAATTTAAAAGTGATTTTAAAAATAATCAATATGCCCAATACGTGAATTGGACTGGAGTTGAATCGAAATTATCTTCGTAATATTTCGATGTTGGATTTTGTGACTATACAAATATTGTTATGGGAATTTGAAAGATATATTTTAAATCGTTATTTCCAATACGATATTTGTTGGTTTCAAAATTTGATATTGAATATAAGCCGATATATTTTCTATTCAAAGCCTTGTATTGAATATCAAATGTGATTTGGGTTTGTCGCGAACCGTGTTTTAGATGACATTGGTTCTTTAACCCAGTTAAATATAGGATATTGATTTTTTAAAAGATTAAAACTAAGTGGAGTTTGAATGAATCTTTAATTAGAGTGAAATATGAATTGATAATTTAAATTATCAAATCTGAAAGGTGATCGAGAATGGAGTACCACCAGTTTTGCTCCAATGCGATAGTAATATCATTAATTAGATTTGAACGTGAAAAGGTAATTAATTTTGCCGATAACACCGTGATGTTAGATGTGGAGTATTACCAGTTTTCTCCATGGGATACGTAGGTTGGGATTGGGAAATAAAATAAATAATTACTTCGGTGTGGTTCGCTAATCCCGATTAGTTTGAAATGATATCCAAAGGAAGATTAAAGAATAAATTTAGAAGAATTTATCTTTGATAAAATTAATGGGAACCTATTCTCTAAAAGTGTGATTTTGTGAATAAAAGAATCTTCTGAATTGGAATGAGGCGTTTATGTGCTTGTGTAACATTTGTTTACTATATACGTGGGATATTCAGAAAGGCCGGGTTTATACCCATTCTGAATAACCGATTCGATGAGATGTCGAAGATGAAGACGGTGGTTGAAGACCGGAAGTCTTCACATTGTTTGGGTGATTATTGATGATCTCGATTGGGCTGTATACCCAAGATGAGGGAAACAGTTGGCGATCGTCCAGACGTACTTGGAGATGGATGGATATGCGAGGAAAGGGCCTCCGGTTTCGTTCAGACCCAGAACGAACTTATAAATGGATTGTGTGTCTGACAATGGATTTTATTCTGCGTTGATTGATCTCTATTAAATATACATCTGTTTGGCGGTGGAGAATTTATTCTCTTTCTTAACGCCCTTTTCTGAGACGTACGAGCTCAGAGGTTGTATATCGATGGACATCAGTCGCATGGAGTAAATTACCAGTGTGGAACGCGTAAGTGGCAATTGATCAAGGCTTCTGTTGAAAAGCAAAGTCTTGTGGTTGATGATCAAAGCACGGCCTGTGTGGCGCAGCTTTGTGTATAACGTGGATTCGCGAGCCTCACACCTCGGTATGAGTCAAAAACGGGATAAGGACCCAAGGAGTGCACGACGTTTCTTTCTAGCTATGGTGGTGTCAGTGACCTACCAGCCCTGACATTTATATACTTTTCACCTGTGTGGTTGTTGGATACGAGGCGCCTCGGATATAGGTCTGTAAGGACCGGGAAACGTGTGTTCAGGAATTGCCAATCCTCAAAGGAAAGAGAGGACGACCTTGGAGGATCCAGGGATTGCTGTGTGTGATCCCGAGGCATTTGCTAGAGTGTCTCAAACGCGAAGAGGAGCTTGCCCCTTGCCTCGACTCATGACGGAAATCCAATTTCAAATACGTGATATTGCGGTTTTAATTGTAGAACTAGTATGGCGACATGATATATGGTACCCATGCCGTCTATGATTGATATTTATGATTGAAATTGTTTTGACACGATACACTTATAATAGTATCAAATGATTTGTTTTGACGTACCAAGCATGTTTGGCTATTATAAGGGAAACCCCTATCCTCCGGCTTGCGTTGCATTGTGTGATGGGACCTGGGTCTTATAATAGCTTCATTTTTCCAAAGAGCATTGCGCTGTTTTGTTATATGCACTAGTATTCTTCGGAGGAAACCCGTTCCGTGTTATACGGCGTGGTCCCTTGAATTACTATCTTTAAAGTAAAGTTTTAAATAACTGTTTTAGTTCTCACACCAGTCACATGACTGACCTGGAGTTTATTGTTTTAACCTAAACTCTGGGTGCCCTTATTTTCGACACGGGCAGCTAGTAGTTTTGGTTTTGCAGATTTATATTCACAGGATCCTGATTTACAGCTGGAACGATGCTCGGAAAGCTCTGTATCCGTGTATTACTTTCAGTTGTGTTTTGTATATTTTTCCGCTGCTATGTAATTTATTGTAATCTCTGATATTATTCGAATGTAATTTATTCAGTTATACTTTGTATATTCTTGTATCTAATGGAATTGTTGTAATAACAATGAAATGTTCTTCCGTCTGCGTTCTGATTTGTCGTGTTCTCAAAACGATCAGGGGTTTTCGAACGATCTTAGTCGGTTTAACGATCGATTCGGATCGAGCGGAATTCCTTACCGTTACAGTCATAGATCCAAATCTGAAGGTGAGAACTTGTTTAGGCAATAGTCATAAACTTGCATAAATCATGTATGTCATAGATATACATCTAAAGGTGTAAACTTGCATTGGCAATAACTACAAGCTTACATAACATGATTCATATTTTAGACTCATATATTTATATAAACTTGCATATGTGATTTATGCAACATAAAAATGGTGTAAACTTACATCTAAACATGTAAACTAGCATGTAGAATTTAACATATAACTTACACATGTCATAGCCTAACTTTAGATCTAAAATAGATGTCATGAAACTTGTAAAGTTGTACATAATCTTTACTAACTTGAAATATGATTCATGCCTAAATTAGCATCCTAACTTGTATACATACATATGATTTATCATATGAATAACATAACCAAACTAGCATATGAAACATGATTATATATAAGCAAATCATAAAATTTCCACATAGATGATAACATCGCAACTTTACAACATACATGGTAACGTCATAGAATTTACAACATAAATGATAACATCACAATTTTACAACATAAATAATAACACGCGGTCAATAATTCACAACATAGCCATATGATCCGCATTATAACTCAATCCAATTAAATTGCTAATTATTTTAATAAAGAAATTGAAATCACAACTCAAAGAAGGTCTTGAGTTCTGAATTCTGAGTTCTGAAGTTGAATTAGCTTTCCTTTGAAGTAGATTCGTTGTTAGAGTTGAATATAACTGAATTGATTAGCTATTCTTCCTCTCTAATTGGTGGCGGTTACTCTAGGTTACAAGATGACAACATGACGGCCATAATTTCAGTTTTTATTTTGATTTAGGGTTTGAGTGTTCTCATGTTTATATAGAATTTTAATTTAATTATAGCCGTCGGATGATCTTAGGGTTAATCAAAACCATTCAGTTAGGATAGGGTGACACCTCAGCCTTAATGACTCAGCAAGGCGTCAGAAAGGACTCAGCAATGAGTCACAACAAGGATCAGACTGAACCAGAAAGCTGTGCAGGCCTGCTGCTCGGCCTGGGTGCACTTGGCAGGTGCACCAGTGCAAATTTGTACTGGCGCACTTCCCAAGTGCGCCAGTGCAATTTTTTTTTTTTTGCCGTCTAACTTTGTTCATCCATATCTCCTTCATCCGGTATTCGTTTCCTGCAAACTTGGACTCTATCTCAACCAGAATTCCAAGACAAACACAATAGGATTGGAGACTACTAAGGGATCTGTAACTAGACAAGTATCTAGGTGTAGTGTTTCAACTAATGATGTAGAAATAAATGAATCTGATGCGCCAGAATCGAATAAAGTACGGACAGGATGATCAAACAGAAAAACTAAACTTTCAACGGAAATTGCTCTACCTCGTTCTTGCAGCGGTGGGACCACGAGAGTCTGAACTTGCCCCCTTGCCTGCCCTGGTGCCATAAGAGCCTGCACCTGTCCTCTCGAGGTAGACCCTGCCCTCTGCCCTTTCCTTTGGCAGTTCTTAATCAGATGTCCCGCTTCACCACAATGGAAACAACCAGTCTTCTCCTTCTTCCTACAATATTTGCTTAGATGGCCTGGTCTCCCAAAGTTAAAACATCTTTTCTTTCCCTTACCATTGTTGCCTTTACCACCTTTCTTGTTCTGTTGTTGCTGTTGCGGCTTCTTTTGATCCCCTTTCTTCTCGGGTGCTTTATTAGCATTGGCGCCCTTCTCCTCTTCATGCATAAGCGCCATGTCAACTAGTCTCTCAAATGTAGCCCCCATAGGGATGTTTGTCATAGCTAATCCATGAAGCAGCTCGTTCAAACCCTTAACAAATCTCAGGGCCTTCTTTTCTGGTGTATTCACCAAGTTCAAGCCAAATCTCGCTAACTGATTGAATTTGTTGACGTATTCTTTTACTGATAGATTCCCTTGCTTCAATGCTAGAAACCTTTCCATGTATAGATTCTCTTCAGCCCGTGAGAGAAACTTCGCCTTAATCCTCCGCCTGAAATCTGGCCATGTATCAACTGGACGTTCTCCATTAGTGACCTCCCACCAAAATGAGGCCTCATCCTTCATTATCCAGGCAGCTAACTGGACCTTTCTTCCATCTTCCACTTCAAAGATCCCAAACAATTCTTTTACCTCCTTTATCCAGTTTCGAGCTTCAACAAATGTCTCCGTCCCGTGAAAAGGTTTTCCACCCATTGCCCGAAGTCCTTACATATCCTAGCAAAAGTATCAACGCGAGGAGGAGGAGGAGGATGGGGAGGAGGAGCATTTGTTAGACCTACGGTGGTGGCCCTAGTCTCCAAATACCTCCTAAACCATCCTGGTATCGTTATCCCCTCCGGTATCTCGGGAATTCCAAACATGCTGAAACGAAAAAGGAAAGATTCAATACAAAAGAACCGAAGGAAAGATATATTGCTCTTGGGGTTATGCTTTCTAAAATAAGCTTTTCTTTTGAAAATACTTTCCTTAAAACGTGCTTTTGAAGGTACTTCTTTATAAAAGTGTTTTTGAAAAATAGTTTTTCAAAATTCGTATCTGTTCTGGTAACCTTCAGCTCTGATACCACGTGTAACACCCCACGTCCATTAATATCACTCACAAAGGGAATGCATTAACTCCCATGGAGCATTTTAAGTGAGTACAGAATAGAAACTTAACAACAAGACAAATATAAACAGTACTAAAACTTTAAAATTTTATTCATTGTAGTGGTAAACACATAAGTTTGATTACATTTGTAATAACCCGGAAATCCGAGGCAATTTAAAATTTTTATTTTGGCAATTTTAACGAATTTTGAATATTTAAAATGATTTATTTTAAATAATAATGACAAGAAATTTAACTTGAATAGAATTCGAACGTATATATTTATATAGATCGTCGTTTGAATATAAATATTTATTTATAATTATAAAAGGAATTGAAAATGGCGCGATAGTTCAATAATTCGATTTCAAAGTTCAAATGAATGTACAGAGTGCAAAATAAATCGGATTTTGATGAAACCAAAAATATTTGAATCTAATTGAGAATATCTTTCCAATGAATCAGAAAAATCAAAATTTCATAGCGGGGATAAAAAGTTATGGCCAGTTGAAAATTCAGAATAGTCGCTATGGAATTCTAGTCCTTAAAAATAGCAATTTTGCAAACGACCTCGGTTTTTTGACGAAACCACTTTTGTTGGAATCGTGATGTCAAGTTATTACTAGATTCAAAAGTTCGTAATTTTTCGAATCAATATGTGAGCATGGTAAAGGAAAACGCGTCTGACCAGTTTCAGTTGATTTTAATCGACTGGAAAATGGCCATTTTTCACACGGTCTCAGAATTCGATGAAATTAGTTTTGATAGGACTGTATCGACGATACGAAGCTAGAAATTATTTTTTCGGAATTTTCCTAGTTAGTATGTGGCCCCGATAAATTGAAATGTGCGTCCAAATTCAATATATAGATTTATATTTTGATTTTGATGGGAACTGATCAAAACATTCGAATCAGCCTACAATACATATCCCTTTGTGTTCGAAATGGGGGTAGTTAGCTATGGACAATAGGCGGTGGGTTTGATTTCAAGTTGAAAATAAAAAGATACTTTTAGAAATTAAAATATAATTAAATTATATATATTTTCAACAACCCCCTCATCTCCATTCACTCAGACAGCCCCCCTTTTTTTGACCAAATCGACAGAAAGAAAAAAGAAAGAAAAAAACATCTGCCTCTCGATCTCGTCGTCGCCCTCCCTCCTTACGACGACCGCTGCGCCCAGTCCGGCCCTCCCTCCGCCTCCCTTCTCTGATCAACCCACGACCCCCCTCCGATCTCGTGAAGCCCCTCAGACCCAAATAACCCCATCGCGAACTCTAGCCGCGAGACAGCCGCAGCCCCCCCTCTTGCACCACCGCACCCCGACTAACTGAAGGCTGCCTCCGCCACCTTCCCCTTGCGCCACCTAGACGCCAAGCCTCCCCCCAATGCTGCTGTAAGTTTTTTATTTTATTGAATTCAATTTTAGTTTTTATATATTTTTTTAGAATATAAAAGTTTGATTTTTATAGAATATAAAGGTTTGATTTTTAATTAATATGAAGGTTTGTTTTTTTATTTATTTTGTTAAAAGAATTGGATATTTGTTTATGTTTTAAACATATAAAAATTCGATCTTTATATTAGAAGTAGATATATAAAAATATAATTTTTATATAGAAAATAGCGTGATAAAAATATAATCTTTATTATATGAACACCGGTGTAAAAATTGAATTTTTATCTATGTAGTAGCCATATAAAAATGTGATTTTATATACATGGTAACAATATAAAAATGTGATTTTTATATTTTTAGTGAATATGGGCAACGTAAGTGACGAAGAGGTGGGTGGCGAAGTTTCCTACATGTGAAGAGTCGTGGCGTTTCGTTTAGCTTGGGTGAGAACTCCTCACTTTTATTTTTATTTCTAGTTTGAAATATATACTAGGATGTAGACGGTGCTTAGTAGCACCTGACACCCGTCGTCCACAGACCATGGATGGATTGTTTGTTTGAATGCTTTGTTGTGAAATTTGATTGTGTGATGTGGAATGGAATAAAAATATTTTATAGTGGAAATTATTTTATGGTTAAAAATATTATTTTTAACGTGTATATAAAATAAATAGAAATAAACAAATCGGACGATTTGTTTATACATACTGATTTGACCGATATTGATTGGGGCGATAAATTTTACACATTGCACAACTGCATAAATAAAAATCTGTGCTTGTTGATTTGAAGCCCCATACGGGTATTGGGATAATATTTGACGTACACTAATCCCGATTGTTTAGTTGTATGTCAAACGATGGGTTAGCAGACAGTGTAAGCGTTAATTATTGATATTTAAGGCTTATGCAGTTGTGTGGTGCACTCTGGATGATGGTTGATGATTTATCATTGCTGTTATATACATGTGTTGTATGGAATCCATATAATTGACATTATATGGTATTGATTGGGCCTCATTCTAATTTGGAAAATAAAGAATGAAAGTTCATGTGTTGAATAGAAGAATAAATTCATGCGTTGAATAGAAGAATAAATTCATGTGTTGAATAGAAATATAAATTCATGTGTTGAATAGAAAAATAAATTCATGTGTTGAATTGAAAATATATTCATGTGTTGAATAGAATAAACATTCATGGGTTGAATAAAAGTCATGTTGATTAGATTGACGCCATTTTGAGCGAACGATATTTATATCGATTTTATTCATTTTTATAATGAATATAGAAAAGGAAGTGATTTCAAAATATAACATTTTGAAAATATTATCATTTGTATATCGATGATGTGGAATATTCAATTTTGATTAGAAATTGAATATGAAGTTGAAATCGTTTTGAAAACGAATTTAAAATGATTTATAAAATACGTTTTAAAAGGAAATCGGTGAAATATATACATATATATATATATTTTATATAATGGCCTGAATAGAATGCGCCGCACCACGGCAGTTCGCGAATTTCGACCATTGGCTTCGAATGGATATTACGGGAGATCCGATCGTCGGATTCTCCTAAAACCGGAACCATTGGGTTTGTATCGAAAAGAGCTTTCTAACAAATATAAGAAATTAGAAATCTAACAGATGGATTTGGAATTATGTCCAAATCAAATTAGGAAAAGGTCGCTGTAAGTGCAGTTCGATGGACGTTGATGGAAATCGACTGTACGAGCCTTGATAAAATTATTAAAAATAGTAATAATTGGTGTAAAATCATAAGAAATAATTTGGGAAGAATTGGGATGAAAAACTCCATATTTGAAAAGATAAAAGTAGATTTTTATCGAAATGAACTAGTTTTGAACTATAATAATAATTCATTTATTTTTAAAATAAATAAATTGGATTTGAAATGGATTTAAAAGTAACCAGAATTTCTAATAATTGAATTGGAATGGATTTGAATCAAAATTATCTTTGGAATATTTCGATGTTGGATTTCGTGATTATACTGATATTGTTATGGAAATTTGAAAGATATATTTATATCGTTATTTCCAATACGATATTTGTTGGTCGTAGAATTTGATATTGAATATAAGCCGATATATTTTCTATTCAGAGCCTTGTATATAATATCAAATGTGATTTGGGTTTGTCATGAATGGTGTCTTCATTAACACTGTTCTTAAACCCAGTTGAGAAAAAGATTAAATCTTTTTATTTAGATTTAATGAAGTGTACCAATTAAATGGTATTTAATTGGAATTGAATTTGAATTGATTTTTGGGTTTATCGTGAACATTGTTTTAATAACATTTGTTCTTTAACCCGATAATTAATGAATGTGATTTTGGGTTTATCGTGAACCGTGTTTTAGATGACATTGGTTCTTTAACCCAGTTAAAGGCAGGATATTGATTTTTGGGAAGATTAAAACTAAGTGGAGTTTTAAATGAATCTTTAATTAGATTGAAATAATCGAGAATGGAGTATCACCAGTTTTGCTCCAAGCGATAGTTATATCTTTAATTAGATTTGAACGTGAATTGGTAATTGAATTTACCGATAACACCGTGGTGTTTGATATGAAGTATGACCAGTTTTACTTCATGGGATGAATAGGTTGAGATTGGGAAATAAAATAAATGATTACTTCGGTATGGTTCGCTAATCCCGACTAGTTTGAATTGATATTCAAAGAGGATTAATGAATAAATTTAAAGAAATTATCTTTGATAAAATTAATGGGAACTTTTCCCAAAGAATAAGAATATTGGATTAAGAGGATATTCTGAATTGGAATGAGGCGTATGTTGTGTTTGTGTAACACTTGTTTATTATATACGCGAGTTATTCATAAAGATCGGGTTTATCCCATCCTGAATAACTGATTCGACGTGGTGTCGAAGATGAAGACGGTGGTTGAAGACCGGAGGTCTTCACGTCGTTTGGGTGATTACCGATGATCTTGATTGGGCTGTAGACCCAAGATGAGGGAATCAGTTAGTGATCGTCCAGACGTACTTGGAGATCGATGGATATGCGGGGTTCTAGGTGCCTCCGATTTCGTTCAAACCCAGAATGAACTTGTAAATGGACTGTGTGTTTGACATTGGATTTTATTCTGTGTGATTGATTTCTATTAAATATATATCTGTTTGTCGGCAGAGAATTTATTCTCTTTCTTAATGCCTTTCTCTGAGACGTACGAGCTCAGGGGTTATATATTGATGGATATCAAATACATGGGGTGAATTGCCTGTGTGGCATGCCTAAGTGGCAAATGATCAAGACTTTTGTTGAAAAGCAAAGTCTTATGGGTGATGATCAAAGCATGGCCTGTGTGGCATAGCTTTGTGTAGCGTTGATTCGCGAGCCTCATACACCGGTAGTGGACCAGAAACGGGAGAGGACTTCAGGGAGGGCATCCGTTTCCTTCTAGCTAGAAGTGGCGTCTGTGGTTTTACACGCCCTGACGAGTTTGACTTATGTGGTTGTTGCTGTTGCGAGGCGCCTCGGATATGTCGGTGATTGTGTGGAGTCGATGGAGCCATTTGGCTCATTTACGCCCTATAGGGCGGGGAAACGTAGTGTTCAGGCATTTTAATCCACATCGGTGGACTGGCCCTGACGATCCAAGGCTAGTCTTCGCGCTTGCCTGAGACATGGGCTAGATTGTCTCGAATTCAGTAGAGGACGATCCCTTGCCTCAGTTCACAGATGGAAATCAGCTTCCAATACGTGACTGTGCTGTTTTATTTGTAGAGCCTAGTATGGCGACATAGTGGGATGGGGCACTTATGCCGTCTATGATTGATACTTATGATTGAAATTGTTTTGACACTATACACTTATAGTAATAAAAGATGAAATTTAGCGTATCAATCATTCTTTGGCTATTATAAGGTAAAACTCTATCCTCCGGCTTGTGTTGCATTGTGTGATGGGACCTGGGTCTTATAATAGCTTCATTATTTCTTTATTTAGCATTGCGCTGTTGTTTTATGCATTGGTATTCTTGGGAGGAAACCCGTTCCGTGTTATACGGCGTGGTCCCTTGATTTACCTAACTTTAAAATAAAGATTAATAACTGTTTTAGTTCTCACACCAGTCACATGACTGACGTGGAGTTTATTGTCTTAACCTAAACTCTGGGTGCCCTTATTTTGACATAGGCAGCTAGTAGTTTTGGTTTTACAGATTTATATTCACAGGATCCTGATTTACAGCTGGAACGATACTCGGAAAGCTCTATATCCGTGTATTTCTTCTAGTTGTGCATTATATTATTTTCCGCTGCTATGTAATGTATTGTAATCTCTGATATTTTTCTGTTGTGTAATATTAATTTGTACTCTGTATATTCTTGTATTCTGATGCATTTTTGTAATAAGCAATGAAAAGTTCTTCTGTTTGCGTCCCGTTGTGGCTTGTTCTCAACTCAATCCGTGATTTCCTGTAAGGGGGATTTCGGGTCGTTTTATTCTGGTATCAGAGCTTTGGTTTACAGAGCTCGAGAACAAGACACATTAGAACCAAACGAAAGAATTCATCAGATATTGGATTAGAAATGTCCAATTAGAATGACTCATTAGAGATAGGATCAGTAGTATCCTAGAACGAGTGTGAAGAGTATATTTTTTAAATGAAAACAAGTTTTGTTTTGAAAATTTAAACCATTGTATACGTATTTGAATAATTTATTTGTATTGAATTTGGACAATCCAGTATATAAAGATTTTGCATATATGCGTCATGAACGTATATTCGAAGCTTTAATATACTGGATAGATATAGAATCACACTCTAGTCGCCAGGAGATGATTCCAATGATTGATGCATCGTCATCAGAGTTGATGATCGAGTGCCGAAGGGGGGATATCTATATATTTCCCTTAGACAGGTGTGAGAACCAAAACTTACATAGATATACTGTTGTGATTTGGCATCAAAAACATGATTTTCTGTATATGTATCAAAATTATGAATTTGAAATGATAATCAACTAATTGATTGATGGTTGTGTTGTTTGTTTATTTGTTTGATATTTTGAACCATTTAGGCCAAAATTGAACCAAATAGTGAATTATATTGAAAATGATTACAAATGCATGCATATACACGTACTTACATTGAACAGGTCATATTAAGGAGGCTAGAGCAGAAGAATAAAATTGTTTGCCCGACAAATAGGTACATGTTTACAAATTTATTGGGTTTTTGATGATTTTATGAGTCAATTGGCTAGCCGCTTGGCTGTTTCTTTTTCTTTTTGGATTGATGAGGGCCATGGGAGGCTATTTGAAATATCTCGAAGTCCCCGGTGCAGGGGAGGTTATGGCAAAAAAATTCGAAAATTTAGGGTGTTAGCCAAATTTACGAAAAAATTGAAAAATTCTTAGAAACTGAAAAGTTGAAGAACTTAAGCCGTAAGGAAAATAATGAAAGTTGAGTTGGTTTGCGAAACAACTTTCGGCTTCGTTCCTTTTCGGGGCCGAAAAGTTTTAAGTGGGGGAGATTGTAATAACCCAGAAATCCTAGCCAATTTAAAATTTTTATTTTGGCAATTTTAACGAACTTTGAATATTTAATATGATTTATTTTAAATAATAACGACGAGAAATTTAATTTGAATAGAATTCGAATATATATATTTATATAGATAGTCGTTTGAATATAAATATTTATTTTTAATTATAAAAGGAATTGAAAATGGCACGATAGTTCGATAATTCGATTTCAAAGTTCAAATGAATGTACCAGGTGCAAAATAAATTGGATTTTGATGAAACCAAAAATATTTGAATCTAGTTGAGAATATCTTTCCAACGAATCCGAAAAATCAAAGTTTCATAGCGGGATAAAAAGTTATGCCCAGTTGAAAATTCAGATAGTCGCTATGGAATTCTAGCCGTTAAAAATAGCAATTTTGCAAATGACCTCGGTTTTCGACGAAACCACTTTTGTTGGATCCATGATGTCAAGTTATTGCTAGATTCCAAAGTTCGTAATTTTTCAAATCTATATGTGAGCGTGGCAAAGGAAAATGCGTTTGACCAGTTTTAGTTGATTTTAATCGACTGGAAAATGGCCATTTTTCAAACGGCTCAGAATTCGACGAAATTAGATTTGTTAGGACCGTATCGTCGATACGAAGCTAGAAAATATTTTTCGGGAATTTTTCTAGTTAGTATGTGGCCCCGGTAAATTGAAATGTGCATTCAAATTCAACATATAGATTTATATTTTGATATTGATGGAAATTGATCGAAACAGTCGAATCAGACTGCGATACATATCCCATTGTGTTCGAAATGGGGGTAGTTTGCTATCGACGACAGGCGGTGGGTTTGATTTTGAGTTAAAAATAAAAAGTTACTTTTAGAAATTAAAATATAATTAAATTATATATATTTTCAATAACCCCCCTCTTATCTCCATTCACTCAGACAACTCCCTTTTTTTTGACCAAAACGACAGAAAGAAAAAAGGAAAGAAAAAAAAAACTTCTGCCTCTCGATCTCGCTGTCGCCCTCCCTCCCTATGACGACCGTTGCACCCAGTCCGACCCTCCCTCCACCCTCCGTCTCTGATCAACCCATGACCCCCCTCGATCTTGTGAAGCCCCTCAGACCCAAGCACCCCCACCGCGAACCCTAGCCGCGAGACAACCGCAACCCCCCTCTTGCACCACCGCACACCGACCAACTGAAGGCCGCCTCCGCCACCTTCCCCTTGCGCCACCTAGACGCCAAGCCTTTCCCCCAATGCTGCTGTAAGTTTTTTATTTTATTGAATTCAATTTTAGTTTTTATATATTTGTTTTAGAATATAAAGGTTTGATTTTTAAAGAATATAAAGGTTTGATTTTTAATGAATATGAAGGTTTGTTTTTTTAATTTATTTTGTTAAAAGAATCGGATATTTGTTTATGTTTTTAACATATAAAAATTCGATCTCTATATTAGAAGTAGATATATAAAAATATAATTTTTATATAGAGAATAGTGTGATAAAAATATAATCTTTATTATATGAACACGGTGTAAAAATAGAATTTTTATCTATATAGTAGCCGTATAAAAATGTGATTTTTATATAAACAGAATGTGATTTTTATATATGTAGTGAATACGGGCAGCGTAAGTGACGATGAGGCGAGTGGTGAAGATTTCCTACATGTAAAGAGTCGTGGCGTTTGGTTTAGCTTGGATGAGAACTACTCACTTTTATTTTTATTTCTAGTTTGAAATATATACTAGGATGTAGACGGTGCTTAGTAGCACCTGACACCCGTCGTCCACAAACCATGAATGGCTTGTTTGTTTGATTGCTGTGTTGTGAAATTTGATTGTGTGATGTGGAATGGAATAAAAATATTTTATAGTTAAAAATATGATTTTTAACTAGTATATAAAATAAATAAAAATAAACAAATCGGACGATTTGTTTATATACACTGATTTGACAGATATTGATTGGGACGATAAATTTTACATATCGCCCAACTGCACAAATAAAAATTTGTGTTTGTTGATTTGAAACCCCACACGGGTATTTGGATAATATTTGACGTACACTAATCCTAATTGCTTAGTTGTATGTCAATCGATGGGTTGACAAACTATGTAAGCGTTAATTATTGATATTTAATGTTTATGCAGTTGTGTGGTGTACTCTGGATGATGGTCGATTATTTATCGTTGCTGTTATATACATGTGTTGTTTGGAATCCATATAATTGACATTATATGGTATTGATTGGGCCTCATTCTAATTTGAAAAATAAAGAATGAAAGTTCATGTGTTGAATAGAAGAACAAATTCATGTGTTGAATAGAAGAATAAATTCATGCGTTGAATAGAAATATAAATTCATGTGTTGAATAGAAAAAAAAATCATGTATTGAATTGAAAATATATTCATGTGTTGAATAGAATAAACATTCATGGGTTGAATAAAAGTCGTGTTGATTAGGTTGACGCCATTTTGAGCGAACGATATTTATATCGATTTTATTCATTTTTATAATGAATATAGAAAAGGAAGTGATTTCAAAATATAACGTTTTGAAAATATTATAATTTGTATATCGATGATGTGGAATATTCAATTTTGATTAGAAATTGAATATGAAGTTGAAATCGTTTTGAAAACGAATTTAAAACGATTTATAAAATATGTTTTAAAAGGAAATAGACGAAATATATATATATATTATATAATGGCCTAAATAGAATGCGCCGCGCCGCGACAGTTCTCGAATTTTGACCATTGGCTTCAAATGGATATTATGGGAGATCGGACCGTCGGATTCTTCTAAAACCAGAACCGTTGGGTTCGTATCGAAAAGAGCTTTCTAACGAATATAAGAAATTAGAAATCTAACGGTTGGATTTGGAATTATGTCCAAATCAAATTAGGAGAAGGTCGTTGTAAGTGCAGTTCAATGGCCGTTCATGGAAATTGACTGTACGGGCGTTGATAAAATTATTAAAAATAATAATAATTTGTGTAAAATCATAAGAAATGATTTGGGAAGAATTAGGATGAAAAATTCCATATTTGAAAAGATAGAAGTAGATTTTTATCGAAATGAACTAGTTTTGAACGATAATAATAATTTATTTATTTTTAAAATAAATAAATTGGATTTGAAATGGTTTTAAAAGTAACCAGAATTTCCAATAGTCGAATTGGAATGGATTTGAATTAAAATTATCTTTGGAATATTTCGATGTTGGATTTCGTGATTATACGTATATTGTCATGGAAATTTGAAAGATATATTTATATCGTTATTTCCAATACGATATTTGTTGGTCGTAGAATTTGATATTGAATATAAGCCGATATATTTTCTATTCAGAGCCTTGTATATAATATCAAATGTGATTTGGGTTTGTCGTGAATGGTGTCTTCATTAACACTGTTCTTAAACCCAGTTGAGAAAAAGATTAAATGTTTTTGTTTAGATTTAATGAAGTGTACCAATTAAATGGTATTTAATTGAATTTGAATTGATTTTTGTGTTTATCGTGAACATTGTTTTAAATAACATTTGTTCTTTAACCCGATAATTAATGAATGTGATTTTTGGTTTATCGTGAACCGTGTTTTAGATGGCATTGGTTCTTTAACCCAGTTAAAGGCAGGATATTGATTTTTAGGAAGATAAAAACTAAGTGGAGTTTTAGATGAATCTTTAATTAGATCGAAATAATCGAGAATGGAGTATCACCAGTTTTCCTCCAGGCGATAGTTAAATATATTATTAGATTTGAACGTGAAATGGTAATTAAATTTACCGATAACACCGTGGTGTTAGATATGAAGTATGACCAGTTTCACTTCAACGGATGAATAGGTTGGGATTAGGAAATAAAATAAATGATTACTTCGGTGTGGTTTGCTAATCCCGACTAGTTCGAATTGATATTCAAAGAAGATTAAAGAATAAATTTAAATAATTTATCTTTGATAAAATTAATGGGAACTTTTCCCAAAGAATAAGAATATTGGAATAAAAGGATATTCTGAATTGGAATGAGGCGTATGATGTGTTTATGTAACACTTGTTTATTATATACGCGAGTTATTCAGAAAGACCGGGTTTATCCCATCCTGAATAACTGATTCAACATGGTGTCGAAGATGAAGACGGTGGTTGAAGACCGGAGATCTTCACGTCGTTTGGGTGATTACTGATGATCTCGATTGGGTCGTACACCCAAGAGGAGGGAATCAGTTAGTGATCGTCCAGACGTATTTGGAGATCGATGGATTTGCGGGGTACTAGGTGCCTCTGGTTTCGTTCAGACCCAGAACGAACTTGTAAATGGACTGTGTGTTTGACATTGGATTTTATTTTGTGTGATTGATTTCTATTAAATATATATCTGTTTGGAGGCAGAGAATTTATTCTCTTGCTTAACGCCCTTCTCTGAGACGTACAAGCTCAGGGGTTATATATTGATGGATATTAAACGCATGGAGTGAATTGCCTGTGTGGCATGCCTAAGTGGCAAATTATCAAGGCTTCTGTTGAAAAGCAAAGTCTTGTGGGTGATGATCCAAGCACGGCCTGTGTGGCATAGCTTTGTGTAGCGTTGATTCGCGAGCCTCACACCCCGGTAGTGGACCAGAAACGGGAGAGGACCTCAGGGAGGGCATGCGTTTCCTTCTAGCTAGAAGTGGCGTTGGTGGTTTTACACGCCCCGACGAGTTTGACTTATGTGGTTGTTGCTGTTGCGAGGCGCCTCGGATATATCGGCGACTGTGTGGAGCTGATGGAGTCACTTGGCTCATTTACGCCCCATAGGGCGGGGAAACATAGTGTTCAGGCATTTTAATCCACATCGGTGGACCGGCTCTGATGATCCAAGGCTTATCTGCGTGCTTGCTTGAGACATGGGCTAGATTGTCTCGAATTCGGTAGAGGACGATTCCTTGCCTCGGTTCACAGATGGAAATTCATCTTCCAATACGTGACTTTGCGGTCTTATTTATAGAGCCTAGTATGACGACATAGTGGGATGGGGCACTTATGTCGTCTATGATTGATACTTATGATTGAAATTGTTTTGACACTATACACTTATAGTAATAAAGAATGAAATTTAGCGTATCAAGCATTCTTTGGCTATTATAAGGTAAAAACCTATCCTTCGGCTTGTGTTGCATTATGTGATGGGACCTGGGTCTTATAATAGCTTCATTATTTCTTTATTTAGCATTGCGCTGTTGTTTTTATGCACTGGTATTCTTGGGAGGAAACCCGTTCCGTGTTATACGACATGGTCACTTGATTTACCTAACTTTAAAATAAAGATTAATAACTGTTTTAGTTCTCACACCAGTCACATAACTGACCTGGAGTTTATTGTCTTAAACTAAACTCTGGGTGCCCTTATTTTGAAACGGGCAGCTAGTAGTTTTGGTTTTGCAGATTTATATTCACAGGATCCTGATTTACAGCTGGAACGATACTCGGAAAGCTCTGTATCCATGTATTACTTCTAGTTGTGCAGTGTATTATTTTCCGCTGCTATGTAATGTATTGTAATCTCTGATATTTTTCTATTGTGTAATATTTATTTGTACTCTGTATATTCTTGTATTCTTATGCATTGTTGTAATAAGCAATGAAAAGTACTTATGTTTACGTCCCGATGTGGCTTGTTCTCAACTCAATCTGTGATTTCACATAAGGGGGATTTCGGGTCATTTCAACATCATCAAAAACCAGAGTCAAAGTACATAATATCCATCATGACTAAACCAAAGTACATAAATTGAAAGACATAACCCCATTTCAAAATAGCCATAAATAAGAGAGGCTAAACTTTACTTCAATGATCCAAGCAACTTCTAAAAGCAGAGATATAGTTGTCCAAAATCAAGCTCCACTGGTTCTAGTTCCAACCTGAGCACCTAGAAGGGGGGGTAAGGAAGAAAAGAGGAGGAAACAAATTGGGTCTGACATAAAGTCTGGCGAGTGCGTTAACTTTAACAATATAATTACCAAAATAACTAGGCTAAGGCATAAGTTGGAAAATAAGGAAATGACTGTGAACAATTAGGAATGACAGAGTAAACAAGGAAATAAGATGAACAAAGATAACGTTAATGCGCACCTAAACCACTATAAGATCATTACTATACTGCGACACTACTAGTCACCCTAAGGTTGATCCCACCTACAAAACTTAATAACGATAATGGTAGTTTCGTGCACCCCTAGTTGCCTTCATAGGTGTCGCCTGCCCCTATCTCCACTAGGTGTACCCACTACCCCCATGCGATCGGCTCCCTAACTCGTAGATACCCGTGCTGGCCCCATAGTGGGGGGTATCACTCCCCAAAGTGGCAACCCGATACCACCAACAATGCATGGCTTATACCTACACGATGCAACAACGTCTTACCTACCAACCCGGGCCCATACACGCATATGAACCCATTGGACTTGCGTTGCCACCGCTAAACCGTTTTGGCCTCTTACAGTCAAGCCCAGTATGCGTGTCCCGTCCTCGACTTGGGTCGAGCCCACAAAGATACGTATGGGTTACTGGTCGAAACGGGCCCCCATTACTTGACACAAGCTATCCACCTAAGCTTGGTCCCCTCTAGTACATCCCACTTAACCCTCTTCTTATTCATATTCACTTACATGTTTCAATTTTGGTTAAGTGTTTCTAATCGTATTTCCAATGCCACCCAAGGCACCCACTAAATTCCACATGCCACCCAAGGCACCCACTTAACCCCCTCATGTCCCACTACATGTTTATTTGGTTAAGTGTTTCTTAATTCATTAAGACTGTAACCTTATAAAGACCTCCCATATTAGACTGGCATTTGTGGCAGCTGGATTTGCCGGGCGGGTCCGGGTAGTCTTACATCACAAAAGAGCCTAACCTCGTGTCTTTACAACTGTCATGTATTTAATTTGTGCCTAAGACCTCCCACATTAGTCTGGCATTTGTGGCAGCTGGATTTGCCGGGCGGGTCCGGGCAGTCTTGCACCACAAAAGAGCCTAACCTCATGTCTTAGATGATTAATTACACCTAATTAATCATCCCCCAATTTGAATTAATTTCCCTATTCAAATTATCAATCAATTCCAAATTTAACTATGGCCATAACTGACTCAATTATGTCCATCTATTTATGGTACGCAAAATCATACCAATTTTCATCACAATTTATTTAATGCCATTTAAGGCATTTATGCCAAATTCTCAATATTAAATCTTTTAATATTATCCCATTACCCCACGTTGTATGTTCGTTCGTTTAATGTAAAATATACGTTAGACTAGAATAGTCTAACTCAGGGAATAAAGAGAAAACATCACAACATACATACAGATAAAACTAGACCTAAGCATAAAGGGTGAACTTGCATGTGTGAATGAGGTTCTACATCTAAAAATTGCATAGGACAAAGTCACAAACTTGCATAAAACTACAATGTTCTAGTTCCAAATCTAAAGGTGTGAACTTGTTTAGGCAATAGTCATAAACTTGCATAAATCATGTATGTCATAGATCTACATCTAAAGGTGTAAACTTGCATATGCAATAACCACAAACTTACATAACATGATTCATATTCCAAACTCATATATTTATATAAACTTGCATATGTGATTTATGCAACATAATAATGGTGTAAACTTACATCTAAACACATGTAGAATTTAGCATATAACTCACACATGTCATAGCCGAACTTTAGATCTAAAATAGATGTCATGAAACATGTAAAGTTGTACATAATCTTTACTAACTTGAAATATGATTCATGCCTCTATTAACATCCTAACTTGTATACATACATATGATTTATCATATGAACAACATAACCAAACTAGCATATGAAACATGATTATATATAAGCAAATCATAAAATTACCACATAGATGATAACATCGCAACTTTACAACATACACGATAACGTCATAGAATTTACAACATAAATGGTAACATCACAATTTTACAACATAAATAATAACATGCGGTCAATAATTCACAAAATAGCCATATGATGCGCATTATAACCCAATCTAGTTAAATTGCTAATTATTTTATTAAAGAAATCGAACTCACAACTCAAAGAAGGTCTTGAGTTCTGAATTCTGAGTTCTGAAGTTGAATTAGCTTTCCTTTGTAACAACCCTGAATTTTTAGGCCAATTTAAAATTTATTTTAAGTAATTTTAAATGAGTTTTGATATTTAGAATAATCTATTTTAAATAATAATGATCACAAATTTGGTTCAAATCGAAGTTAGAATGAATAAATTAATTTTAATTATAAAAAGAGTTAGAAATAGCGCGGTAGTTTGAAAAGTCAAACTTGAACTTTGACTGACCGTATAGGACGCAAAATTTAACAGATTTTAGTGAAACCAAAAATATTGGAATCTATTTAAAAATATCTTTCCAATGAATCCGAAAAATCGAAATTTCATAGCGGAAATCAAAAGTTATGGCCAATTCAATTTTTAGAAGGTCGTTGGGTAATTTGCATAGGTCAATAATGCTACTTTTTACATAGAAAGGAATTTCGACTCGAAACCACTTCCATTGAGTTCAAAATGATGTTTCTGCATTAAAAAACAGTAAACACTTATATATTTGGAGTTTCGAAAATTATTTGTTTAAAAATGTATTTTTAATATAAAATATATAGCCATAGAAAATAGTGATTTTTCAAACAATGTCCGTTTCTGACGAAACTACTTTTGTTGGATTCGAAATATTAAATTATTGCTAGGTTTCAAATTTTAGAATTTTCCAAGCTAGTACATGAGCGTGGCAAAAGAAACAGTATTTAGTCAGTTTCGGTCAAAATTAATTGACTGAAAAATAGCCATTTTTCAAAATGTCTCAGAATTCAATGAAATAAATTTTGTTGGATTCGTATCATCAAAACAAAGCTAAAAATGATTTTTGGTAATTTTTAGAATTAAAATATAATTATAATTGATTTTTCAGTGTAAACGGGCAAATTTTTGACTTTAAAAATTCATTTAAAATTCATACGGACTCAAAATTGAACGAAATTAATTTTCATAGGTCCACAGCATCAAAACATAGCTAACTATATTTTTCGAGAATTTTTGAAGTTAATTTGTGACCTCGGTGAATTTTCATGTACGGTATACATTAAAATATTAATAAAATAATATAATTATTCCAAAACTCATAATAAATTTCGGAATTGGGTCCTGTAAGATGTTCCATTGCGTTTAGAAGGCCTCAAAACCTTAAGAACGACAGTAAGCAGGCCTAAATCGGAGTTCGGACCAAAACGGGCTTAAGCGGTCCAATTAAATAATAATTAAAATACCCTAATATAATAATATAAAATGATCGGGGTCTTCTTCCCCAAACCCGTTGTTCCTACCAGCCGAAATTGAACCCATCATGGCCGAACTTCTCTCCTCCCTATCTCCCAAACCACTAAGAATTAGATTATGCCGTAGTGAAACATTTTAAAGCTCTTCTCTTCCTCTTTCTTCTCCAACAAATCTCACATCAAATCGTTGCCCGTAGCTCTCGATTCACCCCCTCAAACCCGCAGCAAACATGCCTCCGCCGCCCCCTATACATGCAGCTGCACCTCCTCCAATTACTGGTGAAGAAAGCCCTCTCGTAGCCGGTCCTTCTCCAACAAATGGCTCGTCGTTTCGTCAACTACAACTCCAGAAAATCGAATTTGAAGTTTTGAACGTTCTAAGGTAAATTCTATTTCAGATTTCCCCACGCTTTTAAGCGTTGCTGCATCAGTTGTTAAAAGCTGTTTTTTATTTTTCATATGAATTTGCATGTAAAATGTTTCAGATCCGCAACCGTCTTGAATTCGAACACCAAATCTGATCAAACTTGATTCATTTCAGAAACAAGAAAGGTGAGAATTTATTTTTAATTAAATTTAATTTATTTTATTATTAATTCTTTAGTATTAAAGAATATTGATTGATTGATATGCTATGTAGTGATATTTGAAATACGGATCTAGGTTGTTTATGCCGTATGATGTTAGATCCGCGAATCTAATATTAGATCTGAAACTATTGGCTAATTAATATAGATTATTTGTTAATGATATTGAATCATACTTCGCCGATTTGTCATATGCCAAAATATACACCACCTGAATATTATCTTGATATGAATTGTTAGATGTATACTTGTTTGGACATTTGAATGTGGTTGTTGATTTGATGATATAAATTTTACATCTTAATTTGTAAATAAAAAAAAGTAGAATTTGCGATGATTTACATTTTTATTATGTAAACCAAAATTTTGGAATTTACGATGATTTACAATTTAGTATGTAAATCAAAATTTTAGAAATTGCGATGATATACATTTTAGTATGCAAATTAAAAGTTAAAAATTAGCGATGACATGATTTGACAGTTTATTTTGTAAATTTAATATTAGAATTGTGCGTTGACATGAATTTACATTTTATTGTGTAAATTCAATATTAAAATTTGGCAATGACATGAATTTACATTTTATTTTGTAAATTCAATATTAAAACTTTGTGACGACACAAATTTTACATTTTATTATGTAAATAAAAGTTAGAATTTTGCATTGACATGAATTTACATTTTTTATTTTGTAAATTCAATATTAGAATTAGCGATGATACAAATTTTACATTTTATTATGAAAATAAAAGTTAGAATTGTGCGTTGACATCAAATTTACATTCTTATTTGTAAATTAAAGATAGAACTTTGCGTGATATAAAATTTACATTTTCTTATGTAAATTAAAGCTAGAATTTTTCGTTGATACAAAAATTTACATTTTATTATGTAGATTAACATTAGAATTTGGCGTTGTAACAAAATTTACATCTTATTATGTAAATTTAATGTTAGAATTTTGCGTTGACATAAATTTACATTTTATTATGTAAATTTAATATTAGAATTTACGATGACATAAAATTTACATTTTATTATGTAAATTAAAATTAGAATTTGGTGATGACATAAATTTTACATTTTATTATGTAAATTAAAGTTAGAATTTCACCGTATGAAAAGTTTACATTTTTATTAACTTTAATATATATGAACATTCACCGTAGGAGAAGTTTACATTTTTATTTATGTAAATAAAAGAAATTTTTACCGTATGAAAATTTACATAATTATTAAGGTAAATTAAAGAGAATATTTAACCGTAGGATTTGTTAACATTATTTTTAATGTTAATATATGTAAAATTAACCGTAGGATTTGTTAACATTATTCCTAATACTAATATATGTAAAATTTCACCGTAGGAAGATTTACATTAATTTTAATGTAATAAAAAGAATGGACTTTGCATTGTGTTTTAAAGAGTAAATTTTACATTGTAAAGAAGAATGGATTTTATGTTGTAACTTGAGAATAGAAGTTTACATTTTGTTGAATGCAAATTCAAGAAAATGTGACAAGAATGAGAATTTACATTTTCCTTAATGTAAATATATAGAAATTTCACCGTATGTAAAATTTACATCTTTCTTAATGTAAATATACATGAATTTTACCGTATGTCCATTTTACATTACTTTTAATGTAAATTATATAGTAATCACAACATAGGATAATTTTGCATTATTTTATAATGTAAATAAAAAGGGGATTTACACTGTAGGAAATTAACATTAGTTATAATGTTAAGATAAAAGAATGATATCGTAGGATGAATTGACATTTTTTATAATGTTAATAAAAAGAGAATTGACCGTAGTATAAGTGACATTATTTATGATATTAATAAAAAGAAAATTTACAGTAGGATAAGTGACGTTATTTATGATGTTAATAAAAAGAAAATTGACTGTAGGATGAATTACATTTATTTATGTAATTTATCAATGAAATTAGACCGCATGACATGAATTACATTTATTTATGTAATTTATCAATGAAATTAGACCGCATGACATGAATTACATTTATTTATGTAATTTATAAAAGAAATTAGACCGCATGACATGAATTACATTTATTTATGTAATTTATAAAAGAAATTAGACCGCATGACATGAATTACATTTATTTATGTAATTTATCAATGAAATTAGACCGCATGACATGAATTACATTTATTTATGTAATTTATAAAAGAAATTAGACCACACGACATAAATTACATTTATTTATGTAATTTATGAATAAATGAAGCCGCATAATATAAAATACATTTTTATATGTATTTTATGAATGAATTAAGACCTCATAAAATAAATTACATTTTTATATGTATTTTATGAATGAATTAACATCACATGAAATAAAATACATTTTTATATGTATTTTATGAATGAATGAAGACCTCATAATATAAAATACATTTTTATATGCATTTTTATGAATGAATTAAGACCTCATAAAATAAATTACATTTTTATATGTATTTTATGAATGAATTAATATCGCATGAAATAAAATACATTTGTATATGCATTTTATGAATGAGTTAAGATCGCATGAAATAAATTACATTTTATTTTATAATTTATGAATGAAATTAGTCCGCATAAAGTAAATTACATTTTTATATGTAATTTATGAATGAATTTTCATCGTATGACATAAATCACATATTATTATGTAAATTATGAATGAATTTAACCCACATGAATGAATTTCATTTTATTCTAGGAAATGAATGTATGGATTTACTTTGTAAATAAAGATTACATTTTTATAATGTAAACAAGAAGTAGGATTCACATTGTAAATAAAATTTATATTTTTATATGTACTTAAGAACGATGAATTATAAATTACATTTTACATGTAAGAAGGAATTGGACGATGAAATATAATTTACATTTTACCATAAATTAAAGAAATTAAAAGAATCAAAAAGGAAGAATTCATCATTCAAGTATGATTTTCATTTCTTTGTAAATGAAGGGATGAAAGGATAAATGATGAAAATATACTTAAGAATAAAGAGTTAAACGGGTTTCATTTATATATTTATATATAAATATAATTAAAATTAAACGAATCGAGTGCGGTAGTTCGCGTTTTAAAATTATATCTTTAAATGACTATACAAGAAGATCCGACCGTCGGATTTTCTTGAGACTGAAACCGCTAGGACCGTCTTGGAAAAAATCTTTCCAACGATATATAATACGTCAAAATCCAACGGTTAGATTTTGAGATATGTGAAAATCAAAATTGATTTAAAATAGCACCAGAATCGCCATTGACCTGAATCATCGCTGATTAAAGATTTAATTATTTTCAATTAAATAGAATAGGAAATAATCGTTATAAATTAGAAGTAACGATAAGGAAGAGTTTTCAATATATATATACATACATACATATATATATACGAAGATTATTTGGAAAGGCCGAGTTAATCTCATTCCAAATAATCAAAACGACGATGAGAATTGAAGAAGAAGACGACTAATGAAGACCGTCAATCTTCCCCTCAGGAAGACAGCGATTGAGGCTTTGAATTGATTTGCTCCCAATTCGAGGTCATGATCGTCGTTCGAACGAACATGTTGATTGAACGGATTTGGCTTTCGTTCAAACCCAGAGCATAAGCGTATAAATGGATTGCATGTCTGACGTGGTACTCCTTTATACTCTATCTATTGATCTCTGCTAAACATATATCTGTTTGGTATTTTACGCCCTTCTCTGAGACGTACGAGCTCAGAGGTTATATGTTGGCGGAAATCAATGATATGGTATGGATTGACGATGTGGCATGCTAAGATGCATAAGATCAAGGCTTTGTTGAAAAGCAGGCCTTGTGGGATGATCAAAGCATAGCCTGTTTAGGTATAGCTTTGTGTATGACGTGACTTCACGAGCCTCACACACTGGCGGAGTCTAAAACGGGAGAAGGGAACGCAGGGAGTGCACACGTTTTTTCTAGCTAGAGTGGTGCCAGGGACCTACCAGCGTTGGCATTTATTCATTGTGGTTGTTGGATTTTTCGAGGCCTCGGTTTTATGCGGTCGCCACTGGCCGTATTATAGGTCCAAAAGGACTGGGAAGCGTGTGTTCAGGAATTACCAATCCATTAAGCGTTAACGTATGGACCGGCCCTGCAGGATCCAAGGGTTGGACAGAGTACCAATCCTGGGGCATTACTAGAGTGCCTCGAATCGGTAAGGAGCTCCTCCCTAGCCTTGACTCAGATGGAAATCCAAATTCCAAATACGACCCTGCGGTTTTGATTGTATTACTAGTATGGAGATATAGTAGGATGGGGTACTATGTTTCCTAGGATTGATACATTTATTTTGAAATGTTTTTATTATACACTAATAATAATATTAAACTCGTATTTGCCGTATTTAGCATGTTTAATCACCATAAGGGAAAACTCTATCCTCTGGTGTGCGTTGCATTGTGTGATGGGACTTGAGTCTTATGGTGATTCCATTTTTCTAAAAAGCATTGCGAAGTTGTACATTCTGACACTTTAAATTATGCACGACAATCCATTGAGTAAACATGTTCCGCATTAGCGGCGTGGTCTTTGGATTTGTCATATTATTATTACTAAACTAGTTATGAATTCTCATACCAGTCCCACGACTGACCCGTAGTTTGTTTCACCTTTTTGCAAACTCGGGTGCCCTCTTTTCTTCATGGGCAGCCAAGTAAACAGGTTCATTCTTTGCTTGGAGTCTTCTTGGAGTTGCTCATTATCTTTGCTTGGATTTGCTTTTGCGGAGGGGTGATGACTTGGAGCTTTGAGGACAGCTATCATTTACTTCTATTGCATTTTTCTATCTTTAAGTTCAGACATTAGACTTGTTTCATTTCGTATTGCTTATTTTGAGAGTTGGAACTTATTTCAATTTCTGCAAAACTTGATGTAATAATTTGGAATTCTGTGACTGTTGGGATTCTGTGGTTTATGACATTATATTTCCGCTGCTATAATGTTATTATTATATGGTATTTCCTCTGCTATGTTGTATCAGTGATATGTATTGTTATATTTATGTTGTATTCCATATGATTATTCCTTACTTTCACATGAGTGGAAGTTTGGGGTTATCACAGTTGGTATCAGAGCTTTGGTTACACTTAGCTTTGGAATATAACATATTTATAGCAAATTCGTTTACATAGAATCACAATATTCTATGGCGGACATTTCATGTGATACATAATAGCCAGTCACTTTCGTCATCTTTTCATTCATCCTTCGATCTTTTCTATCTCTTAGAATCACCTTTACAGTTGTTCTGACTCTTCCCTTGATCGTACAGAACTAACTAAAAATGGGTACTCGGGCCGCTAGAACTAGTAGAGCTAGAGCAAGGAGGCAAGACGCTACTGGATCTGAGGAGCTTTATTCCCAACGACACGGTTAAGAAGTTAGAAATTAAAACATTCTACGTTCTCTAGGTTAGTTCCTACTCTTCTATTTCTCTTTTCTCTTTTCGAGGACAAAAAGTTCTTAAGTGGGGGAGATGGTAACAACCCTGAATTTTGGGGCCAATTTAAAATTTATTTTAAGTAATTTTAATTGAGTTTTGATATTTAGAATAATCTATTTTAAATAATAATGATCACAAATTTGGTTCAAATCGAAGTTAGAATGAATAAATTAATTTTAATTATAAAAAGAGTTAGAAATAGTGCGGTAGTGTGAAAAGTCAAACTTGAACTTTGACTGACCGTATAGGACGCAAAATTTAACGGATTTTAGTGAAACCAAAAATATTGGAATCTATTTAAAAATATCTTTCCAACGAATCCGAAAAATCGAAATTTCATAGCGGAAATCAAAAGTTATGGCCAATTCAATTTTTAGAAGGTCGTTGGGTAATTTGCATAGGTCAATAATGCTACTTTTTACATATAAAGGAATTTCGACTCGAAACCACTTCCATTGAGTTCGAAATGATGTTTCTGCATCGAAAAACAGTAAACACTTACATATTGGGAGTTTCGAAAATTATTTGTTTAAAAATGTATTTTTAATATAAAATATATAGCCATAGAAAATAGTGATTTTTCAAACAATGTCCGTTTCTGACGAAACCACTTTTGTTGGATTCGGAATATTAAATTATTGCTAGGTTTCAAATTTTAGAATTTTCCAAGCTAGTACGTGAGCGTGGCAAAAGAAACAGTATTTAGTCAGTTTCGGTCAAAATTAATTGACTGGAAAATAGCCATTTTTCAAAATGTCTCAGAATTCAACGAAATAAATTTTTTTGGATTCGTATCATCAAAACAAAGCTAAAAATGATTTTTTGGTAATTTTTAGAATTAAAATATAATTATAATTGATTTTTCAGAGTAAACGGGCAAATTTTTGACTTTAAAAATTCATTAAAAATTCATACGGGCTCAAAATTGAACGAAATTAATTTTCATAGGTCCACAGCATCAAAACATAGCTAACTATATTTTTCGAGAATTTTTGAAGTTAATTTGTGACCTCGGTGAATTTTCATGTACGGTATACATTAAAATATTAATAAAATAATATAATTATTCCAAAACTCATAATAAATTTCGGAATTGGGTCCTGTAACATGTTCCATTGCGTTGAGAAGGCCTCAAAACCTTAAGAACGACAGTAAGCAGGCCTAAATCGGAGTTCGGACCAAAACGGGCTTAAGCGGTCCAATTAAATAGTAATTAATATACCCTAATATAATAATATAAAATGATCGGGGTCTTCTTCCCCAAACCCGTCGTTCCTACCAGCCGAAATTGAACCCATCATGGCCGAACTTCTCTCCACCCTATCTCCCAAACCACTAAGAATTAGATTATGCCGTAGTGAAACTTTTTAAAGCTCTTCTCTTCCTCTTTCTTCTCCAACAAATCTCACATCAAATCGTTGCCCGTAGCTCTCGATTCACCCCCTCAAACCCGCAACAAACATGCCGCCGCCTCCCCCTATACATGCAGCCGCACCTCCTCCAATTACTGGTGAAGAAAGCCCTCTCGTAGCCGGTCCTTCTCCAACAAACGGCTCGTCGTTTCGTCAACTACAACTCCAGAAAATCGAATTTGAAGTTTTGAACATTCTAAGGTAAATTCTATTTCAGATTTCCCCATGCTTTTAAGCGTTGCTGCAGCAGTTGTTAAAAGCTGTTTTTTATTTTTCATATGAATTTGCATGTAAAATGTTTCAGATCCGCAACCGTCTTGAATTCGAACACCAAATCTGATCAAACTTGATTCATTTCAGAAACAAGAAAGGTGAGAATTTATTTTTAATTAAATTTAATTTATTTTATTATTAATTCTTTAGTATTAAAGAATATTGATTGATTGATATGCTATGTAGTGATATTTGAAATACGGATCTAGGTTGTTTATGACCGTATGATGTTAGATCCGCGAATCTAATATTAGATCTGAAACTATTGGCTAATTAATATAGATTATTTGTTAATGATATTGAATCATACTTCGCCGATTTGTCATATGCCAAAATATACACCACCTGAATATTATCTTGATATGAATTGTTAGATGTATATTTGTTTGGATATTTGAATGTGGTTGTTGATTTGATGATATAAATTTTACATCTTAATTTGTAAATAAAAAAAAAGTAGAATTTGCGATGATTTACGTTTTTATTATGTAAACCAAAATTTTGGAATTTACGATGATTTACAATTTAGTATGTAAATCAATATTTTAGAAATTGCGATGATATACATTTTAGTATGCAAATTAAAAGTTAAAAATTAGCGATGACATGATTTGACAGTTTATTTTGTAAATTTAATATTAGAATTGTGCGTTGACATGAATTTACTTTTTATTGCGTAAATTCAATATTAAAATTTGGCAATGACATGAATTTACATTTTATTTTGTAAATTCAATATTAAAACTTTGTGACGACACAAATTTTACATTTTATTATGTAAATAAAAGTTAGAATTTTGCGTTGACATGAATTTACATTTTTATTTTGTAAATTCAATATTAGAATTGGCGATGATACAAATTTTACATTTTATTATGAAAACAAAAGTTAGAATTGTGCGTTGACATCAAATTTACATTTTTATTTGTAAATTAACGCTAGAACTTTGCGTGATATAAAATTTACATTTTCTTATGTAAATTAAAGCTAGAATTTTTCGTTGATACAAAAATTTACATTTTATTATGTAGATTAACATTAGAATTTGGCGTTGTAACAAAATTTACATCTTATTATGTAAATTTAATGTTAGAATTTTGCGTTGACATAAATTTACATTTTATTATGTAAATTTAATATTAGAATTTACGATGACATAAAATTTACATTTTATTATGTAAATTAAAATTAGAATTTGGTGATGACATAAATTTTACAATTTTATTATGTAAATTAACGTTAGAATTTCACCGTTTGAAAAGTTTACATTTTTATTAATGTTTATATATATGAACATTCACCGTAGGAGAAGTTTACATTTTTATTTATGTAAATAAAAGAAATTTTTACCATATGAAAATTTACATAATTATTAAGGTAAATTAAAGAGAATATTTAACCGTAGGATTTGTTAACATTATTTTTAATGTTAATATATGTAAATTTAACCGTAGGATTTGTTAACATTATTCCTAATGCTAATATATGTAAAATTTCACCGTAGGAAGATTTACATTAATTTTAAAAATAATGGACTTTGCATTGTGTTTTAAAGAGTAAATTTTACATTGTAAAGAAGAATGGATTTTATGTCGTAACTTGAGAATAGAAGTTTACATTTTGTTGAATGCAAATTCAAGAAAATGTGACAAGAATGAGAATTTACATTTTCCTTAATGTAAATATATAGAAATTTCACCGTATGTAAAATTTACATCTTTCTTAATGTAAATATACATGAATTTTACCGTATGTCCATTTCACATTATTTTTAATGTAAATTATATAGTAATCACAACGTAGGATAATTTTGCATTATTTTATAATGTAAATAAAAAGGGGATTTACGCTGTAGGAAATTAACATTAGTTATAATGTTAAGATAAAAGAATGATATCGTAGGATGAAATGACATTTTTTATAATGTTAATAAAAAGAGAATTGACCGTAGTATAAGTGACATTATTTATGATATTAATAAAAAGAAAATTTACCGTAGGATAAGTGACGTTATTTATGATGTTAATAAAAAGAAAATTGACTGTATGATGAATTACATTTATTTATGTAATTTATCTATGAAATTAGACCGCGTGACATGAATTACATTTATTTATGTAATTTATCAATGAAATTAGACCGCATGACATGAATTACATTTATTTATGTAATTTATCAATGAAATTAGACCGCATGACATGAATTACATTTATTTATGTAATTTATAAAAGAAATTAGACCGTATGACGTGAATTACATTTATTTATGTAATTTATAAATGAAATTAGACCGCATGACATGAATTACATTTATTTATGTAATTTATCAATGAAATTATACCGCATGTGACGGCAAGGAATTTCGCTCGGTCCGAACCAGTCGCTAAACCGACCTAGACCGCTCGAAACGCCCTATCGTTTGAGAACAGGACAAAACAGAACGTATATAGAAGAACATTTCATTGTATATTACAACAATGCATCAGAATACAAGAATATACAGAGTATAAATGAATATTACACAGAAATATCAGAGATTTAAATTACATTTAAATACATCGCAGCGGAAAATAATACAATGCACAACTAGAAGAGATATACGGATACAAAGCTTTCCGGATATCGTTCCAGCTGTAAACCAGGATCCTGTGAATATAAATCGGCAAAACCAAAACTACTAGCTGCCCGTGTCAAAATAGGGGCACCCAGAGTTTAGGTCAAAACAATAAACTCCAGGTCAGTCATGTGACTGGTGTGAGAACTAAAACAGTTATAAATCTTTATTTTAAAGTTAGGTAAATCAAGGGACCACGCCGTATAACTCGGAACGGGTTTCCTCCCAAGAATACCAGTGCATAAAACAACAACGCAATGCTAAATAAAGAAAAATGAAGCTATTATAAGACCCAGGTCCTATCACACAATGCAACGCAAACCGGGGGATAGGGTTTTTACCTTATAATAGCCAAGAATGCTTGATACGTTTAGAAGAAATCATTTGATACTATTATAAGTGTATAGTGTATAAAACAGCTTCAAATCATAAATATCAATCATAGGCGGCATGAATGCCCCATAACACTATGTCGCCATATATAGGTTATACAATCAAAATCGCAAGGTCGCGTATTTGGAAATTGGATTTCCGTCTATGAACCGAGGCAAAAGATAGTCCTCACCGACTTCGAGACTGCCTAGCCCGAGCCTCAGGGTCAGAGCGCATCGACCCTTGGATCGTCAGGGCCGGTCCACCGATGTGGATTAAAATGCCTGAACACTGCGTTTCCCCGCCCTTTGGGGCGTAAATGAGCCAACGAATGACTCCATTGGACCCGGATCGTCCGATCAAACCGAGGCGCCTCGCAACAGCAACAACCACGCAGGTGAAAAATATATAAATGTCAGGGCTGGTAGGTCACTGACACCACCCTAGCTAGGAAGAAACGCAGGCCCTCCCTGATGTCCTCTCCCGTTTTTGGTTCACAACCGGGGGTGCGAAACTCGCGAAGTAAACGTTACACAAAGCTACGCCACAAAGGCCGTGCTTCGATCATCAACCACAAGACTTTGCTTTTCAACAGAAGCCTTGATCATTTGCATCTTAGCATGCCACACAGGCAATTCACTCTATGCGTTTGATATCCATCAGTATATAACCCCTGAGCTCGTACGTCTCAGAGAAGGGCGTTAAGCAAGAGAATAAATTCTCCGCCGCCAAACAGATATATATATAATAGAGATCAATCACATAGACTAAAATCCAATGTCAGACACACAGTCCATTTACAAGTCCGTTCCGGGTCTGAACGAAACCGGAGGCACCTAGTACCCCGCATATCCATCGATCTCCAAGTACGTCTGGACGATCACCAGCTGTTTCCATCTTCTTGGGTGTACAGCCCAATCAAGATCATCAGTAATTATCCAAACGACGTGAAGACTTCTGGTCTTCGACCACCGTCTTCATCTTCGACACCACGTCGAATCAGTTATTCAGAATGGGATAAACCCGGTCTTTCTGAATAACTCGCGTATATATTATAAAAGTGTTACACAAACACAACATACGCCTCATTCCAATTCAGAATATTCTTTTATTCAAATATTCCTATCCTTTGGGAAAAGTTCCCATTAATTTTATCCAAGATAAATTCTTTAAATTTATTCTTTAATCTCCTTTGAATATCAATTCAAACTAGTCGGGATTAGCAAACCACACCGAAGTAATCATTTATTTTATTTCCCAATCCCAACCTATTCATTCCATGAAGTAAAACTGGTTATACTTTATATCTAATACCACGGTGTTATCGGTAAATTCAATTACCATTTCACGTTCAAATCTAATTAAAGATTTAACTATCGCCTGAAGTAAAACTGGTGATACTCCATTCTCGATCTTTTCAATCTAATTAAAGATTCATTAAAACTCCACTTAGTTTTAATCGTTAACTGGGTTAAAGAATCAGTGTCATTTAAAACACGGTTCACGATAAACCCAAAATCACATTCATTAATTATCGGGTTAAAGAACGAGTGTTATTTAAAACACTGTCCACGATAAACCCAAAAATCAATATCAATTCAATCCCAATTAAATAATATTTAATTGGTACACTTCATTAAATCTAAAATAAAAAGATTTAATCTTTTCTCAACTGGGTTCAAGAACAGTGTTAGTGAAGACACCATTCACGACAAACCCAAATCACATTTGATATTCAATACAAGGCTCTGAATAGAAAATATATCGGCTTATATTCAATATCAAATTCTACGACTAACAAATGTCGTATTGGAAATAACGATATAAATATATATCTTTCAAATTTCCATAACAACATCTGTATAATCACGAATTCCAACATCGAAATATTCCGAAGACAATTTCGATTCAAATCCACTCCAATGCAATCATTGGAAATTCTGGTTATTTTTAAAACCCTTTCGAATTCAATTTATTTATTTAAAAATAAATAGAATTATAATTCTAGTTCAAAACTAGTTTACTTCGATAAAAATCTATTTTTATCTTTTCAATTATGGAGTTTTTCATCCTAATTTTCCCCAAATCATTTCTTATGATTTTACACAAATTATTAATATTTTTAATAATTTTATCAAGGTCCGTACAGTCGATTTCCATCAATGGCCATCGAACTGCACTTACAGCGACCTTTTTCAAATTTGATTTGGACATAACTCCAAATCCAACCGTTAGATTTCTAATTTCTAATATTCGTTAGAAAGCCCTTTTCGATACGAACCTAACGGTTCCGGTTTTAGGAGAATCCGACGGTCGGATCTCCCGTAATGTCCGTTTGAAATAAATGGTCGAAATTCACGAACTACCGCGATGCGGCGCGTTCTATTCAGGCCATTATATTATATATATAATATATATTTCGTCGATTTCTATTTAAAACGAATTATATAAATAGTTTTAAATTCGTTTCAAAAGCAATTTCAACTTCCATTTCAATTCAAATAAAAATTGAATTCTTCTTTATAAATTCGTTTTAAAATTCATTTCTATTCAATTCAAATTTCAATTCAATTTGAATTCATTTCAATTCGCTTTCAATTCAATTTGAATTCGTTTTCAATTCATTTCAATTCCAAAGTCGTTTTCTATTCGATTCAATTCAAATTGGTTTTCTATTCGATTCAATTCAAATTGGTTTTCTATTCGATTCAATTCGAATTCGTTATCTATTCAATTCAATTCGAATTCGTTTCGTTTGCTATTCAATTGAAATCAAATTCGTTTTGTTTTCTATCTGATTCAAATTCAAATTTCATTTTAAAATATTCGATTTCGAAATCACTTTTCAATATTCGTTTTAAAATGAATAAAATCGATATAAATATCGTTCACGTCAAAATGGCGTCAATCTAATCAACACGGCTTCATATATTTCTATTACCAAAATATTCGTTAATATCAAAATATTTCGTTCAACACATGACTAATCTCAACGGATGAGTACAGTCAACACATGAACATTTATATTATAATATCCTTTATTTTCTAAATTGGAATGAGGCCCAATCAATTACCATATAATGTTAATTATATGGATTTTCATACATCACACGTATATAATAGCATTGAAAAATAATCAACCATCAACCAAAGTGCACTACACTGTATAAGCATCAAATATAGATATCTAACGCTTATAACAGCCTGTCAATCAATCGATCGACACATTTAATCAATCAGGATGAGTGAACTTCAAATTTCATCCCAACACCCGTGTGGGATTTCAAACAATCAAACACAGATTTAGTTGTGCAGTTGGGCGATGTGTAAAATTTATCGACCCAATCAATATCAGTCAAATCAGTGTATATAAACAAATCGGCCGATTTGTCTATAAATATCTATTTATTCACTTTCACGTTAAAAATTATATTTTTAACGATAAAATATTTTATTTTAACATATGAATTTCTATTCAGTTCATTTATTCAATAAAATTGATATTTTTATTTTTCTAACTTATTTTAGAAAATTCCGGCGGCATAACGGCACGATACTAGAAACGGGACGAGGCCTAGCCTTATCCCCGATCTAGTGAAGGCCCACGCCATTCACACATCAATCAAATTCACCAAACAACCAATTCAAATCAAGTCATCAAATTAATTTATGCAACCAAACAAACAAGTCCATGGTCTGTGGACGATTGTGTCGGGTGCTACTAAGCACCGTCTGCATCCTAGTATATATATATATATATATATATATATATATATATATATATATATATATATATATAACTAGAAATTAAATTGAAGAGTGAGAAATTCTCACCAATAGCTATCCAAACATCTTGACTCTTCTTTTATAGAAATCTTCGCCAATCTTGCCTTTTGTCGCTTTCGTTGCCCGTATTCACTACATATGTAAAAATCGAATTTTTACTTCGCTATTCAATATATAAAAATCATATTTTTACTATGCTATTCAATATATAAAAATCGAATTTTTGCTATGCTATTCAATATATAAAAATCGAATTTTTTACTATGCTATTCAATATATAAAAATCGAATTTTTACTATGCTATTCAATATATAAAAATCATATTTTTACTTTCACGCTATATGGATAAAAATTCTATTTTTTTTCATCTATAAAGATTTCACCTTTTCTATAATATAAAAATTATATTTTTCTCGAAGTAAAAATCATATTTTTACTTCACTACTCATATCAAAATATCGCCTTTTCACTTTTAAAAATATCGTCTTTTCACTTTTAAAAATATCGTCTTTTCACCTTTAAAAATATCGTCTTTTCACCTTTAAAAATATCGTTTTTTCACTTTTAAAAATCACATTTCTATTTTGCTTCCTATATAAAGATGATATTTTTAATATTCCTATCATGTAAAAATTATATTTTTAATTCTCTACATAAACAAAAATCATATTTTTACGCCTTTTACCGATAAAAATTTCCTCGAGTAAAAATCATTTCTTGTCTAACTAAACAAAAACAAAAAAAATCTTCCTTTTTATCATATAAAAATCGTAACTTTACTTGTTTTAAAAGTTAATCTTTTTCAGTTTGAACTAATTACAAATCAGTTTTCATAAAAACAAAGAAAACAAAACAAAGAAAAATATATATAAAAAGACAGAAAGCTTACAGTTGGAAGGAAGGGGGGACTAGTAGCGTTCGCAGGCCAAGGGGGAGGTGGAGGTGGGCTTCGCGGCTCACGGTGGCGCTAGGGGGGGGTTTGCGGGTTCGGGTCTGGGTGGGGTTCGATGCGGGTTCGGCGAGGAGGAAGAAGAAGGGAGGGGGAAGAAGAGGAGGGGGCGGCTATGGTGGCTGCGGCGGCTCATCGGGGGTGGGGGGGGGGGCAGCATCGATCGCGCCCCCCTTCGTTCCCTTTTTTTATTTTGAAAAATGTATTGAAATTGTCGGGGGGGGGCCTGGGTAGTTAAGGGAAGAAAGGGGTTTTTTTTATTTTATTTTTATTCTTTAATTCAACCTAAAGTTGGCTTTTTCATACGACCTCGAAACGAGGCCCACCGCCTGTCGTCCATAGCGTATTACCCCCGTTCCGAACACAATGGGATATGTATCGCAAGCTGATTTGACCGTTTCGATTGGTTTCCGTTGAATTTACATTTAAATTACTATATTGAATTTTAAACGTACATTTCGAATTACCGGGGTCACATACTAACTCTAAAAATTCCAGAAAAAATATTTTCTAGCTTTGTATTGATGATACGGTCCTAACAAAACTAGTTTCGTCGAATTCCGAGACCGTTGGAAAAATGGCCAATTTCCAGTCGATTAAAATCAACTAAAACTGGTCAAACGCGTTTTCCTTTGCCACGCTCACATATTGATTCGAAAAATTATGAAATTTGGAATCTAGCAATAACTTGACACTGCGGATCCAACAAAACTGGTTTCGTCGAAATCCGAGGTCGTTTGCAAAATTCCCATTTTTAAGGGCCTGAATTCCATAGCGACTATTCAGAATTTTCAACTGGACATATCTTTTGATTCCCGCTATGAAATTTTGATTTTTCTGATTCGTTGGAAAGATAGTCACTATTAGATTCCATTATTTTTGGTTTCACTAAAATCCGGTTTATTTTGCACCCGGTATATTCAATTGAAGTTTGAAATCGAATTATCGAACTACCGCGCCATTTTCAATTCTATTTATAATTATATATAATTATTTATATTCTAACGACGACGTATATAATATATACGTTCGAATTCTATTCAAAATAAATTTCTCGTCGATTTTATTTAAAATAATTCATTTTAAATAATCAAAATTCGCTAAAATTGCCAAAATAAAAATTTTAAACTGGCCCATATTTTCGGGTTGTTACAATCTCCCCCACTTAAAACTTTTCGTCCCCGAAAAGGAACAAAGTCGAAAGTAGTTTGATTAATTAACTCTACGTTCGATCTGGCTTCCATTCTCCAACCTTTCAGTTTCTGAGAATTTTCAAAATTTCAAAAATTTGGCTAACACCTTAAATTTTCGAAAAATTTCGCCATAACCTCCCCTGCAATGGGAGCATCGGGAAATCTCAAATAGCTTCCCCGGTCCTTCAGATCTCAAAAAGAAAAAGAAAAAGCCAAGCGGCTAGCCAATAGGCTCATAAAATCATCATCACCCAAACAAAACAGTAAATTATGTAGTAAACATGTACCTATTTGTCAGGCAAACAAATTTTATTCTCTGCTCTAGCCTCCTTGCTATGACCTGTTCAGTGCAAGTACATGTATATGCAAGCAAACGCAACCAATTTTCCATATAATTCAATATTTGGTTCAATTAAGCTAAATGGTTCAAAATTATCAACCAAATAAACAAACAACACAAACATCAATCAATTAGTGAATTAGAGTCTCAAATTCATAATTTTGATACATATACAAAAATCATGTTTTTGATGCCAAATCACAACAATAGGCCTTATCTAATTTTTGGTTCTCACACCAGTCAATAGGAAATATATAGATATCACACCTTCGAAACACGAATACCAATTCTGATGATGTTCGAACTATCATCAGAATCATCTCCGGGCGACTAGAGTGTGATTCTATATCTATCCAGTATATTAAAACTTCAAATACACGTTTGCAAGGCGTATATGCAAAATCTTTATATACTGGACTATCCTAATCAATATGAAATAAATAATCAAATACGAATAGTTGATTTAGATTTTCAAAACAAAAATTGTTTTCATTTTAAAAATATACTCTTCACACTCGTTCTAGGATACTACTGATCCTATCTCTAACGAGTCATTCTCATTGGATTTTACTAATCCAATATCTGATGAATTCTTTCGTACGGTTCTAATGTGCCTTGTTCTCTGCTTTGTAAACCAAGGCTATGATACCAACTGTCACGGCAAGGAATTTCGCTCGGTCCGAACCAGTCGCTAAACCGACCCAGACCGCTCGAAACGCCCTATCGTTTGAGAACAGGACAAAACAGAACGCATATAGAAGAACATTTCATTGTATATTACAACAATGCATCAGAATACAAGAATATACAGAGTATAAATGAATATTACACAGAAATATCAGAGATTTAAATTACATTTAAATACATCGCAGCGGAAAATAATACAATGCACAACTAGAAGAGATATACGGATACAAAGCTTTCCGGATATCGTTCCAGCTGTAAACCAGGATCCTGTGAATATAAATCTGCAAAACCAAAACTACTAGCTGCCCGTGTCAAAATAGGGGCAACCAGAGTTTAGGTCAAAACAATAAACTCCAGGTCAGTCATGTGACTGGTGTGAGAACTAAAACAGTTATAAATCTTTATTTTAAAGTTAGGTAAATCAAGGGACCACGCCGTATAACTCGGAACGGGTTTCCTCCCAAGAATACCAGTGCATAAAACAACAGCGCAATGCTAAATAAAGAAAAATGAAGCTATTATAAGACCCAGGTCCTATCACACAATGCAACGCAAACCGGGGGATAAGGTTTTTACCTTATAATAGCCAAGAATGCTTGATACGTTTAGAAGAAATCATTTGATACTATTATAAGTGTATAGTGTATTAAACAGCTTCAAATCATAAATATCAATCATAGGCGGCATGAATGCCCCATAACACTATGTCGCCATATATAGGTTATACAATCAAAATCGCAAGGTCGCGTATTTGGAAATTGGATTTCCGTCTATGAACCGAGGCAAAAGATAGTCCTCACCGACTTCGAGACTGCCTAGCCCGAGCCTCAGGGTCAGAGCGCATCGACCCTTGGATCGTCAGGGCCGGTCCACCGATGTGGATTAAAATGCCTGAACACTGCGTTTCCCCGCCCTTTGGGGCGTAAATGAGCCAACGAATGACTCCATTGGACCCGGATCGTCCGATCAAACCGAGGCGCCTCGCAACAGCAACAACCAGACAGGTGGAAAATATATAAATGTCAGGGCTGGTAGGTCACTGACACCAGCCTAGCTAGGAAGAAACGCAGGCCCTCCCTGATGTCCTCTCCCGTTTTTGGTTCACAACCGGGGGTGCGAAACTCGCGAAGTAAACGTTACACAAAGCTACGCCACAAAGGTCGTGCTTCAATCATCAACCACAAGACTTTGCTTTTCAACAGAAGCCTTGATCATTTGCATCTTAGCATGCCACACAGGCAATTCACTCTATGCGTTTGATATCCATCAGTATATAACCCCTGAGCTCGTACGTCTCAGAGAAGGGCGTTAAGCAAGAGAATAAATTCTCCGCCGCCAAACAGATATATATTTAATAGAGATCAATCACACAGACTAAAATCCAATGTCAGACACACAGTCCATTTACAAGTCCGTTCTGGGTCTGAACGAAACCGGAGGCACCTAGTACCCCGCATATCCATCGATCTCCAAGTACGTCTGGACGATCACCAACTGTTTCCATCTTCTTGGGTGTACAGCCCAATCAAGATCATCAGTAATTATCCAAACGACGTGAAGACTTCTGGTCTTCGACCACCGTCTTCATCTTTGACACCACGTCGAATCAGTTATTCAGAATGGGATAAACCCGGTCTTTCTGAATAACTCGCGTATATATTATAAAAGTGTTACACAAACACAACATACGCCTCATTCCAATTCAGAATATTCTTTTATTCAAATATTCCTATCCTTTGGGAAAAGTTCCCATTAATTTTATCCAAGATAAATTCTTTAAATTTATTCTTTAATCTCCTTTGAATATCAATTCAAACTAGTTGGGATTAGCGAACCACACCGAAGTAATCATTTATTTTATTTCCCAATCCCAACCTATTCATTCCATGAAGTAAAACTGGTTATACTTCATATCTAACACCACGGTGTTATCGGTAAATTCAATTACCATTTCACGTTCAAATCTAATTAAAGATTTAACTATCGCCTGAAGTAAAACTGGTGATACTCCATTCTCGATCTTTTCAATCTAATTAAAGATTCATTAAAACTCCACTTAGTTTTAATCGTTAACAGGGTTAAAGAATCAGTGTCATTTAAAACACGGTTCACGATAAACCCAAAATCACATTCATTAATTATCGGGTTAAAGAACGAGTGTTATTTAAAACACTGTCCACGATAAACCCAAAAATCAATATCAATTCAATCCCAATTAAATAATATTTAATTGGTACACTTCATTAAATCTAAAATAAAAAGATTTAATCTTTTCTCAACTGGGTTCAAGAACAGTGTTAGTGAAGACACCATTCACGACAAACCCAAATCACATTTGATATTCAATACAAGGCTCTGAATAGAAAATATATCGGCTTATATTCAATATCAAATTCTACGACTAACAAATGTCGTATTGGAAATAATGATATAAATATATATCTTTCAAATTTCCATAACAACATCTGTATAATCACGAATTCCAACATCGAAATATTCCGAAGACAATTTCGATTCAAATCCACTCCAATGCAATCATTGGAAATTCTGGTTATTTTTAAAACCCTTTCGAATTCAATTTATTTATTTAAAAATAAATAGAATTATAATTCTAGTTCAAAACTAGTTTACTTCGATAAAAATCTATTTTTATCTTTTCAATTATGGAGTTTTTCATCCCAATTTTCCCCAAATCGTTTCTTATGATTTTACACAAATTATTAATATTTTTAATAATTTTATCAAGGTTCGTACAGTCGATTTCCATCAATGGCCATCGAACTGCACTTACAGCGACCTTTTTCAAATTTGATTTGGACATAACTCCAAATCCAACCGTTAGATTTCTAATTTCTAATATTCGTTAGAAAGCTGTTTTCGATACGAACCCAACGGTTCCGGGTTTAGGAGAATCCGACGGTCGGATCTCCCGTAATGTCCGTTTGAAATAAATGGTCGAAATTCACGAACTGCCGCGGTGCGGCGCGTTCTATTCAGGCCATTATATTATATATATAATATATATTTCGTCGATTTCTATTTAAAACGAATTATATAAATAGTTTTAAATTCGTTTCAAAAGCAATTTCAACTTCCATTTCAATTCAAATAAAAATTGAATTCTTCTTTATAAATTCGTTTTAAAATTCATTTCTATTCAATTCAAATTTCAATTCATTTCAATTCGCTTTCAATTCAATTTGAATTCGTTTTCAATTCATTTCAATTCCAAAGTCGTTTTCTATTCGATTCAATTCAAATTGGTTTTCTATTCGATTCAATTCAAATTGGTTTTCTATTCGATTCAATTCGAATTCGTTATCTATTCAATTCAATTCGAATTCGTTTCGTTTGCTATTCAATTGAAATCAAATTCGTTTTGTTTTCTATTTGATTCAAATTCAAATTTCATTTTAAAATATTCGATTTCGAAATCACTTTTCAATATTCGTTTTAAAATGAATAAAATCGATATAAATATCGTTCACGTCAAAATGGCGTCAATCTAATCAACACGGCTTCATATATTTCTATTACCAAAATATTCGTTAATATCAAAATATTTCGTTCAACACATGACTAATCTCAACGGATGAGTACAGTCAACACATGAACATTTATATTATAATATCATTTATTTTCTAAATTGGAATGAGGCCCAATCAATTACCATATAATGTTAATTATATGGATTTTCATACATCACACGTATATAATAGCATTGAAAAATAATCAACCATCAACCAAAGTGCACTACACTGTATAAGCATCAAATATAGATATCTAACGCTTATAACAGCCTGTCAATCAATCGATCGACACATTTAATCAATCAGGATGAGTGAACTTCAAATTTCATCCCAACACCCGTGTAGGATTTCAAACAATCAAACACAGATTTAGTTGTGCAGTTGGGCGATGTGTAAAATTTATCGACCCAATCAATATCAGTCAAATCAGTGTATATAAACAAATCGGCCGATTTGTCTATAAATATCTATTTATTCACTTTCACGTTAAAAATTATATTTTTAACGATAAAATATTTTATTTTAACATATGAATTTTTATTCAGTTCATTTATTCAATAAAATTGATATTTTTATTTTTCTAACTTATTTTAGAAAATTCCGGCGGCATAACGGCACGATACTAGAAACGGGACGAGGCCTAGCCTTATCCCCGATCTAGTGAAGGCCCACGCCATTCACACATCAATCAAATTCACCAAACAACCAATTCAAATCAAGTCATCAAATTAATTTATGCAACCAAACAAACAAGTCCATGGTCTGTGGACGATTGTGTTGGGTGCTACTAAGCACCGTCTGCATCCTAGTATATATATATATATATATATATATATATATAACTAGAAAATAAATTGAAGAGTGAGAAATTCTCACCAATAGCTATCCAAACATCTTGACTCTTCTTTTATAGAAATCTTCGCCAATCTCGCCTTTTGTCGCTTTCGTTGCCCGTATTCACTACATATGTAAAAATCGAATTTTTACTTCGCTATTCAATATATAAAAATCATATTTTTACTATGCTATTCAATATATAAAAATCGAATTTTTACTATGCTATTCAATATATAAAAATCGAATTTTTTACTATGCTATTCAATATATAAAAATCGAATTTTTACTATGCTATTCAATATATAAAAATCATATTTTTACTTTCACGCTATATGGATAAAAATTCTATTTTTTTTCATCTATAAAGATTTCACCTTTTCTATAATATAAAAATTATATTTTTCTCGAAGTAAAAATCATATTTTTACTTCACTACTCATATCAAAATATCGCCTTTTCACTTTTAAAAATATCGTCTTTTCACTTTTAAAAATATCGTCTTTTCACCTTTAAAAATATCGTCTTTTCACCTTTAAAAATATCATCTTTTCACTTTTAAAAATCACATTTTTATTTTGCTTCCTATATAAAGATGATATTTTTAATATTCCTATCATGTAAAAATTATATTTTTAATTCTCTACATAAACAAAAATCATATTTTTACGCCTTTTACCGATAAAAATTTCCTCGAGTAAAAATCATTTCTTGTCTAACTAAAAAAAAAAAAAACTTCCTTTTTATAATATAAAAATCGTAACTTTACTTGTTTTAAAAGTTAATCTTTTTCAGTTTGAACTAATTACAAATCAGTTTTCATAAAAACAAAGAAAACAAAACAAAGAAAAATATATATAAAAAGACAGAAAGCTTACAGTTGGAAGGAAGAGGGGGGGGGACTAGTAGCGTTCGCAGGCCAAGGGGGAGGTGGGCTTCGCGGCTCACGGTGGCGCCAGGGGGGGGGTTTGCGGGTTCGGGTCTGGGTGGGGTTCGATGCGGGTTTGGCGAGGAGGAAGAAGAAGGGAGGGGGAAGAAGAGGAGGGGGGCGGCTGTGGTGGCTGCGCCGCCTAGGCGCGGCGGCTCATCGGGGGGGGGGGGGGGGCAACATCGATCGCGCCCCCCTTCGTTCCCTTTTTTTTTTTGAAAAATGTATTGAAATTGTCGGGGGGGGGGGGCCTGGGTAGTTAAGGGAAGAAAGGGGTTTTTTTTTATTCTTTAATTCAACCTAAAGTTGACTTTTTCATACGACCTCGAAACGAGGCCCACCTCCTGTCGTCCATAGCGTATTACCCCCGTTCCGAACACAATGGGATATGTATCGCAAGCTGATTTGACTATTTCGATTTGTTTCCGTTGAATTTACATTTAAATTACTATATTGAATTTTAAACGTACATTTCGAATTACCGGGGTCACATACTAACTCTAAAAATTCCAGAAAAAATATTTTCTAGCTTCGTATTGATGATACGGTCCTAACAAAACTAGTTTCGTCGAATTCCGAGACCGTTGGAAAAAATGGCCAATTTCCAGTCGATTAAAATCAACTAAAACTGGTCAAACGCGTTTTCCTTTGCCACGCTCACATATTGATTCGAAAAATTATGAAATTTGGAATCTAGCAATAACTTGACACTGCGGATCCAAAAAAACTGGTTTCGTCGAAATCCGAGGTCGTTTGCAAAATTCCCATTTTTAAGGGCCTGAATTCCATAGCGACTATTCAGAATTTTCAACTGGACATATCTTTTGATTCCCGCCATGAAATTTTGATTTTTCAGATTCGTTGGAAAGATAGTCACTATTAGATTCCATTATTTTTGGTTTCACTAAAATCCGGTTTATTTTGCACCCGGTACATTCAATTGAAGTTTGAAATCGAATTATCGAACTACCGCGCCATTTTCAATTCTATTTATAATTATATATAATTATTTATATTCTAACGACGACGTATATAATATATACGTTCGAATTCTATTCAGAATAAATTTCTCGTCGATTTTATTTAAAATAATTCATTTTAAATAATCAAAATTCGCTAAAATTGCCAAAATACAAATTTTAAACTGGCCCAGATTTTCGGGTTGTTACACCGCATGACATGAATTACATTTATTTATGTAATTTATAAAAGAAATTAGACCACACGACATAAATTATATTTATTTATGTAATTTATGAATAAATGAAGCCGCATAATATAAAATACATTTTTATATGTATTTTATGAATGAATTAAGACCTCATAAAATAAATTACATTTTTATATGTATTTTATGAATGAATTAACATCACATGAAATAAAATACATTTTTATATGTATTTTATGAATGAATGAAGACCTCATAATATAAAATACATTTTTATATGCATTTTTATGAATGAATTAAGAACTCATAAAATAAATTACATTTTTATATGTATTTTATGAATGAATTAACATCGCATGAAATAAAATACATTTGTATATGCATTTTATGAATGAGTTAAGAGCGCATGAAATAAATTACATTTTATTTTATAATTTATGAATGAAATTAGTCCGCATAAAGTAAATTACATTTTTATATGTAATTTATGAATGAATTTTCATCGTATGACATAAATCACATATTATTATGTAAATTATGAATGAATTTAACCCACATGAATGAATTTCATTTTATTCTATGAAATGAATGTATGGATTTACTTTGTAAATAAAGATTACATTTTTATAATGTAAACAAGAAGTAGGATTCACATTGTAAATAAAATTTATATTTTTATATGTACTTAAGAACGATGAATTATAAATTACATTTTACATGTAAGAAGGAATTGGATGATGAAATATAATTTACATTTTACCGTAAATTAAAGAAATTAAAAGAATCAAAAAGGAAGAATTCATCATTCAAGTATGATTTTCATTTCTTTGTAAATGAAGGGATGAAAGGATAAATGATGAAAATATACTTAAGAATAAAGAGTTAAACGGGTTTCATTTATATATTTATATATAAATATAATTAAAATTAAACGAATCGAGTGCGGTAGTTCGCGTTTTAAAATTATATCTTTAAATGACTATACAAGAAGATCCGACCGTCGGATTTTCTTGAGACTGAAACCGCTAGGACCGTCTTGGAAAAAATCTTTCCAACGATATATAATACGTCAAAATCCAACGGTTAGATTTTGAGATATGTGAAAATCAAAATTGATTGAAAATAGCACCAGAATCGCCATTGACCTGAATCGTCACTGATTAAAGATTTAATTATTTTCAATTAAATAGAATAGGAAATAATCGTTATAAATTAGAAGTAACGATAAGGAAGAGTTTTCAATATATATATATATATACATACATATATATACGAAGATTATTTGGAAAGGCCGAGTTAATCTCATTCCAAATAATCAAAACGACGATGAGAATTGAAGAAGAAGACGACTAATGAAGACCGTCAATCTTCCCCTCAGGAAGACAGCGATTGAGGCTTTGAATTGATTTGCTCCCAATTCGAGGTCATGATCGTCGTTCGAACGAACATGTTGATTGAACGGATTTGGCTTTTGTTCAGACCCAGAGCATAAGCGTATAAATGGATTGCATGTCTGACGTGGTACTCCTTTATACTGTATCTATTGATCTCTGCTAAACATATATCGGTTTGGTATTTTACACCCTTCTCTGAGACGTACGAGCTCAGAGGTTATATGTTGGCGGAAATCAATGATATGGTATGGATTGACGATGTGGCATGCTAAGATGCATAAGATCAAGGCTTTGTTGAAAAGCAGGCCTTGTGGGATGATCAAAGCATAGCCTGTTTAGGCATAGCTTTGTGTATGACGTGACTTTACGAGCCTCACACACCGGCGGAGTCTAAAACAGGAGAAGGGAACGCAGGGAGTGCACACGTTTCGTTCTAGCTAGATTGGTGCCAGGGACCTACCAGCGCTGGCATTTATTCATTGTGGTTGTTGGATTTTTCGAGGCCTCGGTTTTATGCGGTCGCCACTGGCCGTATTATAGGTCCAAAAGGACTGGGAAGCGTGTGTTCAGGAATTGCCAATCCATTAAGCGTTAACGTATGGACTGGCCCTGCAGGATCCAAGGGTTGGACAGAGTACCAATCCTGGGGCATTACTAGAGTGCCTCGAATCGGTAAGGAGCTCCTCCCTAGCCTTGACTCAGATGGAAATCCAAATTCCAAATACGACCCTGCGGTTTTGATTGTATTACTAGTATGGAGATATAGTAGGATGGGGTACTATGTTTCCTAGGATTGATACATTTATTTTGAAATGTTTTTATTATACACTAATAATAATATTAAACTCGTATTTGCCGTATTTAGCATGTTTAATCACCATAAGGGAAAACTCTATCCTCTGGTGTGCGTTGCATTGTGTGATGGGACTTGAGTCTTATGGTGATTCCATTTTTCTAAAAAGCATTGCGATGTTGTACGTTCTGACACTTTAAATTATGCACGACAATCCATTGAGTAAACCCGTTCCGCATTAGCGGCGTGGTCTTTGGATTTGTCATATTATTATTACTAAACTAGTTATGAATTCTCATACCAGTCCCACGACTGACCCGTAGTTTGTTTCACCTTTTTGCAAACTCGGGTGCCCTCTTTTCTACACGGGCAGCCAAGTAAACAGGTTCATTCTTTTCTTGGAGTCTTCTTGGAGTTGCTCATTATCTTTGCTTGGATTTGCTTTTGCGGAGGGGTGATGACTTGGAGCTTTGAGGACAGCTATCATTTACTTATATTGCATTTTTCTATCTTTAAGTTCAAACATTAGACTTGTTTCATTTCGTATTGCTTATTTTGAGAGTTGGAACTTATTTCAATTTCTGCAAAACTTGATGTAATAATTTGGAATTCTGTGACTGTTGGGATTCTGTGGTTTATGACATTATATTTCCGCTGCTATAATGTTATTATTATATGGTATTTCCTCTGCTATGTTGTATCAGTGATATGTATTGTTATATTTATGTTGTATTCCATATGATTATTCCTTACTTTCACGTGAGTGGAAGTTTAGGGTCATCACATCCTTTGAAGTAGATTCGTTGTTAGAGTTGAATAGAACTGAATTGATTAGTTGTTCTTCCTCTCTAATTGGTGGCGTCTACTCTAGGTTACAAGATAGCAGCATGACGGCCATAGTTTCAGTTTTTATTTTGATTTAGGGTTTGAGTCTGCTCGTGTTTGTATAGAATTTTAATTTAATTATAGCCGTCGGATGATCTTAGGGTTAATCAAAACCATTCAGTCGGGATATGGTGATACCTCAGCCCTAATGACTCAGCAAGGAGTCAGAAAGGACTCGGCAATGAGTCACAACACGGATCGGACTGAACCAGAAAGCTGTGCAGGCCTGCTGCTCGGCCTAGGCGCACTTGGCAGGTGTGCCAGTGCAAATTTGTTCTGGCGCACTTCCCAAGTGCGCCAGTGCAATATATTTTTTGCCGCCTAACTTCGTTCGTCTATATCTGTAACACCCCACCTCCGCCAGGGTGACTCTTGCAAGCACTCTGACTTTGGAGGGGCGTTTGAATCAGGTAAACATGCATAATGATATATCAAGGCAGAACAAGAACATATGTATATATGTAAACAGAGTAAATAACATAGATAAAACAGCGGAAGATTTTAAACCATTTCAAAACAAGTCTGGTACAACATAGCTTTCTAAATAAACAAGTCTAGATAAAAACAACATCAACTGAAAAACTGAAATGCATAAGTACTATCCCCAAAATAAGCGATAACCATAGTGTAACAACCCTGATTTTTGGGGTTAATTTTAAAATTTTATTTTAAGAAATTTTAATGAATGAATATTTAAAATTATTTATTTTAAATAATAACGATGAAAAACTTATTTTATTTCGAGCGCGAACTTGAAATTTATATTAAATCCATTCCGAGCCTGAAAACGGCGCGGTAATTTCAGATTTAAAATTCCAACTTTGAAAAATTAAATAAAATATAAATCGGAATTGGACGAAACAAGAAACGCTAGGACCGTATTGAAAATATCTTTCCAAAGAGTTTCAGAAATTAAGATTCCAGTTTATAAATTGTAAGTTATGAGAAAATTAAATTTTCAGAAAAACGCTATAGAATTCGTATATATTATATATAAGGCCCGAAACGTAAAATTTTTGCAGAATAAGGAATTAGGACCCGAAACCATCTCCATTGGTTTCAGAATGTTGTTTACATATAAAAATGACTATAAGAACTTATATTTTTGAGTTTCGGAAAAATTCCACTATTTTTGGTATTTTTAAATATTAAAAATATACGCCTGAAAAATGAAATTTTTGCAAACAAACTCCGAATTTGACGAGACCAGTTTCTATGGATTCGGAATATTAAAATAAGGTTAAATTCTAAAATTTATAATTTTTGGAATTATTTTGTGGCCGGTATAATTTTTACAGTGAAAAATAGCATATTTTCAGACTTCGGAAATTCATAATAAATTCATACGGACTCGGAAAATTACGAAATCAGGTTCGTTGGATTCGTAATGACCTGAAATAATTATGTTTAAAATTTTATTAATTTTGAAATCAGCATGTATTTATAAGAATTTTTGAATTGAAGAAAACAGTTGAAAATTTAGTAATTGGACACGTAATGATATTTGGGCCCAAACCAAAATTAGACCCATAGTATATATTATCTTTTTCCTCAGAATTTAGGGCTGAAATTCGAAATACACAGCAGCCACTTCTCTTTTCCATCATTTTTCTCAATTTCCATGGCGGCTCTCTCTTCCTCTAAAATTTGTCGAAAATAAAATCTCTTCAAACCATAGCAAATTATATGTCCACTCGAAGGTCTCGACGATACGAAGCTAATGGTGTCGTCGGTTTCGTCAAACAGCGCTCGGATTCGCCGGAATCTCGTCTTAAAGCTCGCTGTTTTCGAAATTCAGAAGCTCAAAACGTAAATCAAGAAATTCCCGTGAATCGAGGAAGAATTAGACGAAGTCACGAACACGGAAGTTCTTCGTCTACGTGAGGTGGAGGTGCTCGCCAAATTTCAGGCAGTTTGGAGGTGTGAGGCGGCCTGTGGGACCCGCGAGGCGAAATCGTTCGTAGGCGATTTCCCGATGATCGGAGAAGCTTTAGGGGCGGCTCTTTCTGGTGGTGGTGCGTCTCGCCAAGACGAAGACGTTGGCGGTGGTCCCGTGGCGTCAGGTGGCCTGAAGCAGCGGCAAATGGCGGTCAAAGTTCTGCGGTGAATAGTGTTTCGCGGTCAACGGGCTGAGGGTATTTTCTATTTAATTTTTAAATTATTTAATTAATTTCCAGAACTTTAAAATTGCATAACTCACTCATACGAAGTCGAAAATCGACGATTTCAGGTGCGTTGGGATCGTGGCGACGAGATGGACGCGTGGACACTAATTTTGTCCAATTCTGAGACAGTGAAATTTTTAGGTATTTTCACGAATATTAATTAATTATTTAATTATGTCCAACTTTAATAAATCATAACTCTCTCGTACGAGGTCCGATTGACGAACCGTAAATTGCGTTGGACTCGTCTTTCCGAGCTCTTCGCGATGGCGCAGACCAGAGCTGAATCCGAGACAGTCAAATTTTCAGCAAAAATCAATGTGAGAATTCTATTTTTAAAATAAAATTATTTATTTATTTAATTCACTGCAAAATCTATATTCATATCATATGAAATTCATGTTGTTGCTGCATGTATGATTATTTCCATGTTGATTGTTTGTGATGATTGTGCGTATTTATGTTGACATGATTTTGTGTGCACGACGAAGACAAACATTTTAGTTAATATAGAAAATGTATAATATTCATGTTTGTAAAAGAAAAATTTGTGCAAACCATAAAAATCATATATTTATATTGTGTCTATATATAACGGAGATGTTACATGTTAGAAAGGGAATTTATATATTGTGAAAAAAAAAATATTCTTTGTTTATCATGTTGGAATTTTCATTTTATGAATTACCCACATAAAATATTCATTTTTATGTTATGTTGAATTAGAACCGTCAACATAAGTATGTTCATTTGGTTAATAACGTTATGCTAACATAAGAACATCGCTTGTGTTAATAATGTTATGTTAATATAAAAACTGTCATTGTATTAAAATGAACAAAATGGATGTGTCATTTATGTTGTATATAAAATTGACAGAATAAACATGTCATTTATTTAGTAAATTACACATGCCATTTTCATAAGGAATGTTAATATTAGATTAAAAAAATCACTTTTGTCAATATAATTAAGTAGCGATGAATTCACTTTTGTCAATATATTGAAGTAGCGATGAAATCACTTTTGTCAATATAATTAAGTAGCGACAAAAATCACTTTTGTCAATATATTGAAGTAGCGACAAAAATCACTTTTGTCAATATAATTAAGTAGCAACAAAATCACTTTTGTCAATATAATTGAAGTAGCGATGAAATCACTTTTGTTAATATATTGAAGTAGCGACAAAAATCACTTTTGTTAATATGTTGAAGTAGCGACAAAAATCACTTTTGTTAATATATTGAAGTAGCGACAAAAATCACTTTTATCAATATAATTAAGCAGCGATGAATTCACTTTTGTCAATATAATTGAGGTAGCGATGAAATCACTTTTGTCAATATATTGAAGTAGCGACAAAAATCATATTTTTGTAAATGTAGAAGAAAGATTAAAATAACAAAAGATTCATTTTGACAATTGAAGAAGAATGACAATAGAAATTTCATTTTTATTTAATGTAATAAAAGAAAATACTTTTATTTTGTTAATGACATAGCATTGCATATGAATAAAATACTTTTATTTTGTTAATGACATAGCATTGCATATGAATGGTATATATTTATTTTGTTAATGACATAGCATTGCATATGAATGATATATATTTATTTTGTTAACGTTGCATAGCATTGCATATGAATGATATTTATTTTGTTAACGTTGCATAGCATTGCATATGAATGATATTTATTTTGTTAACGTTGCATAGCATTGCATATGAATGATATTTATTTTGTTAACGTTGCATAGCATTGCATATGAATGATATATATTTATTTTGTTAACGTTGCATAGCATTGCATATGAATGATATATATTTATTTTGTTAACGTTGCATAGCATTGCATATGAATGATATATATTTATTTTGTTAACGTTGCATAGCATTGCATATGAAATGAAATATATTTATTTTGGTTAATGTAAAGAGTATGACAACTTCAATTTTTGTTAAGGTAAAGAATAGCGACAAATTCCTTTTTATATGTAAAGAGAGAGATGAAATAAGCTTGCGTATATATTAATTCACTTTTATATGTAATGAGAGAAATGAAGTAAAATTTGTTTACATATACATTCAGTTTATATGTCAATTGTAATGGAAGGTTTGTTAACATGTACATTCATAGTTGTATATGTCATTGGAAAAAGAGAGATTATTTTTATGTGGATAGAATAAAAGAAAGATTCATTTTTATAAAAATAGATAAAAAGAATGGCAAAACATTCATTTTGTCAAATATAAAAGAAAGATAGAAAATATAAGGATGACAAGATACTCATTTGTCAAGAGTAAGAAATATGCATTTTGATCAAATGAAAAAGGATGACAAAATATTCATTTGTTAAAAATTAAGTTGACATTGTTTTGTACTGACAAGTTTTGTTAAAGGAAATTACATTTCATGTGATCAAAATAAAAAGAAATGAGAATTACATTTTTTTATGTAATTATATGATTGGAATGTCACTTATATTAGAAGTGTTAAACTAGATAAACATGTCCCATTGTTTAAAAGAGGTTATTTAGGATAAGAAGGACATTTTATTAATTAAAATTACACTTTTATTTGAAACTATGATATGAAATGTGGTAAGCGAATAAAATTTACACTTTTATATATGTAACTATAAATGAGGATTTGCACTGTAAATTAGAATTACATTCTTATTATGTAATTAAGGTATGATATTATATTTTATATTAAAAATTATATTTGCATGACGTCACCTAAGAAGGAAATTTGCATTGCCAATATAAAATAGCAAAAATCATTTTTTTTGGTTTGCATTGAAAGAGATAAGAAATATATTCGCTCGTATAGAAATGAAGTTAACACCAAAATATATTTCGTTTTGGCTAGGAATTGAAATGACACAAAAATACTCATTTTTTGTTAAATTATGAAGGACGTACAAAAATATTCATTTTTGGTTGTAATTGGAATGATACACAAAGTACATTTTTGTGTGTAGGATATGTATGGAAATTGAAGAACATTAATAAAAGAAACCATTGTTTGGTGTGATGAATTATTGCATATAAATAAGAAGATTGGTTGTTAGGAAAATATGGTAAGATGAAATGGATGGAGGAATTATATATATAATTATATATATAAAAATTTAAAATCAAACGATATGAAATGATTTCCAACTTATATATACACGAGAATTGTTTGGGAAGTCCGAGTTTATCTCATTCCAAACAATTTAAACGACGTTTAAAAATTGAAGATTTAAAGACGACCATAGAAGACCGACGGTCTTCACATCGAATGGACGACGACTGTTGATGCCCATGATTGGAGTAGCTACCTTGAAGGGGCTACAGTGGTTGCCGTCCGGACGTAGTGTTGATTTGTACGGATTTGACTTTCGCTCAGACCCAGAGCATAAGTTTTAAATGGATTGTGTGTCTGACGTTGTACTCTGTTAATATCATGTTATTGATTTTCTGTCTATATATAAATGATTGGTGGTGAAGAATTTATTCTTTACTTAACACCCGTTTATATATTGATGGACGATCAATGGCACGGTATGGATTGACAATGTGGCACGCTAAGATGAAGATGATCAAGGCTTTGTTGAAAAGCAGGCCTTGTGGTTATGACGTAACTTCGCGAGCCTCACAAACCGGTAGAGTCTAAAACGGGCGAAGGGAACGCAGGGAGAGCAACACGTTTCTTTCTAGCTAGATGTTGTGTTTGGGTTTTATCACGGCCTGACATTTTACTTATGTGGATGATGGAATGAGGCGCGCCTCGGATAGGTCCTATAGGACCGGGAAACGTGTGCTTAGGAATTGCCAATCCTCTAAGCTGTATTTGAGGACCGGCCCTGCCATTTCCAAGGGTTAACTGCGGGTAATCCTGGGACATTAGCTAGAGTGTCTCGAATCGGTAAGGAGCTCCGCTCTAGCCTTGACTCATGATGGAAATCCAAATCTCCAATACGCCCCATGCGGTTTTGATTGTATTACTAGTACGGAGGCATAATATATGGTACCTATGCTTCCTAGGATTGATATTATGATTGAAATGTTTTATTAAAACATATACACACTAATAATAATATCGTTTTTACGTATTTATCATCTTTTAATCACCATAAGGTAAAACTCTATCCTCTGGTGTGCGTTGCATTGTGTGATGGGACCTGAGTCTTATGGTGGTTTCATTTTTCTAAAAAGCATTGCGTTATTTGACGATTCACTTTACTGTTATGCACAGCAATCCATTGGAGTAAACCCGTTCCGCGTTAGCGGCGTGGTCCTTGGATTTGCCTTATTAGTAGTTATGTTAGTTAAGAATTCTCACACCAGTCCCACGACTGACCCGTTGTTTGTTTCCACCTTTGCAAACTCGGGTGCCCTCTTTTCCACACGGGCAGTCGAGTAGTTTGTCTACAGGTTTATCGCTTGAGCAGGATACTGGATTGAAGCATAAAGCTGTGTCCAGAATATAGAAAAGACTTCCGCTGTATTAGTTTTGTTCAACTGCAATGTATTATAAGTTAAATGTAAAATTTATCTTCCGCTGCAATTATTTTTATTCGATGTACTCTGATATTCTGTACTCTGATGTAAACATTTTGTACTATTTATAAAAGTCTGTTGTTTTGTTCTGATGATTGTTGTATTCCCAAAGTTAAAGTATTCGGGATTTGAACGGTCTTGGTCGATTTTGCGATCGATCGGGTCGGGCAAAGCCCGGGTCTTTACAGTTGGTATCAGAGCTTTGGTTAGCTCAAATCTTTGGGGTACAACTCGTTAGAACTGAACAAAAGACTCATCAGAGAATTGGATTAGTAATGTCCAATAAGAATACTCATTAGAGATAGGATCAGCAGTATCCTAGAATGAGAAAACTCATTAGAGATGGGGTTAGTAATGCCCTAGAATGAGTTCAGAGTGATAAGCTTATGATTAGCGTATTTTTGATTATATAATCTATTTTTGAAAATATGATTTTTAAATATATAAAAGAGTATGTATATTTGATAAGTTAGTCAACAAATGAAATTAATAAGAGAAATTAAAATTTAGTTAGTTAATTAAACAACTTTTACCTTAGTTCCTTTTCGAGGACGAAAAGATTTTAAGTGGGGGCGACTGTAACAGCCCTGATTTTTGGGGTTAATTTTAAAATTTTATTTTAAGAAATTTTAATGAATGAATATATTTAAAATTATTTATTTTAAATAATAACGATGAAAAACTTATTTTATTTCGAGCGCGAACTTGAAATTTATATTAAATCCATTCCGAGCCTGAAAACGGCGCGGTAATTTTAGATTTGAAATTCCAACTTTGAAAAATTAAATAAAATATAAATCGGAATTGGACGAAACAAGAAACGCTAGGACCGTATTGAAAATATCTTTCCAAAGAGTTTCAGAAATTAAGATTCCAGTTTATAAATTGTAAGTTATGAGAAAATTAAATTTTCAGAAAAACGCTATAGAATTCGTATATATTATATATAAGGCCCGAAACATAAAATTTTTGCAGAATAAGGAATTAGGACCCGAAACCATCTCCATTGGTTTCAGAATGTTGTTTACATATAAAAATGACTATAAGAACTTATATTTTTGAGTTTCGGAAAAATTCCACTATTTTTGGTATTTTTAAATATTAAAAATATACGCCTGAAAAATGAAATTTTTGCAAACGAACTCCAAATTCGACGAGACCAGTTTCTATGGATTCGGAATATTAAAATAAGGTTAAATTCTAAAATTTATAATTTTTGGAATTATTTTGTGGCCGGTATAATTTTTACAGTGAAAAATAGCATATTTTCAGACTTCGGAAATTCATAATAAATTCATACGGACTCGGAAAATTACGAAATCAGGTTCGTTGGATTCGTAATGACCTGAAATAATTATGTTTAAAATTTTATTAATTTTTAAATCAGCATGTATTTATAAGAATTTTTGAATTAAAGAAAACAGTTGAAAATTTAGTAATTGGACACGTAATGATATTTGGGCCCAAACCAAAATTAGACCCATAGTATATATTATCTTTTTCCTCAGAATTTAGGGCTGAAATTCGAAATACACAACAGCCACTTCTCTTTTCCATCATTTTTTCTCAATTTCCATGGCGGCTCTCTCTTCCTCTAAAATTTGTCGAAAATAAAATCTCTTCAAACCATAGCAAATTATATGTCCACTCGACGGTCTCGACGATACGAAGCTAATGGTGTCGTCGGTTTCGTCAAACAGCGCTCGGATTCGCCGGAATCTCGTCTTAAAGCTCGCTGTTTTCGAAATTCAGAAGCTCAAAACGTAAATCAAGAAATTCCCGTGAATCGAGGAAGAATTAGACGAAGTCACGAACACGGAAGTTCTTCGTCTACGTGAGGTGGAGGTGCTCGCCAAATTTCAGGCAGTTTGGAGGTGTGAGGCGGCCTGTGGGGCCCGCGAGGCGAAATCGTTCGTAGGCGATTTCCCGATGATCGGAGAAGCTTTAGGTGCGGCTCTTTCTGGTGGTGGTGCGTCTCGCCAAGACGAAGACGTTGGCGGTGGTCCCGTGGCGTCAGGTGGCCTGAAGCAGCGGCAAATGGCAGTCAAAGTTCTGCGGTGAATAGTGTTTCGCGGTCAACGGGCTGAGGGTATTTTCTATTTTATTTTTAAATTATTTAATTAATTTTCAGAACTTTAAAATTGCATAACTCACTCATACGAAGTCGAAAATCGACGATTTCAGGTGCGTTGGGATCGTGGCGACGAGATGGACGCGTGGACACTAATTTTGTCCAATTATGAGACAGTGAAATTTTTAGGTATTTTCACGAATATTAATTAATTATTTAATTATGTCCAACTTTAATAAATCATAACTCTCTCGTACGAGGTCCGATTGACGAACCGTAAATTGCGTTGGACTCGTCTTTCCGAGCTCTTCGCGATGGCGCAGACCAGAGCTGAATCCGAGACAGTCAAATTTTCAGCAAAAATCAATGTGAGAATTCTATTTTTAAAATAAAATTATTTATTTATTTAATTCACTGCAAAATCTATATTCATATCATATGAAATTCATGTTGTTGCTGCATGTATGATTATTTCCATGTTGATTGTTTGTGATGATTGTGCGTATTTATGTTGACATGAGTTTGTGTGCACGACGAAGACAAACATTTTAGTTAATATAGAAAATGTATAATATTCATGTTTGTAAAAGAAAAATTTGTGCAAACCATAAAAATCATATATTTATATTGTGTCTATATATAACGGAGATGTTACATGTTAGAAAGGGAATTTATATATTGTGAAAAAAAAAATATTCTTTGTTTATCATGTTGGAATTTTCATTTTATGAATTACCCACATAAAATATTCATTTTTATGTTATGTTGAATTAGAACCGTCAACATAAGTATGTTCATTTGGTTAATAACGTTATGCTAACATAAGAACATCGCTTGTGTTAATAATGTTATGTTAATATAAAAACTGTCATTGTATTAAAATGAACAAAATGGATGTGTCATTTATGTTGTATATAAAATTGACAGAATAAACATGTCATTTATTTAGTAAATTACACATGCCATTTTCATAAGGAATGTTAATATTAGATTAAAAAAATCACTTTTGTCAATATAATTAAGTAGCGATGAATTCACTTTTGTCAATATATTGAAGTAGCGATGAAATCACTTTTGTCAATATAATTAAGTAGCGACAAAAATCACTTTTGTCAATATATTGAAGTAGCGACAAAAATCACTTTTGTCAATATAATTAAGTAGCGACAAAATCACTTTTGTCAATATAATTGAAGTAGCGATGAAATCACTTTTGTTAATATATTGAAGTAGCGACAAAAATCACTTTTGTTAATATGTTGAAGTAGCGACAAAAATCACTTTTGTTAATATATTGAAATAGCGACAAAAATCACTTTTATCAATATAATTAAGTAGCGATGAATTCACTTTTGTCAATATAATTGAGGTAGCGATGAAATCACTTTTGTCAATATATTGAAGTAGCGACAAAAATCATATTTTTGTAAATGTAGAAGAAAGATTAAAATAACAAAAGATTCATTTTGACAATTGAAGAAGAATGACAATAGAAATTTCATTTTTATTTAATGTAATAAAAGAAAATACTTTTATTTTGTTAATGACATAGCATTGCATATGAATAAAATACTTTTATTTTGTTAATGACATAGCATTGCATATGAATGGTATATATTTATTTTGTTAATGACATAGCATTGCATATGAATGATATATATTTATTTTGTTAACGTTGCATAGCATTGCATATGAATGATATTTATTTTGTTAACGTTGCATAGCATTGCATATGAATGATATATATTTATTTTGTTAACGTTGCATAGCATTGCATATGAATGATATATATTTATTTTGTTAACGTTGCATAGCATTGCATATGAATGATATATATTTATTTTGTTAACGTTGCATAGCATTGCATATGAAATGAAATATATTTATTTTGGTTAATGTAAAGAGTATGACAACTTCAATTTTTGTTAAGGTAAAGAATAGCGACAAATTCCTTTTTATATGTAAAGAGAGAGATGAAATAAGCTTGCGTATATATTAATTCACTTTTATATGTAATGAGAGAAATGAAGTAAAATTTGTTTACATATACATTCAGTTTATATGTCAATTGTAATGGAAGGTTTGTTAACATGTACATTCATAGTTGTATATGTCATTGGAAAAAGAGAGATTATTTTTATGTGGATAGAATAAAAGAAAGATTCATTTTTATAAAAATAGATAAAAAGAATGGCAAAACATTCATTTTGTCAAATATAAAAGAAAGATTGAAAATATAAGGATGACAAGATACTCATTTGTCAAGAGTAAGAAATATGCATTTTGATCAAATGAAAAAGGATGACAAAATATTCATTTGTTAAAAATTAAGTTGACATTGTTTTGTACTGACAAGTTTTGTTAAAGGAAATTACATTTCATGTGATCAAAATAAAAAGAAATGAGAATTACATTTTTTTTATGTAATTATATGATTGGAATGTCACTTATATTAGAAGTGTTAAACTAGATAAACATGTCCCTTTGTTTAAAAGAGGTTATTTAGGATAAGAAGGACATTTTATTAATTAAAATTACACTTTTATTTGAAACTATGATATGAAATGTGGTAAGCGAATAAAATTTACACTTTTATATATGTAACTATAAATGAGGATTTGCACTGTAAATTAGAATTACATTCTTATTATGTAATTAAGGTATGATATTATATTTTATATTAAAAATTATATTTGCATGACGTCACCTAAGAAGGAAATTTGCATTGCCAATATAAAATAGCAAAAATCATTTTTTTTGGTTTGCATTGAAAGAGATAAGAAATATATTCGTTCGTATAGAAATGAAGTTAACACCAAAATATATTTCGTTTTGGCTAGGAATTGAAATGACACAAAAATACTCATTTTTTGTTAAATTATGAAGGACGTACAAAAATATTCATTTTTGGTTGTAATTGGAATGATACACAAAGTACATTTTTGTGTGTAGGATATGTATGGAAACTGAAGAACATTAATAAAAGAAACCATTGTTTGGTGTGATGAGTTATTGCATATAAATAAGAAGATTGGTTGTTAGGAAAATATGGTAAGATGAAATGGATGGAGGAATTATATATATAATTATATATATAAAAATTTAAAATCAAACGATATGAAATGATTTCCAACTTATATATACACGAGAATTGTTTGGGAAGTCCGAGTTTATCTCATTCCAAACAATTTAAACGACGTTTAAAAATTGAAGATTTAAAGACGACCATAGAAGACCGACGGTCTTCACATCGAATGGACGACGACTGTTGATGCCCATGATTGGAGTAGCTACCTTGAAGGGGCTACAGTGGTTGCCGTCCGGACGTAGTGTTGATTTGTACGGATTTGACTTTCGCTCAGACCCAGAGCATAAGTTTTAAATGGATTGTGTGTCTGACGTTGTACTCCGTTAATATCATGTTATTGATTTTCTGTCTATATATAAATGATTGGTGGTGAAGAATTTATTCTTTACTTAACACCCGTTTATATATTGATGGACGATCAATGGCACGGTATGGATTGACAATGTGGCACGCTAAGATGAAGATGATCAAGGCTTTGTTGAAAAGCAGGCCTTGTGGTTATGACGTAACTTCGCGAGCCTCACAAACCGGTAGAGTCTAAAACGGGCGAAGGGAACGCAGGGAGAGCAGCACGTTTCTTTCTAGCTAGATGTTGTGTTTGGGTTTTATCACGGCCTGACATTTTACTTATGTGGATGATGGAATGAGGCGCGCCTCGGATAGGTCCTATAGGACCGGGAAACGTGTGCTTAGGAATTGCCAATCCTCTAAGCTGTATTTGAGGACCGGCCCTGCCATTTCCAAGGGTTAACTGCGGGTAATCCTGGGACATTAGCTAGAGTGTCTCGAATCGTTAAGGAGCTCCGCTCTAGCCTTGACTCATGATGGAAATCCAAATCTCCAATACGCCCCATGCGGTTTTGATTGTATTACTAGTACGGAGGCATAATATATGGTACCTATGCTTCCTAGGATTGATATTATGATTGAAATGTTTTATTAAAACATATACACACTAATAATAATATCGTTTTTACGTATTTATCATCTTTTAATCACCATAAGGTAAAACTCTATCCTCTGGTGTGCGTTGCATTGTGTGATGGGACCTGAGTCTTATGGTGGTTTCATTTTTCTAAAAAGCATTGCGTTATTTGACGATTTACTTTACTGTTATGCACAGCAATCCATTGGAGTAAACCCGTTCCGCGTTAGCGGCGTGGTCCTTGGATTTGCCTTATTAGTAGTTATGTTAGTTAAGAATTCTCACACCAGTCCCACGACTGACCCGTTGTTTGTTTCCACCTTTGCAAACTCGGGTGCCCTCTTTTTCACACGGGCAGTCGAGTAGTTTGTCTACAGGTTTATCGCTTGAGCAGGATACTGGATTGAAGCATAAAGCTGTGTCCAGAATATAGAAAAGACTTCCGCTGTATTAGTTTTGTTCAGCTGCAATGTATTATAAGTTAAATGTAAAATTTATCTTCTGCTGCAATTATTTTTATTCGATGTACTCTGATATTCTGTACTCTGATGTAAACATTTTGTACTATTTATAAAAGTCTGCTGTTTTGTTCTGATGATTGTTGTATTCCCAAAGTTAAAGTATTCGGGATTTGAACGGTCTTGGTCGATTTTGCGATCGATCGGGTCGGGCAAAGCCCGGGTCTTTACAGTTGGTATCAGAGCTTTGGTTAGCTCAAATCTTTGGGGTACAACTCGTTAGAACTGAACAAAAGACTCATCAGAGAATTGGATTAGTAATGTCCAATAAGAATACTCATTAGAGATAGGATCAGCAGTATCCTAGAATGAGAAAACTCATTAGAGATGGGGTTAGTAATGCCCTAGAATGAGTTCAGAGTGATAAGCTTATGATTAGCGTATTTTTGATTATATAATCTATTTTTGAAAATATGATTTTTAAATATATAAAAGAGTATGTATATTTGATAAGTTAGTCAACAAATGAAATTAATAAGAGAAATTAAAATTTAGTTAGTTAATTAAACAACTTTTACCTTAGTTCCTTTTCGAGGACGAAAAAATTTTAAGTGGGGGCGACTGTAACAGCCCTGATTTTTGGGGTTAATTTTAAAATTTTATTTTAAGAAATTTTAATGAATGAATATATTTAAAATTATTTATTTTAAATAATAACGATGAAAAACTTATTTTATTTCGAGCGCGAACTTGAAATTTATATTAAATCCATTCCGAGCCTAAAAACGGCGCGGTAATTTCAGATTTGAAATTCCAACTTTGAAAAATTAAATAAAATATAAATCGGAATTGGACGAAACAAGAAACGCTAGGACCGTATTGAAAATATCTTTCCAAAGAGTTTCAGAAATTAAGATTCCAGTTTATAAATTGTAAGTTATGAGAAAATTAAATTTTCAGAAAAACGCTATAGAATTCGTATATATTATATATAAGGCCCGAAACGTAAATTTTTTGCAGAATAAGGAATTAGGACCCGAAACCATCTCCATTGGTTTCAGAATGTTGTTTACATATAAAAATGACTATAAGAACTTATATTTTTGAGTTTCGGAAAAATTCAACTATTTTTGGTATTTTTAAATATTAAAAATATACGCCTGAAAAATGAAATTTTTGCAAACGAACTCCGAATTCGACGAGACCAGTTTCTATGGATTCGGAATATTAAAATAAGGTTAAATTCTAAAATTTATAATTTTTGGAATTATTTTGTGGCCGGTATAATTTTTACAGTGAAAAATAGCATATTTTCAGACTTCGGAAATTCATAATAAATTCATACGGACTCGGAAAATTACGAAATCAGGTTCGTTGGATTCGTAATGACCTGAAATAATTATGTTTAAAATTTTATTAATTTTGAAATCAGCATGTATTTATAAGAATTTTTGAATTGAAGAAAACAGTTGAAAATTTAGTAATTGGACACGTAATGATATTTGGGCCCAAACCAAAATTAGACCCATAGTATATATTATCTTTTTCCTCAGAATTTAGGGCTGAAATTCGAAATACACAGCAGCCACTTCTCTTTTCCATCATTTTTCTCAATTTCCATGGCGGCTCTCTCTTCCTCTAAAATTTGTCGAAAATAAAATCTCTTCAAACCATAGCAAATTATATGTCCACTCGACGGTCTTGACGATACGAAGCTAATGGTGTCGTCGGTTTCGTCAAACAGCGCTCGGATTCGCCGGAATCTCGTCTTAAAGCTCGCTGTTTTCGAAATTCAGAAGCTCAAAACGTAAATCAAGAAATTCCCGTGAATCGAGGAAGAATTAGACGAAGTCACGAACACGGAAGTTCTTCGTCTACGTGAGGTGGAGGTGCTCGCCAAATTTCAGGCAGTTTGGAGGTGTGAGGCGGCCTGTGGGACCCGCGAGGCGAAATCGTTCGTAGGCGATTTCCCGATGATCGGAGAAGCTTTAGGGGCGGCTCTTTCTGGTGGTGGTGCGTCTCGCCAAGACGAAGACGTTGGCGGTGGTCCCGTGGCGTCAGGTGGCCTGAAGCAGCGGCAAATGGCGGTCAAAGTTCTGCGGTGAATAGTGTTTCGCGGTCAACGGGCTGAGGGTATTTTCTATTTTATTTTTAAATTATTTAATTAATTTCCAGAACTTTAAAATTGCATAACTCACTCATACGAAGTCGAAAATCGACGATTTCAGGTGCGTTGGGATCGTGGCGACGAGATGGACGCGTGGACACTAATTTTGTCCAATTCTGAGACAGTGAAATTTTTAGGTATTTTCACGAATATTAATTAGTGGAAAATAGTTTGAAGGACAAAAAAAAGAAAAACTTTAGCCATAAGGACAGTTGACTAAAACTTTAGTTTTAAGGACAAAGGCTAGTGTAAACTTTGAAATGATGGTGGGTCCCTGAATTCAAGGTTTAGTGTTAATTTGTCCTTAAAACTAAAGTTTTTGTTGACTGTCCTTAAAACTAAAGTTTTGATTGGATTTGTCCTTGTATTAAAAAACCCCTATTAATTAATTATTTAATTATGTCCAACTTTAATAAATCATAACTCTCTCGTACGAGGTCCGATTGACGAACCGTAAATTGCGTTGGACTCGTCTTTCCGAGCTCTTCGCGATGGCGCAGACCAGAGCTGAATCCGAGATAGTCAAATTTTCAGCAAAAATCAATGTGAGAATTCTATTTTTAAAATAAAATTATTTATTTATTTAATTCACTGCAAAATCTATATTCATATCATATGAAATTCATGTTGTTGCTGCATGTATGATTATTTCCATGTTGATTGTTTGTGATGATTGTGCGTATTTATGTTGACATGATTTTGTGTGCACGACGAAGACAAACATTTTAGTTAATATAGAAAATGTATAATATTCATGTTTGTAAAAGAAAAATTTGTGCAAACCATAAAAATCATATATTTATATTGTGTCTATATATAACGGAGATGTTACATGTTAGAAAGGGAATTTATATATTGTGAAAAAAAAAATATTCTTTGTTTATCATGTTGGAATTTTCATTTTATGAATTACCCACATAAAATATTCATTTTTATGTTATGTTGAATTAGAACCGTCAACATAAGTATGTTCATTTGGTTAATAACGTTATGCTAACATAAGAACATCGCTTGTGTTAATAATGTTATGTTAATATAAAAACTGTCATTGTATTAAAATGAACAAAATGGATGTGTCATTTATGTTGTATATAAAATTGACAGAATAAACATGTCATTTATTTAGTAAATTACACATGCCATTTTCATAAGGAATGTTAATATTAGATTAAAAAAATCACTTTTGTCAATATAATTAAGTAGCGATGAATTCACTTTTGTCAATATATTGAAGTAGCGATGAAATCACTTTTGTCAATATAATTAAGTAGCGACAAAAATCACTTTTGTCAATATATTGAAGTAGCGACAAAAATCACTTTTGTCAATATAATTAAGTAGCGACAAAATCACTTTTGTCAATATAATTGAAGTAGCGATGAAATCACTTTTGTTAATATATTGAAGTAGCGACAAAAATCACTTTTGTTAATATATTGAAGTAGCGACAAAAATCACTTTTATCAATATAATTAAGTAGCGATGAATTCACTTTTGTTAATATAATTGAGGTAGCGATGAAATCACTTTTGTCAATATATTGAAGTAGCGACAAAAATCATATTTTTGTAAATGTAGAAGAAAGATTAAAATAACAAAAGATTCATTTTGACAATTGAAGAAGAATGACAATAGAAATTTCATTTTTATTTAATGTAATAAAAGAAAATACTTTTATTTTGTTAATGACATAGCATTGCATATGAATAAAATACTTTTATTTTGTTAATGACATAGCATTGCATATGAATGGTATATATTTATTTTGTTAATGACATAGCATTGCATATGAATGATATATATTTATTTTGTTAACGTTGCATAGCATTGCATATGAATGATATTTATTTTGTTAACGTTGCATAGCATTGCATATGAATGATATTTATTTTGTTAACGTTGCATAGCATTGCATATGAATGATATTTATTTTGTTAACGTTGCATAGCATTGCATATGAATGATATATATTTATTTTGTTAACGTTGCGTAGCATTGCATTTGAATGATATATATTTATTTTGTTAACGTTGCATAACATTGCATATGAATGATATATATTTATTTTGTTAACGTTGCATAGCATTGCATATGAAATGAAATATATTTATTTTGGTTAATGTAAAGAGTATGACAACTTCAATTTTTGTTAAGGTAAAGAATAGCGACAAATTCCTTTTTATATGTAAAGAGAGAGATGAAATAAGCTTGCGTATATATTAATTCACTTTTATATGTAATGAGAGAAATGAAGTAAAATTTGTTTACATATACATTCAGTTTATATGTCAATTGTAATGGAAGGTTTGTTAACATGTACATTCATAGTTGTATATGTCATTGGAAAAAGAGAGATTATTTTTATGTGGATAGAATAAAAGAAAGATTCATTTTTATAAAAATAGATAAAAAGAATGGCAAAACATTCATTTTGTCAAATATAAAAGAAAGATAGAAAATATAAGGATGACAAGATACTCATTTGTCAAGAGTAAGAAATATGCATTTTGATCAAACGAAAAAGGATGACAAAATATTCATTTGTTAAAAATTAAGTTGACATTGTTTTGTACTGACAAGTTTTGTTAAAGGAAATTACATTTCATGTGATCAAAATAAAAAGAAATGAGAATTACATTTTTTTTATGTAATTATATGATTGGAATGTCACTTATATTAGAAGTGTTAAACTAGATAAACATGTCCCTTTGTTTAAAAGAGGTTATTTAGGATAAGAAGGACATTTTATTAATTAAAATTACACTTTTATTTGAAACTATGATATGAAATGTGGTAAGCGAATAAAATTTACACTTTTATATATGTAACTATAAATGAGGATTTGCACTATAAATTAGAATTACATTCTTATTATGTAATTAAGGTATGATATTATATTTTATATTAAAAATTATATTTGCATGACGTCACCTAAGAAGGAAATTTGCATTGCCAATATAAAATAGCAAAAATCATTTTTTTTGGTTTGCATTGAAAGAGATAAGAAATATATTCGTTCGTATAGAAATGAAGTTAACACCAAAATATATTTCGTTTTGGCTAGGAATTGAAATGACACAAAAATACTCATATTTTGTTAAATTATGAAGGACGTACAAAAATATTCATTTTTGGTTGTAATTGGAATGATACACAAAGTACATTTTTGTGTGTAGGATATGTATGGAAATTGAAGAACATTAATAAAAGAAACCATTGTTTGGTGTGATGAGTTATTGCATATAAATAAGAAGATTGGTTGTTAGGAAAATATGGTAAGATGAAATGGATGGAGGAATTATATATATAATTATATATATAAAAAATTAAAATCAAACGATATGAAATGATTTCCAACTTATATATACACGAGAATTGTTTGGGAAGTCCGAGTTTATCTCATTCCAAACAATTTAAACGACGTTTAAAAATTGAAGATTTAAAGACGACCATAGAAGACCGACGGTCTTCACATCGAATGGACGACGACTGTTGATGCCCATGATTGGAGTAGCTACCTTGAAGGGGCTACAGTGGTTGCCGTCTGGACGTAGTGTTGATTTGTACGGATTTGACTTTCGCTCAGACCCAGAGCATAAGTTTTAAATGGATTGTGTGTCTGACGTTGTACTCCGTTAATATCATGTTATTGATTTTCTGTCTATATATAAATGATTGGTGGTGAAGAATTTATTCTTTACTTAACACCCGTTTATATATTGATGGACGATCAATGGCACGGTATGGATTGACAATGTGGCACGCTAAGATGAAGATGATCAAGGCTTTGTTGAAAAGCAGGCCTTGTGGTTATGATGTAACTTCGCGAGCCTCACAAACCGGTAGAGTCTAAAACGGGTGAAGGGAACGCAGGGAGAGCAGCACGTTTCTTTCTAGCTAGATGTTGTGTTTGGGTTTTATCACGGCCTGACATTTTACTTATGTGGATGATGGAATGAGGCGCGCCTCGGATAGGTCCTATAGGACCGGAAAACGTGTGCTTAGGAATTGCCAATCCTCTAAGCTGTATTTGAGGACCGGCACTGCCATTTCCAAGGGTTAACTGCGGGTAATCCTGGGACATTAGCTAGAGTGTCTCGAATCGGTAAGGAGCTCCGCTCTAGCCTTGACTCATGATGGAAATCCAAATCTCCAATACGCCCCATGCGGTTTTGATTGTATTACTAGTACGGAGGCATAATAAATGGTACCTATGCTTCCTAGGATTGATATTATGATTGAAATGTTTTATTAAAACATATACACACTAATAATAATAATATCGTTTTTACGTATTTATCATCTTTTAATCACCATAAGGTAAAACTCTATCCTCTGGTGTGCGTTGCATTGTGTGATGGGACCTGAGTCTTATGGGGGTTTCATTTTTCTAAAAAGCATTGCGTTATTTGACGATTTACTTTACTGTTATGCACAACAATCCATTGGAGTAAACCCGTTCCGCGTTAGCGGCGTGGTCCTTGGATTTGCCTTATTAGTAGTTATGTTAGTTAAGAATTCTCACACCAGTCCCACGACTGACCCGTTGTTTGTTTCCACCTTTGCAAACTCGGGTGCCCTCTTTTCCACACGGGCAGTCGAGTAGTTTGTCTACAGGTTTATCGCTTGAGCAGGATACTGGATTGAAGCATAAAGCTGTGTCCAGAATATAGAAAAGACTTCCGCTGTATTAGTTTTGTTCAACTGCAATGTATTATAAGTTAAATGTAAAATTTATCTTCCGCTGCAATTATTTTTATTCGATGTACTCTGATATTCTGTACTCTGATGTAAACATTTTGTACTATTTATAAAAGTCTGCTGTTTTGTTCTGATGATTGTTGTATTCCCAAAGTTAAAGTATTCGGGATTTGAACGGTCTTGGTCGATTTTGCGATCGATCGGGTCGGGCAAAGCCCGGGTCTTTACAGTTGGTATCGGAGCTTTGGTTAGCTCAAATCTTTGGGGTACAACTCGTTAGAACTGAACAAAAGACTCATCAGAGAATTGGATTAGTAATGTCCAATAAGAATACTCATTAGAGATAGGATCAGCAGTATCCTAGAATGAGAAAACTCATTAGAGATGGGGTTAGTAATGCCCTAGAATGAGTTCAGAGTGATAAGCTTATGATTAGCGTATTTTTGATTATATAATCTATTTTTGAAAATATGATTTTTAAATATATAAAAGAGTATGTATATTTGATAAGTTAGTCAACAAATGAAATTAATAAGAGAAATTAAAATTTAGTTAGTTAATTAAACAACTTTTACCTTAGTTCCTTTTCGAGGACGAAAAGATTTTAAGTGGGGGCGACTGTAACAGCCCTGATTTTTGGGGTTAATTTTAAAATTTTATTTTAAGAAATTTTAATGAATGAATATATTTAAAATTATTTATTTTAAATAATAACGATGAAAACCTTATTTTATTTCGAGCGCGAACTTGAAATTAATATTAAATCCATTCCGAGCCTGAAAACGGCGCGGTAATTTCAGATTTGAAATTCCAACTTTGAAAAATTAAATAAAATATAAATCGGAATTGGACGAAACAAGAAACGCTAGGACCGTATTGAAAATATCTTTCCAAAGAGTTTCAGAAATTAAGATTCCAGTTTATAAATTGTAAGTTATGAGAAAATTAAATTTTCAGAAAAACGCTATAGAATTCGTATATATTATATATAAGGCCCGAAACGTAAAATTTTTGCAGAATAAGGAATTAGGACCCGAAACCATCTCCATTGGTTTCAGAATGTTGTTTACATATAAAAATGACTATAAGAACTTATATTTTTGAGTTTCGGAAAAATTCCACTATTTTTGGTATTTTTAAATATTAAAAATATACGCCTGAAAAATGAAATTTTTGCAAACGAACTCCGAATTCGACGAGACCAGTTTCTATGGATTCGGAATATTAAAATAATGTTAAATTCTAAAATTTATAATTTTTGGAATTATTTTGTGGCCGGTATAATTTTTACAGTGAAAAATAGCATATTTTCAGACTTCGGAAATTCATAATAAATTCATACGGACTCGGAAAATTACGAAATCAGGTTCGTTGGATTCGTAATGACCTGAAATAATTATGTTTAAATTTTTATTAATTTTGAAATCAGCATGTATTTATAAGAATTTTTGAATTGAAGAAAACAGTTGAAAATTTAGTAATTGGACACGTAATGATATTTGGGCCCAAACCAAAATTAGACCCATAATATATATTATCTTTTTCCTCAGAATTTAGGGCTGAAATTCGAAATACACAGCAGCCACTTCTCTTTTCCATCATTTTTCTCAATTTCCATGGCGGCTCTCTCTTCCTCTAAAATTTGTCGAAAATAAAATCTCTTCAAACCATAGCAAATTATATGTCCACTCGACGGTCTCGACGATACGAAGCTAATGGTGTCGTCGGTTTCGTCAAACAGCGCTCGGATTCGCCGGAATCTCGTCTTAAAGCTCGCTGTTTTCGAAATTCAGAAGCTCAAAACGTAAATCAAGAAATTCCCATGAATCGAGGAAGAATTAGACGAAGTCACGAACACGGAAGTTCTTCGTCTACGTGAGGTGGAGGTGCTCGCCAAATTTCAGGCAGTTTGGAGGTGTGAGGCGGCCTGTGGGACCCGCGAGGCGAAATCGTTCGTAGGCGATTTCCCGATGATCGGAGAAGCTTTAGGGGCGGCTCTTTCTGGTGGTGGTGCGTCTCGCCAAGACGAAGACGTTGGCGGTGGTCCCGTGGCGTCAGGTGGCCTGAAGCAGCGGCAAATGGCGGTCAAAGTTCTGCGGTGAATAGTGTGTCGCGGTCAACGGGCTGAGGGTATTTTCTATTTTATTTTTAAATTATTTAATTAATTTCCAGAACTTTAAAATTGCATAACTCACTCATACGAAGTCGAAAATCGACGATTTCATGTGCGTTGGGATCGTGGCGACGAGGTGGACGCGTGGACACTAATTTTGTCCAATTCTGAGACAGTGAAATTTTTAGGTATTTTCACGAATATTAATTAATTATTTAATTATGTCCAACTTTAATAAATCATAACTCTCTCGTACGAGGTCCGATTGACGAACCGTAAATTGCGTTGGACTCGTCTTTCCGAGCTCTTCGCGATGGCGCAGACCAGAGCTGAATCCGAGAGAGTCAAATTTTCAGCAAAAATCAATGTGAGAATTCTATTTTTAAAATAAAATTTTTTATTTATTTAATTCACTGCAAAATCTATATTCATATCATATGAAATTCATGTTGTTGCTGCATGTATGATTATTTCCATGTTGATTGTTTGTGATGATTGTGCGTATTTATGTTGACATGATTTTGTGTGCACGACGAAGACAAACATATTAGTTAATATAGAAAATGTATAATATTCATGTTTGTAAAAGAAAAATTTGTGCAAACCATAAAAATCATATATTTATATTGTGTCTATATATAACGGAGATGTTACATGTTAGAAAGGGAATTTATATATTGTGAAAAAAAAAAATATTCTTTGTTTATCATGTTGGAATTTTCATTTTATGAATTACCCACATAAAATATTCATTTTTATGTTATGTTGAATTAGAACCGTCAACATAAGTATGTTCATTTGGTTAATAACGTAATGCTAACATAAGAACATCGCTTGTGTTAATAATGTTATGTTAATATAAAAACTGTCATTGTATTAAAATGAACAAAATGGATGTGTCATTTATGTTGTATATAAAACTGACAGAATAAACATGTCATTTATTTAGTAAATTACACATGCCATTTTCATAAGGAATGTTAATATTAGATTAAAAAAATCACTTTTGTCAATATAATTAAGTAGCGATGAATTCACTTTTGTCAATATATTGAAGTAGCGATGAAATCACTTTTGTCAATATAATTAAGTAGCGACAAAAATCACTTTTGTCAATATATTGAAGTAGCGAAAAAAATCACTTTTGTCAATATAATTAAGTAGCGACAAAATCACTTTTGTCAATATAATTGAAGTAGCGATGAAATCACTTTTGTTAATATATTGAAGTAGCGACAAAAATCACTTTTGTTAATATGTTGAAGTAGCGACAAAAATCACTTTTGTTAATATATTGAAGTAGCGACAAAAATCACTTTTATCAATATAATTAAGTAGCGATGAATTCACTTTTGTCAATATAATTGAGGTAGCGATGAAATCACTTTTGTCAATATATTGAAGTAGCGACAAAAATCATATTTTTGTAAATGTAGAAGAAAGATTAAAATAACAAAAGATTCATTTTGACAATTGAAGAAGAATGACAATAGAAATTTCATTTTTATTTAATGTAATAAAAGAAAATACTTTTATTTTGTTAATGACATAGCATTGCATATGAATAAAATACTTTTATTTTGTTAATGACATAGCATTGCATATGAATGGTATATATTTATTTTGTTAATGACATAGCATTGCATATTAATGATATATATTTATTTTGTTAACGTTGCAAAGCATTGCATATGAATGATATTTATTTTGTTAACGTTGCATAGCATTGCATATGAATGATATTTATTTTGTTAACGTTGCGTAACATTGCATATGAATGATATTTATTTTGTTAACGTTGCATAGCATTGCATATGAATGATATATATTTATTTTGTTAACGTTGCATAGCATTGCATATGAATGATATATATTTATTTTGTTAACGTTGCATAGCATTGCATATGAATGATATATATTTATTTTGTTAACGTAGCATAGCATTGCATATGAAATGAAATATATTTATTTTGGTTAATGTAAAGAGTATGACAACTTCAATTTTTGTTAAGGTAAAGAATAGCGACAAATTCCTTTTTATATGTAAAGAGAGAGATGAAATAAGCTTGCGTATATATTAATTCACTTTTATATGTAATGAGAGAAATGAAGTAAAATTTGTTTACATATACATTCAGTTTATATGTCAATTGTAATGGAAGGTTTGTTAACATGTACATTCATAGTTGTATATGTCATTGGAAAAAGAGAGATTATTTTTATGTGGATAGATTAAAAGAAAGATTCATTTTTATAAAAATAGATAAAAAGAATGGCAAAACATTCATTTTGTCAAATATAAAAGAAAGATAGAAAATATAAGGATGACAAGATACTCATTTGTCAAGAGTAAGAAATATGCATTTTGATCAAACGAAAAAGGATGTCAAAATATTCATTTGTTAAAAATTAAGTTGACATTGTTTTGTACTGACAAGTTTTGTTAAAGGAAATTACATTTCATGTGATCAAAATAAAAAGAAATGAGAATTACATTTTTTTTATGTAATTATATGATTGGAATGTCACTTATATTAGAAGTGTTAAACTAGATAAACATGTCCCTTTGTTTAAAAGAGGTTATTTAGGATAAGAAGGACATTTTATTAATTAAAATTACACTTTTATTTGAAACTATGATATGAAATGTGGTAAGCGAATAAAATTTACACTTTTATATATGTAACTATAAATGAGGATTTGCACTGTAAATTAGAATTACATTCTTATTATGTAATTAAGGTATGATATTATATTTTATATTAAAAATTATATTTGCATGACGTCACCTAAGAAGGAAATTTGCATTGCCAATATAAAATAGCAAAAATCATTTTTTTTGGTTTGCATTGAAAGAGATAAGAAATATATTCGTTCGTATAGAAATGAAGTTAACACCAAAATATATTTCGTTTTGGCTAGGAATTGAAATGACACAAAAATACTCATTTTTTGTTAAATTATGAAGGACGTACAAAAATATTCATTTTTGGTTGTAATTGGAATGATACACAAAGTACATTTTTGTGTGTAGGATATGTATGGAAATTGAAGAACATTAATAAAAGAAACCATTGTTTGGTGTGATGAGTTATTGCATATAAATAAGAAGATTGGTTGTTAGGAAAACATGGTAAGATGAAATGGATGGAGGAATTATATATATAATTATATATATAAAAATTTAAAATCAAACGATATGAAATGATTTCCAACTTATATATACACGAGAATTGTTTGGGAAGTCCGAGTTTATCTCATTCCAAACAATTTAAACGACGTTTAAAAATTTAAGATTTAAAAACGACCATAGAAGGCCGACGGTCTTCACATCGAATGGACGACGACTGTTGATGCCCATGATTGGAGTAGCTACCTTGAAGGGGCTACAGTGGTTGCCGTCCGGACGTAGTGTTGATTTGTACGGATTTGACTTTCGCTCAGACCCAGAGCATAAGTTTTAAATGGATTGTGTGTCTGACGTTGTACTCCGTTAATATCATGTTATTGATTTTCTGTCTATATATAAATGATTGGTGGTGAAGAATTTATTCTTTACTTAACACCCGTTTATATATTGATGGACGATCAATGGCACGGTATGGATTGACAATGTGGCACGCTAAGATGAAGATGATCAAGGCTTTGTTGAAAAGCAGGCCTTGTGGTTATGACGTAACTTCGCGAGCCTCACAAACCGGTAGAGTCTAAAACGGGCGAAGGGAACGCAGGGAGAGCAGCACGTTTCTTTCTAGCTAGATGTTGTGTTTGGGTTTTATCACGGCCTGACATTTTACTTATGTGGATGATGGAATGAGGCGCGCCTCGGATAGGTCCTATAGGACCGGGAAACGTGTGCTTAGGAATTGCCAATCCTCTAAGCTGTATTTGAGGACCGGCCCTGCCATTTCCAAGGGTTAACTGCGGGTAATCCTGGGACATTAGCTAGAGTGTCTCGAATCGGTAAGGAGCTCCGCTCTAGCCTTGACTCATGATGGAAATCCAAATCTCCAATACGCCCCATGCTGTTTTGATTGTATTACTAGTACGGAGACATAATATATGGTACCTATGCTTCCTAGGATTGATATTATGATTGAAATGTTTTATTAAAACATATACACACTAATAATAATAATATCGTATTTACGTATTTATCATCTTTTAATCACCATAAGGTAAAACTCTATCCTCTGGTGTGCGTTGCATTGTGTGATGGGACCTGAGTCTTATGGTGGTTTCATTTTTTCTAAAAAGCATTGCGTTATTTGATGATTTACTTTACTGTTATGCACAGCAATCCATTGGAGTAAACCCGTTCCGCGTTAGCGGCGTGGTCCTTGGATTTGCCTTATTAGTAGTTATGTTAGTTAAGAATTCTCACACCAGTCCCACGACTGACCCGTTGTTTGTTTCCACCTTTGCAAACTCGGGTGCCCTCTTTTCCACACGGGCAGTCGAGTAGTTTGTCTACAGGTTTATCGCTTGAGCAGGATACTGGATTGAAGCATAAAGTTGTGTCCAGAATATAGAAAAGACTTCCGTTGTATTAGTTTTGTTCAGCTGCAATGTATTATAAGTTAAATGTAAAATTTATCTTCCGCTGCAATTATTTTTATTCGATGTACTCTGATATTCTGTACTCTGATGTAAACATTTTGTACTATTTATAAAAGTCTGCTGTTTTGTTCTGATGATTGTTGTATTCCCAAAGTTAAAGTATTCGGGATTTGAACGGTCTTGGTCGATTTTGCGATCGATCGGGTCGGGCAAAGCCCGGGTCTTTACAGTTGGTATCAGAGCTTTGGTTTGCTCAAATCTTTGGGGTACAACTCGTTAGAACTGAACAAAAGACTCATCAGAGAATTGGATTAGTAATGTCCAATAAGAATACTCATTAGAGATAGGATCAGCAGTATCCTAGAATGAGAAAACTCATTAGAGATGGGGTTAGTAATGCCCTAGAATGAGTTCAGAGTGATAAGCTTATGATTAGCGTATTTTTGATTATATAATCTATTTTTGAAAATATGATTTTTAAATATATAAAAGAGTATGTATATTTGATAAGTTAGTCAACAAATGAAATTAATAAGAGAAATTAAAATTTAGTTAGTTAATTAAACAACTTTTACCTTAGTTCCTTTTCGAGGACGAAAAGATTTTAAGTGGGGGCGACTGTAACAGCCCTGATTTTTGGGGTTAATTTTATAATTTTATTTTAAGAAATTTTAATGAATGAATATATTTAAAATTATTTATTTTAAATAATAACGATGAAAAACTTATTTTATTTCGAGCGCGAACTTGAAATTTATATTAAATCCATTCCGAGCCTGAAAACGGCGCGGTAATTTCAGATTTGAAATTCCAACTTTGAAAAATTAAATAAAATATAAATCGGAATTGGACGAAACAAGAAACGCTAGGACCGTATTGAAAATATCTTTCCAAAGAGTTTCAGAAATTAAGATTCCAGTTTATAAATTGTAAGTTATGAGAAAATTAAATTTTCAGAAAAACGCTATAGAATTCGTATATATTATATATAAGGCCCGAAACGTAAAATTTTTGCAGAATAAGGAATTAGGACCCGAAACCATCTCCATTGGTTTCAGAATGTTGTTTACATATAAAAATGACTATAAGAACTTATATTTTTGAGTTTCGGAAAAATTCCACTATTTTTGGTATTTTTAAATATTAAAAATATACGCCTGAAAAATGAAATTTTTGCAAACGAACTCCGAATTCGACGAGACCAGTTTCTATGGATTCGGAATATTAAAATAAGGTTAAATTCTAAAATTTATAATTTTTGGAATTATTTTGTGGCCGGTATAATTTTTACAGTGAAAAATAGCATATTTTCAGACTTCGGAAATTCATAATAAATTCATACGGACTCGGAAAATTACGAAATCAGGTTCGTTGGATTCGTAATGACCTGAAATAATTATGTTTAAAATTTTATTAATTTTGAAATCAGCATGTATTTATAAGAATTTTTGAATTGAAGAAAACAGTTGAAAATTTAGTAATTGGACACGTAATGATATTTGGGCCCAAACCAAAATTAGACCCATAGTATATATTATCTTTTTCCTCAGAATTTAGGGCTGAAATTCGAAATACACAGCAGCCACTTCTCTTTTCCATCATTTTTCTCAATTTCCATGGCGACTCTCTCTTCCTCTAAAATTTGTCGAAAATAAAATCTCTTCAAACCATAGCAAATTATATGTCCACTCGACGGTCTCGACGATACGAAGCTAATGGTGTCGTCGGTTTCGTCAAACAGCGCTCGGATTCGCCGGAATCTCGTCTTAAAGCTCGCTGTTTTCGAAATTCAGAAGCTCAAAACGTAAATCAAGAAATTCCCGTGAATCGAGGAAGAATTAGACGAAGTCACGAACACGGAAGTTCTTCGTCTACGTGAGGTGGAGGTGCTCGCCAAATTTCAGGCAGTTTGGAGGTGTGAGGCGGCCTGTGGGACCCGCGAGGCGAAATCGTTCGTAGGCGATTTCCCGATGATCGGAGAAGCTTTAGGGGCGGCTCTTTCTGGTGGTGGTGCGTCTCGCCAAGACGAAGACGTTGGCGGTGGTCCCGTGGCGTCAGGTGGCCTGAAGCAGCGGCAAATGGCGGTCAAAGTTCTGCGGTGAATAGTGTTTCGCGGTCAACGGGCTGGGGGTATTTTCTATTTTATTTTTAAATTATTTAATTAATTTCCAGAACTTTAAAATTGCATAACTCACTCATACGAAGTCGAAAATCGACGATTTCAGGTGCGTTGGGATCGTGGCGACGAGATGGACGCGTGGACACTAATTTTGTCCAATTCTGAGACAGTGAAATTTTTAGGTATTTTCACGAATATTAATTAATTATTTAATTATGTCCAACTTTAATAAATCATAACTCTCTCGTACGAGGTCCGATTGACGAACCGTAAATTGCGTTGGACTCGTCTTTCCGAGCTCTTCGCGATGGCGCAGACCAGAGCTGAATCCGAGATAATCAAATTTTCAGCAAAAATCAATGTGAGAATTCTATTTTTAAAATAAAATTATTTATTTATTTAATTCACCGCAAAATCTATATTCATATCATATGAAATTCATGTTGTTGCTGCATGTATGATTATTTCCATGTTGATTGTTTGTGATGATTGTGCGTATTTATGTTGACATGATTTTGTGTGCACGACGAAGACAAACATTTTAGTTAATATAGAAAATGTATAATATTCATGTTTGTAAAAGAAAAATTTGTGCAAACCATAAAAATCATATATTTATATTGTGTCTATATATAACGGAGATGTTACATGTTAGAAAGGGAATTTATATATTGTGAAAAAAAAATATTCTTTGTTTATCATGTTGGAATTTTCATTTTATGAATTACCCACATAAAATATTCATTTTTATGTTATGTTGAATTAGAACCGTCAACATAAGTATGTTCATTTGGTTAATAACGTTATGCTAACATAAGAACATCGCTTGTGTTAATAATGTTATGTTAATATAAAAACTGTTATTGTATTAAAATGAACAAAATGGATGTGTCATTTATGTTGTATATAAAATTGACAGAATAAACATGTCATTTATTTAGTAAATTACACATGCCATTTTCATAAGGAATGTTAATATTAGATTAAAAAAATCACTTTTGTCAATATAATTAAGTAGCGATGAATTCACTTTTGTCAATATATTGAAGTAGCGATGAAATCACTTTTGTCAATATAATTAAGTAGCGACAAAAATAACTTTTGTCAATATATTGAAGTAGCGACAAAAATCACTTTTGTCAATATAATTAAGTAGCGACAAAATCACTTTTGTCAATATAATTGAAGTAGCGATGAAATCACTTTTGTTAATATATTGAAGTAGCGACAAAAATCACTTTTGTTAATATGTTGAAGTAGCGACAAAAATCACTTTTGTTAATATATTGAAGTAGCGACAAAAATCACTTTTATCAATATAATTAAGTAGCGATGAATTCACTTTTGTCAATATAATTGAGGTAGCGATGAAATCACTTTTGTCAATATATTGAAGTAGCGACAAAAATCATATTTTTGTAAATGTAGAAGAAAGATTAAAATAACAAAAGATTCATTTTGACAATTGAAGAAGAATGACAATAGAAATTTCATTTTTATTTAATGTAATAAAAGAAAATACTTTTATTTTGTTAATGACATAGCATTGCATATGAATAAAATACTTTTATTTTGTTAATGACATAGCATTGCATATGAATGGTATATATTTATTTTGTTAATCACATAGCATTGCATATGAATGATATATATTTATTTTGTTAACGTTGCATAGCAATGCATATGAATGATATTTATTTTGTTAACGTTGCATAGCATTGCATATGAATGATATTTATTTTGTTAACGTTGCATAGCATTGCATATGAATGATATTTATTTTGTTAACGTTGCATAGCATTGCATATGAATGATATATATTTATTTTGTTAACGTTGCATAGCATTGCATATGAATGATATATATTTATTTTGTTAACGTTGCATAGCATTGCATATGAATGATATAAATTTTTTTTGTTAACGTTGCATAGCATTGCATATGAAATGAAATATATTTATTTTGGTTAATGTAAAGAGTATGACAACTTCAATTTTTGTTAAGGTAAAGAATAGCGACAAATTCTTTTTTATATGTAAAGAGAGAGATGAAATAAGCTTGCGTATATATTAATTCACTTTTATATGTAATGAGAGAAATGAAGTAAAATTTGTTTACATATACATTCAGTTTATATGTCAATTGTAATGGAAGGTTTGTTAACATGTACATTCATAGTTGTATATGTCATTGGAAAAAGAGAGATTATTTTTATGTGGATAGAATAAAAGAAAGATTCATTTTTATAAAAATAGATAAAAAGAATGGCAAAACATTCATTTTGTCAAATATAAAAGAAAGATAGAAAATATAAGGATGACAAGATACTCATTTGTCAAGAGTAAGAAATATGCATTTTGATCAAACGAAAAAGGATGACAAAATATTCATTTGTTAAAAATTAAGTTGACATTGTTTTGTACTGACAAGTTTTGTTAAAGGAAATTACATTTCATGTGATCAAAATAAAAAGAAATGAGAATTACATTTTTTTTTATATGTAATTATATGATTGGAATGTCACTTATATTAGAAGTGTTAAACTAGATAAACATGTCCCTTTGTTTAAAAGAGGTTATTTAGGATAAGAAGGACATTTTATTAATTAAAATTACACTTTTATTTGAAACTATGATATGAAATGTGGTAAGCGAATAAAATTTACACTTTTATATATGTAACTATAAATGAGGATTTGCACTGTAAATTAGAATTACATTCTTATTATGTAATTAAGGTATGATATTATATTTTATATTAAAAATTATATTTGCATGACGTCACCTAAGAAGGAAATTTGCATTGCCAATATAAAATAGCAAAAATCATTTTTTTTGGTTTGCATTGAAAGAGATAAGAAATATATTCGTTCGTATAGAAATGAAGTTAACACCAAAATATATTTCGTTTTGGCTAGGAATTGAAATGATACAAAAATACTCATTTTTTGTTAAATTATGAAGGACGTACAAAAATATTCATTTTTGGTTGTAATTGGAATGATACACAAAGTACATTTTTGTGTGTAGGATATGTATGGAAATTGAAGAACATTAATAAAAGAAACCATTGTTTGGTGTGATGAGTTATTGCATATAAATAAGAAGATTGGTTGTTAGGAAAATATGGTAAGATGAAATGGATGGAGGAATTATATATATAATTATACATATAAAAATTTAAAATCAAACGATATGAAATGATTTCCAACTTATATATACACGAGAATTGTTTGGGAAGTCCGAGTTTATCTCATTCCAAACAATTTAAACGACGTTTAAAAATTGAAGATTTAAAGACGACCATAGAAGACCGACGGTCTTCACATCGAATGGACGACGACTGTTGATGCCCATGATTGGAGTAGCTACCTTGAAGGGGCTACAGTGGTTGCCGTCCGGACGTAGTGTTGATTTGTACGGATTTGACTTTCGCTCAGACCCAGAGCATAAGTTTTAAATGGATTGTGTGTCTGACGTTGTACTCCGTTAATATCATGTTATTGATTTTCTGTCTATATATAAATGATTGGTGGTGAAGAATTTATTCTTTACTTAACACCCGTTTATATATTGATGGACGATCAATGGCACGGTATGGATTGACAATGTGGCACGCTAAGATGAAGATGATCAAGGCTTTGTTGAAAAGCAGGCCTTGTGGTTATGACGTAACTTCGCGAGCCTCACAAACCGGTAGAGTCTAAAACGGGCGAAGGGAACGCAGGGAGAGCAGCACGTTTCTTTCTAGCTAGATGTTGTGTTTGGGTTTTATCACGGCCTGACATTTTACTTATGTGGATGATGGAATGAGGCGCGCCTCGGATAGGTCCTATAGGACCGGGAAACGTGTGCTTAGGAATTGCCAATCCTCTAAGCTGTATTTGAGGACCGGCCCTGCCATTTCCAAGGGTTAACTGCGGGTAATCCTGGGACATTAGCTAGAGTGTCTCGAATCGGTAAGGAGCTCCGCTCTAGCCTTGACTCATGATGGAAATCCAAATCTCCAATACGCCCCATGCGGTTTTGATTGTATTACTAGTACGGAGGCATAATATATGGTACCTATGCTTCCTAGGATTGATATTATGATTGAAATGTTTTATTAAAACATATACACACTAATAATAATATCGTTTTTACGTATTTATCATCTTTTAATCACCATAAGGTAAAACTCTATCCTCTGGTGTGCGTTGCATTGTGTGATGGGACCTGAGTCTTATGGTGGTTTCATTTTTCTAAAAAGCATTGCGTTATTTGACGATTTACTTTACTGTTATGCACAGCAATCCATTGGAGTAAACCCGTTCCGCGTTAGCGGCTTGGTCCTTGGATTTGCCTTCTTAGTAGTTATGTTAGTTAAGAATTCTCACACCAGTCCCACGACTGACCCGTTGTTTGTTTCCACCTTTGCAAACTCGGGTGCCCTCTTTTCCACACGAGCAGTCGAGTAGTTTGTCTACAGGTTTATCGCTTGAGCAGGATACTGGATTGAAGCATAAAGCTGTGTCCAGAATATAGAAAAGACTTCCGCTGTATTAGTTTTGTTTAGCTGCAATGTATTATAAGTTAAATGTAAAATTTATCTTCCGCTGCAATTATTTTTATTCGATGTACTCTGATATTCTGTACTCTGATGTAAACATTTTGTACTATTTATAAAAGTCTGCTGTTTTGTTCTGATGATTGTTGTATTCCCAAAGTTAAAATATTCGGGATTTGAACGGTCTTGGTCGATTTTGCGATCGATCGGGTCGGGCAAAGCCCAGGTCTTTACAGTTGGTATCAGAGCTTTGGTTAGCTCAAATCTTTGGGGTACAACTCGTTAGAACTGAAGAAAAGACTCATCAGAGAATTGGATTAGTAATGTCCAATAAGAATACTCATTAGAGATAGGATCAACAGTATCCTAGAATGAGAAAACTCATTAGAGATGGGGTTAGTAATGCCCTAGAATGAGTTCAGAGTGATAAGCTTATGATTAGCGTATTTTTGATTATATAATCTATTTTTGAAAATATGATTTTTAAATATATAAAAGAGTATGTATAGTTGATAAGTTAGTCAACAAATGAAATTAATAAGAGAAATTAAAATTTAGTTAGTTAATTAAACAACTTTTACCTTAGTTCCTTTTCGAGGACGAAAAGATTTTAAGTGGGGGCGACTGTAACAGCCCTGATTTTTGGGGTTAATTTTAAAATTTTATTTTAAGAAATTTTAATGAATGAATATATTTAAAATTATTTATTTTAAATAATAACGATGAAAAACTTATTTTATTTCGAGCGCGAACTTGAAATTTATATTAAATCCATTCCGAGCCTGAAAACGGCGCGGTAATTTCAGATTTGAAATTCCAACTTTGAAAAATTAAATAAAATATAAATCGGAATTGGACGAAACAAGAAACGCTAGGACCGTATTGAAAATATCTTTCCAAAGAGTTTCAGAAATTAAGATTCCAGTTTATAAATTGTAAGTTATGAGAAAATTAAATTTTCAGAAAAACGCTATAGAATTCGTATATATTATATATAAGGCCCGAAACGTAAATTTTTTGCAGAATAAGGAATTAGGACCCGAAACCATCTCCATTGGTTTCAGAATGTTGTTTACATATAAAAATGACTATAAGAACTTATATTTTTGAGTTTCGGAAAAATTCCACTATTTTTGGTATTTTTAAATATTAAAAATATACGCCTGAAAAATGAAATTTTTGCAAACGAACTCCGAATTCGACGAGACCAGTTTCTATGGATTCGGAATATTAAAATAAGGTTAAATTCTAAAATTTATAATTTTTGGAATTATTTTGTGGCCAGTATAATTTTTACAGTGAAAAATAGCATATTTTCAGACTTCGGAAATTCATAATAAATTCATACGGACTCGGAAAATTACGAAATCAGGTTCGTTGGATTCGTAATGACCTGAAATAATTATGTTTAAAATTTTATTAATTTTGAAATCAGCATGTATTTATAAGAATTTTTGAATTGAAGAAAACAGTTGAAAATTTAGTAATTGGACACGTAATGATATTTGGGCCCAAACCAAAATTAGACCCATAGTATATATTATCTTTTTCCTCAGAATTTAGGGCTGAAATTCGAAATACACAGCAACCACTTCTCTTTTCCATCATTTTTCTCAATTTCCATGGCGGCTCTCTCTTCCTCTAAAATTTGTCGAAAATAAAATCTCTTCAAACCATAGCAAATTATATGTCCACTCGAAGGTCTCGACGATACGAAGCTAATGGTGTCGTCGGTTTCGTCAAACAGCGCTCGGATTCGCCGGAATCTCGTCTTAAAGCTCGTTGTTTTCGAAATTCAGAAGCTCAAAACGTAAATCAAGAAATTCCCGTGAATCGAGGAAGAATTAGACGAAGTCACGAACACGGAAGTTCTTCGTCTACGTGAGGTGGAGGTGCTCGCCAAATTTCAGGCAGTTTGGAGGTGTGAGGCGGCCTGTGGGACCCGCGAGGCGAAATCGTTCGTAGGCGATTTCCCGATGATCGGAGAAGCTTTAGGGGCGGCTCTTTCTGGTGGTGGTGCGTCTCGCCAAGACGAAAACGTTGGCGGTGGTCCCGTGGCGTCAGGTGGCCTGAAGCAGCGGCAAATGGCGGTCAAAGTTCTGCGGTGAATAGTGTTTCGCGGTCAACGGGCTGAGGGTATTTTCTATTTTATTTTTAAATTATTTAATTAATTTCCAGAACTTTAAAATTGCATAACTCACTCATACGAAGTCGAAAATCGACGATTTCAGGTGCGTTGGGATCGTGGTGACGAGATGGACGCGTGGACACTAATTTTGTCCAATTCTGAGACAGTGAAATTTTTAGGTATTTTCACGAATATTAATTAATTATTTAATTATGTCCAACTTTAATAAATCATAACTCTCTCGTACGAGGTCCGATTGACGAACCGTAAATTGCGTTGGACTCGTCTTTCCGAGCTCTTCGCGATGGCGCAGACCAGAGCTGAATCCAAGACAGTCAAATTTTCAGCAAAAATCAATGTGAGAATTCTATTTTTAAAATAAAATTATTTATTTATTTAATTCACTGCAAAATCTATATTCATATCATATGAAATTCATGTTGTTGCTGCATGTATGATTATTTCCATGTTGATTGTTTGTGATGATTGTGCGTATTTATGTTGACATGATTTTGTGTGCATGACGAAGACAAACATTTTAGTTAATATAGAAAATGTATAATATTCATGTTTGTAAAAGAAAAATTTGTGCAAACCATAAAAATCATATATTTATATTGTGTCTATATATAACGGAGATGTTACATGTTAGAAAGGGAATTTATATATTGTGAAAAAAAAAAATTCTTTGTTTATCATGTTGGAATTTTCATTTTATGAATTACCCACATAAAATATTCATTTTTATGTTATGTTGAATTAGAACCGTCAACATAAGTATGTTCATTTGGTTAATAACGTTATGCTAACATAAGAACATCGCTTGTGTTAATAATGTTATGTTAATATAAAAACTGTCATTGTATTAAAATGAACAAAATGGATGTGTCATTTATGTTGTATATAAAATTGACAGAATAAACATGTCATTTATTTAGTAAATTACACATGCCATTTTCATTAGGAATGTTAATATTAGATTAAAAAAATCACTTTTGTCAATATAATTAAGTAGCGATGAATTCACTTTTGTCAATATATTGAAGTAGCGATGAAATCACTTTTGTCAATATAATTAAGTAGCGACAAAAATCACTTTTGTCAATATATTGAAGTAGCGACAAAAATCACTTTTGTCAATATAATTAAGTAGCGACAAAATCACTTTTGTCAATATAATTGAAGTAGCGATGAAATCACTTTTGTTAATATATTGAAGTAGCGACAAAAATCACTTTTGTTAATATGTTGAAGTAGCGACAAAAATCACTTTTGTTAATATATTGAAGTAGCGACAAAAATCACTTTTATCAATATAATTAAGTAGCGATGAATTCACTTTTGTCAATATAATTGAGGTAGCGATGAAATCACTTTTGTCAATATATTGAAGTAGCGACAAAAATCATATTTTTGTAAATGTAGAAGAAAGATTAAAATAACAAAAGATTCATTTTGACAATTGAAGAAGAATGACAATAGAAATTTCATTTTTATTTAATGTAATAAAAGAAAATACTTTTATTTTGTTAATGACATAGCATTGCATATGAATAAAATACTTTTATTTTGTTAATGACATAGCATTGCATATGAATGGTATATATTTATTTTGTTAATGACATAGCATTGCATATGAATGATATATATTTATTTTGTTAACGTTGCATAGCATTGCATATGAATGATATTTATTTTGTTAACGTTGCATAGCATTGCATATGAATGATATTTATTTTGTTAACGTTGCATAGCATTGCATATGAATGATATATATTTATTTTGTTAACGTTGCATTGCATTGCATAGGAATGATATATATTTATTTTGTTAACGTTGCATAGCATTGCATATGAATGATATATATTTATTTTGTTAACGTTGCATAGCATTGCATATGAAATGAAATATATTTATTTTGGTTAATGTAAAGAGTATGACAACTTCAATTTTTGTTAAGGTAAAGAATAGCGACAAATTCCTTTTTATATGTAAAGAGAGAGATGAAATAAGCTTGCGTATATATTAATTCACTTTTATATGTAATGAGAGAAATGAAGTAAAATTTGTTTACATATACATTCAGTTTATATGTCAATTGTAATGGAAGGTTTGTTAACATGTACATTCATAGTTGTATATGTCATTGGAAAAAGAGAGATTATTTTTATGTGGATAGAATAAAAGAAAGATTCATTTTTATAAAAATAGATAAAAAGAATGGCAAAACATTCATTTTGTCAAATATAAAAGAAAGATAGAAAATATAAGGATGACAAGATACTCATTTGTCAAGAGTAAGAAATATGCATTTTGATCAAACGAAAAAGGATGACAAAATATTCATTTGTTAAAAATTAAGTTGACATTGTTTTGTACTGACAAGTTTTGTTAAAGGAAATTACATTTCATGTGATCAAAATAAAAAGAAATGAGAATTACATTTTTTTTTATGTAATTATTTGATTGGAATGTCACTTATATTAGAAGTGTTAAACTAGATAAACATGTCCCTTTGTTTAAAAGAGGTTATTTAGGATAAGAAGGACATTTTATTAATTAAAATTACACTTTTATTTGAAACTATGATATGAAATGTGGTAAGCGAATAAAATTTACACTTTTATATATGTAACTATAAATGAGGATTTGCACTGTAAATTAGAATTACATTCTTATTATGTAATTAAGGTATGATATTATATTTTATATTAAAAATTATATTTGCATGACGTCACCTAAGAAGGAAATTTGCATTGCCAATATAAAATAGCAAAAATCATTTTTTTTGGTTTGCATTGAAAGAGATAAGAAATATATTCGTTCGTATAGAAATGAAGTTAACACCAAAATATATTTCGTTTTGGCTAGGAATTGAAATGACACAAAAATACTCATTTTTTGTTAAATTATGAAGGACGTACAAAAATATTCATTTTTGGTTGTAATTGGAATGATACACAAAGTACATTTTTGTGTGTAGGATATGTATGGAAATTGAAGAACATTAATAAAAGAAACCATTGTTTGGTGTGATGAGTTATTGCATATAAATAAGAAGATTGGTTGTTAGGAAAATATGGTAAGATGAAATGGATGGAGGAATTATATATATAATTATATATATAAAAATTTAAAATCAAACGATATGAAATGATTTCCAACTTATATATACACGAGAATTGTTTGGGAAGTCCGAGTTTATCTCATTCCAAACAATTTAAACGACGTTTAAAAATTGAAGATTTAAAGACGACCATAGAAGACCGACGGTCTTCACATCGAATGGACGACGACTGTTGATGCCCATGATTGGAGTAGCTACCTTGAAGGAGCTACAGTGGTTGCCGTCCGGACGTAGGGTTGATTTGTACGGATTTGACTTTCGCTCAGACCCAGAGCATAAGTTTTAAATGGATTGTGTGTCTGACGTTGTACTCCGTTAATATCATGTTATTGATTTTCTGTCTATATATAAATGATTGGTGGTGAAGAATTTATTCTTTACTTAACACCCGTTTATATATTGATGGACGATCAATGGCACGGTATGGATTGACAATGTGGCACGCTAAGATCAAGATGATCAAGGCTTTGTTGAAAAGCAGGCCTTGTGGTTATGACGTAACTTCGCGAGCCTCACAAACCGGTAGAGTCTAAAACGGGCGAAGGGAACGCAGGGAGAGCAGCACGTTTCTTTCTAGCTAGATGTTGTGTTTGGGTTTTATCACGGCCTGACATTTTACTTATGTGGATGATGGAATGAGGCGCGCCTCGGATAGGTCCTATAGGACCGGGAAACGTGTGCTTAGGAATTGCCAATCCTCTAAGCTGTATTTGAGGACCGGCCCTGCCATTTCCAAGGGTTAACTGCGGGTAATCCTGGGACATTAGCTAGAGTGTCTCGAATCGGTAAGGAGCTCCGCTCTGGCCTTGACTCATGATGGAAATCCAAATCTCCAATACGCCCCATGCGGTTTTGATTGTATTACTAGTACGGAGGCATAATATATGGTACCTATGCTTCCTAGGATTGATATTATGATTGAAATGTTTTATTAAAACATATACACACTAATAATAATATCGTTTTTACGTATTTATCATCTTTTAATCACCATAAGGTAAAACTCTATCCTCTGGTGTGCGTTGCATTGTGTGATGGGACCTGAGTCTTATGGTGGTTTCATTTTTCTAAAAAGCATTGCGTTATTTGACGATTTACTTTACTGTTATGCACAGCAATCCATTGGAGTAAACCCGTTCTGCGTTAGCGGCGTGGTCCTTGGATTTGCCTTCTTAGTAGTTATGTTAGTTAAGAATTCTCACACCAGTCCCACGACTGACCCGTTGTTTGTTTCCACCTTTGCAAACTCGGGTGCCCTCTTTTCCACACGGGCAGTCGAGTAGTTTGTCTACAGGTTTATCGCTTGAGCAGGATACTGGATTGAAGCATAAAGCTGTGTCCAGAATATAGAAAAGACTTCCGCTGTATTAGTTTTGTTCAGCTGCAATGTATTATAAGTTAAATGTAAAATTTATCTTCCGCTGCAATTATTTTTATTCGATGTACTCTGATATTCTGTACTCTGATGTAAACATTTTGTACTATTTATAAAAGTCTGCTGTTTTGTTCTGATGATTGTTGTATTCCCAAAGTTAAAGTATTCGGGATTTGAACGGTCTTGGTCGATTTTGCGATCGATCGGGTCGGGCAAAGCCCGGGTCTTTACAGTTGGTATCAGAGCTTTGGTTAGCTCAAATCTTTGGGGTACAACTCGTTAGAACTGAACAAAAGACTCATCAGAGAATTGGATTAGTAATGTCCAATAAGAATACTCATTAGAGATAGGATCAGCAGTATCCTAGAATGAGAAAACTCATTAGAGATGGGGTTAGTAATGCCCTAGAATGAGTTCAGAGTGATAAGCTTATGGTTAGCGTATTTTTGATTATATAATCTATTTTTGAAAATATGATTTTTAAATATATAAAAGAGTATGTATATTTGATAAGTTAGTCAACAAATGAAATTAATAAGAGAAATTAAAATTTAGTTAGTTAATTAAACAACTTTTACCTTAGTTCCTTTTCGAGGACGAAAAGATTTTAAGTGGGGGCGACTGTAACAGCCCTGATTTTTGGGGTTAATTTTAAAATTTTATTTTAAGAAATTTTAATGAATGAATATATTTAAAATTATTTATTTTAAATAATAACGATGAAAAACTTATTTTATTTCGAGCGCGAACTTGAAATTTATATTAAATCCATTCCGAGCCTGAAAACGGCGCGGTAATTTCAGATTTGAAATTCCAACTTTGAAAAATTAAATAAAATATAAATCGGAATTGGACGAAACAAGAAACGCTAGGACCGTATTGAAAATATCTTTCCAAAGAGTTTCAGAAATTAAGATTCCAGTTTATAAATTGTAAGTTATGAGAAAATTAAATTTTCAGAAAAACGCTATAGAATTCGTATATATTATATATAAGGCCCGAAACGTAAAATTTTTGCAGAATAAGGAATTAGGACCTGAAACCATCTCCATTGGTTTCAGAATGTTGTTTACATATAAAAATGACTATAAGAACTTATATTTTTGAGTTTCGGAAAAATTCCACTATTTTTGGTATTTTTAAATATTAAAAATATACGCCTGAAAAATGAAATTTTTGCAAACGAACTCCGAATTTGACGAGACCAGTTTCTATGGATTCGGAATATTAAAATAAGGTTAAATTCTAAAATTTATAATTTTTGGAATTATTTTGTGGCCGGTATAATTTTTACAGTGAAAAATAGCATATTTTCAGACTTCGGAAATTCATAATAAATTCTTACGGACTCGGAAAATTACGAAATCAGGTTCGTTGGATTCGTAATGACCTGAAATAATTATGTTTAAAATTTTATTAATTTTGAAATCAGCATGTCTTTATAAGAATTTTTGAATTGAAGAAAACAGTTGAAAATTTAGTAATTGGACACGTAATGATATTTGGGCCCAAACCAAAATTAGACCCATAGTATATATTATCTTTTTCCTCAGAATTTAGGGCTGAAATTCGAAATACACAGCAGCCAATTCTCTTTTCCATCATTTTTCTCAATTTCCATGGCGGCTCTCTCTTCCTCTAAAATTTGTCGAAAATAAAATCTCTTCAAACCATAGCAAATTATATGTCCACTCGACGGTCTCGACGATACGAAGCTAATGGTGTCGTCGGTTTCGTCAAACAGCGCTCGGATTCGCCGGAATCTCGTCTTAAAGCTCGCTGTTTTCGAAATTCAGAAGCTCAAAACGTAAATCAAGAAATTCCCGTGAATCGAGGAAGAATTAGACGAAGTCACGAACACGGAAGTTCTTCGTCTACGTGAGGTGGAGGTGCTCGCCAAATTTCAGGCAGTTTGGAGGTGTGAGGCGGCCTGTGGGACCCGCGAGGCGAAATCGTTCGTAGGCGATTTCCCGATGATCGGAGAAGCTTTAGGGGCGGCTCTTTCTGGTGGTGGTGCGTCTCGCCAAGACGAAGACGTTGGCGGTGGTCCCGTGGCGTCAGGTGACCTGAAGCAGCGGCAAATGGCGGTCAAAGTTCTGCGGTGAATAGTGTTTAGCGGTCAACGGGCTGAGGGTATTTTCTATTTTATTTTTAAATTATTTAATTAATTTCCAGAACTTTAAAATTGCATAACTCACTCATACGAAGTCGAAAATCGACGATTTCAGGTGCGTTGGGATCGTGGCGACGAGATGGACGCGTGGACACTAATTTTGTCCAATTCTGAGACAGTGAAAATTTTAGGTATTTTCACGAATATTAATTAATTATTTAATTATGTCCAACTTTAATAAATCATAACTCTCTCATACGAGGTCCGATTGACGAACCGTAAATTGCGTTGGACTCGTCTTTCCGAGCTCTTCGCGATGGCGCAGATCAGAGCTGAATCCGAGACAGTCAAATTTTCAGCAAAAATCAATGTGAGAATTCTATTTTTAAAATAAAATTATTTATTTATTTAATTCACTGCAAAATCTATATTCATATCATATGAAATTCATGTTGTTGCTGCATGTATGATTATTTCCATGTTGATTGTTTGTGATGATTGTGCGTATTTATGTTGACATGATTTTGTGTGCACGACGAAGACAAACATTTTAGTTAATATAGAAAATGTATAATATTCATGTTTGTAAAAGAAAAATTTGTGCAAACCATAAAAATCATATATTTATATTGTGTCTATATATAACGGAGATGTTACATGTTAGAAAGGGAATTTATATATTGTGAAAAAAAAAATATTCTTTGTTTATCATGTTGGAATTTTCATTTTATGAATTACCCACATAAAATATTCATTTTTATGTTATGTTGAATTAGAACCGTCAACATAAGTATGTTCATTTGGTTAATAACGTTATGCTAACATAAGAACATCGCTTGTGTTAATAATGTTATGTTAATATAAAAACTGTCATTGTATTAAAATGAACAAAATGGATGTGTCATTTATGTTGTATATAAAATTGACAGAATAAACATGTCATTTATTTAGTAAATTACACATGCCATTTTCATAAGGAATGTTAATATTAGATTAAAAAAATCACTTTTGTCAATATAATTAAGTAGCGATGAATTCACTTTTGTCAATATATTGAAGTAGCGATGAAATCACTTTTGTCAATATAATTAAGTAGCGACAAAAATCACTTTTGTCAATATATTGAAGTAGCGACAAAAATCACTTTTGTCAATATAATTAAGTAGCGACAAAATCACTTTTGTCAATATAATTGAAGTAGCGATGAAATCACTTTTGTTAATATATTGAAGTAGCGACAAAAATCACTTTTGTTAATATGTTGAAGTAGCGACAAAAATCACTTTTGTTAATATATTGAAGTAGCGACAAAAATCACTTTTATCAATATAATTAAGTAGCGATGAATTCACTTTTGTCAATATAATTGAGGTAGCGATGAAATCACTTTTGTCAATATATTGAAGTAGCGACAAAAATCATATTTTTGTAAATGTAGAAGAAAGATTAAAATAACAAAAGATTCATTTTGACAATTGAAGAAGAATGACAATAGAAATTTCATTTTTATTTAATGTAATAAAAGAAAATACTTTTATTTTGTTAATGACATAGCATTGCATATGAATAAAATACTTTTATTTTGTTAATGACATAGCATTGCATATGAATGGTATATATTTATTTTGTTAATGACATAGCATTGCATATGAATGATATATATTTATTTTGTTAACGTTGCATAGCATTGCATATGAATGATATTTATTTTGTTAACATTGCATAGCATTGCATATGAATGATATTTATTTTGTTAACGTTGCATAGCATTGCATATGAATGATATTTATTTTGTTAACGTTGCATAGCATTGCATATGAATGATATATATTTATTTTGTTAACGTTGCATAGCATTGCATATGAATGATATATATTTATTTTGTTAACGTTGCATAGCATTGCATATGAATGATATATATTTATTTTGTTAACGTTGCATAGCATTGCATATGAAATGAAATATATTTATTTTGGTTAATGTAAAGAGTATGACAACTTCAATTTTTGTTAAGGTAAAGAATAGCGACAAATTCCTTTTTATATGTAAAGAGAGAGATGAAATAAGCTTGCGTATATATTAATTCACTTTTATATGTAATGAGAGAAATGAAGTAAAATTTGTTTACATATACATTCAGTTTATATGTCAATTGTAATGGAAGGTTTGTTAACATGTACATTCATAGTTGTATATGTCATTGGAAAAAGAGAGATTATTTTTATGTGGATAGAATAAAAGAAAGATTCATTTTTATAAAAATAGATAAAAAGAATGGCAAAACATTCATTTTGTCAAATATAAAAGAAAGATAGAAAATATAAGGATGACAAGATACTCATTTGTCAAGAGTAAGAAATATGCATTTTGATCAAACGAAAAAGGATGACAAAATATTCATTTGTTAAAAATTAAGTTGACATTGTTTTGTACTGACAAGTTTTGTTAAAGGAAATTACATTTCATGTGATCAAAATAAAAAGAAATGAGAATTACATTTTTTTTTATGTAATTATATGATTGGAATGTCACTTATATTAGAAGTATTAAACTAGATAAACATGTCCCTTTGTTTAAAAGAGGTTATTTAGGATAAGAAGGACATTTTATTAATTAAAATTACACTTTTATTTGAAACTATGATATGAAATGTGGTAAGCGAATAAAATTTACACTTTTATATATGTAACTATAAATGAGGATTTGCACTGTAAATTAGAATTACATTCTTATTATGTAATTAAGGTATGATATTATATTTTATATTAAAAATTATATTTGCATGACGTCACCTAAGAAGGAAATTTGCATTGCCAATATAAAATAGCAAAAATCATTTTTTTTGGTTTGCATTGAAAGAGATAAGAAATATATTCGTTCGTATAGAAATGAAGTTAACACCAAAATATATTTCGTTTTGGCTAGGAATTGAAATGACACAAAAATACTCATTTTTTGTTAAATTATGAAGGACGTACAAAAATATTCATTTTTGGTTGTAATTGGAATGATACACAAAGTACATTTTTGTGCGTAGGATATGTATGGAAATTGAAGAACATTAATAAAAGAAACCATTGTTTGGTGTGATGAGTTATTGCATATAAATAAGAAGATTGGTTGTTAGGAAAATATGGTAAGATGAAATGGATGGAGGAATTATATATATAATTATATATATAAAAATTTAAAATCAAACGATATGAAATGATTTCCAACTTATATATACACGAGAATTGTTTGGGAAGTCCGAGTTTATCTCATTCCAAACAATTTAAACGACGTTTAAAAATTGAAGATTTAAAGACGACCATAGAAGACCGACGGTCTTCACATCGAATGGACGACGACTGTTGATGCCCATGATTGGAGTAGCTACCTTGAAGGGGCTACAGTGGTTGCCGTCCGGACGTAGTGTTGATTTGTACGGATTTGACTTTCGCTCAGACCCAGAGCATAAGTTTTAAATGGATTGTGTGTCTGACGTTGTACTCCGTTATTATCATGTTATTGATTTTCTGTCTATATATAAATGATTGGTGGTGAAGAATTTATTCTTTACTTAACACCCGTTTATATATTGATGGACGATCAATGGCACGGTATGGATTGACAATGTGGCACGCTAAGATGAAGATGATCAAGGCTTTGTTGAAAAGCAGGCCTTGTGGTTATGACGTAACTTCGCGAGCCTCACAAACCGGTAGAGTCTAAAACGGGCGAAGGGAACGCAGGGAGAGCAGCACGTTTCTTTCTAGCTAGATGTTGTGTTTGGGTTTTATCACGACCTGACATTTTACTTATGTGGATGATGGAATGAGGCGCGCCTCGGATAGGTCCTATAGGACCGGGAAACGTGTGCTTAGGAATTGCCAATCCTCTAAGCTGTATTTGAGGACCGGCCCTGCCATTTCCAAGGGTTAACTGCGGGTAATCCTGGGACATTAGCTAGAGTGTCTCGAATCGGTAAGGAGCTCCGCTCTAGCCTTGACTCATGATGGAAATCCAAATCTCCAATACGCCCCATGCGGTTTTGATTGTATTACTAGTACGGAGGCGTAATATATGGTACCTATGCTTCCTAGGATTGATATTATGATTGAAATGTTTTATTAAAACATATACACACTAATAATAATATCGTTTTTACGTATTTATCATCTTTTAATCACCATAAGGTAAAACTCTATCCTCTGGTGTGCGTTGCATTGTGTGATGGGACCTGAGTCTTATGGTGGTTTCATTTTTCTAAAAAGCATTGCGTTATTTGACGATTTACTTTACTGTTATGCACAGCAATCCATTGGAGTAAACCCGTTCCGCGTTAGCGGCGTGGTCCTTGGATTTGCCTTATTAGTAGTTATGTTAGTTAAGAATTCTCACACCAGTCCCACGACTGACCCGTTGTTTGTTTCCACCTTTGCAAACTCGGGTGCCCTCTTTTCCACATGGGCAGTCGAGTAGTTTGTCTACAGGTTTATCGCTTGAGCAGGATACTGGATTGAAGCATAAAGCTGTGTCCAGAATATAGAAAAGACTTCCGCTGTATTAGTTTTGTTCAGCTGCAATGTATTATAAGTTAAATGTAAAATTTATCTTCCGCTGCAATTATTTTTATTCGATGTACTCTGATATTCTGTACTCTGATGTAAACATTTTGTACTATTTATAAAAGTCTGCTGTTTTGTTCTGATGATTGTTGTATTCCCAAAGTTAAAGTATTCGGGATTTGAACGGTCTTGGTCGATTTTGCGATCGATCGGGTCGGGCAAAGCCCGGGTCTTTACACATAGCTAGCTTCATGTCGAAACCGTACATGAGCTGAAATCCCACAAGCAAGCAATCCGAAATCCAAGCTAAGCTCCAACGTTCCCACCCTGAGAACCTGGGGAGGGGGGGGGGGGACGGAAGAAAAGAGGCGAAAGAAAACAGGTCAGTCAAAAAGACTGAGTAAGCCCTACTACAATCAATGTAAACTGATAAAGTTAACTGGCATGAGCAGCAGGGATGAACATAAGGATAACAACATACTAGCATGATGATTAACTAACAAGGTAGATAAAGGTGTCATCGCATAATCAGGATTAAGGTTTTGCACCACAGGTGTACTAGCAAACTAACATGACTGGAATAAACAAGTATTGATCCCTTGGCCCAAGCTTTGGCCCAATAACATGAAATGACCTTAATACAAGGTCTAACCAAACGGTCTAGTCGATCGGCTCCCCAAGCCTAACTCGTCACGTGTTGGTGCCAATACGGCCCAAACATAATTGTAGTCGAACTGTGCCGGGTCCATCCTTCGGGTGTATCAAGCCCTCGGGTGCCAAGCCCTGGACACCATAAACATGAGTGCACAGTCTCGATCTACTGGTACCCATGGGTGACTTCTCCAAATACGGACTACGTGCACGACCATAGTCCGTCCGGAACTACATCGGCGTACCACCCGGCCGTCGTTTATTTGGTCGCTTACCTCCAGCCCAGTAATCGTGCCCCTCCTTAGCCTAGTCCCTAGGGCTTTAATGATACAAACTGGGATTACTGCTGGAGTGGGCCCCCATAGCTAGGATTTTCTAGTGGGTTAAGTACGGTTTAACCCTCTTGCTAATCATGGATTAACTTGGTTAAGTGTAACGATGAGTTCACGACTTAACCCTGATTAATCTACCAAGCCCAAATTGGTTAAGTATTAAGTGGACCATGACTTAACCCTAATCACGAGGCATTAATTAATTTAATGCGCCTTAACCTCTCACATTAGACCTTGTTGTGGTTACTAGTTAAGCCGGGCGGGTCCGGGTAGCTTTACACCACAACTTGGTCTAACCTCGGGTTCAAGGTACAACATGGCCAACTTCTCACATTGGGTCCTATTGTTTGTAGCAACTAGTTAAGCCGGTCGGTTCCGGGTAGGTTTACGCTACAAACTCAACCCAACCTCGAGTTGGTCACACTTATATTTTCTAAGTGTCATGTCCATCGTGTTTCCAAAACACATTTCAAGTTTTCAAGCAATTGGGTAGACCTAACTTAATAGGTAAATTCCCAATGGGTAGACCTAACTTAATAGGTAAATTCCCAAGCTTATGTTTTTATGTCTTTTAAGTTTACCCAACCCCAAACGCAATCCCATCGCTTACATATCGCAATAGCGCATAAAGGATAGAAAGAGGGAACTTGGCATAATCATGACATAAAGGTGTTGAAGCCACAAGTTTAACATGGTGGCATATGAAATGTTCATGTGTTCATACACTTGCATATTACATTTTTAGGCCCCAAAAGCATGCATAAAACCAAACTTGGCATATTGGTGATACATGGTACTAAATGACATGTAGAAATGGCCATAAGTTCGCATTTAGCCTCACATGCAAGTTATCATAAGAGATATGATAACTTACATGTTGCCAAAATGCAACCTTTAGCATAAAGCTTGAAGCTTTATGTTCACATACTCAAGATAAGCTTGCACAACATGATAACATGAACAAGATGATCATCCCAAACTTGCATAACATACTTGCCTATCATAACATGGCATACTTGCATAGCATAACATGGTAAACTTGCATAACATGACATGATGAACTTGCATATCATAGCATGGCATACTTGCATATAAACTTGCATATCATAACATGACATACTTGCATATAAACTTGCATATTACAACATGATAAACTTGCATATCATAGCATAGTAAACTTGCATATAAACTTGCATATCATACATTTAACTTTAGAGTTTAAGTATGAAAGTAGAATAGGGCTTACAATGCTTATGAGGACTCAAATGAGTATAGCAAATATAAGAAAGCCCTTATGCAACCAATTAAACCCAAAATGTAAGCCAAAATGATCAAAACCCTTGCTTTATGATGCAAATATAGAAACTTGACTTGAATGCAAGCTAATGATGCTCATACAAGTTTGAAAACACTTGTATGCATGGAAAATCACTTAGAAATTTATTTAGGAATTGTATGAAGAGAGTGGAGGCCATGAGAGGGATGATTTTGCCATAGTTTAGTTACTAGAATGAATAATGATGATTTAGGGTAGGTTAGGGTCTTATTTATAGAGATTAGGACTAGTTTCAACCCTAGGATTAAACCCTAGTTCTAATCTCAGCCCTCAAAATCAAATCTGACCCCCAAACTCAACACAAACCCAAAATGGTGCACCAGGCTAAACAGCCCGGCTGGACCAAGTCGACAGCCAAGTCGACAGGGCTGTCGACTTGGGTCCAACCAAGTCGACTCCCAAGTCGACAGGGCTATCGACTTGGGTGCTCTGGCGGGAATTTTCCCGCCTGGCCCAAACTTGGCCAAATTTCCAAATTCAAACTTGAATTTGAAATCTGTTTTTACTTTGAAATTTTCTGAAAACTTCGTTGGGCCTTAATCGGGTCATACGGACTCCGATTTTCGAAAACTCGGACTCTATTTCGCGTATTTTTCCGAGACGAACGCAATGGAATAGCCCGTTTCCCTTGATTCAGATTTTAGAATTAAATTCTGCCTCGATTTACATCATTACAGTTTATTGAAAATACGGGTTGTTACATTCTCCCCTCCTTAAAGGATTTCGTCCCCGAAATCTTCAAGTTAGGAAGAACGTATCCTACCATCCAATCATCCATCTACTCAAAACATCATCCACGAGCAATCATTGTCCTTACAAGATTCTAAATGTTGTATGAACATATGCAAAGGTGTGTGTATATGTACTTATTTAATGCAAATATCATCAATGCAAATTATGTTAGTGCAATGAATCCATATGTATGCAATTCCTAACATAATGTATAACATCTATATGTGTGCACATAACATACATCCATATGCAACATCCATGTGATAACTCAAAAATTTCCATCCATAAATAAGCATAAACACTCATGCATATGCAATATGAGGAGTGTGTGAGCCGATCTAGTGCCTAATGTGTATAATGCATCCACGAGTAACCACTTGCAAACACTTGCAACCACTTGCAACCATCAAGCATAACATGTTTCAAACACATGTTTCATCCAAAGGGTTTCTACCTAAGGTTCTCATGACAAGATTAACACGATAAACAGGATAAGCATGGATAGCAAAGAGAAAGATATGCTAACAAAGAAAAGAGATTGAGAGTGTACCCTCAAAAAGGAATGGATAAAGCCCACGCATCTTCTCCTCGGTTTCCCAAGTTGCGTCTTCTTCGGCTTCACCCCATTGAACCTTCACCAACTTGACCTCTCGATTCCTTAGCTTCTTGGTCTCCGTCCCCAAGATACGAATCGGAGCTCTCCTCAAGGTAGCCTCTTTCTCCACTTCCACATCTTTCAAAACACTTGGCTCAACAACCTCTGCTGATTCATGTAAACACTTCCGGAGATGTGAGACATGAAAAACATCGTGTACTCCGACAAGCTTCTCGGGCAACTCCACTCTATAAGCCTTCTGCCCGATCCTCTCTATAATAGGGAATGGTCCAACAAACCTCGGCGCCAACTTCCCAACGGCTCCAAATCGGACCACATTCCGCAAAGGAGAAACCTTTACGAAAACCATATCCCCAACATCAAACTCCAAATCAGTTCTTCGCTTATCAGCATAGGATTTCTGTCGGTCTTGGGCCGCTTTCATCCGTCTCCGAATCAACTCGACCTTCTCGGATGTATCTCTGATCATATCAGGCCCAAGTATAAGCTTATTTGTAGTCTCCCACCAACATGTAGGCGACTTGCACGGCCTCCCATATAAAGCTTCAAATGGTGCCATCCCTATGCTTGCCTGATAACTGTTATTATATGCAAACTCAACAAGAGGAAGATGGTCTTCCCAAGTACCACCAAAATCCAGAATACAAAGCCTCAACAGATCCTCGAGTACCCTATTCACCCTTTCGGTTTGACCGTCCGTCTGTGGGTGATAAGCCATACTTAGATTCAACCTTGTGCCCATAGCTTCTTGCAAGCTATTCCAGAACTGACTTGTAAAGATTGGGTCACGGTCACTGACTATACTAGAAGGGACTCCATGTAGTCTCACAATCTCACGAAGATATACAGACGCTAGCCAAGATGCGGTCCTCTTGCTCTTCACTGGAATGAAATGAGCACTCTTCGTAAGTCTATCCATAATAACCCAAATGCTCGTATTCCCTTTCCTTGACCTTGGTAGCCCATCGATAAAATCCATGGAAATACTCTCCCACTTCCAAAGTGGAACGTCTAGAGGATGCAATAGCCCACCGGGCTTCTTCGACTCGGCCTTAACTTGCTGGCAAATGATACATCTAGAGACAAACTCTGCCACATCCTTCTTCATCCCAGGCCAAAAGAAAATGCGCTTCATATCTTTATACATCTTATCTCCGCCCGGATGTATAGTCAACTTAGAGCGATGCGCTTCCTCAAGAACTTTTCTTACTAAATCTTCTACCATTGGAACACATAACCTTCCGTCTCTCCTCAGCCAACCCTTGTCATCAATAGAATATCAAGCGAGATGACTAGACGCCTCTCCTCGAATCAGCTTATCCATAATCTCAACTATCTGAGGGTCTTCTCTCTGCGAAGCCACAACTTGATCAAGAAGGGTAGGTCTGAGTTCCAGAGATGCTAAAGAACCGGTCATCGACTCAATCGCCAAAGAGAAATCAAAGGTTGCCACATACTCTAAATTCTTCATCTCAACGAATAGAGGACTCAGAGTCAACCTTTTTCTACTCAATGCATCTGCTACCACATTCCCCTTGCTAGGGTTATAAGCTATCTCAAAATCGTAGGACGCCAAGAATTCCATCCATCTTTGTTGCCTCAGATTCAGATCCTTCTGAGAAAAGAGATACTTCAATGACTTGTGATCGGTATAAAGCTCAAATCTTTCGCCCAGAAGATAATGGCGCCAAGCCTTGAGTGCATATACTATTGCTGCCAACTCTAAGTCATGAGTGGGATAATTCTTCTCATGCACTTTGAGTTGTCTACCGCCAAAGCATATCACTCTTCCTTCTTGCATCAGAACAGCTCCTAACCCCATGCCACATGCATCGGTGTATACTGTAAATAGCTTCCCTCCATCGGGCAAAGCCAGAACAGGTGCTGATGTGAGAGCTCTCTTGAGCTTCTGAAAAGCAAGCTCGCATTCTATGCTCCAAGCAAAAACTAAATTTTTCTTCGTCAATTTAGTGAGAGGAGCGGAAATCTTCGCGAAGTCCTTGATGAACTTCCAATAAAAGCCTGCAAGACCTAGAAAACTTCTCACTTTGGTTGCATTCCTTGGAGTCTTCCAATCCTGAACTGCAACTACCTTAGCGGGATCCACCGCTAAGCCTTGCTTAGATACTATATGCCCAAGGAATCTAACTTCCGTTCTCCAAAAGTGACACTTGGAGAACTTGGCCTTCAACTGATGCGCTCTAAGCGTATCCATCACCTCCACGAGATGCCTTGCGTGCTCTTCCTCATCCTTAGAGAAGATCAGAATATCATCTACGAAGGCCACGACAAACTTGTTCAAGAACTCCCTGAACATCCTACTCATCAAGTCCACGAAATATGCGGGTGCATTAGTCAAGCCGAACGGCATGACAAGCCATTCGAAGAATCCATCTGGAGTTCTGAATGCAGTCTTGTCTATACTATCTTCAGCTACCCTGAGCTGATGGAATCCAGTAGCAAGATCAAGCTGAGAGAAAACAGAAGCACCGACAAGCTGGTCAAAGAGATCATCAATCCTCGGTAACGGGTGTCTGTTCTTCTTAGTCAGTTTATTCAACTCTCGATAGTCAACACAAAGTCGGAGTGAACCATCTGCCTTGGTAGAAAATACCACAGGCGCTCCCCATTCAGATATACTTCGTCTAATGAAGTTCTTCTCAAGCAACTCCTTCACTTGCTTACTTAGCTCCCGCCTTTCACGCGGAGCCATGTGCCGAACGGGCAAAGAAACCGGCTTTGCATTATCCACCAGATAAATGCGGAAATCAATCTCTCGCTTAGGGGGCAACCCCCTAACTTCATCAAAAACATCCGGATACTCTCGAACCACTCTCACAGACTGAAGAGTTTCCATTGACGAGTCGAGTGATTCAAGATAGCACAACATGACGGGACCTCTCGGATCACAAGAAATCTCTAGGGTGTTTCCGAGGCGAGTCACGAGCCTCACAACCCTATGCTCACAATCAAGGATGGCTCCATATCTGGACAACCAATCCATGCCCAATATCAATCCGTATCCCCTAAAACCAAGAATATAAGCACTGCACAAGAACTCTACACTCAGTATAGAGATCCTCAAATCCCCACATATCATAGACAAATGGGCGGAACCCCCAATAGGATTTGAGACACAGACGGGATCATCTACCAAGCTAGTACTAAGGTGCAACTATCAACAAGATCAGATGAGATAAAGCTATGCGATGCACCAGAATCAAACAAGGTACGAACTGGAAAATCAAAAATATATACAAGGCTCTCAATAGAAATACTACCTCGATCGGGAAATGGAGCGGTATTGAGAGCATGAACTTGCCCTCCTGAAGGTCCAGCACGCTGAGTCTGACCCTGGCCTTGCCCTTGCTTCTTCGGGCAATCCTTACTGAAATGTCCAGTCTTACCGCAGAAAAAGCATTCACCATTCTTCCTTTTCCTCTTCTTACAATCCTTAATAAGATGCCCAACTGAACCGCAATAATGGCACTTCTCCTTGTTGTTCTTGCCCTTGTTGTTGTTCCCCTTGTTGCCTTGACTCTTGTTCTTGTTATGATTGCCTTGACTGCTCTGACCACTTGGATTACCCTGATTTCCTTTCCCCTGGGAATCAGTCTTCTTGGCTTGAGTATCATTCGTCTTGATCTCTTTCTTGACATCTCCCTGAAGTAACGCCATATCAACCAAACTCTCAAACGTGGCCCCATGGGGAATATGCGACATAGCCAATCCCTGCAACGACTCATTCAATCCTCTAGCAAAACGAAGGGCCTTCTTCTGAGGAGTATTCACCATATCCAAGCCAAAACGAGCTAACTGATTGAACTTGTTCACATATTCTTTGAAAGACATATCTCCTTGTTTCAAAGTTATGAACCTCTCCATTTGCAGATTCTCCTCAGCAGAAGATAGAAACTTAAGCATGAACCTTGCCCTGAAATCGGCCCAAGTCTCAACAGGCCTAGTACCATTGGTGACTTCCCACCAATAAGCGGCTTCATCCTTCATAAGCCAAACCGCCAACAAGATCTTCCTCTGATCGTCTAACCCAAAGATAGCAAATAAATCCTCGGTCTCTTTCAACCAATTTCTGGCCTCTACAAAAGTCTCAGTGCCTTGAAAGTTCTTGCCATCCATTGCTTTGAAATCCTTGCAAGTCTTTGCGAAGTCAGCCTGACGATGCTGAGGGGGAGGAGGAAGAGGAACCTCAGCGACAGGAGGAGGAGGAACATTAACTACCGGAGGAGGAGGAGGAGGAGGAACATTAACTACCGGAGGAGGAGGAACATCTGCGGGGCCGGCTTCGGTCGCCCTAGCCTCCAAAAGTCTCCTATACCAAACAGGTACGTGTACTCCTTCCGGAATAGCAGAGTTATCGGCCATACTGAAAACGTAGAAAAAGATAGATTCAGAATGGAGAAAAACGAAGGAATTTTTGCTAATGGCTTTTTGGGGAATAGCCTTTAAAATAAACTAGACTTTTCTTTGGAAAATACTTTATACTTTGTTTTGAAAATAGTTTTCCAAAAGTTTTCTAAAAACCTTTTTGTTCCTTCTCGTAAACCATATGCTCTGATACCAAATGTAACACCCCACCTCCGCCAGGGTGACTCTTGCAAGCACTCTGACTTTGGAGGGGCGTTTGAATCAGGTAAACATGCATAATGATATATCAAGGCAGAACAAGAACATATGTATATATGTAAACAGAGTAAATAACATAGATAAAACAGCGGAAGATTTTAAACCATTTCAAAACAAGTCTGGTACAACATAGCTTTCCAAATAAACAAGTCTAGATAAAACAACATCAACTGAAAAACTGAAATGCATAAGTACTATCCCCAAAATAAGCGATAACCATAGCTAGCTTCATGTCGAAACCGTACATGAGCTGAAATCCCACAAGCAAGCAATCCGAAATCCAAGCTAAGCTCCAACGTTCCCACCCTGAGAACCTGGGGGGGGGGGGGGAACGGAAGAAAAGAGGCGAAAGAAAACAGGTCAGTCAGAAAGACTGAGTAAGCCCTACTACAATCAATGTAAACTGATAAAGTTAACTGGCATGAGCAGCAGGGATGAACATAAGGATAACAACATACTAGCATGATGATTAACTAACAAGGTAGATAAAGGTGTCATCGCATAATCAGGATTAAGGTTTTGCACCACAGGTGTACTAGCAAACTAACATGACTGGAATAAACAAGTATTGATACCTTGGCCCAAGCTTTGGCCCAATAACATGAAATGACCTTAATACAAGGTCTAACCAAACGGTCTAGTCGATCGGCTCCCCAAGCCTAACTCGTCACGTGTTGGTGTCAATACGGCCCAAACATAATTGTAGTCGAACTGTGCCGGGTCCACCCTTCGGGTGTATCAAGCCCTCGGGTGCCAACCCCTGGACACCATAAACATGAGTGCACAGTCTCGATCTACTGGTACCCATGGGTGACTTCTCCAAATACGGACTACGTGCACGACCATAGTCCGTCCGGAACTACATCGGCGTACCACCCGGCCGTCGTTTATTTGGTCACTTACCTCCAGCCCAGTAATCGTGCCCCCTCCCTAGCCTAGTCCCTAGGGCTTTAATGATACAAACTGGGATTACTGCTGGAGTGGGTCCCCATTGCTAGGATTTTCTAGTGGGTTAAGTACGGTTTAACCCTCTTGCTAATCATGGATTAACTTGGTTAAGTGTAACAATGAGTTCACGACTTAACCCTGATTAATCTACCAAGCCCAAATTGGTTAAGTATTAAGTGGACCATGACTTAACCCTAATCACGAGGCATTAATTAATTTAATGCGCCTTAACCTCTCACATTAGACCTTGTTGTGGTTACTAGTTAAGCCGGGCGGGTCCGGGTAGCTTTACACCACAACTTGGTCTAACCTCGGGTTCAAGGTACAACATGGCCAACTTCTCACATTGGGTCCTATTGTTTGTAGCAACTAGTTAAGCCGGTCGGTTCCGGGTAGGTTTACGCTACAAACTCAACCCAACCTCGAGTTGGTCACACTTATATTTTCTAAGTGTCATGTCCATCGTGTTTCCAAAACACATTTCAAGTTTTCAAGCAATTGGGTAGACCTAACTTAATAGGTAAATTCCCAATGGGTAGACCTAACTTAATAGCTAAATTCCCAAGCTTATGTTTTTATGTCTTTTAAGTTTACCCAACCCCAAACGCAATCCCATCGCTTACATATCGCAATAGCGCATAAAGGATAGAAAGAGGGAACTTGGCATAATCATGACATAAAGGTGTTGAAGCCACAAGTTTAACATGGTGGCATATGAAATGTTCATGTGTTCATACACTTGCATATTACATTTTTAGGCCGCAAAAGCATGCATAAAACCAAACTTGGCATATTGGTGATACATGGTACTAAATGACATGTAGAAATGGCCATAAGTTCGCATTTAGCCTCACATGCAAGTTATCATAAGAGATATGATAACTTACATGTTGCCAAAATGCAACCTTTAGCATAAAGCTTGAAGCTTTATGTTCACATACTCAAGATAAGCTTGCATAACATGATAACATGAACAAGATGATCATCCCAAACTTGCATAACATACTTTCCTATCATAACATGGCATACTTGCATAGCATAACATGGTAAACTTGCATAACATGACATGATGAACTTGCATATCATAGCATGGCATACTTGCATATAAACTTGCATATCATAACATGACATACTTGCATATAAACTTGCATATTACAACATGATAAACTTGCATATCATAGCATAGTAAACTTGCATATAAACTTGCATATCATACATTTAACTTTAGAGTTTAAGTATGAAAGTAGAATAGGGCTTACAATGCTTATGAGGACTCAAATGAGTATAGCAAATATAAGAAAGCCCTTATGCAACCAATTAAACCCAAAATGTAAGCCAAAATGATCAAAACCCTTGCTTTATGATGCAAATATAGAAACTTGACTTGAATGCAAGCTAATGATGCTCATACAAGTTTGAAAACACTTGTATGCATGGAAAATCACTTAGAAATTTATTTAGGAATTATATGAAGAGAGTGGAGGCCATGAGAGGGATGATTTTGCCATAGTTTAGTTACTAGAATGAATAATGATGATTTAGGGTAGGTTAGGGTCTTATTTATAGAGATTAGGACTAGTTTCAACCCTAGGATTAAACCCTAGTTCTAATCTCAGCCCTCAAAATCGAATCTGGCCCCCAAACTCAACACAAACCCAAAATGGTGCACCAGGCTAAACAGCCCGGCTGGACCAAGTCGACAGCCAAGTCGACAGGGCTGTCGACTTGGGTCCAACCAAGTCGACTCCCAAGTCGACAGGGCTGTCGACTTGGGTGCTCTGGCGGGAATTTTCCCGCCTGGCCCAAACTGGCCCAAATTTCCAAATTCAAACTTGAATTTGAAATCTGTTTTTACTTTGAAATTTTCTGAAAACTTCGTTGGGCCTTAATCGGGTCATACGGACTCCGATTTTCGAAAACTCGGACTCTATTTCGCGTATTTTTCCGAGACGAACGCAATGGCATAGCCCGTTTCCCTTGATTCAGATTTTAGAATAAATTCTGCCCCGATTTACATCATTACAGTTTATTGAAAATACGGGTTGTTACAATATCTCCTTCATCCGGTATCGGTTTCCCAGAAACTCGGACTCTATCTCAACCAGAATTCCGAGACGAACACAATGCCGCAACCCATTCTCCTTAATTCTCACGTTTGAGATTAATTATTCTTTAATTTAGTTAATTTGATTATTTAAAAATGCGGGGTGTTACATAAGATATGCATTCTTCAATAGTATAACGGTAGTATTTCCTCAAATGCAATCATTTTCCTTTAAGACTACTAAGTCACACTTTCTAGTTGAATGCATACATGTACATATATTTCTTTTTTTCTTTTTTTTTACTGGCTACTAGATCCTTCTTCCTAGACAGTTGTAACAACCCAAAATTTTTAAGTGTATTTTATTTAATGATTTAATTTATGTTTCATTTTATTTGTTTGGATTTTTTTAAAATGATAATATTGATTTATGATTTTTTTTTTTAAAATAAACTTATTTTGGATTGTGTATAATAAATGAAATTGGGTTTGATATGAATTTTTTTAGATATATATATAAATTAATATTTGCTATTTAGAATCTTCTTTAGCGGATAAATTTTATTCGAGTTGTTCGTTTGAATTGGAATTTATTCTTAAGATTTTAATTTAAATATTTGTCTCGTATTTTATTTGATTTACCATATTATGTAATTTGTTATCGGTATTAATATAATTTTATCTTTGATTTATTTTCAAGACTTAATTTTCTTTTATTGTTCACTTTCTGATTTTCAAAAACGGTCAGTTTCATTTTTATACACTGGTTCGTTCACTTTTACATTATAATCCTTCAATATTTTATTTTGTATGTCCAATCTCTTCTGAAATTCAGACCAATTGTTCACCGGTAGATGAGGTGGCCACGTTTTAGTGCGTTTCCCAAAGATATGTATACCACGTCTTTAATATCCCAAAGAACCGCACGCCTTTTACCATTTCTCGTGAGTGCCTCATCCATTTTCTTCCCCTTTATATATTTTTGTTTGATCCTTATCACCGGCTCCTGTGCAATTTTCGATCGCTATATTTTTTATCACAACAACAAGCAGCAGCTCCATTCCTTTCCTCAATCGCTCCCCCTCCCATTGTGACCCCTGACTAACGCCGAAACGTTCAACCGCAACACCGTCCGTGTGATGACCCCAAACTTCCACTAGGTGAAAGTAAGGAATAATCATATGGAATACAACATAAATATAACAATACATATCACTGATACAACATAGCAGAGGAAAAACCATAGAATAATAACATCATAGCAGCGGAAATATAATGTCATAAACCACAGAATCCCAACAGTCATAGAATCCAAATTATTACATCAAGTTTGCAGAAAGGAAAATAAGTTCCAACTCCCAAAATAAGCAATACGAAATGAAACAAGTCTAATGACCGAACTTAAAGATAGAAAAATGCAATAGAAGTAAATGATAGCTGTCCTCAAAGCTCCAAGTCATCACCTCTCCGCAAAAGCAAATCCAAGCAAAGATAATGAGCAACTCCAAGAAGACTCCAAGCAAAGAATGAACCTGTTTACTTGGCTGCCCGTGTAGAAAAGAGGGCACCCGAGTTTGCAAAAAGGTGAAACAAACTACGGGTCAGTCGTGGGACTGGTGTGAGAATTCATAACTAGTTTAGTAATAGTAATATGACAAGCCCAAAGACCACCCCGCTAATGCGGAACGGGTTTACTCAATGGATTGTCGTGCATAATTTAAAGTGTCAGAACGTACAACATCGCAATGCATTTTAGAAAAATGGAATCACCATAAGACTCAAGTCCCATCACACAATGCAATGCACACCAGAGGATAGAGTTTTCCCTTATGGTGATTAAACATGCTAAATACGGCAAATACGAGTTTAATACTATTATTAGTGTATAATAAAAACATTTCAAAATAAATGTATCAATCCTAGGAAACATAGTACCCCATCCTACTATATCTCCATACTAGTAATACAATCAAAACCGCAGGGTCGGATTTGGAATTTGGATTTCCATCTGAGTCAAGGCTAGGGAGGAGCTCCTTACCGATTCGAGACACTCTAGCAATGCCCCAGGATTGGTACTCTGTCCAACCCTTGGATCCTGCAGGGCCGGTCCATACGTTAACGCTTAATGGATTGGCAATTCCTGAACACACGCTTCCCAGTCCTTTTGGACCTATAATACGGCCAGTGGCGACCGCATAAAACTGAGGCCTCGAAAAATTCAACAACCAATATGAATAAATGCCAGCGCTGGTAGGTCCCTAGCACCACTCTAGCTAGAAAGAAACGTGTGCACTCCCTGCGTTCCCTTCTCCCGTTTTAGACTCCGCCGGTGTGTGAGGCTCGTGAGGTCACGTCATACACAAAGCTATGCCTAAACAGGCTATGCTTTGATCATCCCACAAGGCCTGCTTTTCAACAAGAAACCTTGATCATTGCATCTTAGTATGCCACACTGTCACTCCATACCATACCATTTCTTCTCCATCAATACATAAATGGGTGTTAAGTAGAGAATAAATTCTCCACCACCAATATTTATATATTAACAGAAAATCAACAATATGATATATAACGAAGTACGATGTCATACACACTATCCATTTAAACTTATGCTCTGGGTCTGAACGAAAGTCAAATCCGTGTAACCAACACGTACGTCTGGGCAATGACCTTGACCCATGAATTGGTAGCAAGTCAATTCAGGGTCTCGATCGCTGTCCATTCGAGGGAAGATTTACGGTCTTCATGCGTCGTCATCTTACTTCGATCTTCATCGTCGTTTTGATTATTTGGAATGAGATTAACTCGGCCTTTCCAAATAATCTTCGTATATATATATATATATATATATATATATATATATATATATATTGGAAACTCTTCCTTATCATTATTTCTAATTTATAACGATTATTTCCTATTCTATTTAATTGAAAATAATTAAATCTTAAATCCACGACGATTCAGGTCAATATCGATTCTGGTGCTATTTTCAATCAATTTTGATTTTCACATATCTCAAAATCTAACCGTTGGATTTTGATGTATTATATATCGTTGGAAAGATTTTTCCAAGACGGTCCTAGCGGTTTCAGTTTCAAGAAAATCCGACGGCTGGATCTTCTTGTATAGTCATTTAAAGATATAATTTTAAAATGCGAAATACCGCGCTCGATTCGTTTAATTTTAATTATATTTATATATATATAAACGTAACCCGTTTAACTCTTTATTCTTAAGTATATTTTCCTTCTTTATCCTTTCATTTACAGATAAATGTAAATCATGCTTGAATGATGAATTCTTCCTTTTTGATTCCTTTAATTTCTTTAATTTACGGTAAAATGTAAATTATATTTCATCGTCCAATTCCTTCTTTAAATCTCACCTTAACATGTAAAATGTAATTTATAATTCGTCGTTCTTAAGTACATATAAAAATACAAATTTTATTTACAATGTGAATCCTACTTCTTGTTTACATTATAAAAATGTAATCTTTATTTACAAAGTAAATCCATACATTCATTTCATAGCATAGAATGAAATTTCATTCATGCGGGTTAAATTCATTCATAATTTACATAATAATATGTAATTTATTTCATACGATGAAAATTCATTCATAAATTACATATAAAAATGTAATTTACTTTATGCGGACTAATTTCATTCATAAATTATAAAATAAAATGTAATTTATTTCATGCGATCTTAACTCATTCATAAAATGCATATACAAATGTATTTTATTTCATGCGATGTTAATTCATTCATAAAATACACATAAAAATGTATTTTATTTACATAAATAAAAATGTAAACTTCTCCTACGGTGAATGTTCATATATATTAACATTAATAAAAATGTAAACCTTTCATACGGTGAAATTCTAACGTTAATTTACATAATAAAATGTAAAATTTATGTCATCACCAAATTCTTATTTTAATTTACATAATAAAATGTAAATTTTATGTCATCGTAAATTCTAATATTAAATTTACATAATAAAAATGTAAATTTATGTCAACGCAAAATTCTAACATTAAATTTACATAATAAGATGTAAATTTTGTTACAACGCCAAATTCTAATGTTAATCTACATAATAAAATGTAAATTTTTGTATCAACGAAAAATTCTAGCTTTAATTTACATAAGAAAATGTAAATTTTATATCACGCAAAGTTCTAGCTTTAATTTACAAATAAAAATGTAAATTTGATGTCAACGCACAATTCTAACTTTTATTTTCATAATAAAATGTAAAATTTGCATCATCGCCAATTCTAATATTGAATTTACTAAATAAGAATGTAAATTCATGTCAACGCAAAATTCTAACTTTTATTTACATAATAAAATGTAAAATTTGTGTCGTCACAAAGTTTTAATATTGAATTTACAAAATAAAATGTAAATTCATGTCATTGCCAAATTTTAATATTGAATTTACACAATAAAATGTAAATTCATGTCAACGCACAATTCTAATATTAAATTTACAAAATAAACTGTCAAATCATGTCATCGCTAATTTTTAACTTTTAATTTGCATACTAAAATGTATATCATCGCAATTTCTAAAATTTTGATTTACATACTAAATTGTAAATCATCGTAAATTCCAAAATTTTGGTTTACATAATAAAATGTAAATCATCGCATATTCTACTTTTTTTTTATTTACGAAATAAGATGTAAATTTATATCATCCAATCAACAACCACATCCAAATATCCAAACAAGTATACATCTAACAATTCATATCGAGATAATATTCATGTGGTGTATATTTTGGCATATGACAAATCGGCGAAGTATGATTCAACATCATTAACAAATAATCTCTATTAATTAGCCAATAGTTTCAGATCTAATATTTAGATCCGCGGATCTAACAACATACGGTCATAAACAACCTAGAACCGTATTTCAAATATCACTACATAACATATCAATCAATCAATATTCTTTAATACTAAAGAATTAATAATAAAATAAATTAAATTTAATTAAAAATAAATTCTCCACCTTTCTTGTTTCTGAAATGAATCAAGTTTGATCAGATTTGGTGTTTGAATTCAAGACGGTTGCGGATCTGAAACATTTTACATGCAAATTCATATGAAAAATAAAAAAACAGCTTTTAACAACTAACTCTGCGACGCTTAAAAGCGTGACAAAATCTGAAGCTATTACCTTTAGAAAAGTGTTCAAATCTTTGTTTTCAATTTGCCGGAGCTACGGTTGATGAAATGACGAACCGTTTGTTGGAGGTGGAAGAGCTTGGAGAGGGCTATCTTCACCGGGAATTGGAGGAGGTGCGGCTCAACATGGGTGGCGCGGTGGGGGCGCAAAGCCGCGGCTTTGGAGGGTATGGTGGCTTTGACAGGGCACGGTTTGAGGTGATTCTTGTCGGAGAAGAAAGAGCTCGGGAAGAGCTTCGAAACGAGTGCTCACACGCTAAATTTCGTTGAGAAATGAGAGAGAAATCGAAGTTTGAAAATTCGGAGGCTATGGGTTCTTTGGTGAGAAATGTCGGCTGAAACATGTGGTAGGGGACGGATGAACAGTAAATTCGGGTTTTATAATATTATATTAGGTTTTCCTAATCATTATTTAATAATTTAATTAGCCCGTTAAGGCCCGTTTTGGTCCGAACCCCGATTTAAGCCTGCTTACTGTCGTTCTTAAGGTTTTGAGGCCTTCTGAACGCAATGGAACATGTTACAGGACCCAATTCCGAAATTTATTATGAGTTTTGGAATAATTATATTATTTTATTAATATTTTAATATATACCGTACATGAAAATTCACCGAGGTCACAAATTAACTTCAAAAATTCTAGAAAAATATATTTTGCTATGTTTTGATGCTGTGGACCTATGAAAATTAATTTCGTTCAATTCTGAGCCCGTATGAATTTTTAAAGTCAAAAATTTGCCCGTTTACACTGAAAAATCAATTATAATTATATTTTAGTTCTAAAAATTACAAAAAAAAAAAAATCATTTTTAGCTTTGTTTTGATGATACGAGTCCAACAAAATTTATTTCGTTGAATTCTGAGACTTTTTTAAAAATGGCTATTTTTCAGTCAATTAATTTTGACCGAAATTGACCGAACACAGTTTCTTTCGCCACGCTCACATAATAGCTTGGAAAATTCTAAAATTTGAAACCTAGCAATAATTTAATATTCCGAATCCAACAAAAGTGGTTTCGTCAGAAACGGACACTGTTTGAAAAATCACTATTTTCTATGGCTATATATTTTATATTAAAAATACATTTTTAAACAAATAATTTTCGAAACTCCAAATATATAAGTGTTTACTGTTTTTCAATGCAGAAACATCATTTCGAACTCAATGGAAGTGGTTTTGAGTTCAATTTCCTTTATATGCAAAAAGTAGCATTATTGACCTATGCAAATTACCTAGCGGCCTTTCTAAAAATTGAATTGGCCATAACTTTTGATTTCCGCTATGAAATTTCGATTTTTCGGATTCGTTGGAAAGATATTTTTAAATAGATTCCAATATTTTTGGTTTCGCTAAAATCCGTTAAATTTTGCGTCCTGTATGGTCAGTCAAAGTTCAAGTTTGACTTTTCAAACTACCGCGCTATTTCTAACTCTTTTTATATTAAAACTAATTTATTCATTCTAACTTTGATTTGAACCAAATTTGTGATCATTATTATTTAAAATAGATTATTCTAAATATCAAAACTCATTTATAATCACTTAAAATAAATTTTAAATTGGCCCCAAAATTCAGGATTGTTACAGTCCGCCACCACCCGAATCCGCCTCGCCCATGCCAATAGCCAAGCCGACCTCTGCCCAACACCCGGCCTCCTGCAGCTCGCCCAACCATCAATCAAATTGCCCATAGCAGCTCCACCTGTTCCTCCCCGAGTCCTTCCCTCCACCAGCTGCTCCTCTTCCCAGATCTGCCTAGCCTTGCCGACCAGTCCGCCAACTAGAGAAACCCCTCAGTAACCTTCTTCCCATACACCGCCTCTTTTCCTTGCTGATCACCTTTATCACCGCAAGATCCTCCCAAAGCATCTCCGACCAAAACCAATTCCCTCCGCTCCATCCCAGCGACTTCCTCCACCCACTTGAAACCGCATGACCCTGATGTCCAAACTCCTCTACTACCGAACTCCTTTGCTATGAGTCGAGTTCTTTTTGCTCCCCTTTGCGTGAGTGTATGCTGGGTAACTTGTGTGGCTATGTATTATATATGGTGGAGGTAATGTATATTTATGTATGAATATTTAAGTGGTGTCAGAGTGCGTGGTGTTGAGTTAGTGTATGCCGTGTGTGTATACAGTTTATATTTGTTTATGTTGGTGCGGTATTTCAGTTGTGTTGATTTCGTGAGTGTGTATTTGGTGTGTTGTCTGAGCATGTGGCGTGAGTGCAATATATATATATATGTTGTTTTAGCGTTTACATGTATTCATATAAACTTTAATATATATATATATTTTGTGTGAGTTAATAAAAAAAATTATGTATGTGGATTTATATGTGTGTTTTTAGTTGAGTGTTAATGTGAGTATTGTCGGGTGTTTATTTGTTTTGAAATTGTATATATAATATGATTTTAGTGTGGTAGATAAATTTTATTATATATATGGTTTTAATGTATTATGGTATGTGTTTAAAATATATATGTATATTTCTGAAATAAAAATTTGTCATGTTTATTTTTGTGTTGAGTGTGGTGTTGAGATCGAAACCATTCCCAAAACCATAGCCGTACCAATCCGTGGTGACATTGACTGACCTCCTCTTATAAACTAAATTATAAACTTGCGTGAACATTGAGTTGAAATCGTTTCGAGTCGTGCCTGGGAGTTGCCATCTCATTCAATGTCAATCCGTCAATCGTCGTCAAATTTTCTATGCCACGAAAGGTGAGTTTATCTCACACCTGACTCACATTTATTTCATGGATGTTAGATCAACTATTTGAACTGTTAAGAAATGTATAGAACTGATAGTAGAAATTGTTTGTTTAATATGTATACTTTAATATGTGACACGATATTTATATGACACGTAGGTGCACTGATTTTATCTATGCTGTGATTGTTGCTATGTGATTGTTGTTTGTGATTGTTGATACCCAAGTTTAGGAAAAATCACTAAGGGTTGAAATGATACATACCCGAACGAACATTAGATTAGGGAAAAATCGTTATGGGTTGAAATGATAGACCTGAACAATTTTTAATGAATTTGGGATCGCGGGTTGAAATGGTAAGACCCGTAGAAATTTTATAAATTGCGGGTTGAAATGATAGATATCTGTATCACTTGACCATAGGGTAGAAAACCACATATGGACACAGTTGGCCGTATTTTCGAAGTATTTAGATATGGGAATTTGATTTTTTTTTTTAAATAATAACTTAAGACTTTTTATGTTAAATATTTTAAACTTAAATTTTATAATTTTGAATTATATGTTTTAAAACGATTTTATAAGTAAATATAGACTTAATACTCAATTAAATTTTACTTATAATTTATTTATTTTAAACTATATAATTAAATTATGTAGGTTTTTTTTTAAAATTTTTATATTATTATAAATAAATCATAACTTATTTTCTATATTATTTTAAATCTTATATGTTATAATCTATATTTTAATTAATTTTATAAACTTATATATATATATATCTGTTTTCAAAGTTAAATTTCATTTATATATAAATTTTATAAACTTTAAAAATAAACTAAGAGTTGGATAAGTTAAGACTTGGCGATTTAATTTCGAGGAGTAAAGGATTAAATTTTAATAATGATATTTGATTTATGAATGAACTGATATAAGATATGAATTTGAATTCGAAGTGATTTGAACTTAAAAAAGAGATGAAGTTGAAATTGGGAAATTGTTTTCGAATTTATAATTTCGAAATTTAAGGAATTAATTTGAATTTATAATGGATATGAGATGAATTTGATTTAAATTAACTAAATGCGAATTTGAATGATTTAAATATTGGAAAATGAATTCGAATTGCATAAATTGATATTTAAATTGAAATTTATAATGGATATGAAATTGAATTTGAATTGTTTAAATTATGAACGTTGATAAGAAATGAATGTGAATTGGGTAAATTGATTTATTTTAAATTTATAATCGATATGAATTGAATTCAATTTTAAGTGTTTTAACATGAATTGGAATATATATATAGAGGTTATATGCAGAACTGACTCTTATACCGTTTGGTTTGAATTAAGAATTTGTTAAATCGATGTATAAGGAAGGGTTTTTAATCGTAATTTGTTTTAATGGGAATATAAGTTTTGATTCAAAAATGTAGATGTAACAAATTTGAACTATATGACTTGAATTATAAGTTATAATCCGATTTGGTTTAAATTGAAGTATAAGATTTCGTTTTGAATTATAGAAAGGAAATTTGAACCTAAGTGTTGGATTTCATTAATCGACTAAAATGAATGCCTTAAGATGGGTAAAACCAAATTATAAGAATTGTTTATATTTACGAATAACGATTTCGAATATATGACTTGAATTATATAGTACGCTATAATTTGTAAAATTGAAATGTAAGTTATTGAGTTGAGTCGTATAATCGAATTCAAACCAAAATGTTAGATTTAAATGAATCAACTAGAAACGATTCCTTATAAAGGAAAATTTTGAATTATTTGAATTGTCTCGAACTTGAATTTTTTGCGAATATAAACAAAACCAAAATATTATCGAAGTTAAGTGGTTTGGTATCGATTTAAATGGAAATTGAGAAATTTAAGGTATAACTTAAATATAAGCCGATTTTGGATTTGAGATTCGATATGCAAATAATTTCGGAAATTTTATCGAAGTTAAAATGTTATAATATCAGTTATACTATATTTAAAATCTTTATGATATGGTTCTAAATTGATTTGACTTAAACGATTTGAGTTGTTTCCAAAATTTTAACAAAATCGAAGTTAGATATTTAATTCTGAATTCAATATTTGAACTTGAGATTTCGTATAAACTATTTTATAAAGTGATTTATAAAATAATGACCATGGTGTGAAAAATGTAAACGATTGGTTGTTAAAGAGACCAATATCGGCTATTGTCATACTCTCTGCTAATATTGAAAACCACTTTAACAACTGTGTATGCGGTGGAGTTCCAGAATGAAGGGGATGATTTGGCGTACGACTCCATTTTATTTTATTTCGTATTAATTACGAGACCCTGACTACCTTGAGTCAGCTTGATGTGGCTAAAACAGGAGCGATGCACGGACCAAGTGAGGTCATACCTCTTATCGAGCACACTTTTTCGATATTATTCTATTACTGTTGAGATTCGATTTAGGCCCTATTGATTATGGGAGTGTGTAACGAGGTGGGCGGTAGTAGCTACTATGCGTTACCAGCAGTCCAGCTTTGCAAACAGTGAATCCACCCTGGCATTCCTTGTGTGCCTTGTCACATGCCTTATACAAGCCCACTACAACTTTGTTTTGTACTGTTTTATATGAAGTGCCCTCTGATCAACCTCCAGTTTATGGAGGAATTACGGTACTGTATATATTATGGGAATATATAAACGGTGTAAAAGTAATCATGGTAATCCCATTTATGCTATTTTGATATTTGAACTTTACTGATAGACACTATTGTAAATAGCGTATTATACTACATAGTTTTAGTTTGACGGATCCTTAAGGATGGTGATCCCAAACATCCTTTAAGTTATTAATTACATTTCATCGACCGTTTCATTTGAGTTGATTTACTTCTTTGAGAATGTTAGTCCTGATCCGAGTTTTGTTTTGCATTATTGCTCGGGTTAGATCGAGTATTCCAGTTTTCGAGATTCTTCCTTGGAGTTGAAGTTTATGTCGGGATTCACTCACTTGTATCTACTCATTCTATTGTTTTAGTCATCTTGCTATTTCTGTCATTTTTGCTTTCAATTGTTATCATTTATTTATGTATCTGAAATTCATTGTTTATGTCTTCCACTATATTATTTATGTAAACTCTGATGTAATTTTTTTTATTTAACAGCTTCATGAACTACTATTGTATTTTGTAACTTCCGTTGTGAGATGTTTTATTGCTCTATAATTGTGTCTATGATCTGTGACTTTGTGATTTATTCTATTTACCTCAGAAGATAATAACAATATGTTGTTTTGGATGTTCCAAGTTGAGTTGTTTTGTCGATTTGGCACGGTCAAAATGGCGGATCGTTACAACAGTAGCCATTACACCGCCTCCACTTGAAGCAAGCAACACCCCATTAAACACAAAACCTCTTGCTTCTACAACTGCTGCAGAAGACATCCTATCACCAGCAACTCCCCGAAACATTCACCAAAACTGCACAAATTTTGACCTCCCTACCATGGCATGAGCAACCTTTCTATTGTACGCTACCCCTCTGCCTTTATCACATCATCCCCTACTCACAGCCAAATGATCTGGCCTTCTTCCACCTCCCCATAAAACACCCTGCTCTAACTACCATAACTTTGCCCATTATCCATCTGCAAATCCCAACTGAAAGGCAAACACGGCCAGCTTAAAAAAAAAAAGAATCACTTAGTCACCTCACTTTCACTATTACAAACCTGAACCGCCACAATTTGGATTTCCAACCCAACCCTTCAACGCATAGATCGCCACTTTCAAACCCAAATCAATGGATGACTCCAAATCCAACATAAAAATTTAAACGCATAAAACCATCCTCACACATTGATATCAAACCAACGACTCCGCGACTTCTCCTATTTTCCTGTTGAGTTCACAACTTACATATTCTATTTTATTTTTCCTTTTTTTTGGATCGCTGTAGTCTTGTATTGAGAGAATCACGATTTATTGTAAGAGTTTAGGTAATTCTATATTTCATTTTGTGGGCTGGGTAGACCTGTGTATGTAGGTGACTTTTATTGTAGCCAGTTTTAAGTTCTACCTGATTTTAAGTTTTATTTTATTTTTTTCAGAAAAAGAAGTGTTTTTGTTTGGCTTTGTATTGCTTAGCTTTTATTTGCCTTTGTTAGCCTAGAAAAAAATTCCTTCTAAAAAATACTTCACGAAAGGAAAATTCATTTATGAATATTTATTTTTTGTATTTGTCATTATCTTCGTTAGGTTGTTGTTTGAGTTTTAAATTCAACGTTTTTAGGTTTGTTGACTTTAATTTTTTCCTTTTCTTTATTACTTTGGTTTGGTTTTTGAAGAATAAAAATAGAAGTCGGCTTTGGTCATTGAAAAAAAACTTTCTTATTCAATACATTTTCTAGGTTGCAAAAGAAGAAGGTACAAAAAAGTAACATGATAATTAAACAACATGCTAGTGTATTTCTTATCAAAAGGGCTTCTAACAACCATGAAAACAAAATTACCTCCGTCCATCATATATCATCTTGATAGAAAATCGTATTTCATATAAAGCAATATGATAGAGTAGAAGACATAGCAAATGATAAATCATTTAGCACTGAAATAAAAGATAAAGAAATTTGTATAATTGAATCTAGCAGTGCTAGAAATTTGGTTATCTTTTAACCAAAAAGCTTTCTATGCCATATAGATAAAATAAATGTAACACCCCTGAGTCCCACATCGTGGAAGCCTATATGAAGTGGGTACTTATATAGTAGAGTCCATCTCTTACTAACGCCGAGGCCTTTTGAGTAACAAAACCCCACACATATACGGTGGATAAGTTAGGGACAATATCTTGCGTGAACGGAGGTGCAGGCTTTTACAATAAATTAGGTCACGTTTGGAAAATGTTACTTACTGGAAAATGGTTTATAGTAGTAGAACCCCAACATTTGGAAGCAGCCAAATCATAAGTCTTAACTGCCTTGTCTTCTTTATCATAACCTCCTGGAAATTTGTAACCTACAAAAGTTTATATAGACATTACATATATATTATATGTTAATGAGTTGGTGCTCTACTTACCCAAGTAGACTGCATTATTGCACTATACCAGATCCATCTAAAGTCCATAGAATTGGGATGGTATGATAATTGAAGTTAGTCAGTTATCACCAAATGTTTAGAAATTAACTCATCAAATATATCAAGTAATAACAACATTTATAAGACAGCTTTTCTTTATATGTATAATAATATTTTTAATTAATGGTTATACCTTCACTTCCCTTTCTACTAGGAGTGGGCATAAACCACACTGGTAAGCGGAAATCATCTGCACCGAACCAATGAAACGGTGCGGAAAACTACTCCATATTATCTTTCCAAACTGAATATTCAAAACCGACCCGAATTACATCATTACGGCCCGGTTGTGGTTTGAAGGGTGAAACCGGCTGTATTAAACCATAGTGGATTACTTCATATAAAATGTAATTTGCAGTATTTATGTTTTATTATGGGTTTGTGGAAAACAACTCTAAAAACTGCTAGTATTGATCTCTACTCACAGATTTTAGATAGGGAGAAAAAATAAAAAATAAGAAGGATGTATTTAGTTTAGAATCTGATGATAAAATCGTTTTAAGTTGCTGCATATTAAAGCCACAAATATCAATAATGTTTGAACTTTTGATAAGCAGGAGTAGGGCTTCTAGATTATAAATTTACTAGCTTTGACCTGAATTTTTTACTAAGTTATTCCTTGAATATAGTATTCATTTAAAACTAATGAATAGTTGCGCTCCTGAAATAATAAAGGATCATAAATAGTGCAGCAAAACGAAAACAACGTAAATTATTAGTAGTAATATTATGGGACAATTAACGACAAGGACAAAAGCCCACTAAATTTTATCCATAAGGACACGCGCTTAAAAATTTATCTAAAAGGACATAACCCTAACTAAAACTTTCCGTCACTCCTTTCTCTCTTCTCCGATTTCAAATCCGCGCATCGCTCCTTTCTCTCTTCTTCGATTCGATCTTCAGCAATCGTCTTCAAACATGTATATCGATTGTGACTTTCAATTTTGATTAATTCGTTCTCGCGCGTATTCGACTGCTGAAATCGTTCACGAAATTAGGGTAAATTGAGGTAAATTCGATTGCTATGATTCGTTTGGCAGTAAATATGATTTCGTGATTTTTTTTATTTCATGAATTCGTCATAGAAAATCGAACGAGAGAAAAACCACTGGAAAAAACTTTTTTTTACGATGAAGTTAGCAGCAGTTTTTAGGTATCATTTTGCTATTTTTTAGAGATCATTTTTCTTGTACTAATAGTGTTATGCTATTTTGTATATAGTTTTGATACTATATCAATTTTGTACTTGTACTGTTGCATTAGATTTGCAACTCAATCGAAATTATGTCATTTTAATCATTCAAAGTGGGATGTAAACATTTTTTGTACTAGTTTTCCTTCAAAATATCAAAGCAGTTTCTAGGTATCAGTTCTATATGTTTTTTAGGTATCATTTTTATATTTTCTAGCTGAATTTGAATCATAGCAGTTTTTAGGTATTAGTTTTATATTTTTCTAGTTATCATTTTTATATTTTATAGCTGAATTTACCTCATAGCAGTTTTTAGGTATCAATTTTATATTTTTTTAGGTATTAGTTTTATATTTTCTTATTGAATTTACATTATAGCAGTTTATAGTTATCAGTTCTATATTTTTTTAAGTATCAGTTTTATATTTTCTAGTTGAATTTACATCATAGTAGTTTTTAAGTATCATTTTTATATTTTTTTAGGTATCAGTTTTATATTTTCTGGTTGAATTTACATTATTATATTGGTATAAGTTTTGATTGTGTATGAAATTCTTGCAGATACTGCATGCTGCTGGAATTTACTTGAATTCAAAACTGGATTGAGTACAAGTAAAAGTAAATGCATGCTTGGAATGGGGAGCAATGTTGTATGTACTTATATTGTGTAGGGAAACAATGTATCCTAGTATATCAATTGTGTATTATTGAGAATAATCTCATTTTTGCGATAATTGAATTGAACCGATTGCTATTATTTTTCAAATCAGTAGGTATTATTGAGAATAAATATTATTTTTGTGAGATTTGAATTGACTAGATGGGTGTTATTTTTCTATCAGTGGGTACATATCAGTTAGAATTAATGTTGTCTATCAAAAAAAGTCAATTACCAAAGCAAACAACACAAATCTACCTACTTGCCACAGTTCTCATAACAAAGCCATAATAATGATACCTAAAAAAATATAAAAATGATACCTAAAAACTGCTTTAATATTTTAACGACAAAAGTAATACAGAAAATGTTTGAATCACAATTTGATTGATTAAAACAAAATAAATTCAATTGAATTACAAAGCAAGTGCAACAGTACAACAACAAAATTAATACAACAACAAAAAGTAACATAAAAAACATAGCACAGTGAATACACTAAAAATGATACCCAAAAAAATATATAAATGATACCTAAAAACTGCAGTAATGTTTTAAACAAAAAGTAACACAAAAATTACTTAAATCATAGTTTGGTTGATTATAACGAAATAAGTTCGACTGTAATACATAGATAATGCAACAATACAACTACAAAATAAATACAACATTAAAACACAAGAAACGAATATAAAACAGTGTTAAATTATCATAAATAATACCTAAAAACCGCTATGATGTAAATTCAGCTACAAAATATAAAACTAATAACTAGGAAAATATAAAACTAATACCTAAGAACTGCTATGATTTAAATTCAACTAGAAAATATAGAACTGATACCTAAAAAAATATAGAACTGATACCTAGAAACTACTTTAATATTTTGAAGGAAAACAAATACAAAAAATGTTTACATCACACTTTGATTGATCAAAATGACATAATTTCGATTGAGTTGCAAATCCAATGCAACAGTACAAGTACAAAACTGATATAGCATCAAAAATATAAACAAAACAGCATAATATTATTAACACAAGAAAAATGATCCCTAAAAAAATAGCAAAATGATACCTAAAAACTGCTGCTAACTTCACCTAAAAAAAAGTTTTTTCTAGCAATTTTTTTCTTGTTCATCTCTCTCGTTCAATTTTATACGACAAATTCACGAAATCAAAAATATTACGAAATCATATTTACTGCCAAACGAATTTACCTTAATTTCGTGAACGATTTCAATAATCGAATACGCACGAGATCGAATTAATCAAAATTGAAAGTCGCGATCGATATACATGTTAGAAGACGATTGCTGAAGATCAAATATGGAAAAGAAAAAAAATCGTGTTGGAAATCAAAGACGAGATCGAGAAATGTGAGATAGCCGATTGTGGAGGAAGAAGAAATAAGCGCACGTGAAGAAGAAAAGAAACAATGTATTGTCCTTTTGAGTAAAATTTTAGTGGATTGTCCTTATGGTTAAAAAGACCTTCAATTTTGTCCTTGTTAATTTTTCCTGTAATAATAAGTAGAAAGTTCGAGTAACAAAACTGAACCATATAAGAAATAGCGTAGAACATTAATGTAAATTATGCATGTAGTAGTGCAAATAGAATTTTTTTTGTTGGTTCTTGTCTAGTATGCAAATATGAAGACTTTATGTAGTTTTTGAAGACATGGAGTTACATGACTCCTGAAAAAGAATTTCCTGCACACGCTCTGAAATAAAGATACTTTTATATTTGAAGGTTATCTAGTCAGGTAACATATGCTTAAACTAGAAGATTCATAATGTATATAAGTAGGTATTATGTATTCAAAATCTCAACTGGCTAATGATAAGCTTACATTTATGTTAAAAAGAATCAACGTGTGCTGATTTCAGTATGTACTGCTTACTTATATTAAAAAATCTATGCGTACTACTTATAGCCTTGTATTGTGCATAGATTTGTCTAGAAATATATGTTCCATCTTCCTATCAGGGTCTGATTTCATCTGCAATACAACAGCAATGGGAATGATTTCTCGCTTCAAAGAACACTGCATTCGACTCCCTGAAACATGTGGAAATTATCTAGGAACACCACTTGGAGATGGACTTTGCTAATGGATGAAGTCAGATCCATTTCCTTTGCATAAATAGAATCATAGTTGAGTATAAGCACTTCTGTATTTATGGTGAGTGTACTTGTATTAACGTACTAGTAGCGATTTCAAATTTTGGTATTATGCTTCCTTGGATATTGTATGCTTTGCTTTTGAAATGCAATGAATCAGTTAATTCTGCTGTGTTCATGTAACGACCCGGGAATTTTCGATCTTGGTTATCTGATATACAACACATATCGAACATCCAAGGATCGAAAATAACCGAATAGTTAATGAAAGAAATTAGAGGGTGAGGAAAGATAAGATAGAAACTTAGAATAGAAGAAGAAGAAGAAGAACACAACATCAGAGTAGCACGAACCTCACAGCGGAACGAATAACATATAATATATATAACATAACTTGAAATATACATCTGTACTTGAATATACATCATTATCAAAGTACAACACTTACAACACAGCGGAAATAAACTATAGCTATATGATTCTAAAGCCTCCTGCTCCAGCTCTTCATGTTTCTATAAATCCCGACTACTTGACTGCCCGTACAAAATTGGGCGCCCAAGAGTTTAGGGAAAACAAAAACAAAATAAACTCTGGGTCAGTCATGGGACTGGTATGAGTAAAACAGTTTAAAAACAGTTTGAACAAGTAAACGATATCTCATAAGACCACGTCGTGTAACGGAACGGGTTTTTCCCTTATGAGAATCCAAATTATCTTTATATCAAAAACCTTTTGATATTATAATAATGTCTATGAACCACAATATAATAATCATCTAGTAGAAACACTTTCATATCATGTTCTGCATATATAGTATACAATCAAAACCGCAAGCACGTATTGGGTAATGGATTTCCAACTATGACAAGGTATGGAACCACCTTTTGCTAGTGTACCTCTAGAAAGGAATACACTGGGTTCAACAAGAACATCTTGCAACCCGGCCACACATGACCGACCACTCATTTTGCTTGAGTGTATCGAATGTATATCACCAACGGTTGGGATCAACAACCGTTTCCCGAATGGGACAGCAACAACAATAGATTTTTAGAAGTAAATGAAACTCTTGATCTGGTGATTATACACCCTATTTCGGAGCGATCGACTTAGCCATGATGCCTGCCCGATTTCTGTCATTTACCGGATGTGAGGCTAGAAGCTACGCTTTATCATCACACCCGATTCACTTCAAATGCCACATCTTCAAATCCATCAAATCACCGATTGACGTCCTCAACAATACATTATGTGTTAGCTAAAAGAAGTTTCCATCTCCGCTTCCACTCTTGGTACGGTTGGAGAAATCAATATATTTGATCGTCTGGAAATACCCTGTTAGACATTCATCCATACAAGTCATCCAGGAACAGGATGAACCGAAGGTACTATTCAGTATATCCGTCTTAGGCACTGTTATCTAAGACTTATACAATAGCCCTTGCACTTTTCTTTGTCTTCAAATTTTCTTTGACATATATGATTCGCAACGCTTATGCCAATACAGAGTGGTTCTTTGGATAATAATCCAACCAGTCTCTCCATATTAACAACGTTAAAATGGTCAAAAAACTTTGATAGTCGGTAAGTTAACTATCAAATAAAAACACGTGTGCAAACAACGATATAATTTCCAAAGGGAAATTACATCGATCAAACATCATTTAACATTTATCTCCTTAGTTCATTTTTCATCTCCTATTTCCCTATATTCAACATTTCTTATTTTCTAAATTTAGAAAAATATATGTTATTACCATTGGAAAACATTTCCATTTCTTGTTTTCTATATCAGAAAATATTTCTGGTTCTTATTTGGAAAACATTCCCAAAACTCCTTTACTTGGATTTAAACAGATGTTTAAATCAACATTACGACGACAACTCAAACCACTTTACTTATAACTAAATTCACTTAACCACTTTCACTCTCGAACATTAACCATTTCTAAATTTAAAACGAAGTCAATCAAGTTGGAGTATAACTACCTCTCAGACCTTAACTGAACAACATTTCAAATCTCAAAATAGGGTAAGTTCATCTTTTAACTCTTTAACACTTCCTTACGAACCCTCGGATTCTATTTACGAACCCCCTTCTTTTACAAGTTTACGTGATTATAACAAAGGTGTTATAATCTCCTGCATCCGAAATATATTATCTTAAATATGACATTTATTTCCTAACTCGAATAATATAACGATAACTAATTTATTTACTCCTATTCGGTTATTCTAATCTATAACTCTTATTTGAATAACTCCAACCTAATAACTCTTACTGGATTAACTCTTATTCGAATAATTTATTCGAATAACTTATATTGGATTTTATTACTTTCGAATACTTATATTCGGAATCTCTTTCTTCGAATAAATATTATTCGATTTAACTCCTGCTGAATAACTAGATTCGATCAACTCACTTCGAATATTTCTGATTCGATTATTTCACTTCGAATAACTAAATTCGATTAACTCATTTCAACTTTATTCGAATAAACTAAATTCGATTAACTCCATTTGAATAACTCTAGTTCGATTTAACTCTATTCAATAACTCTAGTTCGATAACCTCTTTAACTCTATTCGAATAAACTATATTCGATAACCCCTTTAAATCTATTTGAATAAACTATATTCGATAACCCCTTTAACTCTATTGGAATAAACTATATTCGATAACCCCTTTAACTCTATTGGAATAACTATATTCGATAATCCCTTTAACTCTATTGGAAAAAACTATATTCGATAATCCCTTTAACTCTATTTCTTTTAACTATGTTCGATTAACTTCTTTTGAATAACTATGTTCAATTGACTCCTTTTGAATAACTATGTTCAATTGACCCCTTTTGATTTACTATGTTCAATTGACTCCTATTTGATGACTCCATTTGATAACTTTAATAACCTAACTCTTCTCTATCTCGTTAATTTCCTTTTATAATCCTATTTATCTTCCCAATAAATATTCCTTTATTCTATTTATTTACCAACTAAATATTCCTTTATTCTATTTATTTACTTTCTACATAAATATCTTTCTTTATACTTCTATTTACTTCTTAAATAAATATCGTTTTACACTTCTATTTACTTGCTAAGTAAATAATCGTTTTATAAAATTCTTTGATTTTATAATTATTCCCTTTCTAAATATCTCCTATTTATAAATATTCTAGTTTATAAATATTTTATTTTCAATATCACTTTGAAAATTCCCTTATCAACATTCCGGCATGTTATGGTATTCAACGTATCAAATCACGATGATCAATATCGTCCAAACACATATAACTGACAATAGATTATATATCACATCATATATCACAATATATGAAAAACAGTAAAATAAATGTTGAGGAATCAAGTCGGATTCCTCCATCCTGTTTCCCTGCATCCACAGATATTACACAATAAAATCAACATCACTTTCAGTTCCATATGATATATTCTGTTAAAAAGAATCAATATAGAAATTTAACTAACCGACTAGCAGTTCAATCAAACAGTCAACACACAGTTAATAAGCCAATATTTAACAGTTCTAAAAATACAACATGAAACTATAAACTGTTCAGAGTTAGTGAGATTTACTCACTTTGGCAGTTCAGCATTAAAGAACGATAAACTGTTATTTGATCTGAATCAAACAATTTATTTCATCATAAATTCAAACGAGCTCGAATCCACTCCTAGTCAGCTCCATTGGGTAGTACTCGTCCATATGATCCTAAGGGATCTTGTTTCGCTGAATTTCCATTATATATGACCGAGTTATAACATTTCGAAATTTTACTCTATTTAAATTAAAAATAAACTTAATAAATATATGATTTGGGCTTTTCTACTTCATACGGCCCATTATCCTCTTTAATACCCATCCGCTTCCATTCATACCCGTTCATCCCCTTCTTCCATCGTTGACAAACTGGAGCCGCTACTTCTTACCATTCCCATCACCGAAACTTCAACGCAAATTTCTCCAACCTCACTTCGTGAATTCAAAAACTATCAACACCATTCTCCTCCTCGTTTTCAACTCTACCTCCTCATCTCCATTTCGCCCAACTCGAGCTCCATATCCCAGATCCGACGCACCACTATTTTGGCGCTGTATCCAGGAATGCGACAGTTTTTCATCCCCAAATCTCCTCAGTTTTCCCCACAAACTCCCATCGATCTCCTGGTTCCAATATAAGTCTCGAAATCAAGCATCGAACCTTCCTCTTCCCAAAATCATCAACCCTAGTACACGCTGAAAAAAAAAACTACGAACGGAAACTAATGTCGAACTGTGTATAACTGCTACTATCTCGAAGAGCACACAACATTGATCCCAAATATATATACTTTAGGATTTTATGATTTTTCTTTGAATTGATTTTGAATTTCCATTCTCACGTTTTGTGTTTGGAAAAGGAGAACGGCGGATTTCTTCCTGTTGACCAAGAATGGAACTGAAATTAGGTTTAGAGATTTTAGTTGGGGTAATTATAGAAAGTTTAGATATATTTTTCTAATATTATATTAAAATAAAATCAACTGTTGTGTTTATTTGTCCTTTAAAAATCCTGTGATCACACATGACATCTAAACATCATGAAACTGGACGTGCAACTACAGTTTGACATTACGGTCTCAACGAAACTGGTTTCGTCGAATTCTGACTTCGTATGCTCACACAGCGTATTTTTATCCATTAAAATATTGACTGTTTTCCACATTAAAATCCCGTACGGCCACATACTGACTTCAAAAATCACGGAAACTGAAATCTAGCAACAATTTAACATTGCGAATCCAACAAAATTAGTTTCGTCGAATTCTGAGGTCGTTTGCAAAATTGGCTATTTTTAAAGCTCTGAATGACCCATTTAAATATATAAATATATTTAAATATAATTAAATTAAATATTTAAAAATAAATATTATCGTCTATACTCACAGTGGAATACCATACAACTCTATAAATTCCTCTATATGAATTTCCAACTCGATATTCACTTCTGGGTCAACCCGATATTCGATTTATATTGAAATTCCTTTTTATAATATAAATAATCCCTTTATAAATTATAAAGGAATTCCACAGTGACTTTTCTAAAATTTGATTTGGACATAAATCAAATTCTACACAAAGAAATCCCAATTTTTCTCTTCCACTAGAAAGATATACTCCACCAGCTCCACACGTTTCTTGTTTCACAGAAATCCGATTTAAAACGGACCCTGTATATTCAGTTGAAGTTCGAATCGCCAATTTACGAACTGCAGCGCCATTTTGAGCTAATATAATTATACGTTCAAACTGTCGTTCAAATAATATATTCGTTATTCTAATTCAATTCTAAACTGAATTAAATATCATAGATGATCCGTTTCGCACCATATCGCCATTTCAGCAATTTTGATTATTTCAGAATTAAATATATTATTAAATTATTATTTTAATTAAATATTCACCATTATTTAATTAAACCACCATTTAATTCACTATATCACTATTTATATAATCAAATAAATTAATTATAATACCTCTGCAAATGCGGGTCTTTACATTCTTTCCCACTTAAAATAATTTCGTCCTCGAAATTGCTAAGGTAGAAAACCACCCTATCGACTAGTTAGAACATATTTGTTCACTTTTTAACTTCAGTTTCAACTGAACCAATTTAATTTCAATTAAAATATTAATTAATTCTTATCAACGAAAATTTTCAAAAATCCTGAAAATTTTCTAACTCCTTAACTCTTCGAAAAATTTCGCCAGCACATCCTTTGTACTGGTCAATAGGTCAAACTCCAACTCGCCTCTCTGGGCCGTCTCCATCCCAAAAGAAAATCAAACAGCCAAGCGGCTTGCTAATTCGGCTCATAAATCTTATATCCAATAGAAATATAAACTTGTACCTTTTGTCGGCATATCATTATTGTAACAACCCGGAAATGCGAGCCAATTTAAATTTTTTATTTTGGCAATTTTAGCGAATTTTGATTATTTAAAATGAATTATTTTAAATAATATCGACGAGAAATTTATTTTGAATAGATAAGAACGTATATATTATATACGTCGTCGTTAGAATATAAATAATTATTTATAATTATAAAAGGAATTGAAAATAGCGCGGTAGTTCGATAATTCGATTTCAAACTTCAATTGAATGTATCGGGTGCAAAACAAACCGGATTTTAGTGAAACCAAAAATAATAGGATCAAATTGTGAATATCTTTCTAACGAATCCGAAAAATTGAAATTTCATAGCGGGAATCAAAAGATATGTCCAGTTGAAAATTCTGAATAGTCGTTATGGAATTCAGGCCCTTAAAAATGGGAATTTTGCAAACAACCTCGGATTTTGACGAAACCACTTTTGTTGGATCCGTGATGTCAAGTTATTGCTAGCTTCCAAATTTCATAATTTTTCGAATCAATATGTGAGCGTGGCAAAGGAAAACGCGTTTGACCAGTTTCAGTTGATTTTAATCGACTGGAAAATGGCCATTTTTCCAACGGTCTCAGAATTCGACGAAACTAGTTTTGTTAGGACCGTATCGTCAATACGAAGCTAGAAAATATTTTTCGGGAATTTTTCGAGTTAGTATGTGACCCCAGTAAATTGAAATGCTCGTTCAAATTCAATATATAGAGTTATATGTTGATTTTGACGAAAACTGATCGAAACGATCGAATCAGCTTACGATACATATCCCATTGTGTTCGGAATGTGGGTAATTAGCTATGGACGATAGGCGGTGGGCCTCGTTTAGAGGTCGTATGAAAAAGTCAACTTTTTGTAAATTAAATAATTAAAATAATTAAAAATAAAATTCCCCTTCCCCTTAAAAACCGTTGCCCCCTCATTCTCAGTTTTCAGAATCGAAAAAAAAATGGGGGGGAGGGATCGCGATCCTCTGCCGCCCCTCCCCGATAGTTCCGCCGCCGCCACCAGAGGGGCGCCACCTCCATCGGCCGCCGCACTTCCTTCCCCTCCCCTTCTTCTTCTCCTCCGCTGCCTCTTCTACCCCAAACCGACCTCGACGTGAAAAAGTCCCTCCTGAAACCCCCGTGCAACCTCCGCCAAGCCATCCTCCGACGCCACCCTTCTCCCCTTCTGCTCCGCTTACCTCGCGCCTCGCCCTCCTCCATACACCTCTCTCCGTCAACTCCACCGCCCTCCGTCAACTCCACCTCCTCCGTTTTCTCCCTCACGCAAGAACAGTGAGCTTTTATTTATTCATTTATTTAATTTCCTTTACAGTGTTTTCTTTTATATATATATATATAGATTAATATCGGTTTTTCCTATTTATAAAGTATTATTTTAAATTAGTTTTATTTATTTATGTGTTATTAAATCAGGTTTTACATATACAGAAATGTTAAAGATATATTTTTTATGAAGTAGAAAGGTTAAAGATATATTTTTTATTATAGTAGAGTATTAAAAATATAATTTTTATTATATGTAGAAGTTCAAAATATAAATTTTTTATTACAGGAAGGTTCAAAATGTAATTTTTATATTATAGAAAGAATAAAAATAAAATCTTTATATTTGAAAAGGCGAAATCTTTTTATATAATAGCGTGATAAAAATAGAATTTTTATCTATATAATAGCGTGATAAAAATAGAATTTTTATCTATATAGTAGCAGTGTAAAAATAGAATTTTTATCTGTATAGTAGCGGTGTAAAAATAGATTTTTTATCTATATAGTAGCAGTGTAAAAATAGAATTTTTATCTATATAGTAGCGGTGTAAAAATAGAATTTTTATCTATATAGTAGCGGTGTAAAAATAGAATTTTTATCTACATAGTAGCGGGGTAAAAAAAGTATTTTTATCTATATGGAGTGATTATAAAAATATGATTTTTATATACATAGCAACAATATAAAAATGTGATTTTTATATTTGTAGTGGCTACGGGCAACGAAAGTGACAAAAGGCGAGAACGACGAAGATTTCTACATAGGAAGAATCGTGAAGTTGGGATAGCTTTGGTGAGAAATTCTCACTCTAAATTTCTTTTTCTAGTTATATATACATACATATATATATATATATATATATATATACTAGGATGCAGACGGTGCTTAACACACCCGACACCCGTCATTCACAGACCATGGATGGCATGTTTGTTTGATTGATGTGTTGTGAAATTTGTTTGTGTTGTTGATGTGAAATCGATAATAAAATGTAGATGGTTGAAATAAATAAATTATCGTTAAAAATATAATTTTTAATGTGAATATGTATAAATAAATATTTATAAACAAATCGGCCGATTTGTTTATATACACTGATTTGACTAATATTGATTGGGTCGATAAATTTTACACATCGTCCAACTGCACAAATAAAAATCTGTGTTTGTTGATTTGAAACCCCACACGGGTGTTGGGATGATATTTGGCGTACACTAATCCCAATTATTTAATTGTATGTCGATCGATTGGTCGACAGACTGTGTAAGCGCTGATTATTTATGTATGATGCTTATGCAGTTGTGTGGTGCACCTTGGATGATGGTTGATTGTTTATCGTTGCTATTATATACATATGTTGTAGGGAACCCATATAATTAACGTTATATGGTAATTGATTGGGCCTCATTCCAATCGGGAAAATAATGAATATTATAAAAGAAAATTCGTGTGTTGAATATAAAAATAGTCATGTGTTGACGATGTTCATGTGTTGAAACTATTCATGTGTTGAGTAAAATATTTTAATAATAAAATTTACATCTTTATCACATTTAAAATTAGAACTAGGAGTCTGATTTAAAAATTAAACGATAGATACCAAAATTTTATAAAATATTTTACATAACAAAAATAGTTGTGTGTTGACAGTACTCATGTGTTGAGATTGGTCGCGTGTTGAAAGAAATATAGATTCATGTGTTGAATAGAATAAATATTCATTTGTTGAATAGAATAACGAATTTATTGAAATATATCTATATAATAAAATCCCCCCCTTGGACAAACACAAAGACAAAGAGCGATCAGGATTTAATTTTGACATATATATCAAGTGGCTAAAAATGTGACATGTTTTCTCAAATGAAGAAGAGAAATAAATGGAGTCACTTAAAGAGCGGTCAGGATTTAATTCCACCCGCCTTAATTTGGTAATTAGATCTTATTTGAAAAGCTTATGACACATCAGCGCATTAATTTGGTAATTAAGGTAATTTATTACCGTTAAAAAAGGAATAAAATTTGAATAGCCATGACTGTTACTACACATACCTTCGTTTCGAATTGAATATTTCAACCCTTATCTATAAACACAATTAATTTCAATCCCCCCTAGACAAATCAGGAGACAAACAACAAGACAAAGAACGGTTCAGATTTAATCCCGCAAAAACAAATCCACCGTCCTAATTTAAACACATCCCATAAACATGTCATTATTCTTGCATGAGCATTGAATAGGTTGATTTAATTCCACCCGCCTTAATTTGGTAATTATATCTTATTTGAAAAGCTTATGACACATCAGCGCATTAATTTGGTAATTAAGGTAATTTATTAACGTTAAAAAAGGAATAAAATTTGAATAGCCATGACTGTTACTACACATACCTACGTTTTCTCAAATGAAGAAGAGAAATAAATGGAGTCACTTAAAGAGCGGTCAGGATTTAATTCCACCCGCCTTAATTTGGTAATTAGATCTTATTTGAAAAGCTTATGACACATCAGCGCATTAATTTGGTAATTAAGGTAATTTATTACCGTTAAAAAAGGAATAAAATTTGAATAGCCATGACTGTTACTACACATACCTTCGTTTCGAATTGAATATTTCAACCCTTATCTATAAACACAATTAATTTCAATCCCCCCTAGACAAATCAGGAGACAAACAACAAGACAAAGAACGGTTCAGATTTAATCCCGCAAAAACAAATCCACCGTCCTAATTTAAACACATCCCATAAACATGTCATTATTCTTGCATGAGCATTGAATAGGTTGATTTAATTCCACCCGCCTTAATTTGGTAATTATATCTTATTTGAAAAGCTTATGACACATCAGCGCATTAATTTGGTAATTAAGGTAATTTATTAACGTTAAAAAAGGAATAAAATTTGAATAGCCATGACTGTTACTACACATACCTTCGTTTCGAATTGAATATTTCAACCCTTATCTATAAACACAATTAATTTCACACAATTTATTTTATGTAATTGGAGGTGAAATTGGAAAAAATTAATTAATTACAAAGTATGTACGTTTTTAATTCTTTTAAATCTGTTAACGTTCGAATTAAGAATTTATTGACAATAAATGGGAAACATTAATAACGTTTAAAAGTTAATGCTCTCATTCCTTTTAAAAAATATCTTATTTGAAAAGCTTATGACACATCATCGCATTAATTTGGCAATTAAGGTAACTTATTAACGTTAAAAAAGGAATAAAATTTGAATAGACATGACTGTTACTACATATACCTTCATTTCGAATTGAATATTTCAACCCTTATCTATAAACACAATTAATTTCACACAATTAATTTTATTTAAAAAGGAATAAAATTTGGAAAAAAATAATTAATTACAAAGTATGTACGTTTTTAATTCTTTTAAATCCATTAACGTTCGAATTAAGAATTAAGAATTTCATAATTTGAATAGCCATGACAGTAATTGAGTGACTAATTAAACATCCATTTCTTTCATTCCTTCAGGTCGGGTATAGTTTTGGAGGATCAAGAGTTTGACTACAAAATCATGGAGATTAAAGTCGAAGAATACGAGGTAAAATCATGAACATGTAATATATTTTTGGCACAATTATGAAATTTAAATATGGCCATGTATTTGTCTTTCTACCAGGTTATTAATATTGATGATTTTTTTTTTTAGTTTGATATCACATATGAGGTTCACGACGAAGTCAAACTTCATTTCGTACTGAGACTGTCAACCAGGTAAGATTCTTGAGATACTCTCCTTTTAGTAACTATTTATTTTGTAGGGAAGAAAATGCTACTGAAAAAGGTTGTAAAAATATCAAACATGTTTTAACACATTAAAAGCTCATTTTCTTATTATTTTCAACATGTGACTAATTAAACATCCATTTTTTCATTCCTTCAGGTCGGGTGTAGTTTTGGAGGATCAAGAGTTTGACTACAAAATCATGGAGATTAAAGTTGAAGAATTTGAGGTAAAATCATGAATATGTAATATATTTTTGGCACAATTATGAAATTTAAATATGGCCATGTATTTGTCTTTCTACCAGGTTATTAATACTGATGAATTTTTTTTTTACTTTGATATCACATATGAGTTTCACAACGAAGTCAAACTTCATTTCGTACTGAGACTGTCAACCAGGTAAGATTCTTGAGATACTTTCCTTTTAGTAATCTATTTATTTTTTAAAATATGTGTGTATGACTTGGTCGTTCTGAGGCTACTACTATTTTATGTAAATTATGCAAATAATATTTTATTATACCCTATGCTTTTGATTTAAGCTGAATGCATGAAACTCATAAAGCCTAGATCCGTACTCTATCAGTTTAGTTCCTTACCCAATTTCTTCAATAATGTACCCAAATGGGGTGTTCATATCTGATGTGTTAGAAATCAGTTATATTGGAATATGTTTTCGCATTTGTACACATAGATTTGTGCTCTAGCAGTCGCAATATATGGTAACTACTATTATTTGATATGTTGAGCTGCATAATGGTACCATAAATTTAAATATTGAGATACATAATGTTGCTTAATTGGTAGGTAATGAAACTAACCAATGTTTATAGCAATGTTATTACTTGCCAGTTTCTTCAATAAATTGATATATTAATGGTAGTGAGAAAGCAAGCAATGGTCTCTGTACAAGATGTTTTGTAAATTTATCCTTTCTATACATGCTTACCCATAACTATGTATTTATTGAGAGTTAAAGCCAATTCCTACAATATTATAACTTAAATTAGTGATATTTAGTAGTACGAATTAATTGCCAGCTCAGTGATCTTTTCAATATGTTTGCACTTAGGCTGCTACTCAATGAAAATGCTGATGTTGACCAGAAAAGGAGTATCCAACAAAGGGTGATAGTTTAATGGTATGATCTATTTTATGTACCACATATAAAATAAATTGATATATTAATGGTATGATCTTTCTCTTAGTCTATTGATATTGCAATCTCTTAGTCTATTTATATTAGTGGTTTAAGTATGGCTTATTCAAAATTGTAATTTAAGAAAAAACAGGATCATTCCTAAATCTTTAATGCTCATACGGAACCTCACAACTTTCCTTATTACATCTACTGTTTTTCATTCTTTTCTTATTATCTTCATTTCCTTTAATTTTCCAATGATTTCTTTCCATTATAATTTTGATCCTGCCTAGAATTCCCTCTTCGATTTCATCCATATTTTTTCTCTTTTATAATTCTTTTCCTAATATCACAACAGTCATTTATCGTTTTTTTAGTTTCTGTCAAAGCATCGTCAATTCATCAATTTATTGGTTCATTTCCAACAGTCCTAATATTTATTTACTGATTTATTTTAGATATTTACATACATAATTATCTAAAGAAGCATCAAATTTTCAAGTGAGTAATTCCCTATATAAGGTAAAAAAAAACACTACTGGGCGGATTGCTTTGATTTAACCAAGATAATTGAAAGGGGTATTTTTTGCTACTTCAACCACGTAAAACCATATCCACTAATTATTTGGCATATAGATTTGTCTCTTTCAATATAATTATATGGCGATTCATTCATTCATACCGAATTTATGACAACCACATCTCAAGAGTAGCAAACTAACCTTTTTGTGCATCATTGCATCCAGTGGAACTGTTATAGCTATATAACTGTTATAGCTTATATAACTGGCATATTTGTCCACATTTTTAAATTCAAGCCTCCTCTTGAACCGTTAAATTGAAGAAAAGATTGCATTTTCAAAAAAATTAATAATTGTAGTTCTGATATTGCAGTTGATGAGTTTGTGTTGTCATGTTTTATTTGTTAGCCAATTTATTACATTTGCTAAATATGAGAAACAATCTACACGTTTGTCATTAGGTGGTAATTGCCAGTGGTGTTAGTTTGACGAAGTACTATTTACATTCTAATAATGATTTACATAATTAAAAACAAGATCTTTAGTGCCTGAATGGTGCATGCCTCAAAGAATCAGTAATAATTATGTGATTTTCCCCCTCTTATGTAAAGGGATATAAAATAATTGGAGGAAAAGAGATTGCAAGCACGGGGAACAGCGAATAAGATGGGATAATAAATCTAAAGCAAAGAAAAGAAAGAACTATCATCAAATGATATCAAATAAAATGAGTACGTGAGCAAGATATGAAGAAGATGGTGGTAAGATAGAGGTTGAAGGCTAAAATGAAGTATCATATGATGTGAACGCTTCAGACATGCTAGCCAAAAGATTATAAATTCCTTCGATGAAATGCTAGACAGAAATGCTGTAGTTGAAGCAATCTGATGTTCATATGGATGTTAAATACAGAAATGCCAAGAATTGCAAAGCTCTACCATTTCACTAATGGTACTGATAACTCTGTTAGTTTAATTACTTGCCAGCAAGCCAACAAAAATCAAATCTTATATTTTGTACCAGTATGTTATTATGGATAACATTGCTATAAACTTTGTACCAATATGTTGAGATACATATTTTGTACCCTGAGTTTAGTTTCATTACTTGCCAGCAATCGCATAATGTTGCTTAATTCATCAATTAATGCATATATCTTTTTGTCAACTCAATAGAGACACACAAAATTTTATACTGTTTACCTTACGTGCAACCTGTCCCTACTCCCTATACATGCATTATTTACTTTTTCTGCAAAATTTAGTTTACACAGCAGAATCCTAACACATACATATATCACTTACATTATGTATTTTGCCACTATATAATACGCTCTCACCGCTTATTGATACATGCAAACTAAAACACTTAAAGTCTATGCTCCCGTGCATCGCACGGGTTTCCACTCGTATATATATATATATATATATATATATATATATATATATATAAATAAAGCCGTGTTGATTAGATTTGCGCCATTTTGACGTGAACGATAGTTATATCGATTATATTCGTTTTTATAATGAATATAGAAAAGAAGTGGATTCAAAATATAACGTTTTGAAAATATTATCATTTATATAGTAATGATATGAAATATTCAATTTTGATTTGAAATTGAATATAGAGTTGAAATGGTTTTGAAAACGAATTTAAAACGATTTATTAAATACGTTTTATAAGGAAATCGACGAAATATACATAATATATATATATATATATATATATATATATATATATATATATATTATATAATGGCCTGAATAGAACGCGCCGCGGCAGGTCGTGAATTTCGACCATTGACTTCGAATTGACGTTGCGGGAGATCCGACCGTCGGATTCTCCTAAAACCGGAACCGTTGGATTCGTATCAAAAAGAGCTTTCCAATGAATATTAGAAATTTGAAATCTAACGGTTGGATTTGGAATTATGTCCAAATCAATTTCAGAAAAGGTCGTTGTAAGTGCAGTTCGATGGCCATTGTTGGAAATCGATTGTACGGGCCTTGATAAAACTATTAAAAATATTAATAATTTGTGTAAAATCATAATATATGGATTGGAAAGAACTGGGATGAAAAATTCCACATTTGAAAAGATAAAAATAGATTTTTATTGAAATGAACTAGTTTTGAACTAGAATTAAAATCAATTTATTTTTGAAATAAATAAATTGAATTGGAAAGTGATTTTAAAAATAATCAATATTCCCCATACGTGAATTGGACTGGAGTTGAATCGAAATTATCTTCGGAATATTTCGATGTTGGGTTTCGTGACTGTACAGATATTGTTATGGGAATTTGAAAGATATATTTTATATCGTTATTTCCAATATGATATTTGTTGGTTTCAGGATTTGATATTGAATATAAGCCGGTATATTTTCTATTCATAGCCTAGTATTTAATATCAAATGTGATGTGGGTCTGTCATGAATGGTGTCTTCATTAACACTGTTCTTAAGCCCAATAGTGGAAAAGATTAAATCTTTCTATTTAGATTTAATGAAGTGTATCAATTAAATACTATTTAATTGGAATTGAATTTGAATTGCTTTTTGGGTTTATCGTGAGCGGTGTTTTGAACAACACCTGTTCTTTAACCCGATTAACAATAGAGTGTGATTTTGGGTTTATCGTGAATCGTCTTTCAGATGACATTGGTTCTTTAACCCAGTTAAAGACAGGATATTGATTTTTTGAGAAGATTAAAACTAAGTGGAGTTTTAATGAATTTTTAATTAGATTGAAATTGAATTGATAATTTAAACTATCAAATCTGAAAGGTGATTGAGATTGGAGTACCACCAGTTTTGCTCCAAAGCGATAGTTAAGTCTTTAATTAGATTTGAACGTGAAATGGTAATTAATTTTACCGATAATACTGTGGTGTTAGATATGGAGTATTACCAGTTTTGCTCCATGGGATGAATAGGTTGGGATTGGGAAATAAAACAAATAATTACTTCGGTGTGGTTCGCTAATCCCAACTAGTTTGAAATGATATCCGAAGGAAGATTAAAGAATAAATTTAGAAGAATTTATCTTGGATAAAATTAATGGGAACCTTTCCCTAAGAATGTGATTTTGTGAATAAAAGAACATTCTGAATTGGAATGAGGCGTTTGTTGTGTTTGTGTAACATTTGTTTATCATATACGTGGGTTATTCAGAAAGGCCGGGTTTATACCCATTCTGAATAACCGATTCGACGAGATGTCGAAGATGAAGATGGTGGTTGAAGACCGGAAGTCTTCACATCGTTTGGGTGATTACTGATGATCTTGATTGGGCTGTACACCCAAGATGAGGGAAACAGTTGGTGATCGTCCAGACGTACTTAGAGATGGATGGATATGCGAGGAAAGTGCCTCCGGTTTCGTTCAAACCCAGAACGAATTTGTAAATGGATTGTGTGTCTGACATTGGATTTTATTCTATGTTGATTGATCTCTATTAAATATACATCTGTTTGGCGGCGGAGAATTTATTCTCTTGCTTAACGCCCTTCTCTGAGATGTACGAGCTCATAGGTTGTATATCGATGGACATCAGTCGCATGGAGTGAATTGCCGGTGTGGCACGCGTAAGTGGCAATTGATCAAGGCTTCTGTTGAAAAGCAAAGTCTTGTGGTTGATGATAAAAGCATGGTCTGTGTGACATAGCTTTGGGTATAGCGTGAATTCGCGAGCCTCACACCTCGGTATGAGTCAAAAACGGGATAGTGACTGCAGGGAGAGCACGACGTTTCTTTCTAGCTAGGGTGGTGTCAGTGACCTACCAACCCTGACATTTATATACTTTTCACCTGTGTGGTTGTTGGATACGAGGCGCCTAGGATTTAGGTCTGCAAGGACCAGGAAACGTGTGTTCAGGAATAACTAATCCTCAAAAGTAAGAGAGGACCGGCCCTGAAGATCCAAGGATCATAGTGGGGTCCTGGGACATTTGCTAGAGTGTCTCGAATCGGAGAGGAGCTTGCCCCTTGCCTCGACTCATGACGGAAATCCAATTTCCAATACGTGATATTTCGGTTTTAATTGTAGAACTAGTATGGCGACATGATAGATGGTACCCATGCCGCCTATGATTGATATTTATGATTTGAATTGTTTTGACACTATGCACTTATAATAGTATCAAATGATTTGTTTCAAACGTACCAAGCATGTTTGGCTATTATAAGGGAAAACCCTATCCTCCGGCTTGCGTTGCATTGTGTGATGGGACCTGGATCTTATAATAGCTTCATTTTTCCAAAAAGCATTGCGCTGTTTTGTTATATGCACTAGTTTTCTTGGGAGTAAACCCGTTCCGTGTTCTACGGTGCGGTCCCTTGAATTACCCTCTTTTAAAGTAAAGTTTTAAATAACTGTTTTAGTTCTCACACCAGTCACATGACTGACCTGGAGTTTATTGTTTTAACCTAAACTCTGGGTGCCCCTATTTCCCACACAGGCAGCTAGTAGTTTTGGTTTTGCAGATTTATATCCACAGGGTCCTGATTTACAGCTGGAACGATGCTCGGAAAGCTCTGTATCCGTGTATCACTTTCAGTTATGTTTTGTATATTTTTCCGCTGCTGTGTAATTTATTGTAATCTCTTATATTTATCGAATGTAATTTATTCATTTATACTCTGTATATTCTTGTATCTGATGGAATTGTTGAAATAACAATGAAATGTCCTTCCGTCTGCGTTCTATTTTGTCTTGTACTCAATTCTATCTGTGCTTTCCTTCACGAGGAAGTTTAGGTCATCTCAATTATATCCTTTCCACCTGTTATCAATTCAGCGGATACAAGGGTCATCCCAATCAATTTCCAATCTGCTTTTATCCACAACACACCCGTTTGCTTATATCCGAGCCAAATATCATTTCAACTCGAGTTTCTTCTTGATTCCAAACTCTTAACTTGATTATCACATTACACTTCAAATTTGAATCTCACGATCCAATTTGTCTTGATATTATTCTAATTCAATCTCAGTTACCACTTTACTGACTTTACTTTAATTCAAATTTGCTTTCACAAATTTATGTTAAATTCGTTTTTAATTCAAACAGTCTTTCCCTAGGAGTTTTTAAACAGTTTACTCTTTTCAAAAATCAAATTTTCCTTTTTAACATGTCACTGAGCCCTTAATTAATATTCCATTAGTTAAATCACTTCTCTATTTCTTTATCAATATTTGTTAACCAAATATTTTCAATAACCATATTGGCCTTTTATGTTATTTGGAAAATATTTCCGAATATCGCCTTCCTTTATTTCCTAAACTATAGAAAATATATGCTATTTATAATTGGAAAATATTCCAATTACTTATCTCTTTTCTGATCTTGATTATTTCTATACTTAGGAAATATTCTTTATTATATTTCCAAGCTTACACTTATTTAGGTTAAAACGATGTCGTGTAAAACATCGTTACGGCAAACCAAATACTATATTCAACTAACTCTTATTCAACATTGATCTTTGAGCCTGAAATCTTACTATTTATTTGTTAATAATGAAATCAATCAAGTTGTGGTATAACTATGTAATAACCCGGAAAATACGAGCCAATTTAAAATTTTTAAATTGATTATTTCAAAGGAATTTGAACTGTTGAAATGGAATATTTCAATAAGATAGTAAGTTAAGAATAGTGAGTCAGTTTGAAAATTTGAATTCAAACTTTGACTGACTATGCAGGGTGGAAAATATAACGGATTTTAGTGAAACCAAAAATATTTTAATCTGTTAGTCAATACCTTTCTAACAAATCTGAAAAATCGAAGTTTCATAACGGGAATCAAAAGTTATGGCTGAATGAATTTTCAGAGGGGTCGGTATATAGAATATAGCCCTGGAAAATTGATATTTTGCATACGACCTCGGAATTCGACGAAACCACTTTTGTTGGGTCCGGGATGTCAAACTATTGCTAGATTTCAAATTTCATAATTTTTGAAGCTAGTATGTGAGCGTGGCAAAAGAAAATGTGTTTGGTCGATTTCTGTTAAATTGGATCGACCAGAAAATGGACATTTTTCAAACGACCTCAGAATTCGACGAAACTAGTTTTGTTGGGACCGTAGCGTCAAAACATAGCTAGATTTATTTTTCTGGAATTTTTCGAATCAGTTTGTGGCCCTGCAAATTGAAATGTGCGTTCAGAGTTAAAAATTAAATGTTTTATACTTTAATTTGAAAAATAACTGGCTGTAACAGTCGAATTGGCCCACGAAACATATCCCATTGTGTCCGGAATGGGGGTATTTAGCTAGGGGCGACAGTCGTTGGGTTTAAAAAGGAGTTCGTTTAAGAAAACACTATTTAAAATTTTAATATAGTCTCGGCCAATCATATTTTTTTCTTTCATAAAAAATAATAATAAAAAAAGAGAAACCCCCCCATTCAATGGCGACTCGTGCTTCCCCGTTCCAGACCAGATCGCCGCCGCCTCCGCCACTTTCAGACGCCGCCACTACCCAAAAACGACAGCCCTTCCCTCCACCTCCAAATCCAACTAAGCCTCGCCGCCCCCCATCGCCTGTGCCGCCCGTATCGAGCCTCCAAAGTCCGACCCTATCGAGCGCCGCCCTGCCTTCCTGCCGCCTTCGAACTGAGGGTGGTGACCATCGACGGAGAGCCCTCTCCAAGGCCGACGTGGTGGTGCAGGCCGATCGTCTCAACGATCAACGGATCTCGCGATTTTCGAAAACCTAGTTTTGAAGCTTTCTGAAAGTGCGTTTTTCTTTGATCTGTACACTTTGAAAAATCATATCTTTTTGGTGTGTTGACGAAATTCGATGAAACAGGAAACATCGAGACCGCAAGGAAGCTCTCTACCCAATAGAAGAAGCTGCGGATTTTTCTGACATCGTATCGATTTTTAGCGCTCAGAAAACCAAGGTGAGAAATCTAAATTAACGTGAAATTGAATGGAAAATGTCGTGTATAATTTATATAAGCGAAATATAAATTACATACGTGTTGTATACCTCATGTACATGCGTAGTGTAAGCTATATGAGCGAAGTATGAATTTTTACATGCATAGAATAATTGATATATGTGTTGAAATGCAAGTAAAATATAGCAAATATATATTATATATATTATATATATATATATATATATATATATATATATATATATATATAAACTCCCCTCGTCCACAAACCATGGACGATATTTATTGTGGTGAATTGGTGTGAAATATTGGGTGAAAAATACGAATGGTTGAATAATTGTTTGTGGTTGATATTGTTTGGTTGTGGTTGAAAAATACCCATTGGTGATTGAAATGAATTGGAAATATTTGTGGAAATAAAAATAAACATGCCGCCTGCGTGCGAATTAGATGCATGAATCCCCATTGTCAAAAACCGCGAGGTTTTAAGGTAGAGCGAGGAGCCGTACTAGGGACGGTGCCGGTTTTAACTACCCTGCCGTTATGCTGCCGAAATTTTGAATAATCTTTGTGTGTTAGAATTATTTTCATATGTTGAAATTATTTTACATGCATTGAAATTAAAGCCATATATTGAAACTATGTCCATGTGTGGAAATATTCATGTGTGGAAAAGTGTTGTGTGAAAATTAAATTCATTTGTGAATGAATGAAGTGTTTAATCAATAAAAATCACATTTTTATATATATATGAAGTATGCAAAATATTCGCCTTATATAAATAGTTTCAACAATCAAAATTTCATCTTTCTAATATGAACAACATAAATAAAATGTCCATGTGTGGAAATGCTCATTTGTTGAGAAGTGTGTGTAGTGGAAATATTCATGTGTTGAATAAAAAGATCGAACAATAAAAATTACATTTTTATTGAAACTATGAAGTGTTGAAACGTCTATTTGTTGAATAAATATTATAAGTGATAAAAATATCATTTTTACCATATGTGTGATATGCTAAAGATATGCGGACGTTGAAATTAATATTTGTGATAGAAATATTATTTTTAACATGCATAGGAATTAAATAAAATAGTCATGTGTTGAAATCTATTTTAGTTCGCCAAAATTATCATCTTTGAAATGTGAAGTGTTAAAAATAGCCACTTGTTCAAATAAACGTGCATGAGTTGAAATATACATTAACTAGCTAATGATATGATTTTAGCCAATGCATGCAACATTCGAATGAATGGTGTTTTTAAACCAAAGCAAATCAAATATGCAATTGAAGGGAAAATGATAAATGTTAGGAATTGTATATATGTACATGCATATCTATTGAACCGGTTAAAGCAAAAGGGGCTAGAGAAGAGAAATAGAATTTTGTGCCCGACAAATAGGTACACATTTACCGCTTTGTTTGGGTGATGATTTTATGAGCCTGTTGGCTAGCCGCTTGGCTTTTTCTTTTTCTTTTTGATATGAGACGCCCGTGTGGCTATTTGGGAATTTTCCCAGACCCTCCCGTACAAAGGAGGTTATGGCGAAATTTTCCAAAATTTAAAGGCGTTAGTGAAATAATTGAAGTGGAAACGATATTGGAATTTTTGAATGAACTATTTTTATATAAATATAAATAGAATTAAAACTAAACGTGGCCGTGCAGTTCATATTTTGAAACCGTGATTTCAAACGACTAGTGCGGAAGATCCGACCATTGGATTTTCCCGAAACCTCAACCGTTGGGTTCGCCTTGGAAATATCTTTCCAACGGCACCAACTTTGTGAAGATCCGACGGTTGGATTGTCTGGAATGTTTAATTCAAAACTGAAGAAAAACAGCGCCAGAAACGATTATATTTATATATATATAAATATAATTAAATTAAATCGAATAACGACGCTGCAGTTCGTAAATTGAAATCGTAACTTCAAATGGTTGGTGGGGAAAATCCGACCGTCGGATTTTCCCAAAACTGAAACCGTTGGATTCGTTTTGAAAAGACCTTCCCAATGATGTAAAATTCGGGAAGATCCAGCGGTTAGATTTTCAGATATGTGTAAAACAAAATTAGTGGAAAGCAGCGCCAGTGCATCGACACGACCTGAAACGTCGTTTAATTAAATATGGCCATTTTAAATTAAATAAAAATGGCGATATATCGTTATAAAATATTATGGACGATATAGAGTGGAAATAAACCAATTTTGTTGTGTTTGCTTGATATGTGATGGTTGAATGTATTTGACATGAAAATTATAACTAAATAACTGAAAAGTGGATGTTGAATAGTCCAACCATGTGATTAATTGATTTGAAAATCTAAATATACGTGGGTTATTTGAAAAGGCCGAGTTTAACTCATTTCAAATAACCGATCGACGTTGAGAAGTCGAAGAGTCGAAGACGACTGAAGACCGACGATCTCCACATTGGATGGATGGGCACTACTTATGCTCGCGATTGGAGTAGCTACCATGAAGGAATTGAAGTAGTAGCCGTCCAAACATATTGTTGATTGTACGGATATGCGAGGAATTGGTGCCTCCGGTTTCGTTCAGACCCAGAACGGACTTGTAAATGGACTGTGTGGTTGACATTGGATTTTGTTCTGTGTTGATTGATCTCTATTAAATATATATCTGATTGGCGGCGGAGAATTTATTCTCTTGCTTAACGCCCTTCTCTGAGACGTACGAGCTCAGAGGTTATGTATTGACAGAAATCAGTTGCATGGAGTGGATTGCCTGTGTGGCACGCCTAAGTGGCATATGATCAAGGCTTCTTTTGCAAACCAAAGTCTTGTGGTTGATGATCAAAGCATGGTCTGTGTGACTAGCTTTGTGTACAACGTGAATCCGCGAGCCTCACACCTCGGTATGAGTCAAAAACGGGAGAGTGACTGCAGGGAGAGCACGACGTTTCTTTCTAGCTAAGGTGATGTCAGTGACCTACCAGCCCTGACATTATATATACTTTTCACCTGTGTGGTTGTTGGAATGCGAGGCGCCTCGATATAGGTCTGTAAGGACCGGGAAACGTGTGTTCAGGAATTGCCAATCCTCAAAAGTAAGAGAGGACCGGCCCTGAAGATCCAAGGATCATAGTGGGGTCCTGGTACATTTGCTAGAGTGTCTCGAATCGGAGAGGAGTTTGCCCCTTGCCTCGACTCATGAAGGAATCCAATTTCCAATACGAAATATGCGGACGTGATTGTATTACTAGTATAGCGACATAGTGGTATGGGTCATTTATGCCGCCTATGATTGATATTTATGATTGAAATCGCTTTTGAAACATATATGCACTAGTAATAATATCAAGCACTTTTGTTTTATTCGTATGAAGCATCTTTGGCCATTATAAGGTAAAAACTCTATCCTCTGGCTTGCGTTGCATTGTGTGATGGGACCTGAGTCTTATAATGGCTTCATTTTATAAAAAGCATTGCGTTGATTTAATAGTTATTTTATTTCATGCACTAGAACTCATTGGAGTAAACCCGTTCCGCGAAAGCGACGTGGTCCTTTGATTTGCCTTGTTATTGTTGTTAATAAGTTAAGTAGATTTCTCATACCAGTCCCATGACTGACTCATAGTTTGTTTCACCTTGCAAACTCGGGTGCCCTCATTTTCACACGGGCAGCCTAGTTATAGGTTTCTGACGCACCTTTTGGCTCATGGCGAGGCTTGACTACACCGTGCTGACTTGGATTTTCTCCGCCATTATTGTATCTATATTATGATTCCGCCACTGGCGATGTAGACTGATATTCCTTTTGTGTACTCTTTATGTATGATTCCGCCTCTGGCGATGGTGACTGATTATGTATCATTATACACTAAGTTGTATCCTGTACTGTGCTCTCTGATGTGATGATATCTATATGATTCCGCTGTCATATGTGTGTAATTTATTCTATTTTCTGTTTATGCTATTATCTGTGATCTGCTAATGATGATTTATGTGTTATATTCCAATGATTATCCTTAACACCGTGTCACGGGGTTTTGGGATCGTCACAGCTGGTATCAGAGCTTTGGTTAACCTTAGTTCTGGAGTCTAACACATTAAACACTTCGTCAAAATAGAATCAGTAGTATTCTAAGGCGAGTCGCTCATTAGAGATAGGACTAGTAAAGTCCTAGAATGAGCTGAGCAGAATAGCAAAAACAATTGATCAGTCCATCGTTATCTTTCCGTAGAATTTCTGCTTAATTATGCAATAGACTATCATTTCTGTTAGCTGACTTTTTCGTTACTTATACAGAATTTGACAAATGGCTACCAGAGCAGCCGCCGCGAGAGGAGGCCGTGCCGGCCGAGGCCGAGGTAGGGGAGAAATCCCAGCTCAAGACGGACCTTTGATACAACCTCCGGCAGCTCAATACTTCGATTATTGTGGAAGGGTCTAATCAGACCTAGTTTTTCTAATTGGGGTGCAGCTGTTGTGTTTGTCCCGAAGTCAGACGGTACTCTTAGATTATGTGTCGATTACTGAGACCTCAACAAACAGACGCTTAAAAATAAATATCCATTACCCCGCATTGATGATTTGCTAGACCAATTGAATGGGGCGAAAGTATTTTCCCGAATGGACCTAGCTACAGGTTTTCATCAATTGAGAATAGCAGAAGAGTGTGTTCCTTTGACCGCTTTCAGAGGCCCAGACATATTTTATGAATGGTTAGTAATGCCGTTTGGCCTATGCAACGCTCCAGCATACTTTGTCGATCTAATGAATAGAGTGTTCAGGGGAGTTCTGAATAAATTTGTCCTCGTATTCATCGATGATATTTTAATCTACTCCAAGTCAAAACCCGAGCATGAAAAACACTTAGAACAAGTATTGGAGATTCTAAGGAAGAACGTCTTCAAAGCCAAATTCTCTAAATGTGTCTTCTGGCAAGAAAAAGTCAAATTTCTTGGCCATGTCGTGTCCGATAAAGGAATTTCTGTTGACCCAAGCAAAATAATAGCGATTCAAGACGGGAAACAACCCACTACTCCCACAGAAGTTAGAAGTTTTATGGGGTTGGCTAGTTATTATCGAAAGTTCGTTAAGGATTTTTCGAAGATATCCGGTCCGTTAACAAAGCTCACAAAGAAACATGAGAAGTTTAAGTGGACTTCCGACTGTGAAGAAGCTTTCCGGGAATTGAAATCGAAGCTGACCACCGCTCCAGTGTTAACAATTATTGATGGCAATCAGGATTTAACGGTTTGGACCGATGCTTCTATTAGAGGTCTTGGTGCAGTGTTAATGCAGAGAGGCCAAGTAGTCGCTTATGCAAGCCGCCAATTGAAACCGCATGAGAAGAATTATGTGACTCATGATCTTGAGTTGCTAGCCATCGTTTTTGCCTTGAAAATCTGGAGGCATTATTTATTGGGCAAGAAATTTATACTGTACACAGATCATCAATCGTTGAAGTATTTATATACCCAGAAAGATCTGAATCTTAGACAGCAGCGTTGGCTAGAATTCCTTGCAGCGTATGATCTCGATATCCTGTATACGCCGGGGAAAGCTAACGTTGTAGCGGATGCACTTAGTAGGAAAACCGCCATCATTGCCAATCTTATAATTACACCTGGATTGATCGACAGGATATCAGTTCTTCAGAAAAGTAACAATTTTGTGAAAGAGATGGTAAAAAGGATTCAAAGGGGCGAAGGCTCCAGTTTCCGAGTGGATACAGAAGGAGTTCTGAGGCTGAATAGAAGAATATGTGTTCCCGACATTCTCGAGCTTAAAAGAGAAGTGCTAGATGAATGCCATAAATCCAAATTTTGCATCCATCCTAGGGTGAGTAAAATGTACAACGATATCAAACGCACTTTCTGGTGGAAGGCAATGAAAAGAGATATTTCTTTGTATGTTAGCAGATGCCCTACTTGTCAATTGGTCAAGAGTGACCAACAGAAGCTAGATGGATTGTTGCAATCGTTGGAAGTCCCAGGCTGGAAATGGGAACAGATTTCCATGGATTTCATAGATGGTTTGCCGCGAACCAAGAAAGGTAATGACAACATTTGGGTAATCGTAGATCGCTTCACGAAGACTGCCCATTTTATACCTGTCAGATCCAATAGAACTGCCCAAAGTCTAGCACAGATATATTTCAAAGAAATTGTTAAGCTGCATGGAATTCCCATCAGCATAGTTAGTGATAGAGATCCCCTATTTACTAGCAAGTTCTGGGAGGCTTTCCAGACAGAATTGGGGACAAAACTGAATATGAGCACCGCTTATCACCTACAAACAGATGGCCAAACTGAGCGGGTGAATAGAATTCTAGAAGATTTATTGCGGGCTTGTATAATCGATTTTGGTGGGTCATGGGAAGATCATTTGCATTTGGCAGAATTCTCATATAACAATAGTTATCAAGCAAGTTTGAGAATGTCACCATTTGAAGCATTATATGGCAGACCCTGCAGATCTCCGGCATGTTGGGTAGAACCTGGCAACAGACTTGTACTAGGACCCGATATGATCAGAGAAGCATCTGATAAAGTGGATTTCATCAAGAAGCGATTGAAAACCGCCCAAAGCCGACAGAAAAGTTATGCAGACTCTAGAAGGAGAGATTTGACATTTGCTGTTGGTGATCATGTTTATTTAAAGGTTTCTCCGATGAGAGGAGTAATCAGATTTGGAAAGACTGGGAAGTTGGCACCGAGATTTATTGGTCCCTTTCCTATACTTGAGCGAATTGGAACTCTTGCTTATAGGGTTCAATTGCCAGATTGGTTGCCTGGAGTGCACAATGTATTTCACGTATCTCAACTTAGGAGACATGTGCATGATCCGGATCTTGTTGTAGAAGAAGCAGCGCAACAGGATGTGGAGATAACTCCAGAATTAGCACTCAAAAGAGAGCCATTAAAAATTGTTGGCAAAGAAACTAGAGAACTCAGAAGCAAAAAGGTTCATTTAGTTAAAGTGCAGTGGAGCAGCGATCCTAGAGACTGTACTTGGGAAACTGAGGAAAGCATTAAGCAAGCTTACCCCAAATGCAGAGTGGATATCTCTGACTAACTCCGGTGCAAGGTACCTTTACCATACTTTGCATTTACATTTTATTTCCTACTTTACTGTTGTTTCCTTTTCGAGGACGAAAAGTTTTAAGTAGGGGAGATTGTAATAACCCGGAAAATACGAGCCAATTTAAAATTTTTAAATTGATTATTTCAAAGGAATTTGAACTGTTGAAATGGAATATTTCAATAAGATAGTAAGTTAAGAATAGTGAGTCAGTTTGAAAATTTGAATTCAAACTTTGACTGACTATGCAGGGTGGAAAATATAACGGATTTTAGTGAAACCAAAAATATTTTAATCTGTTAGTCAATACCTTTCTAACGAATCTGAAAAATCGAAGTTTCATAACGGGAATCAAAAGTTATGGCTGAATGAATTTTCAGAGGGGTCGGTATATAGAATATAGCCCTGGAAAATTGATATTTTGCATACGACCTCGGAATTCGACGAAACCACTTTTGTTGGGTCTGGGATGTCAAACTATTGCTAGGTTTCAAATTTCATAATTTTTGAAGCTAGTATGTGAGCGTGGCAAAAGAAATTGTGTTTGGTCGATTTCTGTTAAATTGGATCGACCAGAAAATGGCCATTATTCAAACGACCTCAGAATTCGACGAAACTAGTTTTGTTGGGACCGTAGCGTCAAAACATAGCTAGATTTATTTTTCTGGAATTTTTCGAATCAGTTTGTGGCCCTGGCAAATTGAAATGTGCGTTCAGAGTTAAAAATTAAATGTTATCATACCGCATTACACTAAACAAATATCTATACCAAAAAAAATATCTGGTTGGCCCCATCAGGTCTAGACAATCTTATTTTTTTAAGCGATCTGCCGAAGCTGTGGGATGTCAAAATGCATCGGTAGGGGAGCGTTCCGCCTTAGAGGGAAGCACCCGCGCAAGCAGGTGTGGACGAAGCGGAAGCGAGAATGTCGGCTTGAGTAACGCAAACATTGGTGAGAATCCATGAACTTAGAAGGGGAGAGCAAATTGAAGAAATGACCTTAAATCTTTGTGTACTGACCCCTAATCGAATTATTTTGGATTCAGAAGTGAAAGAAATCATTTTATCTACTAATAGTGGACAAATTGGCGTATTA